>CM070876.1:165888823-166535600 GCA_036365515.1 Torymus aiolomorphi
CCCTCAATCTGCCTGCCTCCGACGACTGCTGAGCCAGATCTGTTTGCAATACCGTGCGCTTCTGTTGTTCTTGCTCTATCTGACCCTGAAGTGCTTTGACCTTTTCGGCTTCCTGCCTGTGCTCACCCTCGAGTTTCTGTAGCCTCTGCTGGATCTGACGGTAGTCAACGGAGAGCATCGAAGTCTGTCGTTCTTTTTCTTGCGCCAACAACTCGGCACGCTGTCTTCCATTCTTCTCCTCGTTCAACTTGGCTTGAAGGGCTGTTTATTTACAAAAAATTACATTTTAAAATAATATTTTTATTACGTATCATTACAGAGAATAGACCACATCTAATTATATAATTTAAATAACAGCACCTGATAGCTGTATACCGCCAAATAACCTGTCCATTCGTCCTGAATGCGTGTAATAATGCAAGTTCTAAATTTCTAAATTTCATATAGTATACTTTCGTAAATTACAAAAGGCTTCAGTCTTACCTTTAACATCTTCTAAATTGGCCTCGTCTTTAGGTGACATTCTAGAGCGTTCAGTTTCCTGCCTTGCGACCACCTCCTGATTGTATCTCGTTTGCGCAGCCTTCAGTTCCAACGCCAAACTCGCGGCCTCCTTTTCCAGGGTGGATATCCGCTCGTTCAGTAGTCTGTTATCCACGGTCGCCTTCTCCTCGCGCTCGCGGCTGTGCTCTAGTTCATGATGCAGAGCCGTCAAGCGTGTTTCCAACTCGGCTGTTAGCGTGGAAGCTTGAGATCGAGAGCTTCTTTCCTTTGATAACTGACCCTGTTATTGCGTATAAAAATTTTTATTATTTTATGAATTTGATATGTTATTAGAGTAAAGTTAAAAATCAATGTTTACCTGTAAACTCGCAACTTCCTGTTGCAACGAGTCCCTCTGTGCCTGCAACTGAGCTCGTGCAATCTGCAGCTCGTTAGCCATCTGTTCAGCCGTCTGTCTAGCCACGGTCACCTCGGTCGCCTGTTTCCTCAATCTGGTCACAGTCTCGGTTTCACGCTCCAGCTTCGTCTGCATCTCTTTGATCTGCTTTTCTAGACTCGTAATCTTTTCTGAGGTCTGCTGGGTCGTGCTCGCATCCCTCACTCGCCTCGACTGCTCCTCCTCGAACTTCTTCTTCAGCTCGACGAGCAGTTGCTCGGCCTTACGACGAGTTTCAGCCTCGTGCTCGACTCGTCGCTGCGCCTCCTTACAATTGTGTCGTAGGAGCGTTAGCTCCTTGTCGGTGCGAGCAGCCTCTTCTCGCAATTCCGATTCGTGTTGAGAGACGGCATCCAGCTGAGATACTAGAACCTTCTGTTTGGATTCGAGTTGCTCGATCAATTTCCTCTCCTTGTCGAGTAGACATTCCAATTGACCGATTTTCACGTCGTCGCTCGTACCGTTGTTCACGTGGTTTTCTATGCCATCTACTGCTTCCCAACCCGATTTTTTTGACCAAACACCTTCAGTGTTAATATTTTAATAAATTTAATCTTAAAGTAATATTAGTTAAACAAAAATCTTTAGCAGCTCTAAGCTGGTGCCAAATTAAACTTGGTTTAAATTTTGATTGTTTCGTTAAAAAAAAAAAAAAAATTGTAGCTACTACTCCAAGAAATTTATTCATTACGTCATTTTAAAAAATATACCTCAAAATTAAACCAATTACTTAAAATAACACTTCCTACTTACCGTTAGCTATTATCTGATAATCACCAGAATATGTAAAACCAATGAACGGCAAATGATTGCCGGAAAACGCCTTGGGAACCGGGAAGCTCTCCTCCGGTCCGTCCTCCTTTTCCACGTCGTCGAAGTTGCTGGTATCATCGTCTCCCGAAAGCTCGGGTACGACGGGCGGCACACATTCCCTTAAATTATCAAAGGTCCATTGATCGTTTTTGAAGAACGCGTGGCTTTTTATCTCGTCGATTCCGTTTCTGCCCAGACGCTTGCTTCGATCCGTCAGGAAGCAGCAGATGAGACTTTTGGCTGCGTGAGAAATGTCGACTTCTTGCGGAAAATGCAGAGAATTGCGATGGTCCATGATTTTGGAATAGGTGCCGACGAGAGAGTCCGCATAGAAGGGTGTATCACCCACGAGCATTTCGTAGAGGAAGACGCCGACGGACCACCAGTCGCACTCACGCCCGTATACACCCTCGCCACCCTGGGACTGTAGAACTTCTGGTGAAATGTAGTCTGGTGTGCCTACAGCAGTGTCGGAACGTACGAGACCGTCCTAAAATTGAGAAAAAAGTTTTTGATTTAAAAATTGATTTTAAGGATGTAAGAGGTTGCATTTAAATATCTATCAATAAAATTTACAGTATCCATTCTCATGCATGTACCAAAATCTGCTAATTTCAAATGGCCATATTTATCAAGCAACATATTGTCTGGTTTCACATCACGATGAACAAATCCCATGTTATGTATTGCATCCAGTGCAAGTACCACTTCTGCACAATAAAACTTTGCCCACTTTTCTGGCACATCATACTGTGACATTAAATTCACTAGATCTCCACCTGGCATATAGTCCATGACCATGTACAGATATTTTTGATCTTGAAATGCAAAATGTAGTTGAACTATCCATTCCGAATTAGCATGAGCCATAATATCTCGTTCTTCCCAAAAAAACGCAGAATCTGACCGTTTTATCTATACAGAGTATGATAAAATTATATCATCACATACAACAAGACTTATCAATAAATGTATAATTAGTTGAAAAGTACAAACCATTTCAAATTTACTTAAAAGTTTCATAGCATAAACTTTTTGTGTGGATTTATGCCTTACTAACTGCACTTCACCAAAAGATCCTCTTCCAATGACTTTAATTAGTGTAAAGTCATCTGGTCGCATTCGCATTTTACAAATATCTTGAGCAGCTGAATCATCTATAATTGGAATATTATAATTATTATAAATGCTAACTGCCTTTAAATACACTTATGAATATTAACATATTAACATATTCTTGAAAAATTTCTCTTATAAAATTTTTGAATAATGAATCTTTAATTTTTGGTAAATTGAAGTATCTCTATTATAAAGAAAAATTTATAAATTTATATTTTTAATAATGTTTTGAAAATTTTTAATATATTCTAACTTATTGTGAAAAACATTTGAACTTTTGTATTTAAAATTGTATTATAAATGTAATAACTTTTATCTCTTTTTAACATTTAGTGCATAATTATTATTACCACAAGTATAATTTAAAATTATTATTTTTTCTTCAGCTTTTGTAATAGTATACACACTTGAATTGAGTATTTAAAATTCTTACTAATAACATTACTTAGCAGTAATTTTTTTTAAACATGCAAAATGCTTTATAAAAAGTAGACAAAAACTTACATCTGTTCATGTAAGCTTCAATGTTTTTCATTCGCTTAACACTAGGATGATCACAGTCAGCCACCAGAGCCTGCACAGTATCTAGTAGACAATCTATATTCGTAATGCTACGTGGATCTCTGATGTGCTCTTCGAGAGCCCTAAGGCGTCTGCGCCTATCTTCGTCTCTAATGATCTCCATTTTTGCAATTTATCAACTAGACTGTTTTGATTGTGCCCTGTATATGTAAATATGTATTAATTAATATATTATCCTAATAAACATGCAAAAATATTTAAAAATCACAATAATTTTTTGATTAAGTAAAAGTTTTTAATTTATGCATAAAGTATTATATAAACAGCTCTTAGTCATAAACTCAGCTTTCATTTTAATTAACATTTAAAAAAATAAAAATTTGCAAATATATGATTTCAAAAATTAGAAAGTATAACAATGAAAGAAACAGTTCATAATACTCTATTTGCATAGAAATGTGTAAGCTTGGCTTTGTACCAAATATTATATGTTAAGTTAACAGTTAACCTCATTCTAATAGTTTAGACATTTTAGCATAATCATGCTAAAGAAAGACCTTTCAGTGGACCCCTCTGTTTAAAGCTTATATCATCACCTTCTGGTAATCTAAACATTAAAACACTTAAGTCTTTATCAAGGACCAAGATCTCCACGTCATTCAAGTATATCAAACAAGTGTTTAAATAAATAGACAGGCGACCAAGAAAATAGGATTGCATAATAGCTGTAAAAAATATAAGACAGAGATAAAAAAAATAGGAAGGAAAAAGACCAGTGTTTACCAAAGGCAAACAAACGTCAGAGATCAGCAATAGCTCTCTTTCTCTTTCTCTCTCTGGAGCACAATTGTCAAATATAAAATTAGCTCATCTGAAGTGGATGTTCTTTCTGTGTGCACCAAGTGGAACACTAAGATCCTCTCCATAGAGAGGCAAAACTTCCAATGAGTGTGTGCACATGTATACATATATACGATACTATGAGCAAATTGTTAAAAATATTGTGAATCCAATACACACATTTATATTGAACCACAAACACAAGTGTTTTATTTGTATTATCACAAGAAAAAAAAACACTCTGAAATGACAGTGAATGCAACAGTGATCAGCCTGAAATTCAGATAAATATGTAAATTAAAGAATAAAAGCTAAAAGAGCAGGACAAATAGCCAGAAAACATAGTACACATCATACTCCTTTCTTTTCTTTATGAATCATTTAAAAAGTTTACACTTTGGAGCATTGGCATGTGCAGCACCAATCTGAGATTATTTATACTTGGCAAATTACTTTGTTAAGACTGATTAAGCAATGCCACTAGTTTTACACTATCTGCCTAGACCATCCGTCGCCTACTCCTCAACTATCCATCCTCCCACTCTCGCCAAAGATCTTCAGCACCTCTGCTCCACTCAAGCAGGTGTCGGAGCACAACCCACCACCCTGGTACTTCAATCCCTATTGCACACTCACACACACATACACCCACACACTCACACGTCCTCTCAAATACAAGATACTTCAAAATACGTACATAAAAGCCTGGGCCAGGAGACGACGACGACCAGGCGACGACGTCGTTGTCGGGTCGCCTATCCTCTCTCTCCCCGCCTCCAGTTCCTCCTCCGCACTCTATACCTGAGCTCTTGAGCGCGCGCGCGCGGGCGCGCTCCGCTATGTGTCTGTGTGTATACACACTTCCCCCGTATATACACGGGCGTATGCAGGAACACTGTACTCGGCTACTACGAGCGCGAACGCGTCACAAAGGCGCCACGAGCATCCTCCTCGTCGGGCTCCTCCTCTTCCTCGTCGCGCGCACTAGCAAAAGTAGCGCGCCTCGGGCATCATCGGCCCACCACCACCATCATCATCATCGTCGTCATCTCTCCTCTCTCTCCTCTCCTCGCTCTCTTTTTACGCGCCGCGCACGAGAGCGCGCGCACACACCAACGCACGGCGACTGATACACAGAGAGAGTACAACACCCAGATCTTAGAGCGGGAGAGAAAGAGAGAGAGCGATGCCCGCGTAAGTTGTCCAGGAAAGCAGCGGCGCGCACTAGGAGTTGTTTGTGTATATTGTATAAACGCACTGCACACACTGTCCTGTCAGCGGCGGCGGTGACGGCGGCTGCGCTACTCGGGCGGGATGCTCTGCTCGTGCAGGCGGTGCATTGTATGCATGTATAGGCTCTATATCGCATGCACGGTCGCGGGTCAGCCACTACTGCATCGGCACGGACTATGTCTAGCACTCTCTCGGCGCGCTACACTACTCTTGAAATCGCCGTCGCGTAAGCTCACAGCTGAGCCGTGCCTGCGCCATTTGGAAAATTCTCTCCTCTTCTTTCTCCTCTCTCTCAGTCCTCGCTCTGTCTGTTCTCCTCCTCGCTGGCGCTCTCTCGGTTTCTTTATTCTAGAGTGCGGTGAGCGCTCTCTCGAGCACCAATAGGTACAGTGGTGTGGATTGACCAGTCAGACAAAATTTTCTGACTTGACGGTCATTTGACAAAAATTTGACCACCATTGACAAAGGGGGTGCCATTACTAGCCGTATCGTTACCGACTGAGCAATTGGCACAGTTTCAAGCTTATTATGCCCTAATCACATAACCGCGTACGATCGCGTACGTCTGCGTATAACCGCGTCCGACGTTAAGGAAGAATCTAGAGATTTTCGCTGTTGCCAACAGCGGCAATGTCAGTGCAATAACTAGTACTTTCGAGGAACAGACCTACGTATGCGAAAGTCGGCTACTACACCAACGACAACAGACATAAACAAGCAAGCGTTACTCCGATCTACTGCACTTCATGTGAGTAGGTCTGTTCCTCGAAAGTACTAGTTATTACACTGACATTGCCGCTGTTGGCAACAGCGAAAATCACTAGATTCTTCTTTAACGTCGGACGCGGTTGTACGTAGACGTACGCGATCGTACGCGGTTATGTGATTAGGGCATTATTGCACTGACATTGCCGCTGTTGGCAACAGCGAAAATCACTAGATTCTTCCTTAACGTCGGACGCGGTTATACGTAGACGTACGCGATCGTACGCGGTTATGTGATTAGGGCATTAAAAATAAAATAAGTAAAATCACAAAAAAATCAAAAGAACACTTCGCTGCGGTTTGAACGTTCTATCATCCAGTAAAAATTTGAAGTCGAAATATCAAGTGGTTTTTTTAAAAACTTTGAACAAAACGAAATTCGATTTCGTTCAAAGTTTTTGCAAAAACCACTTGATATTTCGACTTCAAACTTTTACTGAATTCTAGAACGTTCAAAACCGCAGCGAAGTGTTCTCTTGATTTTTTTGTGATTTTACGTATTTTATTTTTAATAAGCTTGAAACTGTGCCAATTGCTCAGTCGGTAATGATACGGCTATGACACCCCCAATGGTTTCGTCTAATTTTTCGGAACGCCATGGGATTGCACCCTGAACCCTGAATGTAAAAATGACCGTCAGTGAGCTTTCTGACCGGTCATTGGTCAGAAAGTTTAAAAGAATAAAAAACGATCGTTTAAGTATTAAATAATAAAAGTAATTTTACATTACTTTATAGAGAAATATAATAGTAAACTTTATATTTTTAATGTATTTTAAATAATAAGTCAAGGATGACGAAAACGTGTGTTCTATGCAAGAAGCAGCCCATTCTTGGTGACAAAACCATACTTTTCACCGTTCGTCTATTGGGATTTGACATCCGTATATATAGCTAACCAAGATGGCGCAGGTTAGCCCTGTGTATGTAAATGGGGCTGCTGGCTAACTAACTCGCGCCATCTTGGCTAGCTATATAAATATATTTTAGTATGTATTTTAGTTAGCTATATATACGCAGAGGCGGCGTTTCCAGTCTGGAATTCCATACCTACGAATTTAATCAGAAATCCAAAACTCAATCCAGATCCCAAAACCTTAAATCCACATATCGCAAACCCAATGATCCAAGAAAGTGCAAGTTTTACGTAAGAATAGCAGCTTCCTCTTAAAATAAAAGCTTTTATTTTAAATAAAAGCTTATTTAATAAAACCTTATAACCCGGGGGATGGCAATGTTTACTTGTAAAAAATAATTTTTACCAAACGCCGCCCCTGTATATACGAATGTCAAATCCCAAATACTCTATACTTTATATAGATGTAGGTTTGACTGTCACGTAGAAGTGTGACCGGTCAGGGTCAATTGTCAGTCAAAATTTTTTTGTCAGGCCAGGGTCATGACGATCAATTAACTGGTCAATTGAGCGGTCAATTGACCAGTTCACATCACTGAATAGGTACCGCGGAGTGGCGCGGAGCCACTGCCCCTGCGTGCGTGTGGCAACAACTGCCCGAGTCAACTGAGCTTTACTCGCCGATGGCGAGTAAGTATTATATATAATAGTGGTTGCGGTATTTTACGTCAAAATTAGCGATATATATATATATATATATATATATATATATATATATATATATATATATATATATATATATATATATATATATATATATATATATATATATATATATATATATATATATATATATATATATATATATATATATATATATATATATATATATATATATATATATATATATATATATATATATATATATATATATATATATATATATATATATATATATATATATATATATATATATATATATATATATATATATATATATATATATATAAGTTTAATGCGCGTGGGATTGGGACGGGTATAGAAAATAGAATATAAATAGTGCGGCTATGTTGAGAATGGTTAATGGTTTCGGGTTAGGTTGGTTACGATACACGCATCAGGTAAATCGTAGATACGTAGCTGGCAATGGTTCACGTAGTAGATTTTGAATTTTTAAGAGAATATGTCATTTTAACTTAAAAATTGTTAACAATTATGGTTTATAAATTGAGTATCTTGATCTTCTGTAAAAAGAATAATAATTGTCAAGAACCTGAATATGAATTTATTAATATTCTACTGTTAAGTGTTAAAATGATAAACTAAACTCTTATAGTTTCTTTTTAATAAATATGTTAAACAATAAAAGTATTTGAAAAATTCCTTTATTTATATGAGTATTGCAAAGAGTTACTAATATTAGGCATGAGCTGGATAACTACTAAAGTATTTTTTTAGCTTTTAAACAAGTAATATACCTATACTAAATGATAATGTGATATAAACGAAAAACAATGTTTTCTAATTCGCAATCATTATTTATCAAAATTAAAGAACACGAAAATAAAGACATAAATTCATACATCTAAAACAATGTCGTGTGCCCCATATATATACAAATATTTTCATGACGATTAACAATATTTGAATCCGCAAACGAATTCTATTCCGTCATTTCACATAAATGCACAATTACGTGTGCTCAGCGAGCTGAACGTGATAACGGAAACCAGCGAACCGTCCACTTTTCGCGGGAAAAATATTCGGCAGGTGGCTGGTGGCCCGGCCATCTATATACATATGCCTATACACCCGCTGACCACCTGGCAAAGGTGCTATAGCGTCTGTCGCGACGTGATGTATATCCACCTATATGTACGACCTACACTACTATATCTACCGCCCGTCGGACACGCGACTATACCTTTTCTATAACGATGATGTAAGAAACGTAGCGCGCGCATCCGCGCGTGCTGACAATTGGCCGTTTGACCGCGCGCACTCACAATGTGCCCCTTTATATTATCCGAAATCCGTCAAAATAATAACTCTGCAGCATGAAACACTCATCTTTAAATGCTTCATTGTATCACCCGTCAAAAACAAACTAAACGATATGAAAGCGGGCGGCGCTGTATATAAAGACATAACTATTCCGAATGCGCGCGAGACTAATTGTGCGCATCGTCCGATTATCCATATTCACGAGCTGCTGTAGCGATGCAGTATACTTATACACACTCCAATTTCGGTCAAACTTGTAGGAATTTAGGAAAGCGCATAGATATACCTACGTGCAGGTATAGGTAGTTTATACACACACTAAGTGTGTCCTAGTGAAAACAAAATTAATGCCGATAACAGTTGATATCTGCAGCTATCAGAAGAACACCGAAGAAAACGGAAGAAAACAGAAATTAACTGCAGAAAAATGTCGGAATTGAGACAAAGACAACAGTAATTTTCAGTTTTTATCAGTTTTCTTCAGTTTGTATCAGTTTTCGACAGTTATTTACAGATATATGCAATTATAAACAGTTTTTTTCATTTATCAACAGTTATTATTCTGTTTTCTGAAAAGCAAGCGACTTTAAGAAGTGAAGAAATCAGTAAAAAACTGACAATAACAGTTTTATTTTGAATAAAACTGAAGACAACGGTTATATACGGAAGAAAACTGTTTATAAATGATTAAAAAAAAATTGGAAATTTTTGCTATATACAACTTAATTCGATAATTGAACATAACAGTTAATATCTGAAGAAAACCTGAACTAACGCAATATACGCAAAAGCGCATTGAATTTTTCGTACACCCATTTCAATGTATATGTAGCACGGGTCGCTCCTTTAGGCTTCTTCTATACTTGCCTTCGGAGCGCTCCCGCGCTCCTTGATAATAACTATTAATAAACGAACAAAACAGTTTTAAACTGTTTAAAAGTGAAGAAAATTTTGAAGAAAAGTGAAGAAAAAATGAACAAAAAAATTTTTTTTTTTGCGATTGGAATTTGAACATAACAGTTTATAACTGAAAATAACTGAAGAAAACTGCAGATAACTGTTGTCTTTGTCTCAATTCTGACCTTTTTCTGCAGTTATCTGCAGTGAATAACTGTTTTCTTCAGTTTTATTTTTATTCAATTGTCTTCACTATTTTTTTCGCTAGAGTGCGTTTGTGTATATATGAGCACGGCACGATAGATGGCGCCGCTGGAAGAAGCACCATCGATTAACAAACAGCTCGATATTAAATTCAATTTTCCACCTAACGGCCAGTCTTCATAGGAGAATGATGAATTACGAATGATGAATTATGCCCGATGAAAAACATTTTGTTGTCCAATATCTACTAAATTTGTAGTCAGTGGTCAAAGAAGAACACACCGAAGGTACACCCGTGACTATAAATTTAGTAGATGTCGGATAACAAAATTTTTTTCATCGGGCATAATTCATCATTCGTAATTCATCATTCTCCTATGAAGACAGGCCGTAATGAATTCATTTTAATTTCTCACATTGAATCCACTTCTGGTTGGTAATTTCTCAACTAATTTTCATATTATCAAAATTATTGAAGCACACGTACAATCTATATATATAATTCAAAGAATGTGCGTCAGCTTCAATATAAGCAAAAATATGTAAATTGAGATAGATATTTGAAAAATCAATAAATGTCGGTAAGCATGTACAGACTATACAAGTAAGGCATTCTCTTAAACAACAATTTCCTTTCTCTATCACTCTAGTTTTTTCTTTTTCTACTTCCAAAAATTCATAACCTATAAGTGATTCTCTTGACAAAAAGGCAGAGAATATAGAATATATTATCATTCATAATATATTCTATATTCTCTGAAAAAGGGGCGGCTTTTGGGTCCTACCCATGCTTCAAAATCGAAGGAAAGGATAATCAAGACAATTATATCGACCATGATACTGACATGTTCTCGGAACATGAGGGAGAACACATAACTAAATTTAATCGTGAACCTTTTTCCCTAATGAACTCCCAACAGTCCATAGAAACGGAGAGAATTTTTTCAGATCTCTCATCAACACAACTTCAACTAACTCTTCTCAGTTGGAAATATGAAATATATTATATTAAGGTGATGTCGGAGCCACGCTGATTGGTTGAAAATTTCCTAACCTCAAAAACTTTATATCATAAATAAAAAAAAGTGTACAATCGTAAAGCACAAAAATACGGTGATCGCGTGTTCTTGTTATAATAAGGAATGTTTATAAGTGTTATACAGCATTTAATAATTTTTAGTTAAACCAAACAATGGGAAATACGACGCGAGGTGAGGATGACGTTTCACATAGAAAACTGTAAGATGACCGTCACTTTTACGTAATTACACGGGTCAATTTTAAGAATATTGCATTATATAAATTATTGAACATTTTGATTATTGAAAATGCTATAATCCCACGTTCGTTGCACGATAAAAACTCGTTAGCAACTTAATTTTCTGTATTACGAAGTAAATTTCGCGCGAACAATGGGAAATGCGGCTCGAGGTGAAGGTCACCATCGGTAAAGCTCGCTCCTACATCCCCTTAAATAATTTTAAAATGCTAAAAATTACTTTTTATTACTTAATTTGAAGAGTTTTTGTGATTTTTTGTGGGTTTTAACATTTTAAAATTATTTCATAAAATATACGTCATATTTCCAACTCTGGGCAGCCATAACTATGTAAATTTCAAGTAATTTAAGCTCCGTCCCATGAAAATCCATCTAATACTTTTTTCAAAAAGTTACACCAATGCCAAAAAATTGAAAATACTATATCTCTGAGTAAAATAGGGCTACAGATTATATCTTGGACCATTTTATTAGAAATAGTGTATATTTATAGTGTATATATATTTCATGTGAAGTGAGCAGCTCAAAATTTTTAAATCGCTCAATTTTTTTACTTTTAGTTCTTTATGAAAAAAAAAAAACATGTTCCTAAAATATTAGATAGATGTTTGCAGAAATAAAAAAGATATGCAACATTGTCCATATAACATTGAATATTGGAGCAATATTGCCTCAAGGTTGCTTTGACATTTACGCCATTTTCGCGAATATTCCCTCAAGGTTAATAAACATGTATGCAACCCTGAGGGAATATTGCTGCAACCCATGATTTCCGTTTCTCCATTGCAAATTTTTTAGTTCGAATTTTTCATTTTATCATTGTAAAAATATTGCCATAATGTTACGTACAATATTGCTGCAAGGTTATGCAATATTGGCGAAAGTTCATTTTTGTAAAAATTGAAGAAGACACCTATGCGTACAAAGATTCCCATTTTGGGACCTATCATCTGGATGGTAGTCCCCAAAGAGACATTTTTATTGGTGTAAGTCTTGATTTTTTAATTTAAAAAAAAAAAACAACTTTCGCCAATATTGTATGACCTTGCAACAATATTACATATAACATTGTAGCAATATTGTTACAATGTTAAAATAAAAAATTCGAATTACAAAATTTGCAATGGAGAAAGGGAAATCATGGGTTGCAGCAATATTCCCTCAGGGTTGTATACATGTTTATTAACCTTGAGGGAATATTCGCGAAAATGTCAAAGCAATAATGAGTCAATATTGCTCCAATATTCAATGTTATATGGGTGAAAATTGTTATTTTTTGCAGTTTTTGGTTAAAATACAACTTTTATCATTTTTTACGCAAAAGTTTGAAAAATTTTGTATAGAACATTGATAGGAAAAAAATATTTGCATTTTATTTGTAGAATCTGCCAGTATTTTTTTGAGACCTATATAGGTATTAAACGTTTCTGATTGGTTGGTTTTTGATATACCTTTATCGACCAAAAGTAAAGACTATGCCAGTATCAAATTTCTCCAGCAAAATTTTTTTCAATTCTTTGGATCAAGTACTTTAAATTCCAAAAAAAAAGATTATTGGCCGAACTAAGAAAAAAATTCTACAGCACTTTGAAAATTGATAAAAGCCATAAAATTGTTAAATCATGCAACCATATGGCATCATGTGATTGAGTATCATTTGAAAACTTCATGTCACTTATCTTGCTACAAAATTTTGAATCGGTAGTAAATGTACATTAAAAAACTAATTTCATTTGTCGAATACTTTATACAATATATTTAGCAATGTGTTCAAACCCTGCTTACTTTGAATTTTCTGAATAGATATTATAACTGACTGACATCATAGTTCCAATCACCCGGAACAAGAATTTATTCTAAACTTGAATCAATACTTTCTTAATAATATACAAGTATATTTCTGTACTTTATTAAAGTCGCACCTTAATACACGCATTATGGTTTTTTCATTTCAGTTTCATTATTTTTTTTACTTAAAACGCGCATTAAAGGTGTGAAGTGTTTATGTAAGATCCTTGAACAAAGTAAACTATAAGATCCCATATGTATGAAATTATTGCTAAAATCGGATTTGATATACATGCGGTACGATCATCATCATCGGCAATAATAAATGACGTATATTATCCCCTTCTCGAGATATACACATATACAACGCGAGCTCTGTGCTTACCCTTTTTTTTCTCTCTTTCTCTCTCACTCTCTCGCTCTTTCTTTCTCTCGCGCTACCTTCTCTTCTGCTCTGCTTTTATTTAAAATGCGAGTACGGGTATGTAAATATTTACTTCTGTACACGGAGAGAAAAATTTCAGTAAAAATTACAAAAAGTTCCGCAATTTTTACTGAACTTTTCGGTACTGTGGTAACAGACTGCCAAAATGAGCGAATTTACTTGACTTTCTATACTTTTTATAGAATTTTCAGTAAAAATTACCGAACTGTTCAGTAATTTTTAAGAGAAGGTTTGGAAGTTTTCGTTGGCGTAACACGCGGTGGCGCTGTTGACTGTTGTGCGCATACGCGTTCTTGAATTTCAGCGAGAATTACCGTGCACAACCGGTAGATGGCGAATATTGAAACTCGCAAGTGACCACGACTTTCCTCAGTTAGTATATAAGTCCGCTGAGTTTCTAAAGTTCATATGTAAGCGTTTGCGTATTGCGAAATGTAAGGCATTGCTTAGGTTATTTGTAGTATAGTAGTTAGATATGTTTAGGACTTTAGATATCAAAATTTCCTATGTAAAAGCGGCGTGCATATTTACATCTTATCTTACACCACAAGGAAAGCAACACTGGATTCCCAACTATTAAAATGGCGATAAGTGCGATTAATATTAATTTATTAATATAATAAATTATTCCCATAAATAGATACATTTTTTTTAATTACCATATTCGCCATATTCTATAAAATTTATAACTCAAAAAAGAGTAAAAATTACGGAACGGTTCAGTAAAAAGTAAGTGCTTAGAAAAATTACCGAACTGTTCTATAAATTTACAAAAATGTCAGTCTGTTACCGTAGTACCGTGAAGTTCAGTAAAAATTATCGAACTTTTTGTAATTTTTACTGAAAATTTTCTCTCCATGTAGCCAACTAGTGTATAGATACTGCTCAGTATGCCGCCACAGGTTACCTTGACTTATCCAGACACCCGATGAAAAAAATTTTGACGGAATAAAATGACGGACGACGATTAATGTTCGACAGACGAACCTACTCGGCCTCTTGTGCACCATTATATCATTAAAATGGTACAGGATTCGGAGCTAGCCAATTTTAATCCCTTTATTCTAAGCACATATTACGCCGTTATTATAGCCAACTAGTGTAAAGATACTGCTCATCATGCCACCACAGGTTATCTTGACTTTTCCAGACACTTGACAGAAACCATTGACGGAATCATTTGACTGCCGATGAATCTGCAACAGGGGACGCTAATCGGCCTCCTCATCGTTATTTTAATTCTTAAAATGCTACATGATCCAGAACTAGCTGGACCAAATATTTTTATATTTGGCAGATATTATGCAGCAACGATTGCTTTTGTCATTATAGCAATGGCGCCTCCTCGTCAAGGAGAGTTATAATTTTGACTTGAGCGGGTGGGCATGATATTGACGCTCCCTACGAAAACTAGCACGATTCAGATTGCCACGAAGACTAGTCCATTTGAGCATTGGCCGTGAAGACTAGCACGCCCCATTGATTTGCGTTGAAGAGTTGAAGACTAGCCCGATCCGCTTGATTGCGGCGAAGACTAGCACATTCCACTGCCTCTTATGTAAATTAACACGGTGACGTGAAGTGCTAGTTTTCGCGGCAAGTTTGCAAATCATGTTACTTTTCGTCGCAAACTCGCGAATCGTGCTACTTTTCGTCGCAAACTCGTGAATGATGCTAGTTTTCGCGGCAACCTCGCGAATTGTACTAGTATTCGCGGCAAAGTCGTGAGTTATGCTAGTTTTCGTTGCAGTTTTCTGAAATGTGCTAGTCTTCGTGAGGAGGCCAAAAAGGGTGCTAGTTTTCGTAGGGAGCGTCGATATGATGTAGGAGAGTTTGGGGGGCGTTCGCCCCTATCGCTCCCGACACCTGGCGAAAAAAATTATGGCGGAATCAATTGACGGACGACGATTAATGCTCGACTGGCGACCCTACTTGGCCTCTTGTGCGCCATTATAACATTAAAAATGGTACAGGATCCGGAGCTAGCTAATTTTAATCAATTTATTCTAAGCGCATATTACGCCGCTATTATAGCCAACTACCTCAGGTTATCTTGACTTATCCAGACACTTGACTAAAACCATTTGACCGAATAACTTGACTGACAACTAATCTGCGACAGGGGACGCTTCTCGGCCTCCTGGTCGTCATTATAATTCTAAGAGGGCTGCAGGATCCAGAGCTAGCTCGAACAAATCTTTTGATATTAAGCGGATATTACACCGCAATTATAGCATTTGCTATCATAGCAATGGCAGCTCCTCTTCAAGGTCAACACACCAAGGTTTATGGCGAGGCTCTACGCTAAGGGCTTCATGCATGAGGAAGGAGTCGACTATGCAGAGACCGTCTCACCTGTAATTCAACACGACTCCATTCGAGCTCTACTCGCCATAGCAGCTCAGCAAAATCTGTAGCTTCCTTCGACAACAAGATAAACTTCAACGAAACCATCCATGTGGCAATACCAGAGGGAGTGGATCGCCAACTGTCTAGAACAACCACTACAGAGAAGACTGAAGAGAGCGAGTGAGAGTCGAAGCGTGAATATGTACAGTGGAAAAGTGTGTTTGTTGCGAACGTCGCGATAGTGTTTAAAACAAGCACCCTGGTGCTCGAATAAACGCTTTAAAGAACTTCTAGAAAGGTTTCACTTTAAAGAAACCTCCACCGATCAAAATGTATTTTTAGGAGTGTCTGAGAACAGTACTATCTATTAAGGTTTGTTTGTAGATGATGGACTGTTGTGCAGTAAACCGTTTTAGACTATCCAAGGTATTTTAAAGTGGCTTAGCAACAAATTTAAAATTACAATAAGTAATGCTAGCTGTTTTGTCGGGCTTGCGATAGCACGAAACCAATCCACTAAAAGTCTGTTCATTTTCTTTCCTTTCTACCCTTCCTAGTATTTTAAGAAGGTTATGGGGTATATATTAGTCACCATATTCAAAAAGAGAAACCCGCTCCAATTGATCTTAAGGGGATATAGGAGCGAACTTTACCGATGGTGACCTCCACCTCGAGCCGCATTCCCCATTGTTCGCGATTACGCGATTCGTAATACAGAAAATTAAGTTGCTAACGATTTTTTATCGTGCAAAGAACGCGGGATCACAGCATTTTCAATAATCAAAATGTTCAATAATGAATTTATATAATGCAATATTCTTAAAATTGACGCGTGGAATTACGTAAAAGTAACGGTCATCTTACAATTTTCTATGTGAAACGTCATCCTCACCTCGCCTCGTATTTCCCATTGTTTGGTTTAACTAAAAATTATTAAATGCTGTATAACATTTATAAACATTCCTTATTATAACAAGAACACGCGATCACCGTATTTTTGTGCTTTACGGTTGTACACTTTTTTTTATTTATGATATAAAGTTTTTGAGGTTAGGAAATTTTCAACCAATCAGCGTGGCTCCGACATCACCTTAACATCTATTGAAACGCCATCTACATGCTCCAACTGGCTTAAGTCATCCTTATAGTGTCGGCCGGCGCGTCGCTGCAGTGTGGTCACCGTGCCCCATAAACAACGGGTTTTAAAATCATTGGTTTATATTTTATAAATATCTATCGAGATAAACGAGAAATGTGCTTGAAAGTTTAAAACTTAAGCTTTCAAATGCATTTCGTTTCGTATTAATCCGAGATATATTCGCTCTTTGTCAGTAAAGCCAAAAATCAAGCCATCGTATTCCCTACTGAAAAAACCACATGGGTTCCCACATAGTATCCCACGTGGAATCCCATGCGAGATCCCACGTGTGCATTTGATATGGGATCCCATGTGGCATCCCACGTTTGAACTCGAAGCATGAATTCCCACATGAGATCCCACAAGAGATCCCACATGGGATCTCATGTGGGATATCATGCGTTTAACTCGAGTACGGGATCTCATGCAGATATGGCGTAAAACTTAGAGTCCCCCATTGTAAGTAACGGAGTTATCAAAAACAAGGCAAGCCTTGTAATTAGGACGATTCGTAAAGAGTCATTTGAACGGTTGACTTACACGGCTTATATTCTCTTGGCTGTCCAACGTATCCACAGATAGCACTACCGAAGCGCCGCATGCGGATAAATAGCGGCAGCTTACTTATGGAGAGCCGCCCACCACAAGTTCTCCTTTGTCATCGCTATGCAGCGCTCCGATAGCGCTTTCTGTGGATACACTGGATGGCCGAGAGTATATAAGCCGCGTAAGTCAGCCGTTCAAATGACTCTTTACGAAGAGTCCTAATTACAAGGCTTACCTTGTTTTTTATCCCCATTATTCACAATGGGGGACTCAAAGTTTTACGCCATATCTGCATGAGATCCCGTACTCAAGTTAAACGCATGATATCCCACATGAGATCCCATGTGAGATCTCTTGTGGGATCTCATGTGGGAATTCATGCTTCGAGTTCAAACGTGGGATGCCACATGGGATCCCATATCAAATTGACACGTGGAATCTCGTGTGGGATTCCACGTGGGATCCTATGTGGGATCCCATGTGGTTTTTTTCAGTAGCGTTTTCACTGCTCCGAATTTCAACCTTATGAAATTAATTCATATGAGTTTTTTTTTCGTATGAAACACTCGAATATAAAAATTAGTATAGTTTTTTATGCATTTTTATGAACATTGGTTTAGAACCCTTTACGACTTTAATATTAAAATGCCCAACTGACCCGACAGGATCACCGTACCCCACCTTCCCCTATGTCTGACCACCTGACCAACGTGTATGTAACGCCTGCCGTGTGATATGTATATAATATATATCGTACCGCCCGTCGCCCCGCCGGGCACGCGACTGGCTTACTTTTTCTATATAACGAATGACGTAAGGTAAGGAACGTCGTGTGCGCACCCGCGCCTACAATCGGCCGTTTGCCTGCGCGCGCACGCACCCACACATGCCCCTTTTATATTATATAAATAATATAAGTAGAAATATATGTACAAAATGCGTCAAAATAAAAACTCCGCAACATATGAGGCGCTAATCTTTAAAAGCCCCCGTACCGCGTACGCGTAAACGAACGATATGAAAGCGGGCGGCGCTTTGTGTATAAAGACAAATAAGTACCTAACTTATGCGAACGCGCGTGAGACTTGTGCGCATCACCCAATTATCCATTCACGAGATGCTGGAGCAGCAACAGCAACGGTGCAGGCGTGCACTGTAAAGCACACACTCGGAATTCGGTCAAACTTGTAGGAAAGCGCATACGCAACAGTTACACACAGTGAGTGTGCGTATCTGTATATGTAAGAACGGCAGGTGTGTGCAGACCTATATGAGTACGCGTGAACGCGTGCATGCGTGCGTGAGCGTATCAGCGTATAAACACACAGATGCGGCGGTGTGTTGTGGTGCTGCGCCGATGACGACGACGAGGAGGAGGACGAACGACGAGTGACGCGGAGGCGGCGGTGGCGGCTGTCCTCCAGGAGACGAGACTGTATCTAAGCGAGAGGAGGGCGAGGCGCGGCGAAAGAAGTTTGAACGAGAGCGGAGACGTATAGTGCGCTGCGATAGAGATGGACTTTGAGAGCCCGGACGTGGAGAAGGAGTTTCCTGGACTTTACGCATCGGACGCCGCGAAGAAAAGCGAGAGCGACTGTGAGTTTCGTTGATACGTATCATCCTGCTACACGCGGCAGACTAATAAGTATAATGTAGCATTAAATATCGTCCTTTGTTTGTAGCCCACTAATTGAATTTGCGACGATTAGTTTCATTAGGTTAGGTTTCGAAAAAGCGAACGGTTTCTCTGCTCGCTCGCTTGCGGTCCCGTCTCGCTCGCGCGGACACGTACTTTCGAATGTATAATTTGTAGGCGATGCATGGTAAATTTTTTTCAAAATTACTACTCCTTTATACCGCTTCTTCGTTATTCTGTTGTTTTTTTTCTCGCTTTTGTTACTCGCTTCCTGTTTAATTTTTACGTTGCGCAATAACACTCGACGATTGTGTTTACACACTCATGCTGGCTTCTACCGACTATTTGCTCCAAAATGAGCTGCACCGTGTATCGTATTTCTTTGTGTGTATGTGTGTGTGTTGGAGCTATGCTAATTGAGGTGGGAGAGAGAAGAGGAGAGGGGCCTTGATTAATGGTCGTGTTTTGCAGTTAGTGACGACGGTGCGCACGATAAGCATTCGAAAAAGGAGCTATTAGGTGGCGGCAAGCGCAAGGATAAAAAAGACAAGAAAGACAGAGGCTACGCAACGCTAGAAGGAGAGAGCTCAGCCGATGAGGAGGAGACCAAGTGAGTTGGCAGTTTCTTCTTCTACATGAATTTTCCAGCAGAATACTTTATTCTGAGTGGGCAGAGTGATTTAATAACTCCTGATATCATGTTTAGGAGTCCTTCCAAGTCCAAGTCTAAGACGAAAGCATTCAAGTTCCCCTCAAAGAGTAGAGAAAAGCGAGAAAAGTCCAGGGAGAAAGATGTTAAGGAGAAGGATTCTGATAAAGAGAAAAAGAAAAAAGATAAAGAAGTTGACAAAGAGGTAGATAAAGAGAAGAGGAAAGAAAAGGATAAAGTTAAACAGAAGCATAAGGATAGGAAAAAAGGCAAGCATGGTGATGACATGGACATTGGTGGTGAGTATAATTTTGATTTTTATATTGAAAACTTTCACAAATTATTCTTTTTTCTATTTTTTATTACACCATTACTTATTAATACTTTATGTTTATCTAGAGGAAGAACCAATTTTTGGCGTCACTCTTCACTTGGCTGTAGAACGGAGTCGTTGTCACGATGGAGTGGAATTGCCGCTAGTAGTTAGAGATTGCATTGATTACTTAGAAGAACATGGAATGTCAGTGGAGGGATTGTACAAAGTTCCAGGAAACAAGTCTAAAGTGCAACATTTGAAAAAATTATATAACCAACGAGAAACTGTAAATATGTCAGAATTTGAGCCGACAGTGGCTACCAGTTTGTTACTACTTTTTATTAAGTAAGTATTTTTTGCAATAACATTTTTCATTAGATTTTATAAGAATCGAAAAAGAATTTTATTTCAAACAATATTTCTAAATAAATAAGTTTAACACTTTCAGGGTGGCATGACTCATATATGGATCATGAATTATTATTAATTTCTTTCATTTTTATGCTCTTTAAAAAACGCTTTCGAAAAAAAATATTCTTACGGTTGACTGTTGTATTTCTTAAAATCTTAGAAAATAGAAGCAACATTCAAAATTTTATTTTTTATTCAAATTTTAATTTGAAGTTTGAAATACTATAAACACTGTCTCATGTATTAGTCGCCCTGAAAGTGTTAATATTCGTTGATTTAGGAGAGAAAAAAACTGATCTTTCAATGTAAATGCTTGAATAAATAATATTACTTTGTATTCATATTAGAAAAATACTGTAAAGTATTAATATTTTTATAATATTTATTTTAGGGAACTATCAGAACCAGTCTTAGAAAGTAGTGAATTAATATCAAGATTTGAGCAGGCAGCTTCAACGAAAGATCTTGCTCAACGAGAATCTCAACTTGCTGAATTAGCCAGTCAACAATTAGCAGAATGTAATAGGGTACTTTTAGCCTGGATTATATTGCATTTGGATCATGTCACTGCTTGTGTAAGTAGCATTTTATAGAAAATTCTGAAATTTTTATTGATTTCTGTAATTTCAAAAATTTTCATCTGCCTATATACTTACGTTTACTGATTTAGTTTATATTCTCTTTTTTTATTTGTTTTTATAATATTAGGCACATGCGCTGGAAACTTTATTTTGAATACATATATTTAAAATATAAGTAATTTTATGCCTCAATGTAATTCAATTTCTCTTTTATATATGACATGTTACTGCATATTGTTTCATTCTTGATAACAGTATCACATTAACTGGAACCACAAGCAAATCAAGTACATAAAAAACTTTTTATCGTAAATAGATTATGTGTACTGCAAAGTTAAATACTTGCAATGTTACCGAACGTTGGAACAAATATTCAGAAACATTATAAAACTAACTTGAAATTAAACTAATTATTGAAATTATTTACATTTCACAGGAGAAAACGACTAAAATGAATGCACAAACCATAGCAATGACACTGAGTCCTGCTCTTCAGATGAGTCATAGGCTTCTTGTAGCCCTTCTTTTCCATTGTAAAGCTTTATTCCCCGAGGTTAGACTGACAAAATATGTGCCCCCACTTCCTACCGGTAGCACTCGGCTGCCCGAGACAGCTCAGGGTATTGCAGCTGAACTGTCAAAGCAAGAGTCTCTCCTGTCACAGATCCACATGCTCATGAACGCGGGATATGTGAATAAGTCGCGCGAGGAGCAGCTGTGGGAGGTGCAGCGAATGATCACGCAATTAAAGGTATACTAAAAACACTAGAGAATGAATTTTGAATATTATTACGCAATATCTTACTTATTTATGAATTCTTGTATAGAGAAAGTATAAATTAGTACAAAAGCTCGAGGGCTCAACGCAAAAGAGTTTGGATGAGGAAGTAGTTGCCAAACCAACTGAAGAAAGTCAACCGCAGTTGCCAGACAGTAGTCAAACGAATAAAGTAGTAGTAGCAGTAGCAGCCAATGACGAAAATAGCGACCGCCTGAAAGTTTCGGAAGCATCGACAGACGCAGCTCGACGATCGTCCGCGGAAACCAATAGTAGTCATCCTGCACCTAGCCTGACTGAAAAAGATGCGATAGATAAGTCTGCGAAACTCTCAACAGACACCACTGATAGTAAGACTGAATCAGTACACGTAGCAGCTGAGAAGCCCGAAGAAAAAGGTAGCTTTTTACTGTATCATTTAAAAACAAAATTACAGTAATAGTAGGATAACTTACAACAACGAAAAATTCTATTTTTAGCAGTGATAGCGGAGACGGAGAAAAAGGAAGAGCCAGTGGAGGAAAATGAGATCGATAGGTTGCGCGAGAGTCTGATATACGAGGAGCTGCTGAACATGCAGGCCTCGCTGAGAACGCGCATTTCGCAGGAGCGACACGAGATCGAAAGACTGATGGAATTGTTGGCGGAGCGCGCTGGCGTGGCGAAGCCGAAGCCGCCGCCCGTTGTCGAGAGGACTCACAGTCCCAGCGAGGCGGAGAGGACGGCCATGATTCAGCTAGTCAACGAGAATCAATTGTTAGAGGTGATTATTTCTTATTTCTACTTTGCTTCTTAATTTTTAGTTAGGTTTAGAATTGTTTGACTAATGAAGTATGTTGTATTTTTTTTTCCTTTTAGAAAAAGATGACGACTCTTATCCGCAGTATTGTCGAAGAGAAAGACACATGTGTCGAGCTGAGAGTGCAGCTAGCCCTGCACCAGCAGCTAATGGCTCAGAAGAACAAAAATTTCGTTAAGCAAATTTAACTTGCAAGACTCTATTCCCCTTTTTTATGTCATTAATATTTGTTTTCTTTTTTTATTACTCATTGTTATTTTTGCGTAAGTACCATTCAAGTATTCCTTGAAATAATCACGAATATCACATACACACATTTATATTTTTCACTTTTAAAGAAAGTATATAGCTAGTATGAAAATAATACACCAATTAATTTCACACTGAGAATAACTGATGACGCAGTATCTATATAGTTTGTTATTAAATAAACTTCTAGCAAGACGTTCGTCAAGTGTTTTTTGTTTGAATCAAAATGAAATAAAATTGTTTATATTGAAAGTGCAAAGTTAAAATATCTTGTTACTATTTTCTTGAACAACTCTCCTTCTCCAGCTAACTTTTTTATTTCCTCTTTTGAACAATATAATTTTGCAGTAAAGAAAAATAATAGCCGTCGTTAGTATTCATCGCTAATTTTTATTGTTGGCTTAGCCATTGACACTGTCTGCAATGTATTTGTCTTTATTTTACAGCTTCTTCTTCTCGCTATAATTCTACGAATCCTAAATATTTTTCTAACGTTCTGCTATTTTTTCGCTTTATCATTATCATCTAATTACACATCACCTCGTGTAAAATGATAAATTAACGCTATTAAGTATACCATTAAAAGAACGATACCTGCAATAAAACGTAATCCAATAAACGTCCTGTTCAACTTTCCACATTTCATCATTATTAGTACCTGTCAAACTTATACGACAAAGCAACAAAAAAATCCCATCTCTACACGCAACCTCGCTCTCAATTATCCCTCAGAACTTCTCTCTTTACATGTTTATACTTACGCCTTTAATCTCACTTTTATCTCGACCGCGTCGCGTTTGTCGCCCTACAAAGATATGTGGGTCGCCAAACTTCTTTCGGCTCCCTTCTCCATATAATGTGCTTGCGACCGGTTCTCTCTCTCTTTTTTTCTCACATATACTTATACCTACACGTTTGAATTTTCTCGCGCGCACGCAAGCAACGAAGGTCGTGCGCGATTGGGAATTATGCAAACAAGGGAATCGATAATTCGGCATTCCGACGATCTCGCGTGCCCGCGCGCACGCATCTTTCGTCACGAGAGCAAGAGAGAGAGAGAAAGAGAGACAGAGAGGTATGTGACGGTTGGTTTGTTTTGAAGATCGAGGAAAAAGCGGTTACGATATGTGCGTCGCGGAAAGGACGACCGGTAATGTGGGTCAAGTTTAGGCAGTTTGGAGATTGATTAGAGAGATTGGTTCTAACGCTTGGAATTTATCCTCGATGTAGAGAGGAGATTTTGTACGGAATCTTTTTCCCTCGTTCGATAAATTCACGTGAATTCGAATCAATTAATATAATTTCCGAAATTTTAATATTTATAAGTCGAAACCTTTTTTCTCACTTTACGTCCAATAATTTCTATTGTGTTCATATTTATGTAATCGCCGAAAATTTGCGAAAGATCTTTTTCAGCTCACACCTCATTTTTTTTCTTTCATTGTTACCGTAGGCGTAAAATACGACGCAAAAGTACCTAATAGGAAAGACGATGCTGGAAACGATTTCGCAACGATTAGGAAGCCCGTTTGCCGATGATTGAAACTCCAGAAATTCGCATTCGCGTAAGCCGCGTAGAAAGCGTTTGACCATTTCTGAATACCAGTTACCGATCAACTGTTTCTCTAAGCAAATCTAGCTGTCTGTTTAGCAATAATGATTGGATGTTTTGTTAGTGTTAGATAGCGCTTGAAAAATATTTTAATTATTTTATTACCGTTTGAAGAATAAGTGATATTTTTTTATTATTTATTGATATTTTTTTAAATATAATAAAATCATTTATTTTTAAATTTCTCGTACGTAAGTTTATAAAATAATATACTTACAGCGTAGTAATAATATAACGGATTAACTAGGGGGGCCGCGCTCCCCTGCGCGCTATCGCGCGCCAACCCCCCGCTATCTATGTAAAAACTTAGTTTTTACATTATAGGCACGACCGCACTTCTCAGGAAAATCTTGCATTTTTGTGTAAAGTCAAATCCTTGAACAATAAGCGAAAATCGATTATTTCAGGTGTATTTAGGCATTAAAAATCGTTTATATAGGTCTAGCTCGTCAGGAATTGATTGTACATGAAAATGTTAAATGGGAAGAAGTTTTGTTTTATTATAATCTACAACTTTTACATTTAACATATTGGTGTAAAGTTAAATCCTATCAAGTTATAGTCGAAAATCGTCAATTTTATGTATATTTAAACGTTTAAAATTGTTGTTATTAGATCTAACTCGTCAGGAATTGGCTGTACATAACAATGTTAAATGGGAAAAAGTTTTTTTTTTTTATTATAATCTACAATTTTTACACTTAACATATTGGTGTAAAGTTAAATCCTGTCAAGTTATAGTCGAAAATCGTCCATTTTTAACCTTTTTAGTTGTTTTTCGCTGTTGTATTGGCAAATATTGCTCGTAGCAAAAAATGTCCAACAGACAAAGGTGTCTTTTAATTAGTTTTAGCAGATGGATGTGTAGGATTAACTTAAAATTAAATTTTCTAGACATGCTTAAAAATCGATTTTTTGAAAATTTTCTTTGTGCTCGTATTCCTAAACTTTTTCATCGATCTTTCTCAGTAGAGGACGACCGGGTAGGTACAATTAAAGGAGCATTTGCTCACAATTCTGATGGAATCGATCAGAAATTCATTGAGATAATAAGGTAACTTGATTATATACGGACGTACAGACATACATACATCTCAGAAAACGCTTAAAACGCACTCACTCTGAGTGCAAAATGGTTTTTACACATTAAATTTTCAGTATTTGAATTTCGACAATTTTTGCTCTGGTGAAATTATAAGGCTTTTAGTCTTTCTCTCGAGTAGCAGTCGTGCCTAAAAATTAGGTGATGAAAATCTGATTTTGAAAAAGAAAAACAGATAAATCTTTCACTTTAAGTATGGTTCACGCGTGATAAAAAGGTTGCAATGAGGTAATATTTTAATGCGTAGAAAGCTGACATTGGATACGCGACTGAATGCATTATAAGGGAAAAATTGTTGTGTTCATATTATATAAGTTTAAAATTGGGCCGAAAAGAAAAGTTTACCGTAAACATGTGTTACGTTATATGAATCATAATGAACGATAGATCTTAATTTTTTATTTATTCATGATAATATATAATCTCTTTTTGTGTTTATCACAGATTGCAAAATAGTGTAAACTACTGTATTAATCACTATAACTCAATCCTACAGTAGATTGAAAAGTAATAGCATTGTGAATCCTAGTAGTCACGTACATTTCATTATTTATATATTCATATTACAAAATGCTTCGTATAACTTCGAGAAGTTTTCCTAAAATAGATAAAATTGTTTCTATAACTATGATATTA
The DNA here is from genome assembly GCA_036365515.1 of Torymus aiolomorphi. NCBI lineage: Eukaryota > Metazoa > Arthropoda > Insecta > Hymenoptera > Torymidae > Torymus > Torymus aiolomorphi. Next base: position 165,915,330 of record CM070876.1, read on the forward strand.
TTATTCTACTTTCAATTTTGCCTTACGAAATTTCTAGGTATTTCGCCCATTTTGCACCGATATTATAAATTAAATGAAAGCATTTCTAATATATCTTCAATAATAAAAATAAAATTATCGTAATGCAGTTAAATGAATATCATGCAAAACAAATTCATAAATCTTACTTTTCATCCCACCAATGGGCATCTTCAATTTACTCCGCATAAAAATCACATTGAAATTTCATCATTCCAGTAAACCCATCCCATCATAATTAACTTTTTCATCCCCTCCCCACCTAAATAACAACCCACTGAGCCACTCAGCTTACACCCCATACCAAACATATTACCACCTCCAACACCAACAACCTCTTCAGTACGTGGCTATGTGCTCGCATACGCAGAGCCGGCCGTCCTTGTCACTGATATATAGGAACGCGCTTGCGCGCACGGCGGTGGCTGCGTGCGCGCGGTTCTCGGGCGCGCTTTTCGATCGGCACGGTCAATCGGTCAGCCGTCACCGCACGCAACGATTCGCTTCGGCGCAAGAGCGATTTTTGGAGAGGACGGTTTTGTGTAAAGTGTATATATATATATGTGTGTGTGTAGTGATAAGTGGCGGTTTTTGTGGTGACGAGTATGCGTGTGTGTGGTTCTGTGATGGTTGGTAGTTGAGGGTAAGTGGTTTTGAGGTTGATTTTAAGTTTAGAAAAAATTTTTAATTTTCGAATGGTTTGAGGTGGTTTTATGATTATTAAAGGTATAAAATATAACATTTTTTTTTCAATGACTTGTTCATATTCAGCATGGTGAGAAACAATGTAATATTATAGACAAGTATTTCAAGTAACGGCAAAAATTTATTTTAACAAAATTTCGGTACTTATAAAATAGATATCAACAATTGAAAAAATGATTCAATAAATCATTGGTATCTTGATTTCTGTGATTTTAATTTTTGTGAAATTTCATTACTAGGTAAAAAGGGAAGAATTAAAAAATTTTTAAATTATAGAAAGTTACAGGCAATTATTTTTCAAGTTTGGTACGAATCTGACATACATTTGATAAATTCAGTTAAACAATTGTTTCTAACTTTACAGAATTTAAAATCTTTTTTATTTGTTCCGTGGTACCTCGTAATGAAATTTCACTAAGATTAAAATGAGCCTTTCCAAATTAAAATCGGAACAAAAATAAAAAAGATACCAATGATTTGTTGAATCATTTTTTCAATCGTTGATATCTATTTTACAAGTACTAAAATTTTGTAAAATTTTTTTCCCGTTACTTGAAATACTTGTCTATTAATACATCATTTCTCACCATGCTTCGCACCACTCAACAATATATTAAAAAAAAAAATTATATTTTAGGCCTATAATAATCATAGAACCACCTTAAAGATTACATTATACAGATTGTTATGTTTTTAAAATTTTTGTTAACGAAATGCACACTTTAATTGAAAAGATTCAATTTAATACGAAAGTTTACCAAGACATAAGACATTTCTCAATCTTTAAGTAGGCTTAATTTTTTTTATTTATTTACCATAAAAGTACGTTTCATGATCAGCATATTTCAGTTATTCAGTTATTTACATATATCTGACTATTAAATGATAAATATATGCAACGCAATAGGATCTTGTTCCGTTGACACTATAGAAATGTAAAAAAATGAAAAACAAGAAATTTGAACCGCGGTAATGTTTTTCTTTCACTTATTAACTGGCACCCCGATGACCCTGAAGAGGATGAATATCATCCCGATGACCGTGACAATTATCGCTCCCGACTTTCAAGGCCTCCGCATTAAAGAGATCGCGATTCTGGTACTTCAGCAAAAGTAATTGGCGAAAAGTGCATGGCGTTTATAACTTTCGTTTAAATCTGTCCCAATTACATGTACACGTATCCAAGGCATTCTCCTTAATGAAAAAGCGATTTCTTAATTACAAGAAAATTGATAACTTAACAATATCATTGTTACTTATCTTTTTCTAATCAACCATTCCCATGGTTGCGAAACCAAAGTGTCAAACCATCATTCTTTAACCGATCACATGATAAGTATTACATTATTACACTTACTCATCCACTGTGCTGACTTTTCCCTCAGCTAAAATTCCTATGCCCAGGCAACGCAAGAAGCGCAAGAAACCAAGATGACGATGCCGTCCATCTTTCCCTTATTCCTCATCTTCTTCGTAATGACCACCGGGCGATGCGCCGACGAGGTGAACGCCGGGGCGTACGACTTCGTGATCGTGGGCGCGGGCTCGGGCGGCTCGGTTCTGGCCAACAGGCTGACCGAGGTGGCCGAGTGGAAGGTGCTGCTGCTGGAGGCCGGGAAGGAGGAGATGTTCCTCACGGATATACCGCTGCTCGCGCCCATCATGCAGATCACCGATTACAATTGGGGCTATAAGACTGAACCAAAGAGCGGACCGGTAAGTCCTTTTTTTCTAAGCAAGGTGCGCGTTTTTATACGTAAGTACATTATGTTTAGGTAGTTGAAGACATTGTCATTAGAATGAGGAAGGAATTTAATTGAAACAAGTATATATAACTAATATGGACTACAACAATTGGATGCTATTTGAATGCCATTCAATTGTAATGCAATAAAACTACTAATACATTTTAATCACCAACAAACTCAAATGCAGAACGAAAATTTGATTGAAGTTATAGAGAGATACACATGTCCACTGACATCAGCGGGGGCTGGCCTATACGCGTCTCGAATATTCATTTCTAACATTCTGCTTACAACACGCGAGCGGATATCCTCTTCTCTGTACCCCCCATAAGAAAAACTCCATCGCATTATACAATACGTCAATGGCACCATAATTATACACGCACTGCTATGCGATGCGTCAACCGCTGAATTAATTCGAGCTCAAATCCTTCTTAAAAGTCTAACGCACGTGTAGGTATATATGCGCACACACACACACATGCCTTCTATAAATAAAAGTACAAGACACTCATGTGTACACTCGACGCGCACGCGCGCGCTGAGATGCACATTAGCATCGCGATAACCAACAGAGCGAAAAAGGCATTTAGTCCGCCTGCTGATTCGCATGCACGTGTAGTCTCCTCGCTAGATTCGCGAGGCGTTTCGCGACTTGACTTTGGAATAAGCGTAATGGTATAAGCGATATATATAATGGATCTCTCGCGAGGTAAATCTGTGATGCGCTATGGGCTGGCTGCAGGCGGTGATTGTGCGCGTTTGAATTCGTGTCGTGCAAATAAATGTTATTTACGAGGTCCGCGTTTGGTTTTAAATTCTGTACTTTTGTAACATTTTAAAAAATGTTAATTGTTGAATGCCAAGAGTCGAAAGGAACAAGTAGTTGATATCAAAAATTGTAGCTCTAATAAAAAAAAAAAAATAAATAACACACAAACATAATGTACAAAAAAAGGTAAACTTTTCTATGCACTAATCCATCCGTAAAATGTAGCGACCCACTTTTCTCAAACCCCGCACAATTTACGCACGAGTTCGCCATAATTAATTCTAATCGCGCAATTTGCTTGCAGCGCGGTTACTGCCTGTCGATGGTCGACGGCCGGTGCAACTGGCCCCGGGGCAAGGCCCTCGGCGGCACCTCCGTCATCAACTTCATGATCTACACGCGCGGCGCCCGGGCGGACTACGAGGAGTGGCGCGCCCTGGGCAACCCCGGATGGGGCTACGACGAGGTGTTACCGTATTTTTTGAAATCCGAGAACAGCAGGTATACAAGTGGAAGAATTTTTTCAAAATTAACGTTTACTCATCCTCTCGATGTTTCGTAATGTAATTTATAGAGGCCCATTGCGTTAATATAATAGAACGAAATTTCACGCTAATTGACTTTCGTTACGTTTTACTGCCTCTAAAGCGACGTTTTTATTATCATCTCACAGTGCATCACACACGCACACACGCGTGAATATAACAATCTGGATTTATTGTTCCTTGCGAAATGAAATTGCTGTCATTAAGCATGCTCAACAGCTGGGCATAAACTCCATTTTTATTAGCGCGAGCGCGCCTGAGAACCGATAGCAACAAATGCAGCGAGATGATGCCGTCACGGTCACGTATGTTTTAATTTAATCGGGTTTGACATCCATTTGAGTCCGATACAAAGCCATAAATCATTTCTATACTGTAAATCGATTGTGTATTCTATATAAATAAAAATATGCTTGCAATCATGGGTTTTACATATTAATCATTCTTTTTATTACTATAATAATGTTGTAATTGTATGCAATTGCGATTAAACGTAACTATTTCGCAAAAATATTATACAGTTGAGCAAAGAACGAGCGATGCGTTTAATTCTCACAAAGCCTTTAGCTTCGCATGATTTTCTTACACGGTATAAATATTTTACGCTGCGCTGCACCTCCTCTTTGCTAAAGTTTTTAGATTAATTACCGAACTGTTTCACTGGGACGCAGCTGAGCGTTAACACATACACGTTGTCCCCGTTCGCTCAATCTTTCCGTTCCATTATTTATTTAATACTTTCGAACAATCGTAAAAAAACCTCCAATTAAAAAAAGATCAAACAAATTCACATTTTTCGCATAATTCCTCGAAAAGAGCATTACCCAACCACAATTGCCCTAACCCTGAGAGAGCAGCGAGCTCTCGACCAATTACCCACAGAAGTATGTGGAACGAGAGCCACTTCACTCTCGATTTTACTACCTCGCGGAACTACATGTGCATTCCTTTTCTCTCTTCACAGACTGAACTACGAGGACGGCAGGTACCACGCGAAGGGCGGCTACCTGGACGTCTCGCCCGTGCCATACGTCTCGCGGCTCCGCAATCCCTTCCTCCAGGCGGCCAAGGAGTTCGGCTACCGCGTCAACGACTACAACGGCGAGAGGTGGGTTGCATATATATATGCAACACGCGCTAATTGAAGGATAATTTTAACGCAGTGCACGTGATGGCACGAGTTGGGAACGATCGTTGATAGAGCTTGCGAAAGAGGCCAGGTGTTTTTTTTTTTGCGCGCGTTGGGAAAAAGAATTGCTTATATGGGGAATTGTTTTTGTATATCAATGTTGAAGTGATTAATTAGTCGTTGTTACAGCGCGTGAGAATGGTTTATTGTGTGGGTTTTTTTGCGCGCGGAGACGTTTAAATATGCATCAGCGTTGTCAAATAAATTATTTTATATTTATATGTGCGGAGGAACGTAGTGTTATGTATTTATGGAGGAAACAGGGTTATTACGGTGGTTACGTCTTATCAACACCGCGGGTGGCCTGTAATATGTAGTACGCTATTTTAAACGTATGGGAGTTGTATGTAAATAATACTGTAGTAGTCCTACTGACTTTGACATTTTTAATATTGCTCCGGGCCGTGATAATGGAGATTTCACTCTAGAAACCTTACGTGTATAACTATAGGTATGCGTAAGACAAACGATGTGTAGGAAAAAGTAAGTTCACCGCGTTACGAAATAACAGCGCCATAATATCGGCTTTCAATACCGGGTGAATAGAATGTCGTTTTTGAGAAGTTTCACTTGTGCACGCGGAACAAATGGTTGCAAACTGGTCCGTGAAACTCCACGTAAACTAATGTTTATTAAAAATATATAAGTAAAACATTATTGTTTCATATCATTTAGATTATTCTTAGGTAAATTTTAATCAGTATCACTTTTGAAAATTTTATTTTCAATCTTTTTTTTTACATAAATTATGTACAAACATGTACAAAGTTCATTTAGAAAAAAAAGAACTCACGAGGATTACCTTTACACCTATTAAACACCTTATTTCTCAATGAAACATGATCCACTATATTATCTAATCACCATAAATGCTTCTCATTCCAGGATCCTCGGCTTCTCGCCGGTGCAAGCGAACCTGCGCAACGGCCGTCGCGTGAGCGCCTCCAAAGCCTTCCTAGACCCGATCCTCCAATCCCGCCCCAACCTCCGCATCTCGACCTTCTCTCGCGTAACAAGAATCCTAATCGACCCTAAAACACGACGCGTCACTGGTGTAAGCTTCGTCGACCGCAACGGCCGTGGCTACATCGCCCGGGCCCGTCGCGAGGTGCTCCTGTCAGCTGGTACCTTGAACTCGCCCCAGCTGCTCATGCTGTCGGGCATAGGTCCCAGAAGGGACCTGGAATCCTTGGGAATTCCAGTGATACAGGACCTACCAGTCGGGTACAACCTGCAGGACCACGTCAGTATGGCTGCGCTTACGTTTCTGGTTAATGAATCGGCGACGATTGTGGAGTCAAGGTTAGCGACGAATCCGCTCTACACGATTGACTATCTGCTCAGGGGTATCGGACCGTTCACCGTGCCTGGCGGAGCCGAAGCCTTAGCGTTCATTGACACCAAGACCAGTGAGTATATATATTGTATATTGCGCAAATTTGGACGTGAGGAATTTTGGCGAGTCATCTTGCGGAGGATTTTTGTCCTTGTGCGACTGGTTTATGTGGGAGAGATTATAGGAGGATGATGTGGCTGGGATGGTCGATGAGATGTACGAGGAAAAGGAGGAGGAAGGGGGAGAGGCAATGAATTAATTGGTTTGTTTATTTTAATAAACGAGGCTTGGTTCTTTTAGTCGCAAGATGAGATTCAATAAATTTATTTTTACTAAGTAATTATAGATTTAGTATCTTGTAGAAAAATGCTCGGAATTATGTGTAAAATTAAATTATTCCAGAATTCATCTATATGCAAATAGGGACAATTACGATTCACTCATTTATTTATATTCATACATATTTATGCGGTTTTGGACAACAGGCCGTAATTTAATAATTTTAAGTGTGAACTATTTTTATGTAGCCGTAACAATGCATGCTATCGTTACGCTAAATATGAATCTTATAACTATGACGTCATAATGCTGAATATAATTTCACACAATAAATGTCACAATGTTATTGAATTAAACATTAAAATACAATGGGCCGCAAAGCTAAACGGCATCCTTTGCCATCGTTTATTCGTCAAATCGGTACAATGAAAGCTTAATTATCACAAATTCATACAAGATAGTTGTTTCAATTGAACGATTTATTAGAGGATGCAACGAACCGACAGGATACGATATTTGCGCGATCCTTTAATGAAGCGAGACCGCAGGTTTGCGAAAATATAGATTCATGTTATGCATCTGCGTCATCGATATCGCGAGGGTTCGAAAACGATACTGAATCTTAACTATTCTTTTTCCTTAAATAAAACCAACTTTCGTAAGCACTTTATTTATATCTAGTTTTTATTATATTTTATTATTTTTAATTAATTAAACAAAATTAAAATTTTTAATTAATTAATTTTTTTTTATTGATTTCATTAACTAATAGTTGTTTTGTTAAGGCGATGTGAACCTAAAAATCAACCCAATTTCATTATTTAATTAATAAACATTAGAACGTTTATTTGGAAAAACAATTCTGTCAGGCGCTCCGTGTATGTAAATACTATGCTCAGATTTTTTTTTGTGCGATTCTATCAGCATTTCCATGAGATACGCTCGTTTTAAAACTGGCAAAATTCGAAGTATTACAGATCCCTACTTATCGGCATTGCGGCTTTTATTTAATTAAATAAATTCTGAGTAGATTTTTGGAAAAACAGCTCTGTCAGGCGCTCCGTACATATAAATACTATACTCAATTTTTTTTTTTAGTAATTCTATTATTATTTGCAAAAGATATATATGTTCTAAAATTTGTCGGTAAGTACACATTATCTTAATGTAAACTTTTTGTTTCAAGGTATAAACAAGCTTTTAAACCGTATTCAAATCATTCTGGAAAGTTTAAAAAATTAGTTTTTAATTAAAAGTTACATTAGCCTTTTATGTAAATCATCATATTTTTATATCACTATTGAAACGTAATACTAAATTTATTCCAACCTTCAAAATCAATCCTTTTCAGTGCTTGGCAACCGGAATCGAAGTCCCAACTCACCGGACTACCCGGACATCGAGCTGGTGCTGGGCGTCGGTGCGCTCACTGGCGACATGTCCGGGGGCATGCGCGGACTCCTCGGCCTCACCGACGACTTCGAACGGCGCGTCTTCGGCGCGTACCGGGGCCACGACGCCTTCAGCATCGTGCCCATCCTGATGAAGCCGAAGAGCCGCGGTAGGGTGAGACTCAGGAGCGCTAACCCCATGGACGCGCCACTGCTCGAGGCGAATTATTACGAGAGGCAGGAGGATTTAGACACGATGGTTCGTGGGATTAAGGCGGTGAGTGGGAAAGCACTTATGTACGGAAAAGAATTTTTTGTGGTAAAAATGAGTATATTTAATAGTAAACGTGGGACAGACTTATAACAATTGCTATTAATTTGGAATTCTTGTACTATATGTATTGTAACAGGGCTGGTCCTCGCAGGTTTATTTTGACTTTTCGCGAAATCACGATAAATCAACCCCGCGCAACATAACACGGGGAAATCAGCAAAGAGAGCACCGATTCTAGTAAGATAGGAGTGGCATTTCTTCGACTAACAAAACTACGGATGTAAACACGCAATGTCGCAATGAACGCGGCTAGCCGTTCGTACTCGGCTACAGATTTACAAAATTAAACGATTATCCGGGAGAGAGAGAAATTACAATTAGATTCTACTCACACGCTCGCTGTCAGAGATAATTATTGTTTAAAGCTTACCTTGCTGGTCAGCCAACGCTACGTAGATAAAGGTCTGGGTTACGCAGAGAGTGCCCGGCTTGTCCTCGGGCGTGCAGCAGGTAGCTTCGACGGAACTTCGTTCTGCTGCTGCCCTCGGCTTCCTGGCTCTTCGGTTTCCACGAGCGCACGGATCACCACCTCGTACTTCCCTGTTACCACTCTCGCGTAGCTTCTATCTCGCTAGTCCCCAGAATTCTTCACTTGGGGAAAAACGTGTTCACGGTGCACGTGGCTTCTCGGCTTGCCGAAACTTTCCTGCACTGAAAAAAAACACCTATTTCTGCTCGGGACCCAAGCGAAATTTGCTTTGCTAAGTCAAGCACGTGGTGTAAAACAATTTCTGCTCATCGACTCAAGCAGTTTTTACTTGGCAGTGAAATGAGATATCTGCTTGGCAGAGGGCAGGTAGAATTAACCTAAGAAACAGTCAAAAACAATGGATGTATGTAGCTCACGTCTATAGGCGTCGAAACGTATCCAATGCGTGGTCCAAGTGTTTGAGGTGGCCGATGATGGAGTCTAAGATGTGCGCACCGAAGTTTTTTGCGTCTACGTGTCGAAACGTATCCAAGGCGGGGTCTAGGTGTTTCCGGTGACCGATAATGAAGTCTAGGTGGCGCGCTCCGTAGGTTTTTGTGTCCAGGTGGTGGAACGTGTCCAAGATGTGGTCTAGATGTTCAAGGTCGCCGATGATGGAGTCTAGATGGTGCACTCCGTAGATTTTTGAGTCTAGGTGTCGAAATGTACCCAATGCGTGGACTAGGTGTTCGAGGTCACCGATGATGAATTCTAGGAAGTGCGCTCCGTAGGTTTTTGCGTCTAGGTGTTGACATCTCCAATGCGTGGTCTAGGTGTTTGAGGTCGCCGATGCTGGAGTCGAGGAAGTGCGCTCCGTAGGTTTTTGCGTCTAAGTGTCAGAATGTACACGTCCCGACACCTAGACTCAAAAACCTACGGAGCGCTCTTCCTCGACTCCATCGTCGACGACCTCAAACACCTAGACCACGCTTTGGATACGTTCCGACACCTAGACGCAAAAACCTACGGAGCGCACTACCTAGACTCCATCATCGGCCACCTCGAACACGTAGATCATGCATTCGATACGTTCCGCACGACACGTAGACGCCAAAAACTGCGGTGCTCCCAGGTAATATATGCTTTAGTACCGCCCGGTCGGTAACGCTTTGAGAGTTAAGTAGATCGCATTGGAAACACAGTCTTAAATTGCTTTTATGCCAAGCAAAAATTGCTTTGGAGGTGTAGAGCAAAATTCACGGTGGGGTCTACGGCTATTTTAGATGTTTTTTTTCAGTGTGGTGGTTCTCTCTCTCTCTCTCTCTCTCTCTCTCTCTCTCTCTCTCACACACACACACACACACACACACACACACACACACACACACACACACACACACACTCCGCGGCCGACGGCAAATGTACGCTGTATTACCGCTGCCGCTCTTTTTCGGCTCGCACCGGTGGCGAGAATTCTCGCGCGCTCCGCCGTGGGCATGCGCACGCGGTTGCCGCGTTTCCTTTATGCCTGAACTCGCACTGACGGTGAGGACTCTCACCGTTACAGTATATAGCAATTTTTACTATAAATAGTATAGTAATTTTTACGAGAGTATGAGTCTGTGCCATGTTTACTATCTATTACAGTAATTTTTACTGCGAAATTTTTCTTCGTGTAACCCTGTCGTAAATTATAAATTTTAATAACAGTTAATAATTCTTAAAAATTATTTAAAAGTATTTAGAACTGTTTAAAACTGTTTATAAATGTTACAAAATGTAGGATTTTGGACACATCTTTTCTAATTATAATAGTTTGTAACAGTTTCAAACAGTTTCTAGTAGTTTTAAACAGTTTCAAACAGTTTAAAATAATTTTGAATTCGATACATTTAAGAAAAATTGAATAATTATTAAATTATTATTATCAATAATGATAATTAATAATTAATAATTTTTTAACAGCCATATTATTCTAGTCATAAAAATCAATTAATAATTAATTATATTAGTTAATACTTTTAGTTTTTAGTTTTTATTTCATTATTAATTACTAATATAAAAGTATTATTATATTAATAATAATAATTAATAAATATTTAATAGTTATTAAGTAATTTAATAACTATTATTAACTGTTAAAAAATGTTACAAACAGTTATAAATAATTAGTAACGTCCAAAATCCTACATTTTATAACTATTTTTAACACTTTATAACTCTTTGAAATAATTATTACGTTTATAACTCTTATTAATAGTTTCTAACTTTTCTGAACAAAAATATTTCCGCTAGGGAACATTAGGGTTTTTAGTGATAATTAATTGATTTGAAAATTTTCAATGTAATTTTTTTTTTTAAAACAAGGTACGTCTTTACGGAGTCTGAATTTAAAATTCTGTTCGTTTACGGACTTGTGTCTTATGTGGCATTGTTGACTGCAGCAGATTTGTTAAACTATGTCTAGACTCATATTACGCTGAATGCATGTTAATGATGTTCTGATAGTATTATGTTTTCGGATGTTTTACCTCAAACAAGTGTTCAAGAAGTACACAGAAAGTCCTAAAAAGACTTCGTATTTTGGCATTTTAAAAGGAAGTCAATTAAATTTTCTTATTTAAATTAGTAGCTGAAAATTTGTTCTTATACCGTGACTAATTATAAAGATGATAACACAATTGCACTAGTGGCAGGATTTTAAATAGACGCGTTAGTCACACCCATGGGTGTTTTAGTATACAAAACACCAAAAGTTTTTTTAGGAGGATTCCCTGATATATTGAGGAAACTTGAGAGCATAAAAGTACTTTTTTTATAGATTCAATCGGATGTAGACTCGACCCACGATCTTCTTTAAATAATTCATAGCTTCCGCATATCTAAAATTTTTTTTTGCTATACTATTTTGATTCCCGTGATGTAACACATATAATACGAGTGACTGCATAATTCTCTTGCATAAGAATAAAAAAAAAAAAAAATAGAGAAGGAAAATGATTATATTTTTCTCATTACAGACCACTAAAATTTAAAGAAACGTCCGAATATAAATCCCAATTATTAGAAACGAAATTAATACTATAACATCTAATATTTCAGGCCTTGAAGATAGCTTCGACGCGCGGCTTCGGTCGCTTCAACACCAGCCTCCTCCCAGTCGCCTTCCCCGGTTGCGAGCACCACGCTTTCGCCAGCGACGGTTACTGGGCTTGCGTGGCGCGTAGCGTTTCTACGACGCTGGGCCACTTCACCGGTACCTGCCGGATGGCGCCCCGCGAGCGCGACGGTGTTGTCGACGCCAGACTGAAGGTCCACGGTGTCCAGGGCTTGAGGGTCGTCGACGCGAGTATTATGCCTGAAATCATCGCCGGGCATACCTGCGCGCCTGCGTATATGATTGGGGAGAAGGCGGCTGATATGATTAAGGAGGATTGGAGCGCGAATCTGGTGTAGGCGATAAGCAAGGAGTTGGAATGTCGATGATTTATTTATTATGTATTGTGGACAGTTTTGAGTGGAAAGAGTAATTGAATGGTGTAATTTAGTTTGAGAGATAATAATGTTCTATGTCACTTTCGTACTGAATAAATTTTATATCAGATTTTTATAGTCATTCGGAATTGCGTAGTTCGATACGGTATCGTATAGTATGAAGTAATTTTGATTTATACATTTTTGTATGTTCGTAAATTCATAACGTCGTAGTTGATGTTAATTAAAAGTGTTTGATTTTCTCAGGAGACGGTATTAGGGAAAGATTACAACGTCGATGATAAATTTAAGATAACTTCAAGCTTACATTTTTATTGCGTGCGCTTTGACGTTTAATACTTTTGGTAATATTTTTTACATTGAAAAACAATTTAAGTTTTCAATGTATCTGCTATTACCAATAATGTATGAGTTTTTCGTAAAATCTTAGTTGATAGAATTTTGAGTTTTTTTTAGAAATAAATCGTATTCTTTATAAGGATAATCATTGTAAATAATATTTAGAGTAAAATGTAAGATTTTTGTACTTACTTAAAAGTTAGAATTGTACATACTTATACTTTTTAATTTTAAAGATAAATATTGTGATTATTCTATATGTAAAAAAAAGTGTGTATCTGATTAATACCCCACGAAATAAAAAATAAGATAATTATTTAGTAAATCAATAAGATTTATTCTTTTTACTTCAGTATAATTTATTTGGCAACGATTTATTACTTCCTATTATGTGAACTATATAATATATCATTTTTTAATTATGAAGAAATTCATAGTTCATAGATTGCCGCGCTTTAGCAATGCGCATGCGCAGATAGCGTGTGCAAATTTGCAAAAAAATCCGAGTTCCCGCACTTCCGAAGCCCGTCTGCACTTTTTGCAGGTGCGTGCATGTCTCTACATGAAAATTATCGCATCGGACACATGATTTGACACATGATGAAAACAAGATCCTAACCTCTAATTCTTAGGAGAATCTCATCCGGTATTTCGTTTATATGTGATATTTATACATTATCATTTAAAATAAAATATGCAAGCCAGTAAAGTAGGTACTTTACTTGTAAATAGTTTACGTGGATCAATTTATTATGGACAAAGAAACATGGCCACCGACGTTGTTGTTAAGTCACTGCTATATAAGGAATATGGAGAACCCGAAAACGTTCTCTCGATAAATAAAGAGATTCTGAAAGAACCTTGTGAGAATGAGGTATGGTTTAATGATTTAATAATGATTTTTAATGTAAGACACATGTCATTCATTTTATTTAACTTTTAATTTGTTCAATTGAAGGTTACAGTAAAATGGCTTTATTCTCCAGTGAACCCAGCTGATATCAACACAATACAAGGAAAATATCCTAGCAAACCACCTTTACCTGCTGTACCAGGTAACGAAGGTGTTGGTGAAATAATAGCTGTAGGTCCAAAAACTGAAAAACTTGCTGTAGGTGATAAAGTTGTTCCCAGTGGAGTTAATAAGGGAACTTGGAGAACACATGCGATATACAAAGCAGATGAAATGTTCAAAGTAAGGAATTTTTTAATAATTTTTAACATTTGAATTTAAGATTGTTTTGTTCTAACTTTACAAAAAATATTTTTCATAGATAAATAAACAGATGAATTTGGTTGACGCTAGTATACTTAACGTTAATCCTTGCACAGCATACAGAATGTTGAAAGATTTTATATGCTTGAGAGCTGGAGATACTGTGATACAAAATGGTGGTAATTCTGCAGTTGGACAAATGGTTATCCAACTTTGTAAGTTGTGGGGTGTCAAAACTGTTAACATAGTTCGTAATAGACCAGCTTTTCAATTTATAAAGGTAAACAAGTTTCTAATCAAACTTATAAAATATTTCTCCAAAATTGTAATCAATAATTTTTCTTACTTTCAAGGACCAACTTGTAAATTTTGGTGCTGATGTAGTGTTAACTGAGGAAGAGTTACGAACAACTGATATATTCAAAAGTAAAAAATATCCACGTCCACAATTGGCATTGAATTGTGTCTGTGGTAAAAATGCATTAGAAGTTCAGAGGCATTTAGGCCAGGGTGGTGTCATGGTGACATATGGAGGGATGTCAAGAGAACCATTAACTGTACCAGCTTCTTCTTTAATCTTTAAAGTAAATATTTTGCTTTGATTTTTTGTGCTCTAAAATTTTTATGATTTTCATAAAAATAGAATAACTTTGAGGAAATCTTAGCTGCAGTGTAAAAATACTTTTAATAGACATAGGATTATTTTTATTTTTATAGGATATAAGTTTCAAAGGTTTTTGGATGACTGGGTGGACCGCGAAAAACAGCAGCTCCGACGAACGACAGAAAATGTTTGACGAGTTACAAAATCTATTTATAGACAAGAAATTGATAGCTCCACCACATCAATTAGTTCCACTTTCCGAATACAAGGAAGCCGTTTGTAATGCGTTGAATCCCGACGGCAAGAAAAATGTAAAATACATTTTAGATTTAACGAAAATCGATTAGGTACGTTATGGAGTGAAAGATTTTTTTTATTAAATGATATATAATATATTCTTTATTACGCAATAAAAATTGTGAACATTTTTAAAATAGATAATATGTTTATAATATACAAATGTTTCGTTATTTTTAAAAGTCACACACATTTCTTATGGAGGCATGAAAAAGTATTCGTAAAAATTCGTAAACATCAGAATAGTGAAAATAATAAAACGTTATATTCTAAATAGGACGAAACCTAATATCTGAAATACCGATTCCGATTTTATACGCTAAAATTAGAATACACCTTCTCTCAAATAACTTTATAAAACATTCTTAACAAATATAAAAATAAAATCACTTTTTAGCAATTCAGACCTTTAATAAACAAAGCATAGCAAACAACAACAACAACGCAAAGAAGAAAAAAAATGACTAGATGAAAAAAATCAACTACTTAGACGCGGAACCAGCCTCTCACATAGATTCAATCAAGTCGAGAAGATCCTCATCGCTGAAATCCTTGTCGTTATCTGGAAAATCCGAGGCCACCTTTGCTACCAGAGTCTTCTTGTACTCGCTGATCGGCTCGTTGTTGTTATCTTCGACGTTAGTCTGGGAATCGTAGAGCTTGCTATTGTCGGGCGTTTCGCCGCACTCCATGCAGTTGCCATCGTTGTCGACTTCATTGCTGTCCTGGCTGAACAGCCTCAGACTGAACGGCCTCATTGGCGTGGCTTCCTCCTTGCCGAGCTGAGTGGCAAGAGCCTCGAGCTCCCGACGCATGTATCGGTTACTCATCGGGACGGGTAGCTGAATGTTGCCACTCATCTTGGTGCTTCGCACCTTTCCGTAGCTTGAGGAGTATCTGGACATAATATTTATCTCTATATCTAACATTCCTAATCTTTGAAATTGCTTTCAAGACGAAGAACCGAAAACTTACGCATTTTTGCCTAACACAGTGGCGCGGTCACCGTAAATGGACAGCGAGCCCATGATGCCCTCGTCGTCGACGTAGTCCATTATCTTGACGTTTTCCAGGATTTCTCTGCGCTCTTTGTACTGCTCGTCGTACCTCTGAACCAGTCGATTGAAACTCGCATCCTGAGGATTCTGCAGGCCCAGGCGCATCAGTACCGACACCCGTACTTGACGCTCCTGAATCTCTTGAAGACAGTCTGCCCTGATATGCCAGACCTCCTTGTAGGTCATCTTTCCGTAGGTCTTAAACGAATAGTTGTTAGGAGCTTAGTTTTTTAGGCATCTATTAGTGAATTATTTTTTTGTTTATTGTTTGATCTTTTTTCACTCCAATTTAAAAAAAAAAAAAAAAGAAAACTTTCAAACCCGTACGTTTATTATATCTATCAATTTAACTTCTTAATTATAAATTTATTATATAAAGAGTCGTATAATTGTACTTTAATAGACCCCTTCCCCCTAAACCCTACAAAACTCACCTCCATGACCATCTTGTAAGCCAAATCCACGCAATCAATGCAATGCTGATCCACGGTCATATCCCTTAAAGCATCAATGTGATTCAACGTCGAGAGTATGAGCTCGCGCGGCCCGGTAACCGTCTCCAGTTGGTACTTCACCATCATGATCATGAGGTCAAAGAGTTTGTTCATGCTGTTGCCGTCCAGCTTCATGATGGAGGAGAGGACGACGGTCTCGAGGATCGGGCGTAGCGTCGGCATAGTTATCAGCGTACCCGGGTAGAAGATTCCCTCCAGCTGCTTCGGGTGCAGCAGCGTGGCGATCACTTCGTTGATCACTGTAATTTTTGTGTTACGTGAAATTGGTATTATTGAACGGAAAAGGAGTTGTTGGTGATTTCATTTGATAGGGCGTTGGTTGCAGGCGTTCTACTTTATTTTTTAGTAACGGCGCGCGTATGCTGTGATAGTGTGTATTACGTCAAAATGTATATTTGAAACGTATAAGCTAATATTATGTAGGTTATTAATAAGAAAAAAAGTTGTTGTTTTAGTTGCTCATAAAGTTTTCACTATTGAATATAAATATCTTTAGAAGTAGTCCGTATTTCATTATGATTAGCTTAATATTCAGTTAAATAAGTTAATAATTTAATTTGTTACTTATTAATTAAACATCAATATCATTATAATTAGCTTAATATTCAGTTAAATAAGTTAATAATTTAATTTGTTACTTATTGATTAAACATCAATATCATTATCAATTGGTTGTTAAATAATTGGCGGAAAATTGCTACTCGAACAAACAAACGACCCAAGTAATAATTATACAGTATCAAAGGTAAACAAACAAGTGGTCTTTGCACATAGCAAAACGTAATTGTTATTGACATTTGTATACATTTTCAAAGCACGCGAAACCTCGTTTTTCAATTAATTGGATGAGTCTCCCTATTTACTTTCACGTTAACAATCTAGCCATTAACATTTAACGTAATTCTGATCAATAATTCACGCCCGAGCAGTCCATTATCAATCGCCCGATCCTAAAAAAGAAAACGACAGCAACAACAGTAAAAACTCGTGCAACTGGCCTATGATCGTCTTATCGGCGCTGATCTTCTGGGATTGTAACCGCTGCTGCAGCACGTACAGCATCTCCCCGCCCATGTTGAGGTAGAGGATCGGCGTCGAGTATTTCGCCGTCATCCTGCTGCGGTTCTCCGCCATATCCATGCTCTCTTCTGATCTTCTCGGCTGTAGTTTCACACTACCACTATCAATCGCCTGCACGATTGTGTACCAGCACTCTCTCAAGACTCGTTAATAATTATTGGCTCGAGTCATGAAAACAATGACTTATGGCGGCTTATATCGAGTGGCGCTTCATAATACGCTACTGGCGTCGCGATGGAACGCACACGCCGATTGTTGGCCCAAGCCGGTCGCCATGACGATGGATGTAGGTGTCATTATGTGTCAGTGCGCACGCTCACGAAAAGTTTTGCATATGATATATTGGTGCGGGTGAATGGTTGGATTATAGGCCTAAGAGTAAGTATATGGATTTTTTTTATTGCGATGAGTACTTAGTGCAACCGTGTAATAGTTGGGATAAGTGTCGATTTATCGATCGACCGCGTTGACGACATTATAGTTTAATTAGTGCACGGAACTTGACGGAGGACAAGTGCAGTTAATGAACTTACCGCGTGATGGAATTCTTTTGCAACGTGTATGATAAATTGCATATTTGTTAAGAAACATTTTTGTTCAAATTAAAGGATGGCAAATAAATCGGCACAGCAATTAAAACAAAACTGACGTTTTATTAAGACTCGTTTTACAATCGTAGCAAAAATCCCTGAGAAACTCGGCAACGAGAGTTTCATCGACGCTTACACATACATTATACATATTTATCTTATCTAATTCCTCATAGATTTACAACAGGACACAGATGCACTAAAAGTCACTTGTTACGATCAAACATAATAAATGATACGGCATTCACACACCCGACGCAACAAAAAGTATCTCTGCATAAACTCAACTTCGCGTGAACAACATCACGGTAACTATATTATCATCGCAACTATACACACTCGCATCATAAATATATCGACACGTCGATATCAACCTCGACGGGCTTATACAAAAAATCTTACAAACGGCGCGCACGAAGAAAGGTATGCGCACGCCCTGTACTCTCACGAAAAATTTATTGCTCGAGTTACGAGGCTAGCCACAGCTTCGCGAGGAATCCAGCGAGCACCCCCAGGAATGGCACGTACGAGGAAGCGATGCCATGAGCCGCATTCAACGGCGACGATCGGCCCCGTAAGAGGGAGTTGGCTGGGTCGTTGAGGATGAACTTTATCCTGCCCTCAACCGCTGGGTACACGGGGCTCGTTTGGTTGATGTACTGCGCTACGACCTCCGCCATCGTCACGTCTGAAATAGTGGGAGGGGAGAATTGTTATTGAGATTTTGAGGGTTCTGTGGTTGTTGTATTTGATATGATGTGATCGAGGTGGGAATTTAAATCATTTCTTTGTGATGCACTGAGAAAAGGATTTGTTTACTGTTAACATGACGTTGTAACTGTTAACATGCATATGTTTAAATATGACCAAATATAGGCATTGTAACAGTTATAATGCCATGTTAACAGTTAAGTTACCATGTTCTCATAAACAATTTCAATATGC
Organism: Torymus aiolomorphi; assembly: GCA_036365515.1. Taxonomy (NCBI): domain Eukaryota; kingdom Metazoa; phylum Arthropoda; class Insecta; order Hymenoptera; family Torymidae; genus Torymus; species Torymus aiolomorphi. The sequence continues at coordinate 165,934,195 of CM070876.1, forward strand.
TACCTTAGAACATTGATATTGTAATAGTTAAAATATGCTTATTATAGTAGTTTTTTAATCTAATGGCCAATTTTTTACCAGGATGATGTTGTTTTATAACAAAAACGTTTGAAATAAAAAATAAATGGAGTTTTTATTTTAAACCTTTTTGTTATATAACAACATCATCCTGGTAGAAAATTGACTATTAGATTCAAAAACCACAATTTACAAGAACTTCTACCATCAGTTACTTTCAAATCTGAATATGTCTATTAGTTAATATAGATATTGTAACTATTACAATATCACATTTTATCCTTAAACATGTCAAATAGTTGTATTTCAAATAGATAAATATGTTAACAGTAACAATATTCTTCTCTCAGTGCGGTAACTTTGGTTGTGAATTTCATTATGTTGTTGATTTTTTTTTTTTTTAAGAAGAACTATATTATTCTTTTTTTAAATTAATCAATTATAGTATAATAATTTTTTACTTATAATTGGTATAGAAATTATTCAAAATTTGTTGTTACTTTTATTTTTGGAAATTCCAATATCGTAACTATATTATTAATAATAAAGTTATGTTATTCTACTTAAAATTATGTAATTTTTTATGGGTACAATGATAGCAGAATCGTCAAGGTAATTATTTTTATAACGGGTTTTAGAAAGAATCTTTTTATAAGAAACATCAAGGAACTTTGATTCGGCGTAATCGCGTTATTTGTGCAGATAAAAATTTCGGAGATTGCTTACTAATTAATGAAAAAAGTCTTTTGAAAGATAATGGTATTTCTTCATAGCGTAATTGATAACCAATTAAAGTTTCTAGATTTATTTTCTACATTTATTTTCAACAGATTTTTCAAAAATATAAAATATATGAAATAACAATAAATAAAATGACTTTAAAATAAATATTTAACATCTTTAACAGATTTAATGAACGAATGATAAAGTAACAACTTCTAATTTCTATTTGGCACCAACGCCATCATATCACAATATTCACTCACTAAGATTTTGGTACGCCAATCCCTTGAGCATCAAGTAGCCATCTCCCCCGTTGTGCATGAAATCGGGCATGAGCACGGAGTACGTAGCTGCTGGGTCCAGCTCCTCGTACACCGGCACCATGCACAGGTTGCATCTCGCCTTGACGGACACGAGGCGCGACTTAAGCGGCTTCGAGATGTCGTAAGTGACCTAATAAAAAATCAGCCGCGCGTATAAGTCGCGGATTGTGCAATTACATCGCGCCGCCGTTGCGCGCGTTTCGTAATGACACGCGCACTCGAGAGAGTGAGAACATTGACATTTGAAATGCAAATATGACGGATCGTGGGCGAGGTGGATGTGGAATTTTAAGATTCGCACGTTATCTACGGTCAAGACGATGATAGTTGGATGGGTTGCTATGGTCGGTTGCTGATGTTAATCCGAGAATGTTTTAAAACTATGTCGGAATGCGCGGTATGAAGTTATTGCGGGTAAGATTATCCGTTGTGACAATCGCGCTGACGAGCTGTGTTATCGAATTTCGCAAAGTTGTCGTTTCAACGGACTGTTATGACCTTTGTATATCCTGGATTAGCAAAATATAGTTTTCGCATGAGCAGAAATTTCTTTGGAATATTATATGTACACTTATAGTGGCATTTATGAACGATGAAATCTGTACACGTAAATTGTTTTCTCAATTTTTAAAAAAGTGGTATGTTGTAAAAATAATAACTCATTACACTATAATATATTTTAGTTCCTGTAATAAAATATGACAAATATAAATTCAAGACAATTAGATTTACTTTGATAATCTTGTGACGTCTGAAAAAATTTCAAGTTGGTTTAAAACCGTATATTGTCAGACGAAAACATTTGGTAAACCGGTAGATGAATTTGCGATCTCTATGTATCTGGTGTACTAATCGTACGGCCTTTACATCCAATGGAAATAAACTTTAACAACGTATGAAGCAAAATCTTTAAAGATTAAATAAACATTATCCGAGATACGATAATAAAAAAATTATCCCGTTACCGATTCTATTACTCGTCTAAGCTAGGCATGTTTAGCTCGTGCTAGTACACGTGGTGTGCGGGGTAATCTCGGATCGCACCTATTTACTTTGCACTGATAATTCTTATTATTCCGCTGATAATTCCATTTTTTCCCTGTATTTTTCTTATATTGCACAAGTAAGTATATAACGTATTCGCGAGTAAGTCTATTTGCACGAATGATTTTAAGCGACGAAAAGCGTCTGTAGTTATTGAGATAAACGAGGATTGCTTGCCGGCTCATTATCGCGCAGTCTGGCGATTATCTTGAGATCTCGTTAGTTAAAGGTTGTTCAAAGTAACGCAAATAATAATTGTTTACACTGACTGCAATAATACGGTATAAACTATACATATAAAAGGAATTAGTATTGCTTATATTATTAATTTATTGATGTAATGTTATCATTTAGTTATGCAAGAATTTTGTTTTTTTCTTTGAATGTGCACATAAGAATGTCCACCAGACACGCAAGTAATAAATTTTTCTATTTTTCTTTTGAAAAACGTGCCGACTTCGTTGATAAACATCGCACTGAAGTTATTAAAAATGCATATCTTCCAACATACCATTCCATCGTTATTTTCAAATATCCAGTTATACTCTATAGCAAATAAATTTCCCACCACTTCATTTCCAAACCTATTCTCAGAATCAGCAATCAATCCTCATCACTTCCCGACCGGCGAGCCCCCCACTGTTTATCACTTTCCATCTCCTCGTCCACCTGCACCCGCACCAAACCAAGGAAAAGATAAACGACAACACGATCTTATCAGACGTTATGTACGTACCTGGAGGCCGGAGTACTGGAGGAAGGCGCCACCGTGGCTGGTCGTGTTCTGCGTGAGCCGGTCGTTAACGCTCCACTCCAGCATTTCCCGCAGCGTCTTCGCACCTACGCTGACCTTGAACAGCTTCGAGCCGAAGGGGAAGGCCGTCAGGATGTCGTTCATCGTGATCTAGGGAAAAAGAGGATGCATTTTTTCCGTTTTCAGGCTATAGGGAACGAGCGAGTGGAAAATTTTGGAAAATTTTGTGTATTTTTGGTGTACGACTAACCTTTATCCTATCGTCGGTCGTCGAGCCAACGGACGATCTTATACCTCCGGCTTGGTGGACGGCTATCGGCGTGTCGGTCCATCCCTTGTCACCTCGGAAGACGTTCTTGGTGTTCTATATAGGGGAAAAAGCCAATCGAAAATTTGAAATATTTTCCTTTTAGTGTTTTGCAACGAGAAGTGGTAATTAATGCCGAAGTGATACCTATGTTAAAGAGCTGCAGAGAGATAAGTGTATAAAAGAAACAACGTGACTTCGGTGGCCAAGAAAAAAGATAGCAACTTATCCTTGCTACATTTTATATATAGCTTTATACGTAGTGTATTTTAAGAGAAATCTCGGTGAAAAAATCAGAGCAAAAAAAGAGCTATACGTTCCTTTTGTAGTGACTTACAAATACCGTGAATTAAAACCTAAATAAATTTCTATATTATATGAGAATTGGGTGCAAGAAAGTAGTCGCGATTAACTTTGAATGTAAATTTTTTAATCATTTTTTGCACTGATAACGCAGATATTCTCACTCTACTTAATTTGTTATCGGTTCCGGAACGATTGCCGATAGCTAATTCCGCAGCGATAAAAAAAAAAGAAACGTTACAACGTAGTTTAACAACTATACAATACGAAAAAAGTTATTTTGCAAATTCTTACGTAGTAGATCATGGCATCGGTGAGGAGATTTCCAAGGTTGCACTCCTTGAGCCTGCAGACCTTCTCGTCGCCCTGCAGCAGCACCTTAGAGCTGCCCACGATCTGGTTGGTCAAATTAGCCACGGGCCTCTCCCACTCGACCAACTCGTCCTCGATATCCTGGGCCTTGGGTATACTACTATCCACGAGGATAGGCTGACCCTCAGCCCTCGTGATCTCACCGTTACCATCGAACTCCACGCTAAGGTCACCAAGATACTTCGTATACGCGTACGCCTGTACGACATAAACCTTCCTGCCGCTAGGCTGAACAACGACAGTCGGATAGGGGCCCTCGGGTTTCTCGATATCGGGCGCCTCGCCGTTGTAGAGGAAGGTGTTGGTGTGCCCGCCGATCACCAGGTCGACGTCCTCCACCTCCCGGCCGATCTTCTTGTCCACTTCGTAGCCCGAGTGGCCCACGACGATGATTATGTCGCAGCCCTGGGATTTCAGCTTCTTCGTCTCCTTGCGCAGCGAGTCGACCTCGTCGAAGAATTTCACGTTGCCGGCTTTCGATAGGAGTTTCGTCTCCGGGGTTAGGTAGCCGGCGACGCCGATTTTCTTGTTCTTTACCGTGAAGGTGACCGAGTTCTTGAGTTGGTTGGTGTTCCGCATGCGTGGCTCGTCCGAGAGGTCCAGGTTAGCCGTGACGATGGGGAAGCTCGCGTTGTTCAGGAAGGGTATCAGACCTTCCACGCCGTCGTCGAACTCGTGGTTACCCAGACTCTACGTGGCAAAAGGTGGTTTATTACAGTTTATTACTGTAACTTTATTACAGTAACATTGGTTGGTTTTAAAGCGTTTATAACGTTTCGTGGAATGGATTAAGAAAATTAATACGAAGGATGGTGTATTATTTCTGCCAATCATGTTTCATTTTAAAAATTGAAAGGAAACGTGCCTGTAGTCGTCAATAAGAGTGAAAATTGGCATTGAACATGAATAACGTTTCTTTCGTTTGTATGATTTTTCATAAAATTTTATTACTTTCTTGATAAAACTGTGCAGTTTAAATATTATTAGCGAGACAAGGATTATTATATAAGAACATTATTTTAATATTTTTGAATAATTATCGACTGGCAGGCGAGGCACACTCGAAATTATAAAGCACGTTCTCACATTCTTTAGAATTGAAATTATTGCCGATCAATTTATCGCTGATGCAATTGAATTCTTGTTTACATACTTGACTAAATGCGAAACATTTCCGCACTTTACTTTATAATACCGGCCTCAAACGAGTTTCTCCCAGTTATTTATAGTATTTTCTCACAATTACCCGGTTAACTTGTTTCCTTTGCGACTAATTATACAGTCATTCAATTGTCATAAGCATTTATAATAAAACGCCTATCCTCCATTTAAACATATTCATGTGAATTTTTTTGATCCATTAAAAAATCATTAAAAAGATGAAACACTCTAACTGCACAGTCATTTTTTCAAAAATGGAAAAAATAGTAAATTTAAATAAGAAGAATCCTACGCTAAAAAATTACACCTTCCTTATCCCAAAAATAGCTACTTACCACAGCATCCGGTCGCAAAATATTGAGAAACCTCGCGACGATCGTCCACTTGTAGTAGCTGAACATCTTGGTGCCCTGGTACGTGTCGCCGGCATTGAGGAAGAAGACGGGCTTGTCGTCGGTCGCCTCGGCGCGGATGCGCCTCACGAGGGTGGCGATGCGCGCGAAACCGCCGTAGCACTTGCCCTTCGCGGCGTCCGCCTCGCTGCATAAACCCGAGTGCTGCGAGGTCTCGAAGAACCTGGGGATTTTTAATTGAAAAGACACAAAAAATTGTCGAATTAGGAAACTGGAAAGGAAAAGTATTCAGTTCAGAGCCGTAAAAAAAGTTGGAGCGCATTTTACGGGGATTAAAAAGTTGTTTTCACGGTGAGAGGATTAAGAGGGAATTGAAACTTTTCGGGCACGGTGAAATGTTTGAAGATTTTCCTTTATTTTATGTGTGTATATTTAGGGTTTATAAGTTAACGATTTTTTATAAATCATGTTTTAGTAGATATATTAAGGAAATTAGTATGAATAAAGTAGATCTTGAAATATTTGCAGCATTGTTTTAAGCATTAAGATGGATTAAGACTTATAACTTTATTACAGTAACATTGGCGAGTTTCGTTGATATGAACTTTCATAGCGCACGTTTCTTTCCCGCGCGCACGTTTTGTACTTTCGTTCAAAAATTTCGCCGCGTACAATTATGAAATATATATATAGATAGATAACAGAGCAAATCATAATTGCTTAAAAAAAAAAAAACATTTCACAAAAGAATGCTACTTTTTGTAGGAGCAAATACCTTTGAACTGGCTTTGAAAACTGTGTCATGAGCATATATAATTTCATTAAAAAAAAAAAAAAAATAAGAAACGGTAACGATCATATAGCAACTTTTGTACATAATGATAACGAATTCATGTGTATTAGTTATCAATGAGCAATTTGCAAAGCAAATTACGTGGCGTGTTAAAAGAGCGCTTCGGCTACAATCGTTATACGCGCTAACGAATTAATTTATTCAAGTGCTCTCGAAGTAGCATAGCCGTTGATTTTTCGCTGCAGAAACATATACACACATCAATTAATCACGAGTACATATGTCTCGACGAATTCGCGTCTGAGCGCAGCAACGACACTCTTTGTAGTATATAAAATATGGCAATTGAACGGTGTGTTAGCACAGTTGTTGGAGCTCAATTCTTTGTTTCTTTTGCTCGTAATACGGTAATTAAATTTGCAACGCGCGCCGGTAATTTACAATTTCGCGAAAAATTGTCTCGTCAATGATGTCTTGTCACGTTTTTCAGTCACATGTGGACTGATTTCGCAATACACATAAACACACACACACACACGAGCATCATTGTTCAAATGATTTAACAATTTACCCGAGGTCCATGAATCTCAGTACACTACACAGAGAGCAATTATAAAAACACGCGGTGTTCATTAACACAAATCATTTCACCGCACCCGAATTAAAAACTCATCGACCCATCTCACTATCTATAAATACGAAGAATCAATCGACATAGGTATATCCCATCTCCAAACATCCGGTTTATAATTACCTCGAGTGCATGTCGTTGGTATGGATGATCCTCAGCGTGAGCTTATCGTTGTCGGCGGGCATCGCGCCAACGATCCCGGCCGCCACCGCCACAAAGCATACCGCGACGAGTACTCGCGCGTCCGTCATCGTTCCGGACTTAAACATTAAACTAAAGCGCTAAGTGTTTGCGTGCGTCCGCGTGCGTTCGTTTTTACCGAGGAGCCGAACCCGACTGCGACCGCGATCCTTCGCCGCGCTACAGAACTGTGTCGGCGCGGCGCGCGTCTCTCTCTCTCTACCCCTACTTCGGCCAGCGCGCGCGCGGCAGCGACGGCGACGGCGGCGGCTTTTTAAAAAGATTAAACGCACGTAAGAGATCGGATTATTCTCGAGCTGCTTTCTTGTTTTTTTTTTTTTTGGTAGGGAGAGAGAGAGGGAGAGGATGGTTTGATGTGTTTGGTTGATAGGTAGGTGTGGTTAGGTAGGAGTTCAAGTGTAGAGGATATAGGTGTGGGTTTTTTTTTTCATGTGTAACGGTGATGGATTGTGTTGTGTTAGAGATTTCGGGTAACGGGGTCCGTATATATGGCGGTAACGCATAGTTAAATGTGAAAGAAAGAAGCTTGACGAATATGTCTTTTTTTGGTGGAATGCAATTATGATGATAAGTCTGTACTATAATATAGAAATCTTCCGTTTGTAATTAATAATAATAAAAAACTATAAAAAGAAATTATTTTAGAAGAAATCATTGAAAATAAAATCTGGCTCTGGAAAATACTATTGTGACCGTCAAATGAAGGTGCATTCGTTAGAATCAGCCATATATAGGGGAGACCGGGGCTAGTTGGCCGACTTTCCACATCTTATTTTTTCTGCAAAACAGTATTAGTTAATTTACAAAACTATTTTAGTACATGAAAGTACTTCATATAGAGCATATTCATGATTTTTTTCAAATTTGTAAATTGATCACAAAAAAAGGTAGAAACAAGTTTCTAATTGCACGATTTTTGGTCAACCTGCCCCATAAGCGGGGTAAGTTGGCCACGTGCCTGTGGTAAGTTCACTGATAATAAATCATTGAGTAAGTAACGATATTATTATATTATATAAAAGAATCACATATGAGAATGTGACATTGAACAGAAAATAAGCTATAATCAAAACTATAAATTACCCAAAATGTATAAATGGAGGTTTTATTAGACTTCCTTAGATTTTCTGCATTAACATTCAAGAACTTTTATATATAAAAATAATGTTGTTAATTAGGTATTAAAATAGTAAAATGATTAGTTAAACAATCTGCTTGTTTTCAATAGGTCAACCGACATGCCGCAAGCGAAGACTAATTTAAAAATTCTCCTAATAATATTAAAAATTGAAAGATAGAAAAAATACCAAGTGGTAAAATTGTAAAAAAGCAATCATTTTGCCCTACGTTAAGAAAAAATAGATTCACAAAATGTTTCAAAGAATTACACAACATTTTCCAAAATGTAAAATTTTCACCAACATCTCAAAAAGTTTAAAAACTTGCGTATTTCCAAAACGCATGATGCTTTCCGACTAAAAATAAAAAACAAATATTCCTGATTCAATTTTACATTACTGACATCAATAGCCTTGGCCTCTGTTATTTCAATCACGAGTTATTAGCATTTTTCCAACCTACCCCGTATGCCAACTAGCCCCGGTCTCCCCTATGCATATTTGGTTTGAGTGGACGCTTATATTTGTCGTATCTATATTAATTTATATTATCTGTAAATACATGTATCATTGGTCCAAAATTAAATATACTATATTAAGACAGTACTACCGGTAAGGGATTGACGCCTTAGAAAAATCTGAAATTTGGCAGATAGGTAGATTTTAGTTTAAAAATGACTCAGTTAAATTTTGGTGATCTTTGGGGAGCGTCAGAAAGAAATTATAAACATTTCAATTTTCATACATTTAACACAGGACTTATGGGAAATCGCACATTTTTCTCTTTCGTTCTAAATTGTACAACATTGACGGCTTCGACTTTGCTCAAACTTGGCAGGGTAATAGTGAAAAAACTAACGAACAATTTGAGTACTTGATAATAAAGATTACGAGCATATGAGCGTAGTTATAAGCAAATGAAAATAAAATCTGACGGAAACATGACTGTTACAGCCATGGCCATAGTGTGACAGCATTGCGAAAGAGGTTAGGAACGCGCATGTGCACTCGCTTGACTATCTACCCACCGGTAGTACTCCCTTAACAGTTAAGATATATGTTTACGATAGCGATATTTTTCCCTCAGTGTATGCTACCAGCTCAGCAGTGAAAAAGTTCTTTTCAATAGACGATTATTTGTCCTTTTCGCCGATAAAATATTCTAATTGTCACGATATTTGTACTAGGGGGTTATGTATTACCAGTTTTTTATCATAAATCTTCTGGCAATTATTATTTCAGCACGCTATAAGTTACCTCTATTACAAATTACGAAAATTTTACAAGTCACTATATTTAAGATAAAATTTCTCTCTTATATTGATCCCCCAATTTTATCACATGCCACATCCTTTGTTATTCCAAAACTTTACCAACTAATCGTGAATTAACGAATTCCCTTCTCAAAACTTCGCATCCGCCATTCCGGGCGGAAACTTTCATCGAAATTACCAAAATCCTTCCAGAATTTCGGCGTCTCCGCAATTTGGACTGCGTGACTTGGACTTGGCCCCAGAACCGCCGATAAACCCCGCATGCGCGCAATAAGACGATTTTTGCGCTACTCACGGTGCACGAAAATGCTTTCACGCATCGGCGAGTGCGCACACACACTATACGCGCGGGGATTATATACGCTCGTCGTTATGCAAAACAGTCGCGTTTATCTCTCCCTCACGGCACACCGCCGCGCGCGTTTATTGTATTTTTACGGATTTCGAGGTTTATATACGCGCGGGTTTATTGATCCTTTTTTTTGGGAACCGCGACTGCAGATACGCGGATGTACATGTAAATCGTCTGCGAATGGACAAATATAATGCGGATTATATTGGTTTATGGATTAAACACGCGAAAATAATTTTCCTAGCGCGAATTGTGTTTATCGTGCGTCTCGTTCTCCGAAAAAAAAGTATGCGCGACCGTTTCAACCTCACTGTATATTATCAATTAACGGTTAGTGACATTCTCGCAAAAAAGGCCCGATAGAAAATTCCTTATCGGTAGTGTTACAACTATCTATAAGTTTTTGCGGTTTCGCGCGCGCAAAAAAAGGCAAGCTGAACGAACAAGTAGTGCAGCGTTCTACCGTACGATTTTCAATCGCGTTATGAAACACCTGCATCATTGTTATCGTTCAAATTTTTATCCGTATATATCATGTCAATATATAGTCGTTGGCTGCAATCGCGGCTTTGTTGAACTAATTTACAAACACCGATCGTGATGTGATAAAAAGCGGGCAAATAGAGACGAAAAATGTAATACAATAATTATCTCTCTCGATATTATCTGCGCTTTAAAATCTGCCACTGCTCATCGAAGATAACATCAAAAGAGTCTCTGACAGATCTGTACTTCTTAAAAAGCTCAAATTTTCCCCGGAATTTAATTATTACCTCTGCACTATCAACATCACCATTCTAAACATAGCCCTCGCTATTATCTAACGATTCTATTTTTAACCTCTCATTACGGCTACGCGCGCGCGACAATTCTGAAACGAGTTTCGAACTTTTGGCGAGTGCACCGCGCTGGAGAGACTATCTCGATCGGGGAGCCGCTGCGCGTGTAGCTCTTACCTTAATATCCGAACTTTCTCCCGATCCCGAGCGAATTCAGCGATCGCGTGGCTTTTATTTTCCCGCATCTAATTAAGCGATGGATTTTCCCGCAGACGTTGCGGATATAGGCGTATAGTTTTGTGTCTGGTGTGTGTAAGTTGATACTTAAAAAAATAGTAATTGAACGGTGGCGAGTTCACAAATGAAATGTTAATTAATGCATGCATATACTGTGAGTGGACTTTACTTGATTAATATACGAATATAAAATTATCATATTATTTTTGTTGACAAAACTTTCGTACGATATAAGTATTTTTAATGCGTAAACGTATGTCTCTTATTTATACTTCGCGTCAATTCTTTTTAGTGATTCATTTTATTCATAATAACTCATAGGCTTCACTAATGCATATTTAGTTTCGGACAAGATTAATAAGAAAATACTTGAAAAAAATTATGGGTTAAGACATATTCTTTATACATCATATTTTATTCACTATTGTGGTGTTATAAGATGTCCGATAATTTGCTAAAACATCAGAAGTATTACAGCTTCACACTTATAGAACATGCATAAAACATGTCATATTTATTCGGTCAAGAGTTCCCATGCGGATCTCCGCAAGGTTTTCATTCGACATTTAAGGTAAATAGTAAACCTTGTAATTTGAATGTTTACAATGCTGTGCACGCTGAGAAAGTTTTGCCATGAAAGGCGATTCTTTTATTGCTGCATCAATTATCATCTTTACAGTGCATCACCACACTACTAAAATAAAAGTAAATGCTTTGTCTTTACTTTTTTATAAAAATTTGAATGTTTACTTAAAATGCATCATCGCCTTGATGACTACAATGTTTATTTTTGTATGCACAAAGCAATTTGAAACACTTATAAAAATAAATTTATATTTTTCTCAATACGTAGTAACAAAATTACTCACAATACGCATGCACAAAATCAATTTACCGTATTATATCGTCAAGTACGAGTGTATATATATACGCCTCTTGCTTCAATTTGTAGATTTCGAGATATCGCGCGTATATGTTTTTACGCGTTTCGCGTTCCACTGACTCTGCTTATCTTGCTTTTTTCCTGCACCGCTAATCGTCCTTAAGAGTTTATTTTTTGTCCTCAGGCCGCAAAATACATTTAGTATTTCGCGGCCTCTATGCGAGCCGCGAAAAGTCATTTTGCGGCCTTCGGACAAAAAAATAATATATGCTACCCCGAACGCAAAATATATCATTCCCCCGAGTGCAAGCTTTGGCGGTCTGATCGCTACGCTCGGCTCCAAAGCTCGCACTCGCCGAGAATGATACATTTTGCGTCCTTGGTGCATAATGTACTACTCTTCTGAAAGTCTTTGTACAAGAAAAGTTTAACAATGACTTATCCGTAAATAGAAATCTATAAATCAATTACGCGTGTTACTGCGTAATTTTTTAAAAATTAAAGTAAAAAAAATTTTCATTTTTTTTTTTGAGTGACGCGCTTAATAAAATTGCCATATTATTACGAAAAATCTGGTTATTGCTTTCAAGTCTGCTAATTTTCCTTGTAATGATATTTCTTTAAAGAGGAAATTAACTAATTACCAAATCTATTAGTTTGAATTGTAATTATAACTAACTTATAAATAATTAAAGCCTAAGGAAGTGAACATTTAATTATATAGGATAAATATAGAAATTAAAAAAAAAAATTTTTGAACGTAAATACCAGTAATTTCAATACAACTTTGAATGAAAAGAGATCGTGAGAAATCTTTCTAATTCTGCAATATAATGCTTTACTTAAGTACATACCAATAACCATGTTCGGTTAATATTACGCTATTACAGTATCAATCTCGTCTTATTGTTCGCAATTTTTTAATCTTCAGAGCTGTGAATTCCCCTTCCATTCTTTCAGCAAACGATAGCCCAAAACTAATCACTTTTTCTCCAAGAGTAAATTCCCAATACCTTTTTTTATCAACTTCAAATTACCAAAGACGCAAGTTTTTTGCGTCTTTGCGTCTTTGCGTCAGTTTTTGACGTAAACAAAATAATCCATACCCACGGAAGCCTGAATTCCCATACATATGGCGTAACCCGATTTCCAAATTTTACTTTACTCCTTTCCTCTCGACCGCATCCAAACGTATACACAACACCAAAACAAAACGCCAGTAAATCATCGCGTCTTATTGAGCTCCTCAACGGATAGTCATCACGTGTCGCGTGCGAGCACACAATCAGTTCGCGCGCGCGCGCGGAACGGCCGCGTGTGTATGTAAGCAGTCGCGCGTGCCGCGAAGGCGGTGCGACACGTGTACGTATGTGCATGAGGCTTACATCGTCGTGGCGATAACATCGCGCGCACGTGTATGTAGAGTAGCGAGAAGTCGATGCGCAGGTTCGCGTCGTCGTAATTATAGTATATACGCTTTTTAATGCGATTGATAAGGAAACGATTAAGGCTCCGGTGAAATGTTGGGCGTGTGTGTTTGCGCAAGTGTACGCAAAAGTTCTTGGGAAAGTCGTTTGTTGAAGTTTTTGAAAGCGTATAAGATATGTATAATATGTCGTGTGATCGTAATTAATCGTTTGGATGTTTGTTCTTTTGTTTAAATTTCTGAAAGAATGAGATGAAAAATTGTTAATGATAATGATTTTTTATAAATTAGCAATTTTTCGTCATTACGCGCGATTACATTCTGATTTCCATACTTCATTCTTTCGTAATATGCTCTTAGACTGAACCATCACTATTTCTGGTACAATTGCATCACACGATATGAATGATTTTCCATTCTTGTATATTCAGAAAAACGAGTATTATTTGAATCAAAATTCATAACTTTTCTAGCTCTGAAGTTATAAGTACACTTCCCGCGTAAAAATTTGTTATTATCGACATATCGGCCATATGTCTCTCCGGCGCCGGATCGAAATATTGGCCATAGTATTTTCCATCTAATTTTTATATAAATTCTTATTTGTATATAGCTCTAAAAATAAGAAATATGGGCCACATTACAATATTATGGCCAATACTTGGTTGGGGCGCCGGAGCGACACATGGGCCATTTAATCTTTTTTTTTTGCGCGGGATTTATTCAATGTATAACGCCAACTTTAATCGCAAGAGACACTATTATCTGATCGACATGCGCCGCCAAAAATTCTTAAACTAAAAGTACCCTGTATACCGAACTTTCTTCACCGTACAATACAATCTCAATATAGATACCAATTAACATCGGCCGAGAGAAATAAATTTTTCTATCAAGGCACGAACCGAACCTTCATACACGCGACAGCTAATAAAAACTGGCGTGTGGCGCCGCATCAACCGCTTCGCGCTATGTGATTCCGATTTATTAAAACGATCGCTCGTCAAGGCTATATCGTCCTAAATCAAAAGTTATGCACAGTATTTATAAGTAAAAAGAAGAGAAGTTTCAGGTATACACTGAGAAAAAAAATAGGTTATGTTTACTGAAGTTAAGGTTGTGGGAATTGACGAATCCGCTTAGGCTGTGATAGATACACAGTTCGGCAATTTTTACCATAATTTTCGGTAGCAACTGCCTTACCGACCAAGCTTAAGAGGTTTTAGCAGAACATTTCGGTAATTTCTACCACACGGTGTAGTAGTTTCAGCTTAAGCTATGTAGCTTATATGGCGTAACCTCTACTGCCCAAGAATTTCGGTAATATTTACTGCAGATTTCGGCAGTTTCTGCGGATTTTTTTTCTCAGTGTATATCCCCTGGTGTGGGTATAACGATGTGTTCTGATTTAGTATTATGGGGATTTTCGATTTGTTTTGATGGAAGTAATGGGTAGGTACCATTATAGTCGCGATTATATAATCTTCTAATTTATATATGTTTTTAATAGTAACGGACGTCGAAAATATATATAATAGCTTTTGATATTTCTTTTTAAATATTCCATATTTGAAACGATAAGTAAGCTTTGAAATATCTTATCGGTACCTATTAACAAATTTTCATTTTCTTTGAAAATTTATTTGAATGTAAAACTAATTTCAAGCAATGAAATAAACGTCAATCACAGAGAATAGTAAAATACTTACTCTTATATATTATCTATATATATTATTATAATGTATTATTAAAGATTACATAGAGGCTTGCAGGTTGTAAGTGAAAAATATTTTTTATTAAAGAACAAACGATTAGCAAAACACAACCTTAGCATTTCCATAAAACAGTATACAACTTTCGACCATTCCTGCTTACAAAGCTATACGCACACACCTAAAAGTATACAATTATCTTCACACGCCGATATCCTTGCCGGGCGCAGAGCTCACTCTCGCATTCCCCCACCTCCTCACCTCCTCCTCGACATCCTCAGCTTTCGGCACACTCTTGTCCAGCAGCAAAGTATTGCCCTCAGCCTTCGCTATCTTCCCCTTCTCGTCGATCTCCAGCGTCAGATCGCCTATGTACTTCGTATACGCGTACGCCTGCACGACGTAAACCCTCTTGCCACCGGGCTGCTCGACGACAGTCGGGTAGGGGCCCTCGGCGACCTCAAGATCAGGGCTCGGCCCGTTGTGGAGGAAAGTGTTGGTGCGACCGCCGATAATCAGGTCGATCTCTTCGACTTCCTTGGCGATTTTCTTATCCACCTCGAAGCCCGAGTGACCCAAGGCGATGATAGTGGTGCAGCCGTCGCGTCTGAGATTCCGGGCTTCCGTGCGAACGGAGGTGACCTCGTCGAGGAACTTGACGTTGCCGGGCATGGAGAGGATACGAGTCTCTGGCGTTAGGTAGCCGACGATGCCGATTTTTGTGTTGTTACCGATCTTCAGGCTCATGGCTTTTATGAGCGTTGTGTTTTCTCGGAGCGAGGGTTCCGCTGTCAGGTCGAGGTTACTCGCGATGACGGGGAAGCTCGCGGATTTGAGGAACGGGGCGAGGCCGCTCACGCCGTCGTCGAACTCGTGGTTACCCAGACCCTGGACGCACGAAGATAATTAGTGATTATGGGAATTTTTAATCGATAATTATATATATTGCAGAGATTCTCACCATGACATCGGGCTTGAGTATATTCAGGAGCTTGTCGACGATTTGCCACTTGTGCCGGCTGAAGAGCTTCGAGCCCTGGTACGTGTCACCGCCGACGAAGAACAAAGTACACATATGCTCAGCGGCTGCGGACTTCTTGGCGTTGCGCACGAGCGTCGCTACCCTGGCGAAACCGCCGTAACACTTGCCAGCCTGAGCGTCGGCGTCGCTGCAGATGCCAGAGTGTTGCGATGTTTCTTCGAACCTGCGCCGAGGCAATTAATGTATTATACATTGAAAATAGTCAAAATATATTAGCGAACGGTGTTGCATAATTCAGCTTTTAATTAAAAAAACTCGACAAGTATCCGCAGCCGCGATTAATAAACAGGGGAAAAAAAACAAAAGAAACCGGCGTCGACGATTGAGCGCGAAACTGGTCGTAATATACGCATTGTATGCAAATATATAAGTATAGTGCGAATGAAATGCTCGTTCGCGCGCGAAAACAAGTATCATTATGTATGTATATATGTATTCACACCTCGAGTGCATATCGTTGACGTGAAGAATGCGCACTCTCAGATTTCTGTTGTCGCTGTCCACCGGCACGGCTGTGATACAGACGATCGTGGCCAGCAAGATCGTCAATCCGTAAACACTTTCAATTCTCGGGCCCATCTTGTTTTCGTGTAATTGTACGTATATATAATTAGGAAGTTAATACAGGGGTGCCGAACTGTCTGCACTCGCGCGGTTCGAGCAGCGGAACTGGACTGCGGCAGCTGTCTTCGCATCTGAGAATAGCCCCGGATCGCGGCTTTGTTTTTCCCACTTTTTTCGGCTTTCTTTGAGCACAGATTCCACTTGCGCAACGCTGAGATTGGAGCGCAAAAAAGAGGATGAGATAAGTACGCTGTCTCTTTGTATAGCAGTTGTCCGTCTACGTAGATTAGTGAGATGACGAGTATATGTGTATATATTATGAGCTCGATGTTATGTTGTATGAGAGATTCTTTGCGGCGGGAGAAACCCATGCTGTTATAAAAAACTTTCATATATATAGATATAATATAATGTGTACATTTGGAAATGAAAAATAATGTATAAAGAAACACAATATATCTATTGTTATGAGTGATAACTCGCAGATATAAATAAATAAATGGAGGAGGATTCAATAAAAAAAAAAAACGGCACGGCATGACTCAGCCAGGAATTGAACCCTGGATCTTCCGTTTTTGCGGTCATAATTTGATCTAAATTGCCATAATTTACGGTAAAAATTGCGATTTATTTATGCCATGTTTTCCTATATCGTAAAAATAACTATAAATTTATGGCATTTTTTATAGTTCGAGTCTGTTCCACCTTCAGACATGGTAATCTGTACTACAATGGTTTCTCTGGTAGAAATTGAAATCATTTTTTAGGTAGTAAATGGCTAGTTTAAACCAAGATGGCAAAAAAATGGGCTCCAGTTTTCTACCATAAGTGTAACGATTATTTCAACCTATTTTTCATATTTATTGGTTGCAAAAATGGTCAAAATGTTGTACTATCTAATAATTTGGCATTTTAATACTAGTTAAAATACCTAGACGAAGCCATTAAAAGTCCAGTAACAAGTGATTTGTTATGGCGATGAGTGAGACAGATAGAGTCACGTGGCAAACTAACGATTTAGGTTTATATCTTATAAAATAAAGCTGTAAATAGTACAAAGACTACCAAATTTTGTTTATATCCCTGTAAACTATCTTTTAAGAGTATAAGTTTTATAATATACGTGATTAATTGTTATGAAATTTTAATGTGAAGATTTTGAAGCTAGAGCCATTCCATAAAATGGGAGAAGTTGATGGAAAAAAGCGTTACACTTGTGTCTAATAACTAGCCATTTCCAATGGCCCGTTTCTGTTTTTCTGTCCATTTTTAAGGGACTAATTTTTACCAGGGTTTCTCCATGTACCGATGCCTATTATGCGCGTCTTTTTTCAAGTCGTTCTCATCACGCTATATGCGACCCCTATATATATATATATATTATATTAAAGTTTTTTAACAGTGCAAAATACGATTAAACTTTAATTTTCGGGATAAAAAAAAATAATGCATGGTATATCAATTTTGTAGTTCTGACATTGCGTGTTTAGGATATTTTTTATTGCCATTGAGTGAAGGAGTTTTAATTCAGGTCATCGGTATATTCTGTAACATTCAATATCCTTAATAGCCTTTAAATAGCTTTTTATAGCTCCTGTGCGTGGGAATGCTATACGTCTGTTTTGTCAAAGTTTGATTAACTAATCGGTCCTCGAATGAAATTTCAATTATCCTATTGCTATTTGGTGCAGAAGAATATTCTGCTGTTTCCATATATGATATATCAATTATGATAACTGTTGGCGAAAGATGCTATGTTTAGCGGGAACATGTAAACAAGTGCATAAGTATCACCTAATACTTCTTATTCAAGGTTAAAAACATTCATTATACTCATTCCAATTTATCAATATTACTCAAATTACTGAGCAACGCTATACTGTAACCAAACTCGCCCTATCAGTACACCCATCTATATTATTTCCACCGTGACAAGAACCGAGCAATCCCGGATTCAGCGGTGAAAAAAGATCACTTGACCCCTCAATTGACTCGCTCTGCAGTCTTTTCTTTTCCTAAAGCACGCGATTTTATTAGACACACATGGTAATTGTGCCGCCGGCGCGCGCTTCGAAAGGTTTTGTCGCGCGCGATAATTAATAAAGCCGTCGGCAATTACGCCGAGCCACTTTATCATTTCAATCATTGAGACGAATCGTCTGTTCTGTTTTGTTCAGACGCGCATACGCGGAAATACCCGCGAAGGCCACAAGATTTATCGAAGAGCTAAAAAGACCAGAAAGACAGATGCTGTTGTGGATTTGATATAGTGAAGTATCGTTTGGGTTTGATACTTGATGGCTCCTGATTTGCGCGAAATGTTTAAGCACAGCTTTATTGGTTTGTTAAATAGAAGGTTTTGTTGTAATGGTGAACATTTTCAAAACTCAAAGGTTGATGGTCTTCCATGTTTTCGGAGTTCCTCAATCGGAAAATAAGATATAAAAAAATATATGTATATGTACGTGACAAATTATTGTATCACGAACGAAGGAACGTATTGGGCTGAAACTTTATGGATATACGAAGCGTATCTTGAAGTAAAGCAACTTCGATTCGGGAACCAATCGAATACTATTAAATAGGTTTGAAAAAAAAAAAAAAAAAATTGAAAGTTTTTTGCCTGTTATATTTGTACTTTATGAAAATTAGGTCAGTATTTGTCATATCCACATGACGCACTTTGTATACATGTATTTTATAGTCACCCTAAAACATATATGCAGAAAAAAATTTAATTTGAAAAAAAAAAAAATGATGTCCGAGATAAATATATTATCAGAAAGTCTCGCTCGTTCAATCAGGATCCAGTATTCATGTACACTTTATTTTTATGTCAAATAAAAACAATAATAAAAGTTGGTAAAACTTGTATTCCTTATCTTTCCGAGGAAGCAGTTTCGCTAACGCAATTAACAGCGGTTTTTTTTTCTTGTGCAATAAAATTCCCAGTATATAATGTAGGTAACGGAAAAAAATTACATCGATGACTTTCTTTTACCTGTGAACTTCAGAACACAATTTCGGAGTAATTTAGCTTCTTATTGCAGTTTTCGGTTTCAGATCTTATGAAACAACTCGATCATAATTCAGGTAAAGACACAATGGCTGGTCTTTTCTAATTGCCTTGCCAATGACATTATTAATGTAAATATGGAATAATGTGGGTGTTTGCCTCGTATAAAAAAAGCATGCTCAGCTGGTTTGAAATTATAAATTACTTGAAATGTATTTTTGCATTGTCTCATTGACAGCTGAATACCATAAATATTGATAAAAAATATTATATTTTGTTAATGATGGTAATTATAAAAACATAGTATAACAATATAAAGCATCCCTGGTAGAAAATAAACCAACTCGGATGGCTTATCTACTAACTGTTGGCCAATAATTTAGGCCAACGAATAAGAAAAATATTGACCAACGGTTAACCAACGGTTGGTGGACTATCAATCAATAATAAAACATTGAGTAACTCGTAAAACAATAATAGAAATTAATAAGAAATATAGATATGTAAAAAGATTTTGATACATAAACAATAATAAAAATTATTATAATGCATTAAAAAAATATTTGAATGAAGTTGGGAGTAAATTTATTTGAAGGTTAAGTAGACAGCGTAGCACATGGGCTATGCTCCGAAATTACTGTCCGCATGACCGCATCCCGCTTTCCGCAAGACAAGCACACATGCACATAAATACACACATATTACATACACACGAGTGCGATCGCAGGTTCATGTGTTATGTATAGGTAAAAGTATTTAACTGCGCAGACTCATACGAGTCACGTGACGGGATTGCCGGGATCGTGTGGTTTTGCTTCACTGTAAAGGTCAGATGGTAACGGAGCACCGTGTAGAAAACGGAGCAATACGAGTACGAAGAATTTATGTAGGATACTTACAAATTTTAAATATAGGATACTTTTAAATTTAAAAAAATGTAAGTATCCACCTGTACATGTCCTGACTTACGTCAAAAAGTCACGCACACTACACATTAACACGCCCTAACCTCAATTTGAACAAACAAAACTATACCCGTTACCGATTTAACCATATTTATCTGAAGAAAAATACTATTAATATGTGGGTTTTGATTATTCTATGAATAATACAAATTTTGAGAGTTTTATTTAAATAATAAGTTGTGTAAATGATTTTTATTTAAGATTTTTAACACTCTTCTATAACTTGCCTTCGGAGCGCTCCCGCGCTCCTTGATATCAACGCCGAAAGGCCTTTTTAAGAAAAAGATATATAAATTTAAAAAATAAAAAGAAAATGTTTAAAATTTTTTTTGAAAAGTAAGCAAAGGCGATCGGTTACCATAATGCAAATGCCGTAGCTTAAAGCGCCGAAAAATGTTTACAAACCTCACGCATTTTGTACCGAGCGCCTACATACTTTCTGAATAAAATTTTTATCCAGTCTCATACCAATGGGGAATCGAAAGGTTTTTGCACGTAGTTTACGAATTTCTTGAGTACTTTTTCGAAAAACCAGGCATTTAATTGTTATTAACAAATTAATTGTTTATGTCGCTCTATTTGTAAAACTATTGCACCTACGAGTACGAAACCAACACCAAAATATGCTATTTTTAATAACGAACAATTTCTTTTTTGGTTTGTTTAATTACCTTTTGTCGTTGCCAAGATATTTAATTTTTAAGCAATAAAAGTCGTATTTTTCAAGGCGCCCCATTCAATGTTTACTATTTTTATTTATTTCTCAGTGGTTTTTTAAGATAAAAGGTCCGTTAGCCACTCAATTTGGTAGAGGAAGCTTTTTCTATCGTTCAGATAGCAAATAAAATTATTTTAATGATTACAACAATTTGTATGACGTATAAAGTTTTAAAAAATGAAGAAAAAACAGCATTTCAATTGTTTAAATACAATTTTCAATGTTTAAACATAAAAATACCCACATTTTTAACAAACCACACGATTCGCTCGTGCGAAAAACGTCACACGAAGTAAATCATCACCTTCCGCACCAGTGTCGAAATGTACTATTCGCGTTGGTTTCGTATCCGTAGGTGCAATAGTTTTACAAATAGAGCGATATAAAAAATTAATTTGTTAATAACAATTAAACGCCTGGTTTTTCAAAAAAGTACCCAAGAAATTCGTAAACTACGTCCAAAAACCTTTCGATTCCCCTTGGGTATGAAACTGGACAAAAACTTTATACAGAATGTATGGTGGCCGCCCGGTACATTTTATCCTAACCAATGTTTAACGATTATTTTGCAGCTCAATTCTCAGTCGTCTTACTTATCCTCGGTAAAATCTCACGCTGCTATGATTTTTTTAATCTTTGGACCTCGAATCGCACATCCGCATGAATCGCGGTCAAGTCACAATTGGTATGAAAATTCGGCCTTCCTCGTTCGTGTCCGTAGCGAATCAGGCGAGCGCGGAAATAACTTTGGTCTTCGGCACGGATTCTCTCTCAGTTTTACACATGAATGCAGTGCGTTAATTGCCATACCTGATAATTTAAAGCGACAATATCTTCGTTTAATCAGAAATACGCTTCGATGATAAGTATAACAAGTTTCGAATTAGGAATGAAATAAATACATATGTACACAATATAATACTCGCGTTATGTAAAAGGGACATTATTTTGATAAAAGTTATGAGCACGTCAGTAAAAACATTACAAACATTACGTAAACCCCACCTTATTCCGCTAAGAATATGTTTCCTCTTACATAATTGTACCAAACACGTCCAACAAAAGCTAAAAAAAATACACTCTACCATTGTCTCCACATCTTTCCCAACCTCTCTACAGATAACCCAATAAATTCCCTCCTCATCACCTATAACCTACGCGAAATTCCTAGGCTCTCGCGTGCGCACCGATAACCCGCTCATTATCTGCCAAGACAATTGCCCTTACCGTCCACTCCTATTACGACAAATACACACATCCATACACGCGCGCGCGAGCGTACGGTGCATACCTTTGCGGGACTCACGGCGCTAACGTACAGTCGGCCATCGTCCATTGTCCGCGGTAGTTGCGCGAAGAAATGTCGGGTTTACCGGTGCTGCTACTGCTGCTGGGCGCGGGGTTGTGGGGCTGCGAGGCCTTCACCGCACAGCAGAGGATCTATCCTGGACAGAACGAGTTGTTCGAACTGTCGATCGTTCATCTCAATGATTTTCATGCGAGGTAAGTTTTTACGCTTCGAATATAGGTATAATAGTTGTATAATCGTCGTAATCACTGTCAGAAAGCTTCGATACGTATATGTCGAATTCTACAGAAAATTGCGCCTAACTGTGATCAAAAAATCGTAAAAATTCAAAGTTGAAGCACACCTCCAACAACTGGGTTTTCCTATTCTATAGCAAAAATAATGCACGAAAAGCATGTCGAATCAAGGAAATCGGCATAGTGTTTTTCAGGAAGCTACATTTAAGTTTTCTTATGAAAATTTAACATGGGAAAAATGGACGAAAAGTGGTCATTGATAATTAACCAATAGCAAGCTATTGAAGAGGCAAAAACAAATAAAAAAAACGATTAAAGTAGAAGAAAAGTGCTTTAATTTGATTTTTCGATTCTCCATACCAAAAAACATAAGAAACTGTCAAGATACCGAGAGGATCTAAAAATGTATATACAAAGCCTTCCTGAAAGTCCCTTGGATATATAAAGCTTACAGAGTCTAATAATTGTTCAACGGTGTATTCAAATGTTGTCATACATGTAGAAGAAGTGATCACACTACCATCGGTAGGATTTGCAAGTACTCTGTAAATGTACTACCTTAAAATCGAGTAAAATATTGTTTTCTTTTACAAATCACGCTGAAAATGTTCATATTTAAACGCTCATAAAAATATTTCATGATGTGTGGCACATACTTGATTCAAAGTTTAATTTGTTTCTTAGGCAGTCTAGAGAAATATATTCCATTGGTTTTTAAGATTTAAGTTCATTGTTGAAAATCATAAAGTCAAAAAATTACAAAAATTAGATTTTTTCAAAAATCCATATATCTAATTTACTTTAATTATCACATTTTTCTAAGTCAAGCACAACTTCATTACCTCGTTTCTTTGTTTACAATTAGTGTGAAATATTTGTAAACAAATATTCATCTCGCTACCGCTTGCGTTGAAATTTAAAGATCACTTAGAACACAACCAATTACGACATATACCACTGATCAGAGTACGATTATCCGCCTGTTTTCAATTCCCAGTATTTTTTATGGACAATTACCATATCCGGTGTACCTTGGTTACACAAAACAAGTTTAGTTTTACCTAAATATAAGTCAACCGTTTAGTTTTTAATATTTGTAATGCCTTGAAACTTGCAATAACCTAAAAGTTAAAAATCTGTGGATTTTCCTATATATAGATATATTGTGTTTACATGTTGCGTTTCTAAATGTACATATGGTATACCTAATTACCTATGTGCATTGAAGGTATCTGATAGTACAGTGTACGGTTATACTTACTTGCATCGAATGAAGATAAAGAATTTCATTAAATTTTCTTATATACGGAGAAAAATTTATTTGTAAGCTTTACTTTTTTTTAAGAAAATATATTATTTTTATAGTAGCGCTGAGGACACACTTGACTTGTGAGATTTTTACATTTTTAAAGAGTAATTTTTATGATTTTCGTAGCAATTTTTACTATTTGAAATAGTAATTATTAATTTTCGTGTTTACTGTGATATTTCATTTCAGCAGTCATAAAAATTACTATTTCAAATAGTAAAATTTGCTACAAAAATAATAAAAATTGTTATTTAAAAAGTAAAATTTGCTATACGAAAATCTTAAAAATTACTATTTAAAATATAAAAATCCCACATGTCGAGTGTGTGTTCCAGCGCTACTAGGAAAATATTAATTTTCTTATAAAAAAAGTAAAGTTTACAAATAAATGTTTCTCCGCGTAAAGAAATGAAAAAAAAAGACAGTATCATATCGAAATTACGTCGAAATAAAACCATAATATCAAATACACGACACTTTCTCCATAGATTCGTTCAGACGAGCTACACGTCCGGCACCTGCCACAAGGGTGGCGAGACCGAGTGCATCGGTGGCCTGGGCCGCATCGTCACCGCCACCCGGGGTCTCCTCGAGGAACGGCCAAATGCCATTTTTCTGAACGCCGGTGACCACTACCAGGGCACGCTGTGGTACAACGTGCACAAGTGGAACGCGACGTCGTATTTCATGAACAAGCTGCCCCATGATGTCATGGTAAGCTAATGAAAGTATAGATGAAATTGAAAAGAAATTTTTAAACGTTCGGTGGTTTTTAATTATTGACGGTTTTCAATTTATGTTCTCATAAGAAATACACATAATCTTGCGAAAAATGACCTGAAAAATGCGTAAATTTGTAAAATAAGGTAGATATCATGGATCGAGTATCAAAAATATGTAGATATTCAAGTATGAAATAATGTATGATTTAGTTTTTCTAATGACTACTTATGCTCCTTTATCATTTATCGCAACCTTAATCTGTTGAATTTCAATATTACTTTCTCGAGTAAATTTTATTCATAAAATTTTTAATGTACTGTGATTTTGTTAAGTTTTTGGTACACGTAAATTCCATATTCCTTAAGAAAAAATACAGTTACTATTTTTATTGATAATATTTGAAGATCTAGGATAAATTTCTTAATCGATATACATTGCTAGACAGAATCTTCCAGATCTTGCGCAATCAATCTTCATATAAAAATTAATTATCACCGTGAGAAAAGCTTATCGATAATGCAACAAAATGGAATTCTTACACTGGTAGCTTATTGCACAGCCAATTTAACATTAAAAATTCTGTTTTATTCTTACAGACAATTGGAAACCATGATTTCGACGATGGCATCGAAGGACTCATTCCTTTCCTGAAGCGTGCCAACAAACCAGTTGTCGTAACGAACATCGACGATAGCGAAGAACCATCTATTCAGGTAAAATTAGATTTCTAAAGACGCGTACGTTTATTTTCCTGGAACCACATAATATGAAATCATAATTGCATAAATGCGGAATGTCATTTTAAACTTCGATCACTGTCATTAAAAATTATCATGTATGTACATTTCAAGGGATATTACAAAAACAGCACCGTCATCAAACGAGGCAACCAGACGATCGGTGTAATCGGCGTGATCCTCCAGTCCACGAACGTAAATACCGCACTTTAACTACTTCAAAATTATTAAAAAAAAAAAAAAAGGACTCATGTTAAACAATGTACACCAAGACTCTGTCAAGCACCGGAAAATTGCGGTTCTTGGACGAAGTCGAGTCGGTCAACGCCGAGGCCGCAAGGCTGAAGGCCAGCGGCGTCGACATCATCATCGTCCTGAGTCATTGCGGACTGAATGTGGATAGGGTGATGGCCGCTAATTGCCCCGAAATTGATCTTATTGTGGGAGGACACAGCCACACCTTCCTGTACTCAGGTAAATCAACAATTATGTAACGTGTTAACACTTTTTTTTATATAATCTATAACGTGTTTGAATGATCACATGATTAATGTAATTTATAGTTGATGGTTCATGCCAACAGTTTAGAGTAATAATAATAATAATAATTATTATTATAATAGAGGCCTATGGCGACTATTTTGAAGTAATGGAAACCATATTACAATACAACTCAATGATTTCAGGCAAGCCACCGTTCATTGACGACCCCGAAGATGAATATCCAGTAGTAGTGAAGCAAAACAGAAGCGACAGGACGGTGCTCATAGTGCAAGCTGCAGCTTATACAAAGTAATGTTTTTACCAATAAGACTATAAAGCTTTACATCAGTTTAAATTTAATGACGATTGACATCTTGGTTACAGATATTTAGGTAATTTGACAGTTTGGTTCGATTCTCGCGGTGAAGTTGCTGATTGGGAGGGTAATCCCATTCTACTAGATAATTCTATTGAGCAAGGTAAGACTGATAACGATTACTTTGTAAATGTAAGATATAAATTTAGAGGAGTATTTCGGCTGATTATATCGCAATAAAAATTAATAGAATCCATTATAATTGATGATTTTATCAATACACTTACTTAAAGATTTTCTCTTTCCTATACGATTGCACATTTAAATAAGTATTGTAATTAACATTCAAATAAACTTCCGAGAGTGAGGTTAAAGACACGCTGTTTACGACATCTGTTTTATATAATTATCTCATTACTTCAACAATTCTTCATTATGAAAAATGATCGATATTCTCATGCATATAAACGCACTTCGCTTGGCTATTAGCATTCGTAATGCATAAATTTAATTCAACGTTTGACAAACTTAATTACTCAACATCACGATCCTGTTCGTGCAATACCCAACATCTACAAAAATCCATGCAAAATCATTTTTCTATTTCACACACGTGTTTCAACGAACGGCTTTATCAAGATATCGATCGAAAAACTTGAACGCTCGCAGATCCGGCAATCCAGGCGGAGCTCGAACCCTGGGCGAAAGTTATCGAACGGATCAGCAACGAAGTCGTAGGCGAGACGAAGTCTTTCCTGAACAGCTCCTGCTATGTCGGCGAGTGCAACTTGGCTAATGTCATCACCGATGCGATGGTCTATGCCGTAAGTATCTAAAGTATTAGTGAGGTTTGAAGATTGGTTTGGCTTCGAGTTAGATAATTGTTATCTTTATTGGCGATGAATTTGGTCATTTTTATGTTTAACAATTTACTTTTTAAAATTGTGTTTAGAATGAGATAAATAAGTTGTCATTATACTACAGATAACTAAAATTACTTATTTTAGAAATTTGTTTTTTCGTCCGCAATTAATTAAGAAGAAGAAGAAGAAGTTTAGTTGATTTTGGTGAACAATGCTTTATTACATAAGCGACGTTTCGATCGTCACCCCGCGCAAAAAAAAATTTGTGGGCCATATATTGCCCACAGTGTTGGACAAGTATGGGCAATATATGGGCCATTGCAAGCCATATTAGAGCAATATATGGGAGATACTCGGCCCCGGCGCCTGAGCCGAATTCGGGCTGGAATCGGGCCATAGTATTCCCACCAGTATCCCATATAGTTCCCATATTAGTCCCATATTTTTAATTTCATGAGAACCATTAACAAAAAAAAAACAAAATATAAATAAATAAGCGTAAAAAACAATCCTATTGTGCATGTACTGTGACTGTAAAATTATTATAAAAAAAAAAAAATCTTTGAGTGGATTCGAACCTCGAACCTTTGAATTACTAGACTTGCTCGCTACCGACTGAGCTATTTAGTTATGTTTACATCAAAGGATCAAATGGAGGTTAATACTTGAACGACATCATCATTCGTTTCAGATTACAGCCTAGATAATCTCCATTTGATCCTTTGGTATAAACATAACCCGAACAGAAATTGACTTAAGGCTAATGCCAGGGCCTTATCCGATGCCTTAAAATAATCATAAGGTCCTGACATGGCACCTGGTAAGGCCCTTAACAAGTCGCATAATGGGGCGCACCTCCGGCCCTGGCGGGCTTTTCCGGGCATAGCTCGTATTTTGCACTGTTTGGTAATTTACTGCTTTAAATAATGCACAGCTTTGTAAGTGTTGCAAGTTATCTAAAATAATTCAATAAACTTTTTCAAATAACACAGATGTGCTACTCTGTAGTAATGACATTAACGTAAGAAATGAAACAAAATTATTTTTAACCTACTAAATCCAGACATGTCATTACAATATCAAGGCTTGATCAGGACTTCATAAGGCGTACCGTCTGATGGATACATATCAGGGCTAGACGAGGGCCATTCACATAGCCCTAGTTTAATATCTAAATATTTTTGTAAGGCGATTTTCAGGCAAATTAAGGCCTTATCAGTCCGGGCCAGGGCCATACCAGCACCGCGTTGCGCGCCTTGCTGGGGGCCCTTACGGTAAACCTACTTAGGCCCTTACGTTTACGCAGGGCTAGCCCTATTCATTTTCCGTTTGGGAATTAAATAGCTCAGTCGGTAGCGAGCAGTAATTCAAAGGTTCGAGGTTCGAATCCACTCAAAGAATTTTTTTTTTTTATATATTTTACAGTCCCACTACATGCACAATAGGATTGTTTTTTACGCTTATTTATTTATTTATGTTGTTTTTTTTTTGTTAATGGTTCTCATGAAAATAAATATGGGACTAATATTGCAACTATATGGGAACTATATGGGATACTGGTGGGAATACTATGGCCCAATTTCAGCCCGAATTCGGCTCAGGCGCCGGGGCCGAGTATCTTCCATATATTGCTCTAATGTGGCTTGCAATGGCCCATATATTGCCCATACTTGTCCAACACTGTGGGCAATGTATGGCCCACAAATTTTTTTTTGCGCGGGACGTTTTGCCACTCTCTTCAGGCTAAACCATGTTTATAACAATATAAAGCATATCGATAGTAAAGAATATCATTCACGTACTATTAAAAAAATTAACAATAAAATATAAAGTTACTCACTCTAGTCAATTGCATGAAGAATCACATAAATAAATTCTTAACAGAATTCCTGATACGACGCAAGATTTAAAAACAAAGGTATTAATGATTATAAAAAAGAGGAATTTGCACAGAAATTAATAGGTTTAAGTAGTTACTTTTCTGTAGTATTGTTTGGTTCATATGCAACCAGAGAAGATTATAACTAAATTTTTATATGGGCATCATCACAATAATTATTAATCTCTGGTTGCGTATGAACAAAACAATACTACAGAAAAGTAACACTACAGAAGTAGTACTACAGAAAACTACTTAAACCTATTAATTTCTGTGGAAATTTATTTTTTTTATAATCATTAATATACTTTGTTTTTAAATATTGCGTCGTATTAGGAATTCTGTTAAGAATTTATTTATGTAATTCTTCATGTAATTGACTGCAGTGAGTAACTTTATGTCTTATTGTTGATTTTTTTAATAGTCTTTTTTATTTTATTTTTCTTTTTTTAATGTTTTATATTGTTATTAACATGGCAAAACGTGACCACCGAAACGTCGCTTATATAATAAAGCACTGTTCACCAAAATCAACTAAACTACTTCTTCTTAAAATTACTTGTGATAAAATCGTATGACCTCTTTCAGCCACAATCAGTAATAGCAAAAAATTATCATTACTTTATGTAATAGAATTCAACTCTACGCAATTTTCCTCAATAACTTTACACATACGAATTCATTAAACAACACGTCTTTCTGATTTTTGTATTCTTCAAAACAAATAATACATGCCATCACACACGCTCACTCCTACCACAGTACAGAGATAAGGCGGAGAGCTTGAACCACTGGACCTACGCGGCGATAAGCTGCATGAACGCGGGCGGCGTGCGCAACAGCATCTCCGAAGGTAGCATCACTTACGGCGATGTGGCCACCGTGCAGCCCTTCGAGAACACCTGGGATGTCGTTGAAATTCTGGGCAGCGATCTATACAATGTGAGTGTACAGTGTAAAAGTGATTGATGAACGGTTACGTTGTGTGGATCGGTTTTTAGACGAGGAAAAGGAATCGTTTGCTCTCTTGCAAGAAGAATGGTGTTGCATCATTATATTTAATCGAGTGTGAACTCGAAGATGTTGCCAAAACGAAGAATAGATGTGAAGAAAACTTATCAAAACTCAATTAGTCGATGAGTGACCTTTTAACGAATTACAAGTTCATTACTGAAAAAGCGATTCCTCTTCCTGATTTAATTTCATCAACCTATGTATGCCTAATTACATTGTTATCGTCGTTCGCGCAGGCCCTGGAGGAGTCAGTGGCTAAGAGCTCGGAGAAGGAACGGTTCGTCGGTGTCGGTTTTCTGCACTGGTCGGGCATCAGGGTCGCTTATAATCTCACCGCGCCCGCCTTCTCCCGCATCGTTGACTTACACATCAGGTACTAACTGCAGTGTTTTGTGTTATTTCTCTGTTAAAGGAATATAGATTTTTTTGGTTACTTATATCAGAGTAATATTGTGGAGGGAATTGTGCGTGTAAATTTAAATTCGACTGAATTGTCGTTACTAATTGCATGATTCGAATGGTTTAGTTATCTGTTTAAAATTCTGGAATGTTGAAATCAATGTGTTTAGATATATATATTTCGAAGTTGATTTTTTTCAGTTGGACTTTTACATTTTAAGTTCATTTTAAGATAAAATATTGTTGATACTTATAGAACAGCCTTATACAGAAGATTTTTATACTGCTTTGAGAGCTTCTCACCTCCGGAACATGAATGCGGCTAAAACTTTAAGATGATATTTTTTGAACCAGAAAACTAAACCTCTGTCTTAGGATTTTGTCCATTGAGGACAAACATAGAACAGCTTTTCGAAATAGCTCAGGGAAATAGGTGTCCACGGAGACCGAAATAAGTCGATAACTAAAAGTACCAAAATAAGAATACAAAACAAACAGAAAATAGTCAGAAAAAGCTTTAATTGAAGCTCCGATTCATATGACAATATTGAATTCTTCTAACAAAGAAAATCATTCTAAAAAATCACCCTAAAAATCGTTAGAAAAAAGAATAAATTTTTAATCATTTTTTTGCACTGTCTTTGGTTGCTTAAATTAAAGCTTTTTCTGTCTACTTTCTATTTATTTTTTTATGCTTATTCTGTCGTTTTTAGCTATTGAATTATGTTGGTCTCCGATAGACACCTATTTCCCCTAGATATTTTAGCCACATCCATGATTCGGAGAAAAGAAGCTGTCCGCGTAAGCACCGTTAACGTAATTGTTACAATTTCATTTATTCCCCGCATTAAATTTCACCTACAGATGCCAAGCCTGTCCCATCCCCGAGTACAAACCCCTACGGCCCGCGGACTGGTACCGCGTGATCGTGCCCACCTTCATCCTCAAAGGCGGAGACAACATCCAGACCTTCAAGAAGCACCGCAACCACCGCGCCGGCGAGCTCGACATCGACTACCTCATCAATTACATCAAAAACGTTTCACCGCTCGACTACGTGAACGATCAGAGGCTGCAGTTGCTTGGCAAGTGGCAGGGACAATGAAATCTTAATTTTTAGGACAATATTTGTTCATAAAAGAAGTGGATGTTGTTGGTATTTTTCTGAGATTCGTACTGAGATTATTAATAATGATGATGTTGATAAATCAATAGCTATGTACAGTTTTAATGATTGTTGATTTATTAATCGTATCCTGTGAAAAAATTACTTTTTATTTTTAAGCATATTTCACACGTAAGCATAACACTTTTTAATACTTTTTATTAATATGCTCCTATATGTAAGTATTAAACTACCGTTACGAAAAAAAAAAAACACGCAAATATTGAGTGTTTACACCCACTAATATTACTATATATAATGAATTACACTCAATAGGTAGTAATTTCGGATGCATTGAGTGTTTTCTCATTGTTATTTGCGAAAAGCCCATTATTCAGATTTATCTTAATAATTCATCTATTGCTAATAAAAATTCAAAGAATGATTTGAAAAAAGAATATTTAGAGCATTAAAATCGAAGATTTTAGAAACGATGATGTTAGATATTGCATCTTGTCAGATTTGTATGTGCCTTTAATTGCATACCTATATTCAAAATCTATGGCTGTATTAACTGTGAAAAAACATAAATAAAAAAATTTGATGAAAGATTAGAATTTTTCTTATTGAATAGATTCGAACGTTCGTAGAGTAATATAGGTAGGTTGTTGAAGAGACCGATCAAAACGAACCAAACGAGCAAATAACGAATTTTTATTCGGACGTTTTGATAATTTCCTATTACCTTGATATAATGAAAAAAAGGAGTACATATACAAAGTCTTGTTGTAAGAATGCGTATGGCTGACCTAATATAATAAGTACGTAGCAAGTTACGCCGTAAATTGAGGAAAAAAGTACAATTTCGTCACAACTTAAACCAATCGTGGCTTATTAATAAAGAATTTATTGGTACCTAATTTTTTTTTGGAAATTAATATAAAGAATTGTATCTTAAATCAAATCAAGATGAAAGGTTAATTAGTTATTCTTACTCTCTGTTGCCGGGAGGAACGCATGACATCGGACTGTGTAATAAGTGAAATTTTCGCGGCTTATATACAAAACACAAGGTGGGGCCATTGCTCTAATCAAAGGTAACTTAAGGTCAACCTTCGAAATCTCAGGGTATTGTTATTGTTATTAGTACACGCGTTAAATTAGCAACATGTTATTATTAGTATTATTGAAGAATACGCACGTTACTAATATTCATGAAAAAAATTTTTTTTAATTATGTTAAGAACAATAATGTTTGGTTATTAAATTGATGGAGTCTTTGTAAAAATACAATACGAATCATATAAAGTTATATAGAATTATATATAAATATATATGACCCTACACATTTATAAACATTTATATAGAGACATAAGTCATATATAGTTATATATAGTTCTACATGACGATATATATTGATGATTTTGGAAGCTGGGAAGCTGAGTGTGAAGGTGTGCGTTAAATAAACTATATACTTGCAGTTATAAGTAAATAGCTTGAACTTTATTTAATTGATTAGAGAGAAAAGGCGAGGAACTTTATGCGACTTGATTTTGCGTCTATACATGACCGCGTCGGAAATCAGAGTGAGCACACAAAGTAAAATCAGTTAGCATTTCAAAACTGGTACAGTCCTGTCCAGAATCCTTGTCCAGAGAAGAACGGCGGGGAAGACAACTACTTAACTCGCTAAGAACGATCAAACGTTATTTATTAACCAACTCTCTCTTTCTCTCTCTTTCTCTTTCCATATACATCAAAGGCAATAATGCGCGCACCGTTGTCTACGCATTTTTCGCGTCGTTATAAAAAAAGTATAAAAAGCAAAAATTTTACAAACAACACGGTACAATTTTTACATACACGCTGTATAGAGTAGAGACAGCTCAGAAGTACATGTAATAGATGACCACAGCGAAGACGATGGCGCCCAGGGCGAGCAGCGCGTTGCAGACGAGCGAATTCTCCTTGTCCAGCTCATCGTACTTCCTGCAGTCGTCGTCATCGACGACGGTGGTCGGCTTGACATCCTCGGTCGTGGTGAAGTCGCCCTCTAGCACGCCGATCTGGCAGCCGTCTTTCAGTACCATCGCTTCCTATAGAGCAAAGAGAAATATAGTAAAAGATAACGCATTTGCTATTTGTACGACAGATTTATGTACACAAAGTGTATACATATATAATGGGATATAATTTCTCTAGTCAGATATGAAAACAAAACAAACATCACAGCGAGGTGTTTTGAGACTTATACTCTGAATTAACGTATTATATTTCTGTCGTACAAATAGCATATCAGCCAAAAGATAATAGCTTTCTGAATAAATTAGTCTCTCATCGGTTTCCGTTATCTTATACCTGTGAGTGGCCGATGCCGTCGAAGTACTTGCTGCCGTCCTTGCCGGCGACGTCGAGCAGCACATCCTCGCCGCCCGGGTGCTCCTCGAGGAAGTTGGTTATGTCGTAGACTTTGCCGTGGAGAATGATCCAGAGATCGTCGGCCTTGTTGTGCCTCGACACTTCCTCGGGCGTGAACGTATTCATTTTGTGGACGATGTCGAGCTCGTTTTCCGTCGGATAATCCGTCGTAAATCAGAGCTTACACGATGTGCAAGCGCTTACGACACCGCTGCGCGATTGACCGATTTGCGCAATTATATATTTATTACAATGAAAATCGAGGGGTATAATTCACCTGGAACCTGCAAATCACTCACACACCCGCGAGAATCTTTCCACACGTGCGCGGGTAAAGTTTTTCGAGTTTCCCGCAGTGCAGCACCTCGCTGTCAATGTGGCAATGCGATCGTCGGGGAAAAATGCTCACCGACTGACCCTGACACTTTGGTGAATGACGCCGCGCAATTTCCCCGCACAGAGAAGGAAAGACACGCAGCTGTGCGTGTGTGTATGTGTGTATGCGTGCGCGCGCGCGTGTGTGTGTGTGTGTGTGTGTGTGTGTGTGTGTGTGTGTGTGTTCGCGAGTAGGGATGTATTGACGGGAATTACACTGTTAGAAAACTTCCATACATATAACTATATAATGTGTACATTTGGAAACGGAAAATGTAAACACAATATATATGGAAGTTTTCTAACAGTGTATATATGCAGCGACAATAACGCTGAAGCGCCTGTATGTCCGGCCGAACTTTTCATGAAGTTTCACGAGATCATTTGCACAGAATGGAGACACGATGTAACGAGGTGGGCAGGATGAAGAGGGGGAGAGGAGCAGTGTGTGTATAGCGTGTTGTTTGATTCAACGAATTCGTTACCGCCCGACTACAGCGTGGGTGTTTTTGCGATCGAGGCGAGTTTTCTATAGAGGTTTTGGTATTTTGCCTGGTTGTAAAACTTTTATCATTTCAATCGATCTCCTTCTAAAGTTCTTATGTACTTACGGAAATATGAGAAAAAGAATATGACTTACCATGGCAAGGAAATGTGAAGTGTATACTATGTAGGCGCGAGCTGTCCTTGCCGAAATCTGTCAGCAAACTGTTCGGTCAATCTGCGAAAAATCTCGAGCCTCGGCTGCTTGACTACAGGTCAAAAGAAAGCCGGAGAGTAAATTTGCCGTTCGGAGACGTATGGGGACGCGGTGTATGTCAGTAAGCGCTTAGTTCGCTGCAACTCTCGATCCTTATGTATTGTTCGGAAGTCAGAAATGTGCATATATAATCTGCAGCATCTGCAGGTCAGTTAACGACTTTCCATCCCTTGAGTCTTGTGCATCGAGAATTTGAGCGTGCTGAGAACGAATGGTTTTCCGGGGTCCTTAGAGATGAGATTTATCAGGCATTTGGAGCTGTTTCCTTAGTTTGAGAAATGAAAGCCACAATTAAATCTGGGGGGGTTTCGTGGCAATTCGCGATCCATGGCTCCACCAAAGTTTTTTTAATGTATTTTGACTTCCTGAATCCGAATTTTTTGGGTGGAGTATCGCACGGTAGTCTGGAAATTAGTTATTAACCATCTTTTAAACAATAAGTAAAAATTCACTTTATCGATCTGAAAAAATATAGCCTGTATTTGTTGACCCATTTTGAACCAAAAAGTCCTCACTCATTTTGACGCGAGTCCTATAGTTTTTGAGTAAAAAATTGCCAAAGTTTTGAAAAATTAGTTTTTTTCAATTTTTTTAAAAAACCCTCAGTACATAGTATGTACATAAAAATTTGAAACTTTAATAGACATGAATTCTTCATTTAAGTATCCATTTTGAAGATGCAATCACGCAAACCCGATTTTTTTTGTCCATTATTATTGTCCTTGCGAACATTCAAAACGGACATAAAGGTATCGCGCAACGGATTCAGAGCTATTAGTCCAGTCATATTAGTTGAAAAACTCGTAAAATTACAAAATTAATGTGAACAGCACTTTGACTGCAGGATGTCAAAGGTGATACATGCAGCGCTAATAAAACCAAAAGCATCGGCAATAGTAAAACAAAAAAAAATTGGCTCATAGAACTTAGAAATACTTACAAAACAATATGTTAATCGTAAAAATCCATTAATTAGTTAATGAGAAAAAAATTAAAAATCTCTAAAAATGGATATTTTTAATATTAACAGCTGTCACGTTGCAAAAAAAAAACGCTAGATCTTTGTAAGACTCAGAAACTTTAGCTTTTGGTTCACTTAAAGTCTGCGCCAAAATGCAGATCTGTATCTCCAATAGTTTTGCAAAAACCTAATTATTAAGTTAAAAAGGGCTTACCTTTATATACGGCTATAACTTTTTTTAATCAAAATTAAAACAACCTGCAAAAGCGCTTTGTAAAGTAGAAGACTTATTTTCACCTAGAAGTGAATAAATACGAAATTTGCAATAATAAAGTTGACAAAAATGACGTTATAAAAAGTGCTCCTTTTTTTCTATAAATAACTTTTTTTCTATCAATAAATTAGGTCTCGCTTTGCTCCGGCGACAAACTCACACTCGTGCCGAAATCACTTTGATCGCATTAGTATCGAAAAGTACTATAAGCATCGGATAGTGTTGTAACTTCTTTAAATGACTCTACTGTTAATGAAAAAAGCTTTCTTTACGAGGAAGAAAAAGAAATTATCGATCAAGTCGGAGTACTTTACCGAAAACAACGAAAATAATTTTTTTGAAACAAATTTTATTCGTTATAAATACAATAAATTCTAATACAACAGTATTCCGCACAATATACAACCTTTCCAAAATCAAAAGATTCATCATACAAGCCCCGATAATGTCCTGATCGATCGATATATCGTCGTGCGGTATGAAGAAAAGCCAACTTTGAAGAGCCAGGCGAAGAAAGTTAGTTTCGCGCAAAAAAAGCCAAAAATGTGCCCATTCTTTGGTTTTTTTCGCGCGAAACTGCGGCTTTCTTCGCCTGGCTCTTCAAAGTTGGCTTTTTCGCGTACCGCCCGACGATATGTTATTGGCTTAACACTAAAACTGCCATGGGCACTCCCTGGTCGGCGTTCTGCTGCACGAGCCGTCACTCTGCAAATTCTTGATCGTCGTGATCCTCAGCGACTCCCTACGCGCCTCCTGCCCACTACGACACCTGAGCACGACATTCAGGGCAGCCAGAAATCGCGGATTCAGCAGGCAGTACAGGGCGAAGTTGGCGGAGCAGGAGATGGCGTTGAGTAGTGTAGCGATTATGCGAAAGCTGCGTATTAGAATAGTAATGAATTATATTCAGGTATAGAGGTGAAATTGGTGAAGCCGTGCGAGACACTCACATTTCCATGACGTGCTTGTCGATTCGCCGCGGGTCACCGCCGTAGAGGATCGAAACGGCGCTTCGCCGGGAGGCCAAGTGCGTCGGTACCTCGCCGATCAGAAAGAGGAATACGATGCCGACGAGGGTGATTGTTAGCTTCGATTGGTCCTGAATGTTTACAGAAATTTTTAATGAAAAATACTATTTTTTTTTTCTTTTTTCATAGAAATTGTGATACTGATTCAGCGTTTTTGTTATTTCTTAAGAGAAAACAATGGGATAAGTATAAAAATTGGAATACATGAATCGGCTAGAGCAAGTATTAAAAACATTAAGAATGGTTGGTTATACTGCTTTACATGGAAATAAGCGTAAAATAAGTAAATAAGTTAAACATATACAAATATAGTATATCGTCGCCTCTGAATAGAAAGGCGTTATCTCGAAGTCCGCTCGTAAAAGGCGTTAACTCGGAGTCCGCTCGTAGAAGGCGTTATCTCGGAGTCCGCTCGTAAAAGGTGTTAACTCGGAGTCCGCTCGTAAAAGGCGTTATCTCGGAGTCCGCTCGTAGAAGGCGATATCTCGCAGTCCACTCGTAGAAGGCGTTATCTCGCACGCAAATTTTTCTGGCTCAAATTTAAGTTGGCAGCACTGCCTATATAGATGCGCACGTATCATAAATATACCTATAAAATCGATTTTTAAGCGTAATGCATAAAATGAATTTATGCATGGATAGAATTTTCAG
Source organism: Torymus aiolomorphi (assembly GCA_036365515.1). Taxonomy (NCBI): domain Eukaryota; kingdom Metazoa; phylum Arthropoda; class Insecta; order Hymenoptera; family Torymidae; genus Torymus; species Torymus aiolomorphi. The sequence goes on from CM070876.1 coordinate 165,972,104, forward strand.
GAAAAATTACCGTGAAATTCACGGTAATCAGAGACTACCCAAATTTCTGAGAATTTTTACTGTTTTCACGGTAATTTTTACCGGAAATCCCGGTAATTTTTACCGTGATTCACGGCAAAAATGATCGTGACAACAGTAAAAATTTCCAGAAATTTGGGTATTCTCTAATTACCGTGAATTTCACGGTAATTTTTCCTGAAAAATTCTATCCGTGTGATAATAATCGAACAGTAAGGATTGCTTGAACTACTTCAACTCCATCTTTTTTATGCAGATAATTTCCGCTATAAAAAACATTTTTTATTAATATTTATCTTTGGCTATTTCCATCAGGACTTTCATATAAGTATAATACAAAACTTTATTCTAAAATATTTTTTTGTTGAATGAATTCCTATTTACTATTATTATAAAAGAGACTGTAAACGAATAATTTAGCCAGAAATGAAGGATTTTTTTAAGTACAACTTTTGGCTTACATCATTATTCTATAGAATTATTAAATCCTCAGAAAAACGATTAAAAATTTCTAAATATGACACCTATTACTGATTTATATTAATAAAATAAGATTTGAATAACGATTGCGACAAAATTTGTCATGATTACATGTTTAGAAATTTTTAAGCGCGCATCTATATAGGCAGTGCTGCCAACTCAAATTTGAGCCGGAAAAATTTGCGTGCGAGATAACGCCTTCTATACGAGCGGACTCCGAGATAACGCCTTCTACGAGCGGACTCCGAGATAACGCCTTTTACGAGCGGACTCCAAGTTAACGCCTTTTACGAGCGGACTCCGAGTTAACGCCTTCTACGAGCAGACTTCGAGTTAACGCCTTTTACGAGCGGACTTCGAGATAACGCCTTTCTATTCGGAGGCGACGATATCATATCGTCGCGCGGTACGAAGAAAAGCCAACTTGGAAGTTACAGACGAAGAAAAGCCAAAAACGCGTCTAAGGCGAAGAAAAGCCAGTTTGGGTCCTCCCAGACGAAGAAAAGCCAGTTTGACTTGTCTCAGACGAAAAAAAGCCAGTTTGGACAAAAAATCCCAACTGTCGATATTTCGCGCGAGAAAAAAATTCAATTCTGTTAGTGAAAATACTTTTACGTACGCGTATTGATAAATAATGTTGTATTATGCTTGTAAATGATGGACTCTAGGTGGTGCGCTTCGTATTTTTATGTGTTAAGATCTCAGGGTGAATCTAATACGTGGCCCAGGTGTTCGGAGTAGCCAATGACGATGTCTAGGTGGTGCACTCCGTAGTTTTTTGTACGTAACAGAATTGGATTTTTTTCTCGCGCGAAATGTCGTCAGTTGGGATTTTTTTGTCCAAGCTGGTTTTTCTTCGTCTGGGAGGGCGCAAACTGGTTTTTCTTCGTCTGGGAGGACCTAAACTGGCTTTTCTTCGCCTTAGACGCGTTTTTGGCTTTTCTTTGTCTGTTAACTTCCAAGTTGGCTTTTCTTCGCACCGCGCGACGATATATCATTACGATTTATTTGAATGTCTCTTCTTGAAAATTGGATCATATGAATGTTATATTTAGATAAATTTATTATTGCATCAACGACTTACGTGACTTATAATTCATAATAAAATATTTCTGTAAAACAAGTAGTTTGTATAGCATAGACATAAATAGTGGAGCATTGAGTATTTCCATTTTGTTTTCTCAAAGAGAAAGCTTGGTAACGGTGAAATTTTTCGACCTCGAGATTTTGATGATTTTCGATATTTATTGAATTTATAAATTATTTTCTGAGCTCCCTGAGTCGAGATATGCATTTTCTAGAAAATGTGTGTGTGTGTGTGTGTGTGTGTGTGTGTGTATGTGTTATGAATTTATCCGCAGCATAACTCGAAACTGGCCAGAGATATCAAGTTTATCTTTAGCAGGTATTTAAAGCTTAATTTGAAGTTGTGCAAGTTCAACTATATAGTTGATCGGATAATATTAAGCTGGTTAAAAAAGATAAAGCAAAATATCGAAAAATCGAAATTTTTTTTTCGTCGCCGAATTTGGATATCGGTGGGAAGTAGGCCCATTTTCTGAAAGGCCTTGAAATTACCTATCAATCCATATTTTTGTCGACCTGATCGGATAATATTAAGTTGTTTAAAAAAAATTAAGAGAAATATCGAAAAAAAGAAAATAATTTTTTTCGGCTCTGGGTTTGGATGTCGGTGGGAATTAAGCCCATTTTCTGAAAGGTCTTGAAATTACCTATCAATCGATATTTTTATCAGTCCAATCGGATATCATTAAATCGGTTAAAAAAAAATAAAGAAAAATATGGAAAAATCGAAAATAATTTTTTTTGGCTCTGGATTTGGATATCGGTCGGAAGTAGGCCCATTTTCTGAAACGATTTGAAATTTCCTATCTACCCATATTTTTTCGGCCCGATCGGATATTATTAGTCGATTAAAAAAAATAAAGAAAAATATGGAAAAATCGAAAATAATTTTTTTTCTCTGGGGGGTTTGGATATCGGTCGGAAGTAGGCCCATTTTCTGAAAGGTCTTGAAATTTTCTACCTACCCATATTTTTTTCTGCCCAATCGGATATTATAAAGTCGGTTAAAAAAATAAAGAAAAATATGGAAAAATCGTAAATAATTTTTTTCATCGCTTATACAGAAATTGTACTTTAACATCCTAGAGCTACCACTACAAAATTAAAGAAAGAAAAACGCCTGAGTGAGAGGATATTTGAAACCTTCGCCGAGTTATATGGTTTTTCAAACCACTCTATGAGTTGGTGGATTTTTGAAGTCTTTGCTGAGTGGGCGGGGTTTTGTAGCAAACACCGAGTTAGCAGGTTTTCGAAGAAAACGCCGAAGAAATTTCGAAGAAATGCAATTAATTTATAAATTCAATAAATATCATGTGATAATACCTTAAACTTTTCAATTTGAAATTTAATAATTACTACATAACTATTTTAAATATAATTTTCTTGATCATTTTGAATAATTGTACTTATGGAAAATCAGATATGCAGAAAGAATGAAATTTTATATTAAAATACATTTTAAAAAATTACTTGGTGTAATTTATCAATTCTCTTTGAGAAAGCATTCTGCTAAAGCAGTTAGTATCGGGTTTTCATGTTAAGTGGTGTATTATTTCGTATCACCTCTCATCACAGGAATTTTTGTTAGGTGTAGTACAATACTATCATAATATGCGACAACGTTTTATGTAAGTAAACAGCAGGGTCAGGTTTATTTGTATATTAATTGACTTACGCACAAATATCTTCCTTCTCGTAGCCTCCTACATTTTAAAAGGAGTTCTCTTTGCCTGATAGTCCTTCTGACAGTAAAAATTAAGACTGCATTGCTTACAAGCAGGAAAATCGCTGGTATCAGGCCGAACACAACAAGCTGGATCCAATTCAGTGCATCGTAGTAACTGAAAGAATATGTAAAAAGTTTAAAGAGTTACTTCATTTGTGAATGTCAGTCAATATCTAATTTGCATCTACTGTAAAAGAATTTTTTTATTATTAATTAATATTATTCAATATACAGCATCCGCAAGAATCCGGGTGGGTAATTTCATAATTACCCTATGAAAGTGTTTGTTTAAATATACACATACTTTGGTAAATTTCTTTTGGCGAATTTTGTAAAATATAGAAACAATATCACAAAGAATGTCTAAATTTTAATAAACAATGTGTTCCACTTAAAGATCAATTACTAAACAAAAGGCTAATTATTTCGGGTGCAAAAAATGCGTGCTATCGGTATTAAGGGTAGCTGATGAGAGCGTTTAGAGGGTGCACTTCGTAGTTTTTTGCGTTTAGATCTCAAAGTGAATCTAATACGTGATTTAGGAGTTCGGAGTAACCGATGTCTATGTACTTTTTTTGCATTTAGGTGTTAGGGGTTCTACATGGTACGCTGCACAGTTTCTCAATTATAGACGTCAGGGTGCATCAGATTTGTGGTCTAGGTTATCGGGGTATCCAATGACGGTGTCTAGGTAGTGCGCACCGTAGTTGTTTTTGCGTTTAGGTGTCAGGACGCATCCAATGCGTGGTCCTGGTGTTTGGGGTACCATACCAGTAGGTGAGTTATATAACTCCGGGCCCACTTACCCTCTGAGCTGACGCTCGATCGGTAATGTAGAGCGGTACCTTGTCGGTGGATGGTAATTGCAGGGTGGTTGATAACCCAACATTACCAGCAGTCGATAACCCAAACGTACCTTACCAACAGAACAGAATACTATGTAGGCTATTAACCCAATTTAAAAAATTTGAATTTCCCACCGCTCTGCCAAGAGTGTAGTTCCGCGATAACCCAAATCTACCTTACCAACAGAGCAGCATATATATATAGGCTGTTAACCAAATTTAAAAAATTTGAATTTCGCCACATCGTGTGAGGGTAGGTGATATTTTGTTAAATAATTAATTAATTATTATTTTTTATTTTTTTCATTTTTTCCTTTTTTTCTTTTTTTTCTCATTTTTTTCATTTTTTTCATTTTTTCTAATAAAGTCATATACCATAACTCATAAAATTTTGTCCGTTTCACCGTTCGATTTTTCCCTTTACAGTAGCATGACTTCTGAAAATTAGTGTACATTTGAGGTTATGTTGTCATTGTCATTTTGAGGTTATGTTTCCATTGATACCCACTCTTTCGTAGCGCCATCTGTAGATGGATCACGCATCTCTACCTTTCCGACAGAGCAGTATGCAATACCCAACTCTGCCTTGTAAACAATTTGAGGTTATGTCTCCATTGATACTCACTCTTTCGTAGCGCCACCTGAAGATGAATCAGCCATCTCTACCTTACCGACAGAGCAGTATGCAACATCAGATAGGCTATCCAACTTTACAAACAGAGCAGTATGAGATAGCTCCAAATTCACCGATAATTCTGATACTTGTTAGACGACATACACGACATGCACTATATATACTGCGCGCTCCACTAGGCGGCGAGCCGGAGTCGTCGCTCTGCCCACTGCTGAGTAGGCGCACTGCCGGCCATAAGTCAGGTTGTGCAAACCATCAACAACCACCACCTACACTCACACATCGTGTAAGGGTGGGTGGTGGTTTGTTAAATAATTGATTAATTAATTTTTTATTTTTTTTTTTTCATTTTTTTCATTTTTTCACCTCTTTTTTCTCCTGTTCAACAAGAGGAGCATAATCGCTTGAGTTTTGATTCATATGATGTTAGGAACACAAGTATCTACTCCCAATCCATATATAGATAACACACGAAGCATGCATACTATATCCCACCAACGCTCAATGGGGTTCGCATCTTCAAACCTTCACAGAATTCTTGGAAAAACGTTTTCAACCTGCACGGAGCTCTCTGATTGGCTGACGCAATTTCAAACATCCAATAGAATTCTTGGAAAAATGGCATGGAGCTCTCTGATTGGTTGAGCGCATGCGCCACGATCCCTATAAAAGGCCAGGTACGAAATTTTTGGAAATTTAGACAAGTTTCTTCACGTCTCAGCTCACTATATTACATACGAACCCTACGGCATTTCTACCTTACTGACAGAGCTGATTACCTCCATCGGTAATTGTAAGAATCGTAATACATTAACTGATGACATACAAAGAATGCATTATATACTATGTGAACTACATATACTATGTGTAGTATATATACTATGTATACTGCATATATATATTATGTATACTGCATATACTATGTGTAATACATATACTATGTATACTGCATATATTATGTATACTGCACATACTATGTGTACTACATATACTATGTATACTATGTGTACTATGTGTACTACATAAACTATACATACTAGCACTCTACACCGATCGCTCTACCCACCATGATATCATTATCAACGATTGATATGGTAGAAATCTACTTTAGCGACAGAGTGGGAAATACAAAATGGTGGGAAATTTAAAAATTTGAAAGGACAGGAAATTTAAGAGGCTGGTAAAAATTTTCGCCATTCCGGCGGAAATTCGTGGAGCATCGAACGATAAATTTTTTTTAATGATGAGACCATCGCTCTCACCTGTGAGGTACATTACCTCTCCATCACTTATTAATAGAGTTTATTCATAATCCATATGTATGTATTTGAAGTAAAAATTTTTCATCAGCTTGACGTTGTGAAGTGCACACACAGCTTTGTATGCTCCATTGTGATTGGTGCAAACAGTCACCGCCTTGTTAGAACCGTCAAAGCCTGGATAGCCGTACTCGATGACGTCGATAGCGTTGACTTTGAAGCGTCTTAACCACTCTCTCCTGACTTCACCATGGACAAATACCTTCGTTGCATTATACAGACTATCTCGAATGATTTTCTCCACGTCAGTGTAGAGAACGTCTCCAGATTTCCAGGCAAGACCGTGATAGCAATGCTCCAACCATGTATTCTCGCATCGGTACTTGTCCGTGAGTCGACGCCACGGATATGGTTCTCGAAACATGAGCACCAGAGGTTCTGATTTGTCGTCTAGAGGAAGTATGGCGAGTTCCTTGAGAATAAAATCGTTCACTGGTTGCTTGAAGTCCTGCATGTCCACGACGTACTCCATTCTGAATGATCGCGCTGTATGCTACTTCAACCAATTATAAGGCTTTCCGCAGGTTGTGACCTGATGATTGATTATTGGAAAGTTTAACCCATTATTATGTAATGAACACCTCAGCAAGCTGATATAACCGAAGCCTCGACTAACCGCTTGCGAGAGTACTTTCATTTTAAAGCAATCTAGCGGCCAGCTGAGCAACTACTACGCTGGCTTTCCCAGACATCTATGTATGCTAACTGAAAAGAAATTTGTATTTTTTAAATGGTGAGAGCCCCAACAATCCCTCCCCCCTGTGAGGTACAACCACAACAATTACCTTCCAATCAATCAACATTCCTTTACCATTTAATATATGAGTCTTGCCTCGCGAAGTTCATTAATAATAAAATAGATTTCTGCAGAGTTATTTACCATATTTTGCTCAACAATGAGTACTCGAAGGCGCTCAACTAATTTGTTAGGATCATCCCAGACATTGAGTTCATATGCAGTTGCAATATTGCCTTGCAATAACGAAACAACTTCTTCCTCCGCCTCCTCATCACTAGGCCCCAGTCTTTTTTTCCATTTACATATCCAATTAATCCTTATTTTTTATTTTATATTTGTCATGTTTTTCTTTCCAAAGTTTTCTCGATAAATTTTTATCAGTTGAGAAATCAGATGCACCTTTATTAAAATGATAAGCTTTGTAATAATTATCCACGTTATTGGTAGTTTGCCCTAGAAAATGAGAGTCAATTTGTGAATTTTCTTGATCGAGAGTTGTGAGATTTAAAGGATTGACCTTCAATTTGGCTACCACTGCAGATTCTTTTCGCTCGGCAGTCTTATATTGCTCTCCCATTACATTACTAGCATTTTTAACTTCAGAAAGGGCATCTTTCAATCCTGGAAATACTTTTGACGATTGTTCGAACATTGGTGAAATAAAATTATAAAATTTGTTACTCTTTAGTTTCCGAATCTCATTTGCGCAGTATAGCTTTTTATGAGCACTCGAATGTACTATGATCATTCTATAATTTTCCAAATCAGCTGAATTAATGCGATTTCCATTAGGATTTTTTCTAAACAACAACTGTAATAAGCCCTCAGTCAGTTGAAAAGTTGCACCACATACTTTCACGATGTCACCTTCAAACTCTATTGGCGAATTACCAATCATAAGAATATTTGCTTTTTTGTAAACACCGTATACATTATCAAGATACCTCTTTGAATTGCGTTTGAGCTTGGATAAATATTTCTTGACAAATGAAACCATTTTCTTATCAGCGTCAAAAGCACCGGTATATGGAACACTGTCAGTACTATCTAGATCCGCCGTCATCTTTAAATAAGAGACATCATTTCTCACATTATCAAGAGAATTGTCGATGCTGTTCTTCAAAGACATAGAATTTTGCTTGATATCCCATTTGAATATACGAAGACTATCCGCTTCTCGCTGAGGATATGCCATGTTTATGCTTTCAGTGTTCAGCTCGAACTAAACATATATTAAAGCTGCAGTTGTTATTTATAGCCAAATCCATTCGCGGCACACATATCACAAAATCTGAGGTGTTATGTATCAACACTTCAGCTGAACTCTACTATGAACCAAACGAACTCTGACTAATGATAGTTTCATTTGTTTTACAATATACACACACGCACGCACACACACACACACACACACACACGCACACACACACACACACACACACACACACACATATATATATATATATATATATATAGCGGCACTCCCCCTATGAAAAGGTGTCACTCCTATGACATATTTTGGAAAAATGCGGCACACCTATGACGCATTCTATGAAACAGTGTCACTCCTATGACACATTTTGGGAAAGTAAGGTAGACTTGGGTTATCGACTGTTGACAAGGTAGACTGCTCTGCCGGTAGGGTTATTGACTGTTGGGCTACCCTGCCGACAGCGCTTTATCGGTTGGGTTAATAGCCTACACAGTATTCCGCTCTGTTGATAAGCTTATGAATTGTCTGAAAATTTTGTGATTTTGTTTTCAAACTGCATTTTTCAATAACAAATGAAGTCTTTCAATACTTTTGATCATGCTATCGAAAAGAGCATACTTAAAACTATCAGAATACCCCCCTCGCGATTTTTTTGGACGTGAAATACAATAGCTGTGAGCGCGGAAAGAGAGGTGTACAAAAAGTGTCCGTTTGGACGTTAATAAGCTATATCAGTGACATACACAACATTCTCAAAACATTGTATGCCGAGTTCATTCTGTAATATACAGACGATCTCCAAATCTACGTATGGGATATGAGAGCTTGGGTCGGCAATATATGTTTACGACTCAATGTTCCAAAACTAAAACTATAATTCGGTTCGACTCTCCAACAATTGTTAAGCATCTGCAGCAGTTGGGCGCCTAGTATTGATGTTGGATGACCAAGTATCGTCGGCTCCTCCGAAACGATAACAAGTTTCAGTGTTGTTCGAGATAGTAAGTGAAGGTAGAAGCCACATATCAACACCACCATGAACAATTTTCATAGTTATATTTGACTAATTATAATTTTTAGAAAATATATACCACCTGGGCTTTGCTCAAACGTCTTGCAAAGGTAGTAGTGTTTCCTCCTTTGGATTATTGATTGGTAGTCCTCCAATGCGATAGATCTACAGGATACATTTACTTTTTATGTATTACGTTGAAGGAGAGGACACGTTTCTCCTATAATAAAGCAGCACTGGAATGGCTTAACATTGATTCGCGCGGGGACTATTTTACCATCAGTACCTCTACGAAACTAAGAATTAATTTTTTCCTGTTATCCCACTGATTTTTTTCAACAGCTACGTCCATGTAAGATCCTATGTAGGGAAAATGAAAGAATATTGTCAGTGTCTTTTATGATACTTGCACTCATTCATGGAACACCCTCTCTTTGAACATTCGTAATCTCCTATCTCATAGTAGATTCGACTTAGAACTCTGGGCGTATTTTTCAATAGCATACCTATAGTTAAATACACTATGTACTTCTTACAACATGGGCAGCTAATCAATGGTAAATTATTAGGCTGTGGTATTTTATATTACAAGTGCGGATGGTATGTTGGTACTGCAATAACTGTAACTGTGGCGATTTTTTATTTTGTTAGACTGTGATATTTTTCTCTACAATATTGACTATGAATAGTTTTATGATTTATCGTTATAGTACTTTTAAGTGATACTATGGTAATATTAGTCTTAAGTCCTTGTTTTTTAATAAAGATCGATAGAGTAAAATATCATATCTAAAATGTAGATATCTATTCTCACTACAAAAGTTTGCTTTAATTATGTTTTAATGACATTTTTTTAAATCTTCTCAAACTTTTCAATGGATAATCATAAAATTTTGAAAAGATATTTGAATATTATATAAAATATTTAATGTTAATGATTAGAGGTAAAGATTATTAACTTGTATTATTAAACGTCTTCTATTAATTTGCTGTAATTTCTATGAACTTCAATAAACCATAATGAGTGAAACCATTAAAGTTTTATAATTCTGATTAAGTATCTCATCGAACCAACTACTCTATATTGGCTCTACCATAACTATATGGTAAAGACATACTGTAACTTCATTAAAAATGTGTATTTAGACAACGAATTTTAAAATACTTAAAAACCCACACAGAATTTTTTCATTTCTATTTTTGATTCTAAACGCTTGTAGCAAACAAATATATCACTGTTATTTTTATTGTAGGAAATTACAACTTATAGAAAACTCTAATTTTACGTTCTTTTTCTTTTCTTCCTTTACTGTTTTCAATTTTATTTTAAAAAACTTACCATAAGAATAAGTGACTTATGCATGGGTTTACAATAAACGTTTTATTCAACGTTGTTGAATTTAAAATAGATTCATTAAATATTTAACTTTATGAGTTGAACATTTTATTGTAGAGAACAAACATGAAATTACCGTAATTCAACCTTCTATAAAGAAGTCTTTCCTTTTTACTTGTCATTATTAATTTATTTTTGGAAATAATAAATATTTCTTTGCCTTAACAAAATATATTTTTTATTTGCTTATAAACAATAAATATTATATTGTTTTTATAAAATATTTTTTTCACGCAATTTAGTTGTTTGGAACCCCTATTAATTCTTTTGCTTGACACTACGCAATGTTTAATTTACTGTAAAAAGTATTTTTTTTTACATGCGTTCGTTCAACGAAATATTGTTGTTTGCTCATAGACAATGAAATATTTGATTGCCATTAATAAACATTATTTTCACCCAATTCAATTATTTTAGGTCTCTATTTGTTCTTTAGTTAATAGTAACAAATGTATCATTGTCTGTGATCTTTTGTTTTTTCATACAACGAAATACTTCATTATTTGCTCATGAAAGTGAGTTATGACAATGAAATATTTTATTGTTTTTATTAAATATTTTTTTCACGCAATTTAGTTGTTTGGAACCCCTATTAGTTCTTTGCTTGACACTACGCAATGTTTAATTTATTGTAAAAAGTATTTTTTTCACATGCGTTCATGCGACAATGAAATATTTGATCGCCGTTATTAAATATTATTTTTACCCGGTTTAGCTGTTTAAGACCCCTATTAATTCTTTATTTGACACTACGCAATGTTTAATTAACTGTAAAGAATAATTTTTTGCATATGAGTTTGTTCAACGAAATATTTTGTTGTTTGAACATAGACAATTAAATATTTTATTGTCTTTATTACCCTATAAAAAAAAATCAGCCGATAAATCAGCTGATTTGTCAACTGATTTATCAGCTGATTTATCATCTCAAAACGTCATCTAAAATTTTTTCAGAGTGCTGCCAAAAGCTTACGAAATTTAAAAATCAGCTTCTTCAGCATTGGAAACAGCCTATTAGGATGTATACCCCCAAATGAGTTCAAAAATGGACGTTTAAAGGCATTTTAAACAATATTTCAATTTTTACAAATTTTGTACATGAAATATCAGCTAATAAATCAGCTGATAAATCAGCTGATTTTTTTTATAGGGTAAACATTATTTATACCTAATTCAGTTGTTTAAAGATTCTATTAGATCTTTAGTTAATATTAATAACTAGTTCATTCTCTGTAAAAAATATTTTTTTTATACGAGTTAGTTGAAGGAAATTTCATTGTTCCTATTAAACATTATTTTTATCTAATTCAGTTGTTTCAGCCATCAATGAGTTTTTTAATTAAAAGAAATAAATATTTTATTACCGTTAAAACTATATTTTATTCTTATCGATGTCATTTTCTTTACGTAATGAAATATAAAATTAATATAAGAAATAATTTTATTAATCGCGTTTGTTGTCGATTTCTTTTACTTATGTATTTTAATGATATAAAATATACTTTTATTAGCATAGTCTAATATTTGATTGTTTAATATATATTACGATTAGAAACATTAGAAACATTACGATTACAAATATATATTACGATTAGAAACATGAAAATAATTGTTTCAATGAAATATTCTATTGTGATATTATAATTAAATAGTTTTATTGATTGAATTAAAATTTTATCAATATAATGAATTTTTTTTTTCAGTAGCAGTTCTCTCCGCAGTAAAATCCACTGGTTCGTAAATTATAAAGGTAGTCTGGCCCATTAATAATGCATTAAAGTTGTTCTCGGAAAGTAAACGTGCCCTACCAGCACTTATGTCATTTTCTTTTTTTATACATACGGCCGCGAGTATATCTAAACACATCAGTGGCTGGAGGAATGACTCGATTTCATCGACGATAGATCGAGGATAGATGGATATCTTTCACAGCCGCTACTACAACACGAATCGGGGTTTCCTTAGTTTTTTGGGACTCTGGCCGCACGATGAGGAGTTGAGGAAGAAGGCAAAGCGCGTGACCATCATATTCCTGATTATCTCGTTGATTATACCGCAGGTAAGGGAGGTTGATCAAGATTGTTTTGAGAGAGAGAGAGAGAGAGAGAGAGAGAGAGAGAGAGAGAGAAGAGAGACAGGAGAGAGAGAGAGAGAGAGAGAGAGAGAGATTTACAAGTAATCATTTGCGTAGGCGATAAAGCTCTACGAAGAATGGGGAAAGGATATAGACATCATCATCGAAGTGATAGGGTCGCTATTATATTTCACCGCCTGTCAGATCAAGTACATTAGTTTCCTTCGAGTTGAATCGAGGGTAAATATGTGATAAATTTTAATTCTAATAATTTTCATAAATAATTATTGAATCACAAGTCAATTTTTACTTAAATACATTTTTAAATGGATGTGTAAAATATAAATAAATGTAAATAATGTTTGTAATTAAATATGTTCTGCTTGTACATATCTTGAATTTATTTTGCTAAATAAATGTAAAAAGCATATACACTTCAATTATAGTACTTTTTATTATGTATATATATTTAATTTTCTCTAAAGGTACATTTTAGTGTGGCAACGAATATTTTTTTGTTTATTTATAGATGAAGTATCTTTACGAAAAAATTGCAGGCCACTGGCAGTCATTAGTTCATAAGGATGATATAGACAAGTTAAAAGAATACAGCGAAGTTGGACGAACGCTGACACTTGGATACATAAGTAATATACCGTTTAAATTAATTAACAATTTACCGATGAAAAATAAAAGAAAACATTTCTCTAAATTAAACAGTTAGTCATTTGTTGTATTATTTAAATTTTACTTTATAAAATGAAGAAATAGTTCACATATTATCGAAAATATTACGATAAATCAATTTCTAGTATTCAATATTATCAAAGTTCATGTTATTAATGCAGAAAAGTCTCATTTGAATAAGCTTCTGAAGTCAATTTAACCATTATATTTATAATTTTGTGTGAAAGGTGTATGTCGCCAAGATAAACAATGAAAATTGCTGATCAAAGAATGAATTACTTTCTATTATTGTTTTTATTCTTGAAAAAACAGACAGATATCTTGTGTAAACGTGCATGTTTCAAATAAGATTATAAAAATTTTCAAAAAAAATCACGTTTAAGAATTCACAACTTTATCCGCAATGCAAAAGTTCAATTTGCATTGGTGTTTTAAAAATAGTAATCTGGAAATAAAATCTTCAAAACGAGTATTTAACAATTACTGATCACATTCTTGTTAGAATTCGGTAGAAAACGATGTCTGGATTCTGCAGACCGGAGTTCTCTTCAAAAGCTGCTTTAGCACAATTCAGCTGCAACCATTGCATTTCCATCTTCATTTCGTCGCAATCTTTACGCCAACAGTTGTACCATTGAATATTATAGTACATATCTAGAGTATGTAGTTTTTATTAATTTCATCAAATTCTTCTTTTTATTTATAAAAAAAGGTTTTACAACTGACATCATTATGTAATTTCTACCTATATTACCTGAAACTTGCACGATCTCATAATAAAGCAATTTTTACGAAATTCGAACTAACATTTGTACATATATTGGCACAAACACATAATTGTCGTTTTTACTGAAAATCTAAAAAAACATATTCCAAAATTTATGTATACCCTCGCTCTGCGCCTTTTTATAATCTTGAACAAACCGTGCACGTTTTCTGCATAAGATCCTGCAAGGCTTTCAAGAGCTCTACTCAAACTGCCCGAGTATGTATCCTTCACCAACAACAACTCCAGCAATGATACACACTCAAAATTCCCCTTTGGATACTCTGCAGACTCCTCTAATGTATAAGCCCGCAGAATTCTCCGTTACAAAAGACATAATCATACCACATTCGATATATAATAGCAAACGGTAAACTGTTTAATCCCGCAGTACCCATAAACTTAATCATGGTCGTGTACATCGCACTGCCACTACTGCCACTGGTGCTCGACGTGATCAACCCGATGAATGTGACGCGACCGAAGGCCTTTCCCTACTTCGCCGAGTACTTCATCGACGATCAAAAGTACTACTTCCAGCTGAGCGTCCACGGCTGGATCGTCTGCTTTCTCTCGGTGCAGATCTACGGCACTTTTGACAGCACGTACACGCTGTGCGTGCAGCACGCTTGCGGCCTCTTCGCCATCGTCGAGTGAGTTAATTCTTCTTCTTTTTTCTGACGGAAAGAAGTGGTGAACACGAACACGTGTTTTTTTAAGATTCTTAGGTCACTCTATGTATCTTAAACACATGTATCGCAATAAGAGTTACTACAAACTTAATTCTATCTTTTAACAACTCTCTTATGTATAGTTAATTGTTTATCAAAGTCTAAGAAACCAAATATTTATTTAAACAAGCTGCGGGAAAATGATATTGTCCGACGAACCAATGTTATAAAAACTCATCCTGTGACGTCGGCCGACGCCGAGTTCTTTCTTTTAGTTCTAGATAACTTTAATAAAACAATTTAGTGATAACGAAGGCATATTCAAGGGCCATCAAACGAGAGAGTGGCCAGCATTCAGTTTAGTTCTAGTCTCTGATGAGAGCAGTCCTGTAAGAGAGTTGATCGAGAGCACATCGCACTGCTTCTCAAAAAAAACCATTTACATTACCTCTTAATTTTGATTTCATTCCATGTACCTCCGAAACATACTTATATCGGATTAATTTTCGGTGTTGATATTCCATAACAATTTTTTCAGTCCTTCGTTACTTGGATGGCTTGTGTACGCTTCTAGTTCCAAATAAACTCCCTTTTCTTGTGCAAGACTTTTCGCTTTTTCTATCATGTACATTGTTATGTCCGGAAATAAGGATGAAATTTCATTTTTCGTTAAGGATGAGGGTAACAAAGTCAGAATTTTTATTTTTTTTGATACCGTAGAACACTTTTGCAAGGCTAAACCAACTTCACATCGAGGACATTAGACAGTGTTGAAAGTATATTTTTTTTTTCTTTTTTACGTAATTTTCCATTGATCTTTCACGTATAAGATTTTTTCTCTTAAGACGCGATACAGAACCTAAGAAAAATGTACTTATTTCATTATTAAATTCTTCGAGGAGTTCTGGAGTACTTGCCCTATTGAAAAAAATCACGTAACAAAATTACGTGATTTTGCTACGTAACAAAATCACGTAATATTTTGTTCCAATATGATACGTGAATTTCCAAAAATTACGTAACATATGTTAATGGTTTTATTCGAAAATCACGTGACGTTTGCGTAATTACGTGATTTTTACCGAATGTAAAAAATTTGAACGAAAACACTTCTATCATAAAAAAAAACCTTGTATATTAAAATTTAGTAGCCCACGAGCAAAAATTACATGATTTTTAATGTCTAAAATTTGTTACATTCGGTAAAAATCACGTAATTATGCAAACGTCACGTGATTTTCGAATAAAACAATAACATATGTTACGTAATTTTTGGAAAATCACGTATCATATTGGAACAAAATATTACGTGATTAACGTAATTACGTGATTTTGGTACGTAACAAAATCACGTAATATTGTTACGTGATTTTTTTCAATAGGGTGGTAAAAAATCTTCATCTTTATCGACTACGTTGTCGATAACTTCATTATCCGTTGTAAATTCATTGTCAGTGCTACTCACCAATTCTAAAGCATGATTGTAATAATCTTTACACAGATATTGTAAACGGTGTTAAAGGTAAATCAGGACAGAGGTGCTTCAATGGATGAGCAAGATCCTCAAGTTGTTTGAAACGTACGGAATTAGATTTGAAACAGATTTTTCTGTGCTTATGTAAAAAATCTGCACATTTGATTCTTGTTGGAATATTAACTTCACTAGATTCTGGTGTGAGGGTACAAAGTAAAGTAAGCCAATTTAGAGAGTCAAACTAAAAGGGTTTTATTTCCTTAATTTACAGAAATTCGTGTTCCTCTACCAGAGGTCTCACAGGAACTGACTTGCCCGGCGGGCGGCGCTACGAGCGTGATCGCGGGACTCATACGTAGTAGTATATAGGGCGTTATGGAGGAGAGAGTACGAAGAACGCATATTCTGACACACTTCCTCCCGTTCACAGCATCTCTTCATTAACCTATCTCGTCTATTTTAATCTAATCAACTACTATCATCTACTTTCAATCGCTTATACTCTAGATTTGTTTACAGTAGTACATTACGCACATAATTACTTTTACATAGTTTTACCCGACAGTTTACAAAAAGCTTAACGATTAGAAATAAATTTTACAATCTCACATTTAATACGGAATTTTGATCTTCTTGTTTATTCTCATCTCTATAGTTCTTCTCATCTTATTTTCTATGTTTGGTCCTTTTCATTGCCTGTAACAAAATAAATAAATCATTATCCCATCTATTTAGAATTTTATTGGTCAATGTTTGATGTTGGATATAGGGAAGGGGTTTTGTAAATATATCAGCTATCTGTTGTTTCGAAGAAACCTAGATTATTTCCACCAGCTTTCTTTTGACGCACTCTTGTTCCTGTACATCATCACCTTGTAGAGAAGAGACAAAGATACCGAAAAAGCAGAGAAAACAAATCCCTTTTCCTCACCTTCCATCTAACTAAGATCAAGGTATATTGCTCATTTTGGTTTTTAATCATTTTGGTTTTTTGGCTCGTGGGTGGTTGATTTTTCCCACGTTTGATTTGCAGATTTGAGTTTTAAGGTTGGTTTGGGGAGGGGTCTGTTGAGTTATAAAATTTTTGTTTATTTCACGCGCAGTTTTGAATCAGATTCCAACGGTGATAAAGTGACTTTGGAGCACGCTCTTTTGCTCTTTCACTTAGAGATTTTAATTAATGACGTGCACTATTTGTGCTATAGACTTGCCTTTCAGATAATATCGTATCTTTCTAAGTCAGAATTTTCATTAATTTGTGACTATCGGATTTCCTCGCTATTGTTTTAAATAGTGAAGGTTAATCCGATTTTAACTAATCATTAGGAGTATTCCCTGGAATTTTGTTTGGTTTTAACTTTATTCCAGTGAAAATCTCCAAAACGAACATTTATATGTGCCCAACTTATTATTCACATTCCAATTTTATAGATTGCCATACTCAAGGACAGACTCATACGTTAGGCTTTGTTAGTAAATAGGCTTACCCTTACCTAATATATGGGTAACCCTGTTTACTGAAGGACTATAGGAGCCGTGCGTGCTTTTAGATCTTCTAGATACAAGTCTTTGCGGATCCGAGTTTTGTTTTGGGGAATTTCTCCAGATTAAGCAGTATTAAGTTTTTAGTTTTTCACCTTCAATTAATTTTGTTTCACTTTCGTATTTTACATTTATAGCTGTTTTTGACTGTATCCTCTCAGATACTAATTAAATTGATTTTACAGGGTTTCTGTTCGTCCGGCTGTGTGCACCTTTGGATTGCTGCTCACTAGGTGTGAGTTCGATCCTGGTCCGACATTGGTATCTTTGAGTCTGCTCGTCTGCTGCTGGGGTCTACACGCTACGGGACGGTTGTCTGGATTTTGGTAACGTTAATATTTTTACGTGGGTCTCCCTTTGCTGGCTGCGTTACTGATAGTGGGGGCTGGTTTAGTCTGGGGTTGAACATTATTGATTTTTCTTTTCTTTTCTCAATTTTTATTAGTTTAATTGGGTCTTGATCGGCCTCCCATCCGTATTTTACAACTGGTAAAATGTCTTTTCACAAGAGGCCTTTCTCTCCTATTTTAGAGAACGGGGCTGGAGGGGGGTCAAGTCAATCCCAGTTTAATCTTAGTAAGAGAAGGAATCTTAACGGCTCTAGAGACGATTCAGAGTCGGATCTGGATGGTAGGGATTCGCATCTTCATCAGCGCGATCTAGCACGAGACAAAAATAATGTGCCTCTCTCAGCGCGGGAATCATTTTTATAGTTCCGGTAGATTCCAGCCTGTAGTGGAATAGAATCTCAGGAATGTGTTGTTGGATTTTGAGAGGCAAAAGTTGAACAGGTACGAATCGAATGCTGCAGGCCTTTTGCTGTGTAAATGATAGATGTCTCGGTTAACAACAATTTAGGCAGTTTGCATATAGTGTCGCTTGGGGTTAAAATCTTTGAGGCAGGTTTCAAAGTTACTGCACTGAGAAAGAACGATTTGAAGAAAGTCTCCCTCTCGTTTCTTTCAGCGGATGAGGCAAATTAATTTGTAGAAAGTGGTGTTAGATGTATTGGTAAGGATTGGAGGGCCTTTATCCCTGATGAAGGTATTTTTAGTATAGGTCTAATTATGGAGGTTCCCCCAGACATTCCTAATGACGTAATTGTAAAAGGTATCGTTTACTCAGAGGATAACATTATTTTAAAATTGGAGAGGATTGTAAGGCAAGTAAAGTCAGATAGGGGCAGAGTCGATCACAACACCGAGCAAGTTAAGATCTTTTGCAAAGGAGCCTGCCTAGTTGTTTAGAATTGTATGGGATTTTTTTTTCAAAGTCTCCTTTCATTCCCACTATTCTCAGATGCTATACGTGCCAAAGGTTTGGTCATGGCTCAAGGGCCTGCAAAAGCAATTTTAGATGCCTGCGTTGCGCCCATAATCACGATCGGAATACGGCATGTAGTGCCCCGTTATGTTGTGCAAACTGTGGTAAGCCACATAGGGCTTCTGATAAGTCTTGTATCCTTTATGAGTTCAATAGGGATATCAATTACATAAGGGCTTCTCATAAGGTGAGTAGGGTACAGGCCATTTTTCTGACGAAGCAGAAGTTTAAAAAACATTTGGAAAGAATTGGAACCACTGAAATAGCGTGGCCCAACCCTTATTTTGACAGCATTGATATGCTTGAATTTCAGGACTTAGAAACGTCTGCTCTGGAAGAGGAAGGCATGGACTCTGATCCTTCCCCTAATCTGCAGGGGTTATCATCGGCACTTTCACCTCAGTCTCCTGAGAATTCCTCTGCTATTAATTCCTCTCAAGCTTTATCTTCTTTACAAGTAGTCCCTTCCGTGATCAATGAAGTAGAATTACCAGCCGCTCCTTCCTGCTCGTCTGGAGGAAGTGGCTCTGTTCGGAGCTCTTCTAGCAGGGTTAAATCTTCACCCTCTTACGCAGGCTCTACAACCTCAGCTAGAATTTCCAAAGAGAAAAAAAATAAAATTATGAAAAGTAATATTTTAAAAGCATCGAAAATATATTTAAAAAGCGCAGGAGGTGAAATAAGCGCTAAGGAGGAAGTTAATTTTAGTCATGAATAATATAGCGTACTTGAATTGTAATGGGGGAAGTGGGCTGAACTGTCGAACTTCATTCCTGAGTTCGAGATCCTCTGTCTGGCAGAGACTAAGTTGACCAAGAAGGATTCTCTCGCCGACATTAATGGTTATTTCAAGATTAGAGGGGATAGGTTGGACTGTGACAAGGATGGAGGTGGTGGTATGGCAGTTTTCATTAAGAGAAGTTATCAGTACCAAATTTTGAATCTCAATGTGCTGCCTAGGAATTTGGAATGTATTTTTTTGAAGGTTTGGAAGGAAGGTGTGTCTATTAATATTTTCTTTTGGTATAATCCACCTTATAATATTATAAATGCCTTCAACCTTAAAAACTTATTTGATTCGCTTTCTTCTTTTAGGAATTGTTTAATTATGGGAGATTTCAATGCCCAGCACCCCTCTTGGGGGACTCATGGACCGAATCGCCAGGGTGGAATTTTTATTAATGCATTAGACAAATCTAGGATTTTTGCTATTTTCAATGATAAGAGGCCAACCAGGATCTCACTTAATAGCAGCTGCCCGTATCTGGCCCTTTGTTCTTCTGGCCTGATTCATAGGACCCAGTGGGACGTTGGGTTGGATGGATTGGGGAGTGACCACCTCCCTATCTTGGTTACTATTCAAAATCTTCAGAATTTGCAAATTACTAATAATAAAATTTTTGTTTTGTCTAAAGTTGATTGGATCAAATTCAGGGAGGCGGTTGATTTTAGTTCTGATTCATTTCCCTCTGATTTTTCAAATGTGGATAGGGCTCTGTCTTCCTTCATGGGTATTTTGAAATCTGCCACTTTGGCTGCCGGGGGGAAAGTCAATTGCCATTCTGATTCTGCTGACATCCTCTCTGGTAATATGGATGAGGTTCGCTCCAGGAGTAGAAAGGGCGGATACCCGGGGGCCATTTGGTGGGATGACGAATGCTCCTCCTTGGTTAAGAAGAAAAGGGAGGCCTTGAGCTGTTTTAAACGCGTCCCTACCTATGAGAACTTGGTTAATTACAAGAACCTGGCTAAAGAAGTATCATGTAATCTTCAGAAGATAAAGCAAGGTAAATTTAGGTCTTTTGTCTCAACTTTGAATCCTTCCAAACCCCTTGTGAACAACTTTAACTCCATAAAGAAGTTCAAAAACAGATATTATAACGCTCCTCCTCAATCCATCGATTGTAACACTCCACTTGACAATATCCCCCTCATGGAAGCCTTCAACAAGATTTCCCCGAACTATCAGTACTCCTCGTCCTTTTCGCGCACTCCTAACAATAATTTAGATGACTTCCTTGTAGCAGACTTGTCGGAGGCTGAGGTGATTCAGGCCATTAGGAATAGCAAATCTAAGTCTGCTCCAGGCATGGATGGAGTTCCTTATATTATATTATGCTTAAGAATTTGCCTTTGTCAGCATTTTCTTGGCTGACACAGTTTTTTAATCATATAATTAAGTTTAATCAGTACCCATCGGATTGGAAAGTATTTAAGGTTTGTTTTATTCTTAAAGGGAAGGATAAAGGATATCGCCCTATATCCCTGGCTTCCACTCTTCTAAAAACCCTAGAACGTTGCTTTAATGACAAGTTCATGTGGTGAAGTGAGAGATTAAGCATACTTCCTAGAATATTCAATGGTTTTAGGAGAGATAAGTCTTGTGCGGACTGCTTGGCGACCCTTTTCCTTGATACCGTCGTTGCAAAAGACAAAGACGAGCTGTTGGGGTGCTAAGTTTGGACTTGAAGGGGACGTACGATAAAGTCGATCCGGAGGTGTTACTGGACACCCTTAGGAACCTAGGGGTTCCCAAATGCATTACGAATTTTGTTTATAACCTCATCAATGACAAGAGAATAATAGGTTTCTTCAATGGTTCGCCGTTTAGGGAAAATACCACGAATAGAGGTTTACCTGAGGGGTGTATTATATCTCCGCTTCTATTTAACTTATACATTTGCAGGATTCTAAACCACATCCCACTTACAGTGAGGCTGCTTGGCTTTGCGGATGATATTATAGTTTATGCTAGGAACGCTCAGATTGAGCCTATTGTTGGCTCTCGAAACTTGGCTCTTGAACAATTGAATCATTGGTTTGATATTCTTCACTTGAAGGTTGCCTTTGGTAAATGTACTTTAATAATTTTAGGAGACAAGGAGGGGCGGTTTCAAAATGCGGATTTTTCCATTAATTGTAATGACCAACTTATTCCCAATACTAATTGTTTTAAGTATTTGGGAACCTATTGCGATTCTGATTTTAGCTGGAGAACTCATATTAAGCACATTGTGGACTCCATGAGGTCGGGTGTTAATATGCTCACTCACCTTTGTAGGTAGGTTGGGGAATCCACCCGCAGATCGCGCTCATCTTTTACAAATCTTTGGTTAGCCATGAGTGGACTGGGCTTCTTTTTTGTACGCAGGTTCGAATTCCAAACTTCTTAGGAAATTGGATGTGCTTCAGAATACCGCACTAAGGGCCTATTTAGAGTGTATAAGGACGACCCCTATCAATGATCTTCATCACATTTCTGGTATGCCCTCCCTCAGGGTCAGAAGAGTATACACGACGAGACGGATGTTGGCTTCCCTCTACACTACTATTAATAACATGATTATTGAATTAGCAGGTATGGTATTTTGTTTGATACCTGGAAAACAATGCGTCCCCCTTTACAGGACACGCCCAGACTGACCCTTCTCCTCACTTTTTTATGCCCTTATAGGGGTCTCTTTCTTGGTGATTTTATCGATTTATCTTGGGAAAAGAACTTTAAATCTTCCAAACGACTTGATCCGAAAAGAGAATGGGAGAGTTTAATTAAATCTTTGGGTTTAGGTGTCTCCCCGTTCTTTACGGATGGTGCTGGTTCCTCGGATAAACATAAAGGCTTCAGCATCTTTGATTTTAACTCTCAGACTATTTTTGCTTCAAGAATTGCTGATGGTAACTCTGTGCTTATTGCCGAATTGACGGCCATTTGGAAAGCGCTGGAATTTATTAATTCTGAATCTAGAGTTAATAGCGTAGTTTTTACTGATTCATTGGCTGCGGCTTCTTTGATTAAATCTAATGGTTTAAATTCCAAGATGTCTACGGTTGTTTTTCATATAAGGACGGCTTTATTTAAAGCTTTAAATAAAGGTAGAAGTATTCGGATTTTCTGGATTCCAGGTCATTTCAATATGGAGGGGAATGAGGTTACTGATCGTGCGGCCAAATCGACGTGTAAGTTCAATAGGGTTTCTTTCCCGCTTTTAATTACTAAGGATTTGATCCCAGGCTTTTACAAGAAACTGTGCTCTGCCATGTTCGAGTTTGTCAGTTCCTATGACGGTGCCAGCAAGGGGAGGAGGTATGTATCTAATATCGTAGAGTTTTCGACAAGACCGTGGTTTTCTGGATGTGTGGACCTCAGCATAAGACAGATTTGCATAACTAATAGACTCCGCAGTGGACACAGCCGGGCCAGGGCTCATTTATATTCTAAGGGTTTTGAAGTTAAAGAGAATTGCGAATGTGGGGAGGGTTTACATTCTGTTGAGCACATTATATGGGAGTGTCCTATCTTTGCTCTACACAGACCTTTCCTCATAGAAAATTGTCTTAAGTTGGGTATAACCCCTGGCTCTGACTTTGTTCAAACATTGTTTAATTATAGTAAAATTATTCCGTTTATTACTGATTTCATTATTTTGAGCAATATACCAATATAGCTGTTCCTTATTCTCCTTCCATTGTGTTCCCTTCTCTATAAGTTTTTGAGTGCAGGTGTCCGCTCTATCGACAGCGAAGAGTCAAATGCCAGTCGCTTTTTTGGCAAGAGGCTGTTTGCTGCGGAAGTGGGCCTCTGGGGGAGATCATTCCATCTAAACCAGTCACGAGGAGTGTCATTTTTGGAGCTTGCTTTTCTTGGCACTCATTTATATTGGAAATCTGACAAGGCTGTTTCATTGACGAAGGAGTCATCCTCCTGTCGCAGTGCGGAATTTAGCATACGTCAATTATAGACCAATCTACAAGTTGCAACCACTGCGTGGAGGAGTTCTTCAGTATTGATTAGTTAGTTTCAAGAGGATCGACATACCGAGAGTGTACCGCGGTGGTAACCCAAAACACGGAACAAAAAAAAAAAAAAACAGCTATGGCGCACGCGTTTCGTTCAATTTTGCTTTTTCACTTCAAATTTCCGTTTTCCCGTCTACGCACATCACTAACGCGACCTCAGCACTTTATATTTATACGACGACGAATAGAACTCGGGCAGTAAGAATTTACGTTTGGAAATACGGCCGTTGCTTCACTTTTCAAATGTTTCCGATCTCGCCGCTAACGCCTCCCGTATGTTCTCTTAAATTAATCACCGCTCTTCCAAATCGAAAAAGACACACAACCAGGATTTTACTTTTCCTCCACTAAACCAGACCAGGCGCTGGGCCCATAACCTGTTGGAATATTAGCTGCACTGGATTCTGGTGTGAGGGTACAAAGTAAAGTAAGCCAATTTAGAGAGTCAAACTAATAGTATATTACGTACCTAGGCCGGGAAGTAGGATATGACATTCACGTGTAGATTGCCGCGAACACGCGAATATGATATTCTAGTTTCCGGCCGAGGTGCGTATTAGTATATTACATACCTAGGCCAGCAAAATAAGAAATGTCTTAGATCACATGTAATTGTCGACCGAGGCGAAGCCGAGGTTGACAAACATGTGATCTGAGGCTTTCTTTTTTACTGACCAAGGTGTTTATACAATTTTTCTGCTCGACGGCGCCGGAAAGCGGCAACTTCGTTTCGCGCAGCGGCCGGGAAGTTGGCGCTTTCCGGCCGGAGGGCAGAAAAAGGGTTTTATTTTCTTAATTTACAGAAATGCGTGCTCCTCTATCAGGGGTCTCACAGGAAGTGACTCGTCCGGCGAGTGGCGCTACGAGCGTGATCGCGAGACTCACACGTAGTAGTATATAGGGCGTTATGGAGGGGAGAGTGCGAAGAACGCATATTCTGACAATTCATTGAGTAATTTTTTTTTCTCTTCGTTGAGTAATTTTGAGACATCGTAGTTAAGTTAATAAGGTGTAAATATGTAATAATTTTCAAAAAGATGATAGTTTTAAAAAAAAACTAGAGGTGTGATATATAGCAGAAACCGAACTTATCTTGGTAAATGTTAAGTCAAACGATAGCCACCTATAGCGGACAAATGTATTAGTACATAAACTTATACAAGTAGCCGCATGCACACGTGTATTAGTTATATACGCACAAAGATAAACATCTTTGACTGTTATATCATTGTTATATCACTATTATATAAGCGTTAAGCGTGAAAAATTTGTTTGTGAAAAATCCCCCGAATCTCACAAATACGTCTAGATAGGTATTTACGTCCTCTATCACGACAAAAGAAAATTGAGAAAAAAATAGGCTTTTTCGAGAAAAATGTATTTTTCTAAAAGCTGCATTTTTCGTTAAAAAGTGCATTATTCGTGCATTTTTTATTTATTTGTTTAAATAATATAAAGAACGTGAAAGATGGCTCAAACCTTAGTGAAATGATATGTTACACGCTAAAAAGCTTAAACTGGTGAAGCAGTAGCTGTTTGAAAATTACATTGAATAGTACATTACGATACGTGGGCCAGAAATTGGATTTCCGAGCCGTGCGTGGTATGACGCCCGAGGCGAAGCCGAGGGGGTCATGACGCACGGCCAGGGCATCCAATTTCCGGTCCAAGTATTGTATACTATTTTTCTTACTTCCCGGCCGAAAGTACGTTCTGTAATTGTTAAATAATTGATAAAATTGCGTTGTCGTCTGCTAGCTGTGTTTGAGTGTTAGTTTTTCTTTCGGCCCGCTCGATAGTACTGCCTCTGTCGGCCGCTTTGGGTAGCTCGGTCGATATTACCGACTGTTTTTTCCTTCGGCCCAGCGTGGAGAGCTGGTTTTTTGGCCGTCTGCTACTTTCGCTGTTACACAGATGGTTTGATGCCCGCCCGACATTTGCAAGACCGAGGCGAAGCCGAGGTTTTGCTGGTCGGGGCGGGCATCAGAAACACATTCATTAAAAAAAGACAACACCACTTTTTATTTCAACTAACTCTTTTTTCTCGTCACACATGCACTTTTCTCTGTCTATTTCGTACGTGTCTAACCTTCACACCACACAAACATATTTTCCTCGGACGCTCCCGTCCGTACGTTTACTTAATTGTTTCTACACGACTTGAAAGTACATGTAGGAAACAAGAGGAAAAAACAATGACCACGATCAAACAACACCACTTTTTATTTCAACTAACTTTTTTCTCGTCACCCGTGCGCTTTCCTCTGTTTATTTCGTACGTGTCTAACCTTCACACCGCACAAACATCTTTCCTCGGACATGCGCGCGGGCGCTCAAGCGCCGCGGGTCAGGAAATTTCGGCAGCCAATCAGAGCGCGCGGTTGGTCTAAAATAGGATGCGAAAGTTTCTCGTTCGGCCCGGAGATGCGGGCCGGAAGTACGTACTTTCGGGTGGGCGAGTAAGAAATAGTACATTACTAACGCGGGCGGAAGAGGATTATTTACCTCATGCGACGTTTTTCGGCCGAGCGAAGCGAGGTCGAAAAGTCGCATGAGGTAAAAATTCTCTTACGTCCACGTTTCAGTAACGTATTTTTCCGTCCGAGGCCGCAAAATGACATTTAAGATGGCATTTTAAGGTTAAAGGGCGGAAAAAGATTTTTCTGCCCTCCGGCCGGAAAGCGCCAACTTTCTAGCCGCTGCGCGAAACGAAGTTGACGCTTTCCGGCGCCGTCGAGCAGAAAAATAGTATACAGACCATGGCCAGTAAAATAGAAAGCCTCAGATCACATGTTTATCAACCTCGGCTTCGCCTCGGCCGACAATTACATGTGATCTGAGACATTTTTTATTTTACTGGCCTTGTGTCGTAATATACTATTTTTCTAAGTAAGGATTTTCTTGGAATTTTTCGGCATTCTGAACGCATGAAATTTTGATGCAAAAAAAAAAAATAAAAATATATGGGTCAAATAATTTTTGGAGAAGAACATGAATACTTTAATTCCAAAATAATCGAAGACATAGGCATACGCGGTCCACCTGATTTGAGATGGATTCGGCCTTATAATCTTAATTTCATTAATATTTCAGATGATTCAGTAATCCAAGGAAACGTTAATAGAAGATTATTATGGATATACCAAATCGTGCATTCAGATCTATTAAACTAATTCATATTATATAGGTGTATTTGTTCATTTTTAAGAGGTTTTTGCCTTCTGGCTTTCCCTCTCTGAGCTAATAAATTTTTTTCATTATTGGTTCAATCTAGTGTTCATTGTGTTTTATTATCCTCCCTCTACAATTATGAAGAGTAGAAATGCTTTTTTCTCTAGTTTTATTTACTTTTTTGAAATGATATTTAAGACTCCCCAGAGTTAAATGGTTACCGTTTTAAGAACAGGCTTTTTTCAAGACTTTTTGAAAATAAAGTCAAAAAAGGCGCAGAACTTCAGTTTTTTTTAGCATTAGCGTCTAATATTGCAGCTTTCTTCATATTTCTACATCCAAAAGCATATCGCAAAGTTTTAGCCGAATCCTTGATCCGAAGTTCGTAGCCTCTCCTAGTGAGTTGTGTACGATTCAAAATGCCCAAATACTCTCTCGGACTAACACATGTAAAAATTTTCGATTTTTCCATATTTCTCTTTATTCTTTTTAACCGACTTAATAATATCCCATCGGCCCGACAAAAATATGGGTAGATAGAAAATTTCAAGACTTTTCAGAAAATGGACCTACTTCCGACCGACATCCAAACCCGACGACGAAAAAAAAAAATTCGATTTTTCCATATTTTTCTTTGTTTTTTTTTTTTAACCGACTTAATAATATATGATCGACCGACAAAAATATGAGTAGATAAGCAATTTCAAAACCTTTCAGAAAATGGGCCTACTTCCGACCGATATCGAAACTCAGAGCAAAAAATAGTGCAAGAAGTCACATGAAGTAAATAATCAACTTCCGCACTCGTTTCGAACGGTATTTTATACCACGAGCGCCGAAAAATGATACCAAAGTTGTAATTTTGAGATTAGAGTGGTATAAAAATTATTTTCGATTTTTCCATATTTTTCTTTATTT
Organism: Torymus aiolomorphi; assembly: GCA_036365515.1. Lineage (NCBI taxonomy): Eukaryota > Metazoa > Arthropoda > Insecta > Hymenoptera > Torymidae > Torymus > Torymus aiolomorphi. The sequence goes on from CM070876.1 coordinate 165,999,995, forward strand.
TTTTAAACCGACTTAATATCTTAATAATATCCGATCAGGCCGAAAAAATATGGGCAGATAGGAAATTTCAAGACCTATCAGAAAATGGGCCTACTTCCAACCGATATCTAAACCCCGGCCCCGGCGAAGAAAAAAAAATTTCGATTTTTCCATATTTTTCTTTTTTATTTTTTAAATACTTAACATTACCCGATCAACTATATAATTGAACTTGCACAACTTCAAAATAAGCTTTATATACCTGCCAAAGATAAACTTGATATCTCTGACCAGTTTCGAGTTATACTGCTGACAAATTTATAACAAACACACACACACATACCTACACACAGACATTTTCTAGAAAATGCATATTTCGACTCAGGGAGCTCAGAAATATCGAAAATCATCGAAATCTCAAGGTCGAAAAATTTTACCGTTACCAAGCTTTCTCTTTGAGAAAGCAAAACCACTAATTATTAGTTAAAATATTCACTAATGAAATCGTGTACATGCACTAATTTTAGTGGAAATACACTATTTCATTAGTGCATAATTATGCACTTTTTAAAATAATGAAATTTCACTAAAAATGAGTGCATACACACTATTTCATTTGTGCATATACACTATTTCATTAGTGCATATACACTATCTCATTAGTGCATATACACTATCTCATTAGTGCATATACACTATTTCATTAATTCATATCGACGGCTGAGCGGAACAAGGTCGTATCTCAGCGCGCGGACGAAGAACGTCGCATTTCACCGCGCGGACGAAGAACGTCGTATCTCACCGCGCAGATAACGAACATCGTATCTCACCGCGCGGATGAAGAACATCGTATCTCACCGCGCGGACGAAGAACGTCGTATCTCGCCGTATACTAGCCGTGTACTGGCCACAAGAGCGCCGAGATACGACGTTCTTCATCCGCGCGGTGAGATACGATGTTGTTCGTCCGCGCGGTGAGATATGACGTTTTTCGTCCGCGCGGTGAGATACGACCTTGTTCCGCTCAGCCGTCGATATACACTATTTCACTAGTGAATATTTACTAATTCGGCAGAGGAGAAATTTTAACTAATAATTAGTGGTCTTTCCACTAATTCAATTTTAGAGAGATAAAGTATAAGAAGTAAGACAAGCTTTACACTTGGGTAATTTAGGCTATTTCTCTAATCTAAGTAGCTGGATACTTTTCATAACTATTTGCAGTCTAATTTTGGACTACTTCCGTATAAAATCACAAATTGTAGTCAAATGTAATTCAACGCTGATTACTTTGATTACAGACAACGTTTATACAGAACTGCTAAGATGGGATCGAGCGATGAATTTGCTAGCGCCGCTGAAAGAGACGAAGTCGTTTACATGAGTATGAGAGATGCTATTATCTTGCACAAAGAGGCCATCCAGTTGAGTAGCATCCACATCCAACTTCCACTTATTATTTCAAAACAACAATCGTTTATAATAAAATAACAGCGTCACTGTACTTTTTAGCTTTGTCAATCTCATTGAACATTGCTACTCATTCACTTACTTTTGCATCGTCATTATTAACACAGCAGTCATCAGTCTTGCTGCGGTCGATGTAAGCCCCCATGAATGTAATAGCTTGAAAATTACAAAAAATATTTGCTGAATCGTCATACATGATCAGTACACTTTCAATAAATTGCAGACCATGTTAAATCTTGAGAATGGCAACATGAAGCAATCGGTAAGAATTGGCTTTCTCTACATCGGCTTCTTGTTCCATCTGCTGTATAATATGAGCCCGGGTCAACGAGTCGCGGACAGTAGCACCCACATACAAGATGCGGCGTAAATAAACAAAAACATTTGAACTTTTTTAGGAATTAGAGAGTAGAGTTTACTATTAATGGATCTTTATGTGGTTTATTGCAGCTTTCACTGCGACTGGTTCAATACCTCCCGCAAAACTAAACAACTTATACAGATTGTAATGCTGCGAAGCTTAACTCCGTGTCAGTTCACAGGAGGTCAATTGGTTGTTTTGGATCTCGAAAGTTTTTCGTTCGTAAGTATCTTTCTAATTCCGCATTGGGCTTAATTTTTCCGAGAAACCTACTAAATTTGGACTCTTTCAGGTGTTTAAAAAATCGTTATCGTATGTCACTGTCGTTGGGTCTATGCGATGATGGACCAGCTTTACGGATTATAAATAGACGTAACATAAAAAATATAAAATATAATCAAACAGAACCTCGATTCAAATGAAAACATTATATATTGTATAAAAAATTAATGGTTCCTTCAGACAAGTTTGTTTCGTCGACGTTAAATCTGTTTAAAAGCGTTTTTGTACCATCTTTTAAGGCATTTTCGATAAGATTTATATAACTAAAAAGGATTTTCTATCACTAGTTTCTCATTTTTATACCGTATATACATTATGTACATATATATATAATAAATACAGTTTGAGCATCATTTATCTTCAACTAAATACATGTAATAATATATTACGCACCTAGGGAGTAAAAGTAAGGAATGTCTCAGATCGTATGTAAATTCTCACCCGAGCCGAAGGCGAGGGTGACAAACATGCGATCTGAGGCATTCTTTATTTTCTCCCGTGGTGCGTATACTATTTTTTTGTCTGGCGAGGCCAAAAATACAACCTTCGCGATCGGGCGCCGAGAGTGAAAGTGGTACTTTCGGCCCGCTAGGCAAAAAAAAATATTTAAAAGCAAGTTAAATAATGAATTCTTACCGTGATAATGACATTTTGCTTCCGACAATATTCCCGTTTTTATCATGGGTATAAATAAAAAAGAACGGGATGTTGATTACGGTAGATATAAATATTGAAAAGCTCATTAGTTTTCTGGCAACTGACTTTCTGCAGAATTTTGGTTGGTGACACTTGACAGGTCTGAAATTTAAAACACAAGTGTGATCAGTTTGAAAAAAATCCTTATTCACTGTAGGTTACGAAATTTCAAATTTTTTGTCAAAAAAAAAATTGTTGTGAGTGAAAAACGAGCCTAATATCAAAAATTAACTTCAGTGATTAACAGGTACACAAATTTTTATTTTCGATTGACGTGAACAAACGCACGTGTTCTATAGATATTTTTTCCTGCTGAACTTGAATAGCCATTAACTATTTCTACCAGTCTCGTCCGGATTTTTTGTCCATTGCGAGAGTGTGTTAAATTTCAATAAAACCATCGATCATATTAAGCTTGTATTAATCCATGGTTTTGTTAAATTTGAACACATTTTCGCAATTGACGAAAAATCTGGACTCGATGGGTAGAAATACTTAAGGGAAAGCCTTACCTAACTGCAGATTTCTGCACTTGATTTTTCAAATTTCTCAACCAATTTTCATATTATCAAAATTATTGAAGCACAAGCACAATCTATATAATTCAAAGAATGTGCGTCAGCTTCAATATAAGCAAAAATATGTAAATTGAGATAGATCTTTGAAAAATCAATAAATGTCGGTAAGCATGTACAGACTATATAAGTAAAGCATCCCCTTAAGGAGATGTGGAATACCGACCTCTATTATGCGACTTACCGTACCGGCAGAACAGAAGTAATTCGTTATAACTCGATTGTTACTAAGATTAATGACTCATCCAAAATGACGAAATTTCGTTCTAGAAATTTTTAAAGGTGTTCTTAAAATTTTTACTCAAAACTTTGCAAAATGATAGATAATTACATTACGAAGGGCAAGCGAATTTCGATAAGTCATTAATCGTAGTAACACTCGAGTTATAACGAATTACCCGCGCAAAAAATGAAGACTGGCCAATATATTGCTCCGAATGTGGGCAATATATGGGATATGTCACTTCCCATACATGGCCAAAATTTCTCTAGATTGCTCTCCGTACCTTTTTCCCATAGTTGAGACGACCTATGGCCCATGTATTGGACAAGTGTTGCTTTTAGTTCCCCGTTAACAACAAATTTTGTAAATATATATATATACAAGCGAAGCACTGGTCCCGTCCACCCATCCCAGTGTCCCATACTTCCTTATATACCCGCACGGTTCCTATTTATCCATGTGTTATACGCCATCAGGCGTGCGCCGCCTAGTGGTGGCTTCGGAACTACATTATACATATAGAAGTCCCCAATAGTTCCCCCATATACGGGAAAAGTGCACGGAGAGCAATCTGGAGAAATTTCGACCATGTATGGGAAGTGACATATCCCATATATGCCCACATTCCGAGCAATATATTGGCCAGTCTTTATGTTTTTGCGCGGGTTACTGCTGTCCGGCCGGTACGGTAGGTCGCATAATAGAGGTAGGTATTCTACACCCCCTTAAGAGTATGATGCGAGCTCAGTAGCTGAAAATATCCATAGAGCATGCCCCATGGAGAAATGCCCTATCGGCCCAATGTTGGCACAGTACTGTTTGCCACATATACGGTACTGGCTAAAAGTACTGCGTCATTATTGGGTCAATACAGAAATGATAAGAACGAGCCGACATTTCAAATCAGTACTGGGCCATTACAGAAATTACTATGGCAGCCGACACTTCACTTTTTATTTACGAATATGATACAATGTATAGACATTAACGGTAAATTTGTGAATTATTATTTATATCTTTATTTGGGTATGCTACTAATATAATTCTGTTAAAATGTACGGCATTTACATGCGATTAGTAAAACTATTAAAAAAATAATTTTTTTGAAAAATAGGAGGTTAAATAAGAGGTTATGATGAATAGCCTTTTGTTTTACACTGGCATAACACCGGCAGTCTTCATTGTGCCAGTATATATCTTGGCTGAATCACGGCAAATTCGTTGGGCCAGTACTGTTTTCTAACTTTGGCCCATTCTTATCAAACCAGTGTTGGTACAATAATGGGCCAGTATATCGTTGACTATTTACTGTCTACGAGTAGTGCACCAGCATTGGCCCGGACTGTCAGCTCCGACAATTTCCCCATGCATGGATTTATTCACGTTAATTAAAAATAAAAGTTTCTAGTTCTACGTAATTTTCAAAACACATTTACATTAACTCTTATTACATTTTGAATATAAATACCCTATCACGATGACCAATCGATCGACGGCCACAGCGACAGCCGCGAGTACAGCAATGTTGGAGGAAATAGTGGCCAAAGGTATGTGAACGAACGCGTCGAATTCCACCCAGCCAGATTTCTTCCAAAATACACCGCGCGCCAAGCCGGCGAACAGGAGCAAGATACACGCGAACAGGTCGGCAGCGGCGAGCACTAAAAATTGCGTTTCAAATCGTACAGAGCGCCGTTATAGTATTTTATAGAATAAAGAAATGCACTTACTTACCCGTCAAATAAGTGTAAGTTGATTCCTTCAATGACTTTCTTGTCAGAACCAGAAGAATCACCGAGTTCCCTATTATGCCGAAGGTGCATATCAATGGAATGACTATGCTGTATGTCACTACACCCCAAGCCAGCGGTTCGCGCGCCCAGACGTTGTTGTCGCTCAACTCTTGAAACGCGTAAGCCTCGTCGCTAATGTTATTTACAGAAACATCGAAATCTCTGAAAATATTTATACCTTTAAAAAAATCTTTATCAGTACAGAACTATAATCGTTTCATTAGAATTAAAATCAAAATAAATAAAAAACTATAAAAAAAGTACGAATAAAATATATATATATATATATATATATATATATATATATATATATATATATATATATATATATATATATATATATATATATATATATATATATATATATATATATATATATATATATATATATATATATATATATATATATATATATATATATATATATATATATATATATATATATATATATATATATATATATATATATATATATATATATATATATATATATATATATATATAACCATAAGCTCACTTCACCACTACCATGACTGTCTCCTTATGTGTAAAATTATTCATAATGTTATTTACTGCCCTAAATTAAATAGTCTTTTCCGTAATCGTCTTCTTACCTATTCTCTACGCAACCATAGAATTTTGTTAGTCTCTTTCACATTATAATTTCGGGTTTATTCGTCAATAAATCGCATGAAACGTTTGTGGAATCTTCTACCTGCTAGTCTAACGAGTTTGCAGAATCTTTCGAAGTTCAAACCGGCTGTCAGATCCTTAACACTAAACTATTAGCAATTTACTACCAATGTAACCAACATATATAACAGTTTTATTTTATCTGTATAATTGATCCTCTACCATTGTTTTATAATCTTCTCTTAAGGTGATGTTAAATACCGACATAATTTTCAAACGAGTACGTCTCATGAAAATACCAATAGAATCATCAAAAAAAATCTGAGTATAGTATTAACATATACGGAGCGCTTGACAAACGTGTTTTTAAAAAAAAAATATGAAAATTTATTTAATTAAATAAAAACCGTACTGTCGGTAAGTAGAAATCTGAAATTGACCTACTTTTCAAATGAGCATATCTAACGAAAATGCTAATAGAATCACTCAAAAAAATTCCTGAATATAGTGTTTATGTGTACGGAGCGCTTGACAAAATTTGTTTTCCGAATAAACGCTTGAATGTTGATTTAAAAAATATTGAAATTCACGGTTTCACATGGCCTTAACAATCGCTATCTTGATAATTATTATATGTTTTACTTTTTTCTGTAAAGGGTTCTTTGCCCGTATAATGAATAAATAATAAACAATTATATAACTTTTCTTACCCATCCGGAGGAAACGTCGACATTTTACTCAACCACTGTATATGTATATCTGCGTAATTCACGACATGACTGCTTCTCATTCAGCGTAATTCACACATCCACACTACACATCTGAATTAAAAAGACAGCAAGCGAGCGAGCGATTCCGACATGTCGAAAGATTAGGAGGCATATGGCGGGAAACACACACACGCGTGCGGGCGTGTATGCGGGCGCGACTTTTTTTCACGTGGCGGCTACGTTATTGTCCGAGGGGTAGAGGAGTACAGAGAGACAGAGAGAGAGGGAAATATAGATAGGTGACTGATAAACGCCAGTGTAAATAGAGAGTATGCGCAATCGATTGTTGGAGCTCGGGATGAATGTCCGGTTTCATTGTGATCAATAGGAAGTAAAATGGCTGACGAGTTTCCAGCTGTAAGTGTCGACTTTGGGTGTTTAAAGAGTCGTTGCCTGGTTTGTGAGGGCGACGCGATCTTAAAAGTTAATGATCATCGGGTTACTGAACTGACAGAACAATGATATTAATAAAGACTTTGTTATTTTTGTATCTTTAATCGTATAAAATGCATTTGAGTATCCAGATTCACTCGTCGCTAAGACCAGCAATGAACACGAAAATTAAATATAGATGAAAACAATCTATAAAAATATTTTACACTTGTATAATCATCATTTTCAAATTTTACAGCGAATAGTTCTTGTTTCCGAAGGACATTCTATCAGAGTTTCGGGACATTATTCTATACAAATGAATATATTGTTTACAGCTTTTGTTCTTCCAGTACACATATCACACACAGCGAGTTGAACCTTAGTTCTTCGTAGGCAAAGTGTCGGGCATCTGGATCTCGTACACCGGTTTGGAGTCCTCTGTGATCCACACGCTCCCATTCTGCGCGCACCTTATCACGTAAACCAAAGCATGCGCGACGGTCTCAGCTCTGGAAAGGTAAGATTGATTGTATTTCATGATTTTCTTTCACATATCTTCGAATTAACATTATGAATATAGATATACAAAAATTTTTGATGTAAGTTAAATAAAGATTAAGCTGCATTAATATATCAAAATGAAGTATTTTAAAATAAAAAATTAGACAAACGTTTTGGAATTTGTAATAAAATTAAAAATTAATAAAAACCAAGCTAATGCAAATTCACTATTACCTCTGAGGATGAATCTCCTTCGTAACTTCCATCAACTCCTCCGGCCTTGGAACGTAGTCCTTGTTTTTCAGATTTTCCAGTATAGGCGATTCAGTCAGTCCTGGACATAGGACGACGATCCTCACTCCCGTCCTCTGATAATGGTAGGGTTGCTAACAAGAAGAAAAAAGTATAATTATATGTAACTCATGAAATATTGGTGAAAAATGAGCCGCATGATAGTAAACCTTTTTCTATATAAAAATCAAGTTGTTACTGGTTTAGCGCCTTTTGAAAAAAAAAAAAAAAAAAAATATATATATATATATATATATATATATATATATATATATATATACACACGCCCGTAGAGCTCACGAATGTCCCTTTTTCAATCCCGTTAAAGTTCTAATACAATTTTCTTTCTTGAATTCGTTTAAATGGTAATTTAACATAGAAATTTTTAAGTATAGCAATTAATAAGCGGTTGTCTTTTATACATATGACCACAGTTAATCATAAACAAAGTAAGTATAACAAAATAGTCTACAATATCAAAAACCCACGATAACCATAACATGCAAAACCGAGGGGGTATCTAACAATAGAAAAATTTTCATTAGAAAGCTTTAGATGCCAAAAATTTGTATACAGACTCATAATTTTACAAAAGTTTAGAATGTAGAAAAGGCACATATTAGAAGTAGATTTATTTTAGAAAATTCATTTCATAGAAAAAATTGAATATCGAATTAAATTTATAGAAGATATTACTATCGAAAAAAATGATATAATTTCGTACGCTAAAAATGAAGAATTCCCCTATTATAGAAAGTTCACAGTTCCGAAAATGCTGAATTTAGTGGAAATTCAAAGGATCAATTATTCGAATTCTACTCTATAGAATGAAATATAATAATATGAATTTTAGAAAACCAAAATATAGAATGATACTTCTGGAATTTCTAGCTATTCGAATATAATGATTCGAAAGATATGAATGTAGAAAGGCAATACGTCAAAAGTTCAATGTTTCGAAAAACAAATGTCGAAGGTTCAAACTTTCGAAAAATTAATTGAAAAGGTTTGAACTTTCGAAAAAAAATAATTGAAGTTAAACATTTAGAAGGTTCAAACTTTCGAAAAACAAATTCAGAATGTTCAGACTTTCGAAAACATATGTACTATTCAGCTAGGGTAAAGAAAAAGTAATTAACGCTAGATTGTAAACTTTCGACATTTTGAGCTTTCGACATTTTGAACATTCGATATTTTTAACTTTCGACATTTTTAACTTTCGATATTATGAACTTTCGACATTTATCTTTCGATATTTTGATCTTTCGATATTTGGACCTTTCGATATTTAGACTTTTCAATATTCTGAACATTCGATATTTGAACATTTGATATTTGATATTTACGAGATTTTCAGCATTCTAGATTTTCAATTTTGGATCTCTTGAACTATCTAAAGATGCTATTAAATTCTATATTTTGATCTTTTGATATTATGATTTTCTAATTTATGTACAGATATTTTCTGTAGATTTCGTTTCTGTAATTTAATTTCTAAAATTTGGGTTTTCGAAATTATAGTATTCTAAAATTATAGATAAATATTTTTTCTACAAATTTACTATTCCTTAAAATTATAATTCGTAAAATCGAATTCGAACTTATAAATTTTCAACTTTATGAATTTCGAATTTCTTTTTATTGAAATTACAAGTTTTCCATTAAAACAAGTTCTGATAAATTACCTTTCTTTAAAAAAGTTTTCTATTTTTCGATACCCCCTCGCAAAACCGTACCCCACCCAATCCAATACACTACACTACACCAAACCACATCAAACGTCCTCAACATCCCCCAAATTCCCACCATCTACGAATTGCACAATATATTTTCGGTATAAACACTACACGCGAGCAGGCTACCCGGCCATAATGACGAAACGCCAAGAGAATCGGAGAGACTGTGATAAGAGGAAGCACCCATACCGAGAACGAGCGACTGAAGGCGATAACGGCGTGGTTGGTGGCCGAGTAGATGGGAAGCTGGGGGAAGGCCTCGAGGCCGAGGACCGAGGCGACGTTGACGATGACACCGCCCCGGCCGCCGCTATCCTTGCCCATCAGCTGCACGCCCATCATGCTGGCACGGAACACCGCAGTCTGCGAAAATAGTACGACAAAGATATAGTAATGCTGATTATATATATTTATATTATGTACAGACTTTTGCATTTCTGATTATGAAAAAAAAAATCTCGGCTAATTAACTTCGACGATGAGAATGTGATTATTTGTATATTGTTGATGGCCGTTTCTTGGAACGAAATATTCACTAAAAATAATCAGCTTTGACTTACGACATTGGTGTCGATCGTTTTGTGAAAGTTCACTTCGTCTATCATCGCCGCGTTGTTGACGATAATATCTAATCCGCCTAACGTACTCACGGCTTCTTTGAAACACGCTGAAAAAATACGATTGTTTCTGTATTATTGTTTACCAGAGTTCTGAACCATTTCAGCAGGATTTAATGTTTTTTTTTCTTTTTGTTTGGTTCAAGACTAACTGTCAAATTCTGGACCCTTTGTGACATCACAGCTGAGAAAATTCGCACGGTTGCGACCGAATTCGCCGTTGAGCTTTTCCGCTTGCGTTTTACCAACGGCTTCGTCCAGGTCGATCAGTAATACTCTCTGAAAGTAAAAGGCATAATTGGCAATAAAGTTGTGACAAGAGAACCATATAAGAGTAAGTATCAATAACATAGGCATCTAAAGAAATAACTAGTATCCCTTATTGTAAATAATTATAATGATGAACCGCAGTTTTAAGATTAAGGTTCTCCTCGGACTCCCTAGTCAAAGTAGTGCTAAATGTAGAAGTTACCTAAAATTTAAAAAAACCATAGTTGTAATGTGATTTATTTATTTAAAATGATAGAGATAGTCCATGTATTATAAATAAAGTGTATTTAACGTGACTAAGATAACTTTTTTCACAAAATGACGATTTTCTAGAAACTAGATATCGTCACTACAAACAATTGTTGATAAATCACTGGAATCTTTTTTTTTCTCAACCGATTTTAGTTTTCAAGGTCTCAATTTGCTCCTTAAGAAATTTCATGGGGACTTGCTGAAGGAAAAATTAAAAATTATTCAAAACTCAGAAAGTTATAGATAATGGTTCATAAATTCATGCACGTTGTTAAAACAAAATATTCTTTTAATTGGCTATAACTTTCTGAGTTTTGAATAATTTTTAATTTTTCCTTCGGCAACTTGCCATGAAATTTCTTAAGGAGCAAAATGAAACCTTGAAAACTAAAATCGGTTGAGAAACAAAAAAGATTCCAGTGATTTATCAACAATTGTTTGTAGTGACAATATCTAGTTTCTAGAATATCGCCATTTTGTGAAAAAAGTTATTTTGGTCATGTTAAATACACTTTATTTATAATACATTGACTATTTCTATCATTTTAAATAAATAAATCACATTTACACTATGGTTTTTTTAAATTTTAGGTTTTTCTACATTTAGCACTGCTTTGACTAGGGAGTCCGAGGAGAACAACCTTAAGTAGGTATTTTATGTTAATTTTTACACCAATACCTAACCATATTAATTAATATTGCTCCTACATTTTCTGTCCACTAGAATTTGATTTTATAAGCCCAGAACGTTTCACAATAATAGCACTTACGGCTGTTACCATCCGACCTAGCATACATAACACACTCTGTCAAGGAAAATCAACTCACATTGTAACCACCCCTCAACTAAAAAACCAAATCCACCAAACCGACACAAAAAATCGATAAAAAAAGTAACTGCCTTACCGCAACACCGTTTCGCAGCAGCTCCTTGCTGAAGGCAGCGCCCAGGCCGTCGGACGCGCCGATGACGACAGCTTTCTTGTCCTTAATCTGCATCCTCGCTCTCCGGTACCTCGCGCGCAAAAAAGAAAAACTGAAGAGTCACGTTTTTTATCGAGAGAGACAAGACCCTCTGCCGTCTCCTCCTACTCCTCGCTGACCGCACTGTCGTGTCTGCGTGAGCGGCGTATATGCTACGCGGCCGCTGCCACCGCGCTATCGGCGCGACTGTGTTTACGTTGTGTTACACTTTGACCCGACGATGAGATAAAGTGCGCGCGATCGAATGTTCATCGTGCACTAAGTATATTGTGGATGTGTGTAAGTATAAGTTTGAGCGCGTCATCTTCCGCCGCGTGGGAATTTTTATTGGGAGGAGAGTGGGGCGTTCGAGGATTGGCGAAATCGAGAAGAATGTGCGAAGAGTTAAATCTAATTGTAAGAAGTATTAGATGTAGTTTGTAAGTTAAAATTTTTGTTTAAAGTTTTTGCAGGTGGATGAGAATAATGCATTGTCAAAACTGCAGGAAATCATAAAGTGGCATGTGAAATTATAAAAAAAAAACTTACAAATTATAAAAAAAGAAAACGATTCTTGTTGAGAAGGGTACCTGTTTCTCCATCTTTGCCAAATGTAATACTGGATTACAGCTGAGATCCGGGTAATATTTTTAATTGTCAATTGGTTTTACAATAAATATAAGGTAACTCGAGAGGTAATTCGGGAACATGAAGCGGACATTTTTTGTATGTTTCTGCAAGGATGTTTAGAAAAAACGGTTAAAGAAACATGAAAATATATAGTACATAATATCTTCTATACGAAGAAAAAAAAATTGATGACACTCTGGGAGAGGTATATTGACTTCACACAGAGACGAATGCCAAAAGAGCGCTTTGTCATATGCATTTTGATTCGGCAAATTTAATCCAAAAAAGTTTATTCATTTTTTTAAACAAAATTGACAAAATTATATATAGACATACAGTGAAATACAATCTATCTTTTACTAGAACAAACTGAACAATTAAATTAGCCTTGCAAAGAGTTAAATGAAATAAATGTGCCTTTAGCGCGTGTACCTATAATACGGTCAATTTTCTGATAAATTCTCTTATAAAAAATTGTAAATGTTTCGGAAAATTTTGAAATAATTTATAAGTCATTCTTTTCACATATTTTAGCTATACTTATATCTGTATAACCAAACATTTCCATGAAGCGAAGCCGATAAAGAACCACTCTGGAATTTTAGACTAGCACACCAGCACCTAAACTCATATACTTGGCAACCAGGTGATCTGGTTAGATAACTATACAAAAAAAAAAAGGTTTAAAATGGAAGCCAGTAATTCGCAACTGAACGGTTTTACATAAAAAACAAATCTATTCTGCGCAGCTGTTAATAAAGATCAACATATTCCGAGATGGACCGCTAAATATTCACTTTTTCTTATGAACTTATACCAGCTCATCAGTCAATTAGAAATTAAGTTCAGAAGCATATACCAATCAAACATTTAGCTTAATCAACATCGAACTGATCTTAAATCACGAAATGAATATGGTCACCAGTCGAGAACTTGCCTCTTTCCCCGGATTTGTACAATGCCCATTCTCATGTAATTTCGTATATATTTCCTTTTCTTATCATTTTATCAGCTTTTAACAGCTTCTGTGTATACAATTGACGCAACAACATAATATCTCGACAACAACACCGTCCCCACCCCCAAACCAATTAAAACGATCCAGCACGTTCACCCTAATCTTCCAGCCGTCGAAGCCTTGCCCCGTCATTCACCGCGAGCATTCATCTCATCCATCACAGCCGCGGTTCTCTCTTTATACTCTCCCGATAACAACAAACGCGCTAATTGCCATCGATCTATTCCCTCGTGCATTTTTCAATCCTCTAAAATTTGTTACGTATCGGCACCAGTGCTATAGAACCTTCGACGTGAACGAACGCCGACCTTTAACGCGATAGAGGCCGCAGTGTGTTTACGCCCATAGCGCGAATAGTTCGTCAATGTCGATGTTATGTAAACGATGATGATGATGGGGGGGATCCAGAGAAATAGTTCAAATGGCTCCACGTCACATGTAGCGAGAAATACATAAATTTCGATGATATTGCGTCGATGAATCTGAAAAATTGGCCTTAGTCTGCTTGTTATAATGAGGATTGATCGGGCTGTCGATTCGTTAAGTTACTCGTAATATCTTGTACTATAGGACCAATGAATCAATACACTATAAATTAAGATGCGACATTATCTAATTACATTATAGAACTTGATAGAATAGTCTTCAATCGAAATAGTCAAGAGATGATGCATTCAAGGATCAAAAAAGAGTTTCTATGAAGAAAAAAAAAAGTTTGTTGCCCAATTAGATTTCCATCACTGCTAACACTTACACATATAGTTAAAAAGCAAATCACGCGTGACTCGCAAAGAAACCCTGCATGTATGTGACCACCGCGCACTTGCGTGTAGGTACACTGAAAAAAAACATCTAAAATAGCCGTAAACCCCACCGTGAATTTTGCTCTACACCTCCAAAGCAATTTTTGCTTGGCATAAAAGCAATTTAAGACTGTGTCTCCAATGCGATCTACTTAACTCTCAAAGCATTACCGACTGGGCGGTACTAAAGCATATATTACCTGGGAGTACCGCAGTTTTTGGCGTCTACGTGTCGTGCGGAACGTATCGAATGCATGATCTACGTGTTCGGGGTGGCCGATGATGGAGTCTAGGTAGTGCGCTCCGTAGGTTTTTGCGTCTAGGTGTCGGAACATATCCAAAGCGTGGTCTAGGTGTTTGAGGTCGCCGACGATGGAGTTGAGGAAGAGCGCTCCGTAGGTTTTTTCGTCTAGGTGTCGAAACGTACTCAATGCGTTGTCTAGGTGTTCGAGATCGCCGATGATGGAGTCTAGGAAGTACGCTCCGTAGGTTTCTGCGTCTAGGTGTCGAAATGTACCCAATGCGTAGACTAGGTGGTCGAGGTCGCTGATGATGAAGTCTAGGATGTGCGCTCCGTAGGTTTTTGTGTCTAGGTGTCGAAACGCGTACGATGGGTGAACTAGGCGGTCGAGGTCGCCGATGATGAAGTCTAGGAAGTGCGCTCCGTAGGTTTTTGAGTTTAGGTGTCGGGACGTGTACATTCTGACACTTAGACGCAAAAACCTACGGAGCGCACTTCCTCGACTCCATCATCGGCGACCTTAAACACCTAGACCACGCATTGAAGATGTCGACACCTAAACATAAAAACCTACGGAGCGCACTTCCTAGACTTCATCATCGGTGACCTCAAACACCTAGTCCACGCATTGGGTACATTTCGACACCTAGACTCAAAAACCTACGGAGTGCACCATCTAGACTCCATCATCGGCGACTTTGAAGATCTAGACCACGTCTTGGACACGTTCCACCACCTGGACACAAAAACCTACGGAGCCCGCCACCTAGACTTCATTATCGGCCACCGGAAACGGCGGGAACACCTAGACTCCGCCTTGAATACGTTTCGACACGTAGACGCAAAAAACTTCGGTGCACACTTCCTAGACTCCATCATCGGCCACCCTAAACACTTGGACCACGCATTGGATACGTTTCGACGCCTAGACGTGAGCTACATACATCCATTGTTTTTTACTGTTTCTTAGGTTAATTCTACCTGCCCTCTGCCAAGCAGACATCTCATTTCACTGCCAAGTAAAAACTGCTTGGGTCGATGAGCAGAAATTGCTTTACACCGCTTGCTTGGTTTAGCAAAGCAAATTTCGCTTGGGTCCCGAGCAGAAATAGGTGTTTTTTTTTTTCTTTTTTCAGTGTATAGCATTCAAAATCATCACTCGTGGCGGTCATAGTCATCCCCCATTCTCGTGCTTGTCACTGACGTCCGCGCGTGCTGCAAGATCACCGTGTAGATTCAAATACTTCGTATCAGCAACGATCCAATCGCTCATCAGTCATCCAATCAGCTTTTCATCTCATCTTTTCACTTGAAAATTATCTCCACAGAGAATGACTTCCAAATTAAGACACTTCAACTGAGAAAACACACTCCTTTCTAGTTATCATTTACTCAATTTAATTTTATCTAAACCAAATTACTTTTATCTAAGCCAAATTGCTCTCTAAATTCGAATAAGTGAAATTCACTTCAAATAAGTGAATATTCACTTATAATAAGTAAATAGTCGTGCACTTATCGAATAAGTGGACGACTATCTACTTATAATAAGTGAATATTCACTTATTTGAAGTGAATTTCACTTATTCGAATTTAGAGAGTGCACCAATAAACGAATCCAAATATAAATCGTAGACTTTGATTTCCTATAAAACAACATAGCTGCACTATAGTCCGTAAAAATAATTACGTTTTCCTGCGACAGAGCGTCACTTCCACGAACTTCATCCCTCCTCATCCTCGTTCACCGACCCGCGCGTGGAAAAATGCCAATTATCTCGCTCTCTCGGAATGACGAAGTTTCTCTCAACCGCGGCGATGACTCCTGTGAACTTGCGCGCGTTTCGCGGACAATATTGACACGAGTCTAATACGAACGTCTTTTATGCGCTATCTCGGGCACGCGCGCTTTCGTCTTGACGCGCGAGGAAAATCGCGAGCTTTCTCAAGACGCAGCTTTTTTTTCTCTCCGAGGCGCGTACTTACACGGAGGGCTTGACAGAAGCGGAAAGTGCGATAATACCGCATGTCAATGTATTTTTCGAACGTTTAATCTTCTGTTGCGAGTTCTCTCGATGCATGTATGGAGAAAAGGAAAAAATTCCATTTTTAATTTTATAAGCAAACTGTTTAGAAACTTTGTAACAATGTTTATCTGCGGTGACTAGAATGCGCAAGTCGTATTTTTTCTTTTCTTTTTCGTTTAATCATAGAGATTAGGGGATTTTCAGGCACGAGGGAAATCTTCAGTGGAATGGAGAGGCCGTGCAATCACCAGACTAGGAATTATAAAAAAAATCTTTATTAAAAATTCAAACATTTATATATGTATAACAAAATAACAGACGTAGAGCGATATGACTTACTATCTAAATAAAAATTCACTTAGATCGTAATAAATATAAAATGTAACAAGTCTTGGACGTTAACTTAACAATTATACTTATATAAATGACGACAACGGTGTGCTATATATATATATCCAGACTACATCGATTAGCTATAAGCTGTCGATGAGAACATTAATAACAAAGGCGAACAGCGAGCCTTCACGTATTACACATATACTGCTGTAAAAAGTAAAAAGTTATTCTGCTTATATCGCAGAAAGTTCACTTGTTACGTATACGCACAGATAAAAAAAATTAATTTCACTATAAGCCGGAGTGTATCAAGACTCTCCGTACGTAAAATTCGTCGCGTTGCTCTGCAACACTCTAAGGCGGGGGGGGGGGCGATGAGAAATACTTCGGAGTGAGTGAGAGAGAGACATTATAAAAGCTGATATATTTATATAATATGATGATTAGGCGCAGCTGAGGCCGGTCCGAGTGTTGTCGCAGACCTCGCGTATCGGCCGGCCCTTGGCGGGTATCCTCACAGCGTCCGTCACCGTGAAGTTGTTCTTGTAGAGGCGGCGCAGACTACGGCAATTCGGCACGAAGACCTCGTACGGCGACTGGCCATTCTCGATCACCCAGATGCTGCCGGACTCGCTTGTGCGCAGCACCGACATGAGGCCCTGGGCTACCACGTATGGTCTGTAATGAGGAGATTGCAGTTGTATTAGATGGTTCATTGTTATTTATAATCGTATACAGGTTTGGAAAAAAATTTCTCTGGAGATAAAGACGATGCGAGACAATTTGTAAGAATTTAAGTACGTGATAATCGATAGTGAATTTTAGAATATATCTTTAAAAATTGATTTTAATTATAGTATTTTTTCAAGCACCATAAGCAAAGTAATCCAAGAGACTGAAAATGCATTTATTATAGTAAAAGTACAATTGAAAATACTTACGTTTGTATCGCGAGCGGTTCCAGGGTCTTCACAAAGTCGGCCTTCATGACTCTGGAGAGGAGTTTGTTTGGACTGTCGATTGTGAGGGCGGTTTCCGTGAGCCCCGGGCAAATTGTCAGCACGCGGACTCTCGTTCTGTCAGTGTTGCAGGGAGCCTGAAATAAAACAAACGATTGTAAACTATTATTCACCCCTCAAAGATCTCAACGAGATTTATTAGCCGTTTATATTTCAGACTTTTTTAAACAAAACTTTTTGATATAACACACGCATACACAATTCACAAAAAAAAAATATCTCAATCGAGAAGCACAACGCCACTTACAGCGAGGGACTGTGACAAGCCGATGATCGCCTGCTTCGTGGCACTGTAAACTGGCAGCTGGGCGGTACAGTGTACGTCTCTGTGCTCGGCCACGTTGACGAGAATGCCGCCCCGGCCGGCCTTGTCCTTGCCCATGTGCTCCATCGCGAGCATCGCCACCGATATCGCGCCAGCCTGAAACACGATGAAACAATCGGTATAAGAACAAGAGATTTTTTAATAAAGTGAAGAAAAGAAAATGACGCTTTACCAGGTTCACGGCGATCTCTCGCTCCCATCGTCGCTCGTCGAGGATGCCCGCGTTGTTGACGACGATGTCGATGCCGTCCATCAGCTTCTTCGCTTGCTCGAACGCGGCTGTGTAATAAACGACAAACACACATATTATACGCACTGTATATATTCATTCGTAAAAGAACTTGTGGATATAGCAAGACTCACCGACGATCTCGCTGTACTTGGAGACATCGGCGTGGATGAAGATCGCCTTGCCGGCGCCGTGCGACTTGTCCACCGAGGTCGTGATGCGCTTGCCGTTCACCTCGTCCACGTCGATTATGCAAATTTTCTGGAAGACAAAAACGTCCAAATACGGTTATTTATCTCGGGAAATGAGAAGTGTATTTTGTACGAGAATCGTGGTCTTGTTTTGGTCGCGCGCGGGGCGCGTTATCGCATAGCCGATTAGAAGCTCAGTATGTATAGTCAAATCAAAGATTTACACAATAACGCGCCACGACGGCCGAAAGCTGACCCAATAACGCTTTATATATATCATACGTATATAAAAAAAAAACACTTTTTTAAGTATCCCACGACACTCACATGTGCACCGAACTGAAGAAAATGATTGAAGAAGGCATGGCCGAGGCCGGCGGCTCCTCCGGTGATGAGGATGTTCTTGCCGGACACGATGCCGCTGATCTCGAGCTCGCGAGCCTTGTCGTCCGAGGTGCGACGGGCGCGGGAGGTCAGCGTTGCTGGGGCGGCGACGATCTTGTCGAGGGCGGCGGCGGCGGCGTTTATCATCGTATTCGGCGACACTGCAAGACGAAAGATACAAAGTGATGAGTACGAGGTGCAGCGAGGAAGAATGAGGGGTTGGAAAAGTGTTGTTAGTTATGGGTGAATAGACCCTGGTAGAAATCGTCCATTTTTCTCCCATTTTCTAGACATTTTCTAGCGATTTCGGTCAACTCGCCATTAAATGGCTAGAAAATGGAAGAAAAATCGTTTCACAAATGGGTGAAAAATGGACGATTTCCAGCAGGGGACCAATGCAAAGTTTTTGAGAAGCAAGTAAACGTTTATGTTTTGTTTCGAATTTAGCGACGTACTTTTATCAAAAAACAACTTGATCTCAAAGATTTTTGTCAATTTTTCAAATACTGAAATTATAAAATATGTAGAGAAAAAAAACAACACTTTTTTTCGTTGTAAGATATATTCTATACTCTCGAATTTCTTTACAAAAACATTTAAAAATAATAATACTGCATAAAACCCCTAATAAATAACTACAAAGAGATAGATTTGTTTATGATTATCCAAGACGTAGTAGTACATTGACGAAAATAATTTATAGAGCGTTATAATCTAAGTGCGTAACTACAATAATCATTAATTATTACGGCTTCATTGTTAGTGGCGATGATATGCAAGTGCGGCGCGCCGTCGCGCGTTATCTAAATTGTGCGCATTGTACTAGTGCAACATATCAACAAGCAGCCGGCGTTTGATCGCTACAACAACAGAGCAACGTCCAAGAAAAAATGTATTATCAACAAATATTCTATATTGTGTAAACAATAGAAGAAAAAGAAACAATAATAATTTAGGCTTGTTATTGTGTTTGAACAAAAGTCAATTCGTAGATAAAGAATATTTACGAAATTAAAATAGTAGTGAAAACTTTACTAAAAATTTATTGAACTTTGGTACCCATTTCCATCAATCGTTTCTATAAAATAAAATCGAATTTAAAAAAAAATACTTTCTCTTACGCTAGGGAATTTTGGAAAAATTTAATACGTAAGAAAACGTAGAATTAGTTTCAAGTGATAAAATTAAAAGTTCAATTAATTAACAAGTTCAGTACGACGGCGAGATTAGTTCAATACATCTCCATTATTTTTCTATATTCATATATACTTTTATTATATTTTTGTTTAAGCAAAATAAATTTTTTTTCTGAAATTCAATAAATACGATTAATTAATTAAAAGAACTATTATTTTTAACTATTTCTTCTAACAATTAAAAGAAAAGTTTTTTAAGTAATTCATGGTACAATATGTACCATCCCGCACTTAACCTGTTAACAGAACTACATGATATTCTTGAATTTTGTTTACTATATAAAATAAGAGTGTATTACTTACTGAAACACTATTTTTTTCATTTCAGCCTACTACTAAGTACCGAATAAATATTCACATATTAAAATGAAATACTCCTACAAACAATGTTAACGACACCTCAACGTAATATTGTCACTTTTGCATCCAGAGCGTCTTTCTTTGTCCAACCTCGACAAAATTAAACTATATACCATAAGACACATCGGTGTATGCTACATTGCAAAACGAAATATTCACATATAATAGTGATCTCATGCAAATGACGTCCACATCATGCTCATCCCAAAAATCCACAACGCAACAACGCAACTGCAAAACTTACTCATGATACACTTGTCTTCTCCAGCCACGGAAAAAAACTTTCTCCCTTCTATCTCTCTTTCTCTCTCTTTCACTCGACTGCGCAACTTCCAAAGCTTGTGTGCAAGCTTCGGGCCGCCGACGAACTGTCCGAGCCACCGGGCCTCTCGGCCATTTATACCCGGCGTCGCCGGCCGCGCAGCCACTATAGCAAGTCCTTGTCGCGCGATAACGCTGACGGCGCGCGCGCGCGACACGCGCAAACGTTGTTAAATATAATATATATACGGGGAAAAAAGAGTAGCATTTTCTGCTGAGCTGTCGCGACGAGATGCAATTATGCGCACTTGAGAAAGACGGACGCAAATCGAGAGAGATTGTGATTATGGAGGGGTCGACGCGTGGCCGGTGTGTGTGTGTGTGTGTGTGTGTGTGTGTGTGTGTGTGTGTGTGTGTGTGAGTTTTACATGTCGGTGGTGTGATAGGGTTCGAGTTTTCCTGGTGAGGGAATTTCTGGCTTTGGGAAAATTCTGAGATGAGTGCGCAAATTAGTGAACGGTCACTATATATATATATTTCAGTAGTACTAACTAGGAGAGTACGTTTTCTGAGAGTAACCGCGAGTCAGGGATTTCATTTCGACTTTCAAACATTGCGATATGTTCCTGGACGTAAAAATATGAAAAATCCACAGTAGTATACCCTAATGCTCTAAAAAAACTTGAGTTATGGAGATTTTTGCTTTTGTTTTAAGAAAATGTTGAAAAAGAGACGTTTCTTCTGGCAACAATCAATGAATCTACATATAATTCTATATAGAAATCATCAAACAACTGGGTACAGAAATAAAAAAAATTTTTGTCGGGGACACCTACCAGACCAGATTTTTTTGGTTCTTTCGGCCATTTTGACTGTACAAAAAATTGGGAACACGGTCAATTGGGTGGCAAGCTTTCTTGTGGACAATAACTTTATTGTGAGAGTAGCACATACATTTAAAAGAAAGAAAATAAAATTGGAGAATGCGAGCTTTCATTTGCGTTTTACCGGATGAAAAAATGTTGGTTCCTTTAAAAGTTACATCAGTTGAAAGAATACACAAAATACTGTGAAAGTGCAAAGGAGCGGGTTTTTGCCATTTAGACAAATATTGCTTTAATCCACTTTTTTTAGAATCAAAAATGTTAATTTTTTCCAAAGCTATAATAGTTTGAAGTAATTAAACTAAAAATTCGTAAAGATCTGTATTTTAATTTTGCTCATATTTTGTGCATTGCCCTTGCCCATCTTGAAACTGTCATAAAATTTGCAAAAATTAATATTTTTTTAATTCTGAAAAAACAGATAAAATCTCTCTTTTTATAGTTTCGTTACCTATTTTTAAAGTCGTAAATCGACGGCTGAGAGGGGAAAGCCTCTGGTTCAGTGGAGACTTCGAGAAGAAGATTATTCCTTCGAGAAGCAGCTGTTTTGGCTTTTTGTTTCAAAAAGCAGCTATTTCAAACTATCGCTGGTTTTTAAAACTTAACGCCGAAATAGTTGCTTCTCGAATAAATCACTTGAAATAACTGCTTCTCAAAGCCTTCGCTAAACCAGAGACTTCTCCCTCTCAGCCATCGATATGCGATTGATGAACTGTTGTTTGAAGAAGTGTCTTTTTTCAACATTTTCTTCAAACAAGACAAAAATATCCATAACTAAAGTGGGTCAGAGCTAAATTTCTTCGTATTTTTACGTACCCTAAGGGTTGAGCAAAGTACCTGACCCGCAGGTAGCACACTCTCCTATAAGTCGATTACTATTCAGAATAGTGTACATCTACTACTTCAGTACTGACTTCTGAAATAGTGAACGTACACAATTTTGCAGTTATGAAATATAAATGTTGATGAAAGCTATTTCTTGAAATCAAAATTTTTACATAAAAATGAAAGAGCAGAATTTGTTGTGTTTTTTATACCTTATTTTCATGTTAAGCGATATTCCTGGTGGCAATGTAATTGATTTGAGTAATTAAACAACCCTGGTAGAAAATAACCCAACCAAAATGGCTTAACTGCAACGGTTGGCCAATCTTTTTGGCCAACGAATAACAAAAATATTGACGAACGGTTGGCCAGTGGATGGTGAACTATCGATAATTAAGAACATCGAATGCGTGGACTAGGTCTTTGGGGTGGCCGATGATGGACTCTAGGTAGTGCGCTCCGTAGTTTTATGCGTTAAAATCTCAGGGTGAATCTAATACGTGGCCCAGATGTTCGGGGCAGCCGATGACGATGTCTAGGTGGTGCACTCCGTAGTTTTTTGCATCTAGGTGTCGGAATGCATTCCATGTGTGATCTAAGTGATATGGGTAGCCGATGACGGAGTCTAGGTGGTGCGCACCGAAGGTTTGTGGTTCTAGGTATTGGAACTTATCGAATGCGTCGTCTAGGTGCTCCGGGTGACCGATTACGGAGTCTAGGTGGTGCGCTCCGTAGTTTTTTGCATCTAGGTGTCGGAATTCATTCCATGCGTCGTCTAGATGTTCGGGATAGCCGATGACGATGTCTAGATGGTGCGCTCCGTAGTTTTTTGCATCTATAGGTTTTGGAACACATCGAATGCGTAGTCTAGGTCTTTGAGGTAGCCGATTACGGAGTCTAGGGGTTGCGCACCGTAGGTTTTTGGCTGTAGGTGTTGGATCTCCTCGAATGCGTCGTCAAGGTGTTCAGGGTAGCCGATGACGATGTCTAGGTGGTGCGCTCCGTAATTTTTTGCATCTAGGTGTTGGAACACATCGAATGCGTGGTCTAGGTCTTTGGGATAGCCGATTACAGAGTCTAGGTGGTGCGCACCGTAGGTTCTTGGCTGTAGGTGTTGGATCTTATCGAATGCGTGGCCCAGGTGTTCGGGGTAGCCGAAAACAATGTCTAGGTGATGTGCTCCGTAGTTTTTACATCTAGATGCTGGAACATATCGAATGCGTCGTCTAGGTGTCGGGGTAGCCGATGACGATGTCTAGGTGGTGCACTCCATAGTTTTTTGGCTCCAGGTGTTGGAATGCATCGCAAACATGGTGGACGAGGAAAACTACGGAGCGCATTACCTAGACACCGTTATCGGCTACCCCGACCATCTAGACCACGCATGGAATGCATTCCGACACGTAGACGCAAAAAACTACGGAGCGCACCACCTAGACATCGCGATCAGCTACCCCGAACACCTGGCCCACGTATTCGATGAGATCCAACACCTACAGCCAAGAACCTACGGTGCGCACCACCTGGACTCCGTAATCGACTACCCCAAAGACCTAGACCACGCATTCGATGTGTTCCTACACCTAGATGCAAAAAACTACGGAGCGCACCACCTAGACATCGTCATCGGCTACCCCGTACACCTAGATGGCGCATGGAATGAATTCCGACACCTAGCTAGATGCAAAAAACTACGGAGCGCACCACCTAGACTCCGTAATCGGTCACCCTGAACACCTAGACGACGCATTCAATAAGATTCAAAACCTACAGCCAAAAACCTACGGTGCGCACCACCTAGAGTCCGTAATCGGCTACCCTGATCACCTAAACCACGCATAGGATGCACTCCGACACCTAGATGCAACAAACTACGGAGCGCACCACGTAGACTCCGTAATCGGTCACCCTGAACACCTAGACAACGCATTCGATGAGTTCTAACACCTAGAGCCACAAACCTACGGCGCGCACCACCTAGACTCCGTCATCGGCCACCATTTACGAAGCTAATGAGCCATTTATTTGTATCAAGAAATCATGTTTGTTATTATAGCATTCATTGGCCAACCGCAAGGCTTATTCCGTGATGAAATAAACAGTAATTATTACCAACCGTTGGTTAAACGGTTGGCCAAACCTTTGCGATTTGGTGAACGGATGGTGAATGGTTGGTTACCATTTCTACCAGGGAAGTAGAAAATGATATTAATCGGTTCAATTGATGCAACATTGGTTTTAATGCTAAAACTATCTAATTTCTCATTTATGTCCAAGTGTAATAAGATAATTCATAAGCAGTTGAATCATAATTGATTCATACATTGTTTCTATATTTACAAACAATTTAACAGAATCTCTCCAGGATAAAGATTTGCAGTCTGGAATTCTTCAAAAGCAAAGATATACACGTAATCTTGAAGTTTTTCAATTTTACATCAAGCAGCGGATAAATAAATATCTTTTGAGTTTTTCACCGCGTATCATCTGTTGTCTGACTCATTTCGCTGGAAATCGTTTAATATCTCAACTATACAAAAACCAAAAATCAACTATACACCACGAGTATTCTTATGAAATTAGTTGAAATATGCATATACCGGCGCAAGATCGTGCAAGAAAATGAAATCATCCCCCACGGAATTCATTCGGCAAGCTCAATTTCTTTATTTTTATTACTCTATTCTACACCGAAAAAAGAAACATATTAAAAATTAAAATACATCATCTTCATTATGTGTCACATTAACGTCCAATAAGTGCATGACAAACGGCCAATAAATCGCAACGATCCTTGCTCTCTCCCATAACAACGTAACTCATCTCGATTCTATGAACCATAAATTCTAGAACCGATCAGCGTCTTCACTCCCCTCAGTCTCTCCTACTTTTTCGTACTCACGCGCTTATATTTGTTTTCTTTTCCTCTATCCCCCCTCCCCCTCACGCCCTTCTATCGTTACAATTTTAGTTAGATAGCAGCTCCACGTGCCAGCCAATTAATCTAGTTACGTGTAAGCCGCGCGATAAGTGCGACGCTTTCGTAGTCTTCTCTTCCCGCGCCTTTTGCGCAACACACGCGCGCGCGCGCGTGAGATTAGTCGTGAAAGGTCGTTGCCGAGGAAAGCCGCAATGCTAATAACACATACAATGTGAGTTTCGGGCTGGACTTTTGGTTCGCGACTGGTGTATCGCACCTCCCAGACTAAACTTTGACTGGCGAGACGATTTCACCGACCGGCTCGTATCCGTGAATCGGTGATAGCCGGTGTTTGTTCCGGTTATAATTGTTTACATGATGAGCTTGAAGTATTGGCGCACGAAGCATATATCCTTAATGTAACAAGAAATTGATAAAAAAAAGTATAGAAATGTATGAATTTTAAACAGATATTAGGGTATAGAATGAAAACGTTTTCTATATGATTTCTATGAAATTTATACCATCCGCGTTTGAGAAAACAAATATATCGTGGAAACATCTACATTTCTAAATTAAAAAAAAAATATTCAAAATTAAATTCATTTTAGTAATTTTTTTCCGTTTAATCTACTTCGACATATGTACAATGTCTGTTAACTGCAGAAAAATCTCTAATTAACAATTTCATAAACTTCTCCTATAATCATGAAATCTTCACTGCGTACAATGTGTAAACAACCTTTAATCGCGTACATTCTCCAGACCTCAATGTAAGCTAATTTAAATCACGCTATGCGTAATAAGGAAGTATTATACACACCCATCGTCGCGAAAAAATCGTATTTAGAATCGCAAACGCCGTTATCGGCGATAGCGCGTTCTAAGAAAAAGAACCCCGACGATTCAGTGCAAACAAAATATTAAATTGAATTTCGAACGATACATATTTTAAAGAGAAGATAAGGAATTAAAGTAATTCGAAAACTAAGTACATCAGATAGGCTTTAACTTATCGGGAATTTTTTTTTCCATTAGAAGCTGTCGTGGTGAACTGCATGAAATTGTAGCATAATATATAGTTTATGTAATCGTCCGATTTTTCAAAGAAAAAGATATTGTGGAATTATTAAAAACTTGTTTTACTATAACTTTTTTGTAAAATTAAAAGTTCGCATATTCATTAACATTTACGTTTTCTTTATTCTTGCTACATAACGATTGAAAAGATGTAAACAGCTATGGTAATTTTTGACGTTTATGAAGACGTGATTAGTAGATTTATAAAATAATTATTTGTTTCTCCATTAAAATAGTCAAAAATCAGCAAGAATTATTGTACTTGATAAAATTTTCATTATTAAGGTGATGTGATACCCTGATTTCAATATTTTTTAAATGAACATTCAAACGTTTATTTGGAAAAAGACGACTGTCAGGCGCTCCGGACACGTGAACACTATATTCAGAAATTTTTTTGAGCGATTCTATTAGTATTTTCGTTAGCTGTGCTCGATTTAAAACTAGGTCAATTGCAGATTCCTACTTACCGACAGTACGGTTTTTATTTAATTAAATAAACTCTGATCATTTTTTTGGAAAAACACGTCTGTCAGGCGCTCCGTATATGTAAATACTATACTCAGAATTTTTTGTGGATGATTGTATTGGTATTTTCATGAGATGTACAAACTCAGCGACTTTCTTTTATACTTATTTTTTTTTTTAACTGTTTACATGAATTCAAATTGACAAAAAAATACCTTAATAAAAAATGCTCTTGATATCCCTTTATCGTAAAATAAAACATGTAAATTCGCAGTACCCCTTAGACATGAAAAATGTGAAATATAAGGAAATATGCGCTGTTCTAAGCAATCAAAAAATAATAATTTTTGTAAGATAAATGTATCAGTAGCGTCGAAAAACTGATAAGTTATTATCGCTTCACCTAAATTTGTAACATATAAATGTTATCATATTTTAGCAAAACTCAAGATAATGAAATAATTTATTAGAATAAATATATTATATTTTTAAAACTTAGTAAAAAAAGATCAGTGGAGAAATAAATACTTAGTCAGACGTCAAAGAACAATTGGATTTTTCAAGATATTCAGTGATAATATTTACTATTTCCCAAACCATTCAGAGAAAATCGCTCAATTTGAGTTATATTTGGGACACCAACCTTAGATGTTTATACTCAATTCCAAATATTATTTTGTACATGAAGTCTATATTAAACATTTATTTTATTATAAGAAAATAGTAATAAAAAGACAAAAAATTTGATCTACAGTCGTTATTACCTTTTCAACTGGATCATTATAATACACTAAAAATTTATTTTTAAAATAAAATTAATGTAATTATATTGATATGATAGTTTCTTTTTTTCAAATACTGATACAGAATGACCTCCTTGTTGGACCCCTCGAAACTAACAAGAAAAAAAAACTTATCAAAATCAAACCACACGTAGACATCGCGCAATCTCTAATTTTATTACACCTTATACTTATCAGTAATCTCAGCGAAAAACTTCAGAGCCCATGCTCCCTCACTCTCGGTGTATATTTAATTAATTATAATTCACGGATCATAAACGTATTTGCCACGGTCCAGTACCTCTCCCCGAAACCATCTTGTCACGACAGATAGCTTATCGCTGATAGCTTGGACTTTGAAGAATAATCCCGTGACCAACGGCAAAGTTTCTCGAATAAATCTGAGCTACACTGTAGATCTCACCAGTGTTGCAATATCGTTGGCATTTTGGCTTGTTAATACTCTAGTTTCGAGCATTGTGGATTAATTGGGATTAATCTTGGTTAAAAAAAATTATCGTTTTTTCTAGTAAGCAACAAATTTTAGATTAGAAATTTAGTCTGTTCTTAAATGATTAATGTGTTATTATGACATTACTTAAATGTCGGTTGAAGATAAAATATTGTTAAAGTTATGTATTATCTAGATCAAATTTTTATATTTCGATTGCCAAATTAAATGTAGTTTTTAAATCTGCATTACAGCTAGCCTCGCTTATGTATGTTAAATACGTTTTTATAACGTTCAAAAAATTTATGTAAGATAATAGGTACGATATCATTTAAATTACAAAAGCTAAATAAAAATTAGAAAATTAATAAAATTTTTGATTTTTAGATACTGTAAGGTAAAAAATTGCGTTGATACATCATCTTAACCTTATTAATCGTCTAATTTTTAGAAAAAAACGATTCATTTACAAATGAGTGCAAAATTGATCTATAAGTCGCACAATTGATTGCCGCAACACGTGTGTTGTTGTTTAGTCACGAGACTAACAAATTTTTTGTTTTACTTCCTACCTTTGCAAAGGGGTATAAAAACAAAGTGATTTTTTCATAAATATTTTGTTTCATCGCAACATACATTTTTAAATTAAATTGCAGAATGACATTTACAGCACTTTATTCGTGATAGTTTTAGTATAATTAAAAGTATAAAAGATTTTCAAGAGACTGCCGGAAATAATGATCTAAATGAGAATCTCTTTGGCAAGATCATTTTTGGATTTTTTAACCTCTTCCCGTACGATTGATTTTAATAAAACTGCAAATTTTATTTCTTTTTAAGTATATAATAATTATTAAATTATACATTCTTTATGAATAAAACAGACTGGTATACGATATTTTTTACTTATTAGATAAGATGTAACACGATACAACAAAAATTTTAATTTTGTCCACATACGTGGACATGTGTGGGAAGAGAAATTTCCCGTAATTAACAATAAAAAAAACTATACACTTCAAATTCTGACAAAAAATCATTGCATTCTAAAACCATTTTACAAGTATCCAACAAACAATCATCTCAATTCAAATTGGCATCTCCTAATCTTGTCATCTCTCATCGCTCTACAATTCGTCGTCACCGGATAAAACAAATTATGCTCCATCAGGTCCTTATGTACACCATTAAAAAAACTAGCTAACGTATAAATACGTCATACGATTGGAAAATTCGACGTCAGGCGAAGTTTCAAGCTTGCGCTCGCGCATGCGCACACACACGAGGCTAAAGTTCAAGCTCAAACCGGTAAGCGCCGGCGCGAGCGCCACGACAAGTTATCATCATGTGTAAATATATAGTAAGAATACAAGCACTTATTAAACGTTTACATTCTAGTGAATTATTGGGAAGAGCGTTGACATCGACGAATTGGAGACACGGTCAACGATTCGAGAGTGTGCGGAATGTATATAATTGTATATGCACGAGGCGAAGCAGTGGTTTGGCGGTTAATTATAAATGCTGAGGAAATTATGGAGATTATGATGCTATGGATTTTTTTTAATTCTTCCGTACTTGTGAGGAAAGCGAGTGAAGTAGGATGAAACGTGTTTTTCCACTTTTTTCTATCTTCACCCTTTGATCCATACATTATTCCTTGATTTTTCACGTTTTTTGTCACTCACTTTGCTTATAACAATTGTAATAAATATAATATATTGCAATAATGACTTGAGTCTCCGAGATAGATTGGTGTACTATCAGAAATAGCGAAAAACCGCACTGAATCATGTTGAAAAGTATATTCCAAATCTTTAAATAACGGATATAAAATAGGTTGTAGGAATAACTGCCCACCTATGACACATGGGGTACAAAACGTGTACGAATTAAAACTTGGAGGTAAATCTTTGTCCTACAGGTGATAAATTTATTAAATATTATTATTATAGTCTTGAGAATAATAGAAATCAAGTTTATAAACATCAATATTCCATGAATCATTCACGCCGTATATGCATGTTACTAAGGAAATTCCTCAATTGCAGAGGAACCCCAATATTTTTCTTCAAGGTACTTGTTACTGTCTCGATAAGCTGACGCGAATCACTCTGGTGAAAAAGATCAATTTCCAAGGTCTTCTGAGAAATTCGAGAACTGTAACTACGTCGATGTGCGTACAACCTTAAATTTTGACGGACTGCCCTTCGACGAAACCTAATTTTGTCGAAATCACACGCTAGACAAGTAAGGATAGACGTCAAGCAATTACTTTGAAGTGATTATCTTGTTTAGACAAGCCTATAGAACGATACCGCGGCTAAAATTGTTTACTGCTTATTTTTAGAATAATTGAACTTCTATATTTAGATTAAGAATTGAGTCAAATAAAATATGAAGGTGATAAGTAATTAATAATATCTGGCACGAAATAAAAGTTTTCGTACCATGAGCGTAAAACTGAACTTTATGCTCTAAAAATAAATAAAAAGAAATAAATAATTTATAATTATTTATATAATAAATAAAAAATAAGATAAAAGTTTATCTTCTGGCAAAAATAACATAAACGTTTGAACGGCAATGTTTAATTAAATGTAAATAACTTTTTCACCCATATATAATGTGTTTAAAGCATGATTTGCTTAAATAATAAATTGATAATTGTCTCCTTTACCTTTTGTGCATATCAAACTTTTTTATATTTCTTTAAACTCTGATAATCAAAACAATTCATTCCATTATTTTCTAAAATTCAATCAACTCGTTTGTAACAAGTTGTATAATAAAAATACAAACAATAACATGTCATTATTAAAAACAAATACAAATAGATATTGTCAAGTCTAAGTTTAAATGTTGATTGGCATATATAACACTTGAATAAGCTTCTCTGAAGTCATATAAGCAAATCTCAGAAATTTTTTTATCCCTAGTTACATGCATTTGAAAATCGCAAAAACTGACAAAAATGAGCGATTTTCAGCGAATTTACGTAATTCATGATAGCTTAAATAAAAGCTCTTTTCTTCTACTTTAATTTTGTCCTTGTGAAAAATTTGTTGGCACCTTTAAGATTGTATTGACTAAGTATATCGATCACGTCAAATGTTAGTCCATTATTTAAAATATCAATAATTTACTATGAACGCTTTTTTACTTATTTTGGAGTTGACAGTTTTCCCTAATAAAACATAACGTTTAAAAAACGTTTTTAAAACGTGGTTTGAAACACTTTGTAACGTTTTTGAAAAACGTTTAAAAACGTTTTTAAAACGTGGATAATGTCCGCTTTTTGAAGCATTCGCATGTTTTTAAAACGTTTTAAGAACGTCTAAAAAATGTCTTTAAAGCATTTTAAAACGTTTATTTGATCTAGCTAATTCTGTGGTTCATAGTTTTAGGAAATGTGTCAAAAGTGTTTTTATGATGTTGCCCAAACTTGCCAAACTGCTCCTCGACCTTTGCAGTTACGTTTAAAAAATATTTTAAAAACGTTTTTGAACCATTATAAAGAAAGTAGTCCATACAAAATGATAAATGTTATAAAACGTTTTTGAAACGTTTATAAAGACATTGTTAATAAAAAAACCGCTGCCAATTCATTGGCACGTAGCTTCCTCAAACTTGATTTACTGATTCCTTTAATTAATTTTCACTCTGAGTCAATGCTATAAGTATTAGAAAATATTAATATTTTAATTCTCTTTCAAATGCTACCCATCACATTCAGATACATAGAGCCATCCTCAATACATTTAAAAAAAATTGGGAAAATTTTATGGAAAATATTAACTTGAAATTTTTTTAAATATCTTTGAAATTTAAGGACCAATCATTTTGCCCGAATAACTCGACCGAAAACTATCCAAAATCCACCTCTACAAGGAATTTTGAAGCGCTTAAGTCAATTTTTACTCCCGCAATAGTTGGACATACCAAACTCATTTTTTTCATTTTTCAATGTTTACGTTTTTATTAATAACAAAAGAACCGTAATAGCTAGACAAATAATTTTTTTTAGAAAATATAGGTCTTGAAATTCTCTTTCGAATGCCGCCCACCCGATTCAAATACATAAAGCCGTTCTCGAGAAATTACGATTTAAAAAAAAAGTGAAAAAAATTTTAACCTCAAATATCTCCGAAATTTATGGATCAATCCTTTTGCCCAAAGAACTCAATCGATTGTGATACAAAATGTACCACTAAAAAAATTTCAAACTGATTAAGCCAATTTTACTCTAGTTATTGAACGACAAAAAAAAACACTTTTTTTATAAATTATTGTTTTCTCCAAAAATAATGAATAAAAAAACCTAAAAATTTAGTAAGTTATAGTACTCAGTATTCTTTATAACCAAAAAAATATTCATGTTAATATCTTTTTTTAATTTTGAAATATAACCTATTTACTAAAAATGACGTTTTCATGAATAACTTATGACGAAATATAGCTAACGGCTTTTTTTTTTTTTAAATTGTA
Source organism: Torymus aiolomorphi (assembly GCA_036365515.1). Lineage (NCBI taxonomy): Eukaryota > Metazoa > Arthropoda > Insecta > Hymenoptera > Torymidae > Torymus > Torymus aiolomorphi. The sequence goes on from CM070876.1 coordinate 166,032,700, forward strand.
GAAAATTTTATTCTGCATACAGAGAATTTATCGTATATAAATAATATTTGTTCTAAATATAAAAAAAATTGAAAATAAAAATTTTGAAAATTTAAAAATGGCGATAAAAAACAAAAAAATCGATTTTGACAAAAATAAAATATTGACCCCAATTGTTGAAGCAAAATCTGAAAAAATGATCACTCTCTCGTTAAAATCGGTTGAGTAGATCATGAGATATCAGAGTATACGGACATACATACACACACACACACACACACACACACACACACACACACACACACACACACACATCCATACGGACATTTTCTAAAAATGGTGTATTTCGATTCCAAATTTTCTATACAACATTCCTAAGACATTATCTCACAAACTTTTTTTTTTACTATCACAAAGCTTCCTCTAGGAGGAAGCAAAATTTAAAATGAGAGCATCAAACTTCGATCACCGCCTCCCCCACCCACTCTTATTCCCTGACTTTGACTTATAATCTGAACCAAACATTTTGACCCATGTATTGTCGTGCGCCACCTATAGATCATAGTTGTATTACGAAATGCGTCTCGAAAAATTTTAACACGTTTTTAAAACGTTTTAAAAACGAAAAAATTTATTTCAAACATACCTTGTAGATTATACAAACATTCTACAAACGTTTTTAAAACATTTGAGAAGTTTTCAAATATTTTAAAGACATTTTTTAGACATCCTTAAAACGTTTTAAAAACGTGCAAATGCTTTAAAAAGCGGACATTATCCACGTTTTTAAAACGTTTTAAAACGTTTTTTGAAAAACGTCATAAAGTATTTCAAAGAACGTTTTATAAACGTTTTTTAAACGTTTCGGTTCTAATAAGGTTATCAAGGTACACTAGACAAAGAGTTTAAGCCGCCGAAACCGAAAATTTTTCAAGTATTTCGACCTTTAAAAATCATATGTCTTAATACATTTTTTATTTGATTCAAAATAATGCGGCATTTTCAAATTTTATTGGATTCTTATTTTTTTGGTCTTATATTATTCGGAGAAGAATTCCTAACAGATCGCGGAACTCGGAAAAAAACTCTTGCCTAATTACTAAACTTAGGTTTTTCAAAAAAGAGTTCACTTTTTAAGTTCACTGTACTTTTGAAAATGTTTAATTATCTGAAACATTAAAAATATTTTATATTTCTGAGTTCCGCGATCTGTTAGGAATTCTTCTCCGGACAATATAAGACCAAAAAAATAAGAATTGAATCAAATTTTGAATGTGCGGCATTATTTTGAATGAAATAAAAAATGTATTAAGACATATGATTATTAAAAGTCTAAATACTTCAAAAATTTCTGTCCGATTTTCAGTTTTAAAGACTTAAACTCTTTGTCTGGTGAATTTTTATAAACATATTAAACAAAAAGTGATAAATACGATTTAATAATTAATTATTGATAATCTTTAGTAATTGGTGGTTATTGAAGCTGATGGTAGATTTGATTGAATATGTATTATGTGCAGCTAATGGCCATACTACCAGGATTTTGTTTTAATTTAAATAAAACAATTATGTACCGAAGTTTCGGACATTTATTATGTCCCTCTTCAGGGTAAAACGTGTGTGGTCAAAATAAATTTTATACGGAAGAGTAATGTATTCCATTCGTCGTTGTTGATTGACGAACGGAATACTCTTCCGTATAAGATTTATTTTGACCACACACGTTTATTTACCCTGAAGAGGGACATAATAAATGTCCGAAACGTATGGTACATAATTGTTTTATTTAAACCAAAATCCTGGTAGTATGGCCATTAGCTGCACATAATACAATTTTATACCACTCTAACCTCAAAATCACAACTTTGGTATGATTTTTCGGCGCTCGTGGTATAAAATACCGTTCGAAACGAGTGCGGAAGTTGATTATTTACTTCATGTGACTTTTCGCACTCGCCTCGCTCGTGCGAAAAGTCACACCAGCTAAATAATCGACTTCCCCACCCGTGTCGAAATGTACTATAATAATGCTGACTCGCGACTTGGATCGAATAGCCAATACAACCTTAAGAGCTTAAGGAGCAAGAACGAAGCGGCAATAGCCGCAATTCAGCGTATAAGCGCGGAGCAAAATAGTCACGGCGACTCGCCCGAACAGGAAAAAGCTGACATTAGGGACTTGGTAGCTAGACCGGAGTTTAAAGACACATCGACAATAGCCACACTCATGAGTGATTGTGAAAAGAGGGGACTACATCAATTTCGACTATATAAAAGCGGAATCGCACCCCATGCCAAGAAAACTAGCCAGAGAGACCGATAGGACGCCGCCCGAGAAGAGTAATATTAAAGAGAGAGACCGAGACTACGACCGACGCTGCACGAGAGAAAGCCACGAGACGACCAGCAATACAGCCACCACGTCGACCTGCTGAGACAACTGACAACGACCCGTTCACCGAGTCCCTTCCTGCCACCAAGAAGTCGCAAACTTACCGCGTCGCGAAAATAAAGTACGAGAATCTCTCTCTCGCGTTTTCATTACGAGTGATAAACAAACTATTAGTCTATCCTATATATCGTCTTATACTTCATTGTGCATCGTTCTGGGCTTATCACCTAGACTGGTCACGAGAAATAGAACCCCTTCACACGTGACAGTAGTTATAATTATAGGTTCCAGCACATTTTTTTAAATAACAATGAGTTTTTTCTCCTTACAATTGATTATTTTAAAATTTGCCAATGGAGGATCTTTGGATAATTATTCAAGGAACAAAATAAACTTCTGAACATTAAAATTAAATTAAAATTAGAGAAAAATCGAAACACTGTACGACTATTTCTTTAATGAACAATATCTGCATTTGCAATTACATAATTTTGGGTTTAAAAATTTTGTCCGTTTATTAACTCTACTTCTTTAACGTCTATAATCCCTCACATTATCAGATCTTGTATAAATAAAATAAATAGTACATTGTGCAACAAAGGGGGAGAATGAGCTTTTTGCCCGAGTTTGAAAAAAGGAACAAAACAGTTAAAGGTTCCGTGGATTTCCTCATAAATATAAATTTGAATTTTTTTAACAAGATGAATGAAATTGATTTTACAACTGGGTAAAATTGCTTAAAAATGAAAAAATAAAAATTTCAAAACATCATGATTTTTTCAATTGCATACGGGACGATACCTAACGTCTGGACTATTGTTGGATGACTATTATTTATAACTATTATTAATGATTATTATTTTCCCCGAGCGATGTTTGGCTTGCGAGGCAAGCACCTTATCGCCTGAGCCAAACACCGCTCAAGAGCAGACATTTGATATAAGGGGATCTTGTATAAGCGATGGATTACCATGAGCGCACGATGGCCCTGGCCAACGGTGAGTTGCCTTTACGATTTAACATATACGCTGATATACGTCTCTATTACAAAAGCTTCGAAAACAAAAATAAATTCTCCTCTTTAAATTATATATTAGAGAATGACATTAATATTAAAATAAAAAAATTCCACACTGTAAATAAACGTTCTGTACGTTTAAAATAATAAAACTTTGTAAAACTATCTAGGAAATATTTCATGTCCACAGAAATTGATCAAAAAAGTATTTTCGAACAAAAATGATCTAAGGAATTCTTTTTTTCTCACTCTAATCACCTTCACCTATTAAGCACAAAAATAATGTTATTAACACGTGATAGAAGATTGATCGATCGCTATCATGAGCTTACGACGAAAATAAAGAGTAAAAAATATGTCTCCTTGACCTTTTAGTGCTTAGCCGGAATTTCAATCTACGTACTAGCGATAAAGATTAGTCCAGGAGATAAAGTGAGAATGGCGTACGTTATAATTCGCGCAAGTTGTTTGTAAACTATCATGGGAATCCGCGCATTTTTATAGTGCAGTTATTTAAATTCCAATGATAAGCGTTCACTCTTCCACTGTAATACTTTTTAAAATTGACTAAATCTTCCGTTTTAATTACTATTTTTACATATAACAATTTAGTTATAATACTAAAATTTTGTTATGATTAAAAGCTTTGTTGAATATTTTCTCTGTGAAAAAATAAGTTAGATAGTGTGCTATTATAAAAACACATTATATGTGTTACACTTGTATTTAATTACAGATAACAACCTTTTTTTAAGTTAATACTTAGAGAAAGTTATTGTTGAATATTTAAAGCACATGAAGCACACAAGAATTAAAATTAAAGTAATATACAAAGATTCATTAAAATGAATATATTTTTATTGTGTATTATAATAGTGCAGTTGGTTGATATAGTTTTCTGTAAATTATCAAAATTTATGCCAAAGGTTTATTAGGGATAATTCAGGAAGCAATAAAAAAACGTCAAAGTCGTTATGTTATTTCTTCATCTTTGTATTATTTCAGCTTCGGGAATCACAATGTCCGCTGTACAAAACAAAAAAACATTTATCGTCAGGAAATCGTGCACATCGTATTCTATTACTTTTTCGTTTGGTTTCCATACTGTCTGATTCTGAATCGGTTTTAATTACATTACGGATAAACGGCAAAACTGTTTTTTTACTACCCTTTTCACTACGCGAATTGGAATTTTTAAATCTTCTCGTTTTTTGGCAATTCGTTTTCTGCTTCTTTCTTTTTTTAAAGCCCAAGGCTTGTTCGAGGCCCCGCTTCTCTTTTTTTTCGCTTCATCACTTGCATTTACATCTTTTTTTTATTCTTACTCGCTTCAACTAAATCCCTAGCTACAATGACGCGTTACACGGGGGACCCTTTCTTAAGAGCCATACAAAAATAACAGTCATAAACAAACGTCATTCGATTTGCTTGTTTTCTTTCTTTTTTTCTTCTTTCCGTTACGCGGCGTACAATCATGCGTTACTTTAAATTCTATTACACCTTTTCCTTTCTTTACATCTCACACTGAGTGTCGCGAGTCGCAGTGGATCAGCGCAACATTGAGCTTACTTATCTTTCGTTATATTTTTTTTTTTTCATTCATTCTGGCTTTATACAATTGCAGCCCGCTATTACAATTTCGTATCGCGAAGAAGCACCGTGTAAGTAGTTTTATGCCAGGAGAAGCTTCGATCGTTTCGATTCTTTCGACGCTCACGACACTCAACAGTAAGCACAAAGTCACATTCTTTTTCTGAAATCGAAAATGGCTTGGTGCGTCCCTTCTATTCAAAAAAATAATCAAAACCGTCCGGTAAGCTTATAAAAGTAAAACGATTCAATATCTCGGTTCAGCATATCCCGTTCTCTCTTTCTCTCGCTCTCAACAATAATGAATGAATAGTTCTGATCGCTTGGAATAACGATGCCGTATTGTCCTATAGTCTATATCGGCAAACGGAAAGCGCCTCCCCGCCCTCATTTCACTTCCACACTACGAGTCCCATTTTTTGTTTTATGCACTTTTGTGAATTAAAAAAACACATTGATCAAGATCGGCGCGCACGCCTTGATACTCGTCCGGAACATAACACCTTCGGCTCTACACGAAGTAACCTGCACGCACGAAGTCTTTAGTTTTTTTCTTTATTTTTATCTTCTATTATCGAGCGTCACCGATCGCGCGTTCGTCCCACCTTTACTCTAGTTTGGGGTTAACGTATTTCTCGTTTTTCAATCGAAAAAACGTTGAATTATTTTTTTTTAATTGTAAGCGAGAAGATACGACAAATGCGCACCCGTGACGCTGCTCCGTTTTTTTCTCTTTGTTCGTTTCTTAACTCTGGAAGAAAAGTTGTACCAGGCACTGGTAACCTTAATTACAATAGAACGCTCTCCCGAAATAGAAAAGCTAATATTTTTTTTCGTTTCACGTGACGACGTATCAAAGCAGGTTACTAATTATTACAGCTATATTCGAAATAATTGATTAATTCTTTTCTTTCCATTTTCTTTTTTTTTTCTTTTTATACAATAAGTGACCACCACGGCACGAGAGAGTGATTCATTATTTCGACCCTAGAGGTGCACTCAATGTTTCAACGATTCTATAATTCGTGTTTATTAAAGATTATACACGCAGAGTTTACGTCTCTGTAAAAATTAGTAGTTAACACCGTAAGGACTAAACACAAGTTATTTAAAGAGAAAACGCAGTGGAATTATTTTTTTTATTTCTCGTTCACAAAATGCTTTTTTTTTATTTATTGATTTTACCGTTCTGTCAAAAATGCAAAGAACACGCGCGACATCTTTGCTTCACGATAAAATTCCCTTTCAGTTCCCTTTCATTTTTTTCTTGGTTGCCATCTCTTCCGTCAAGCGGATACAATCCAACTATTCCATGGGTCGCCTTTCTACCATATACCATTCCTTATTAATATTTCCTTAAAACCCCATTACTCTCGTTTACTTTTTTTTGCGTTTTCGAAATCATTTATTTTTTCTAAGGAACAAATGTCCGCTATTCAAAACTTTATAAATTACGTTTCTCTCTGTCAAAATGAACAAAATCACGACGGTGTTATACGTACATATAGAATAATAATGCATAATTGGCATCATAGATGTAAGTGTTCGTGTGCTTGTGCCGTGTGGTCCTATGTGCGCATGTGATCTTGATTTTTCATTTTTTTTATTTACTTTTTTCAAAAGGAAAATTCCTTGAGTAAACTTGCAAGTTCGAAATGCATCCGGCGCACTTCTCCCAGCGTTTATTATTCACACACACACACACACAAATCGATATACAATGAACCCGCTACAGGCGCACAATTACAATGTTACTTTTCTATTACCGTGTTTTAATTCTCTCTCTCGTTTGCCCACGACAACTTAACATCAGTATCTCTTCTTCGCATTATTACAATAATTCTAAGTGCTTATATTTCATTGTTTTTTTTTCTTCTATTCACCTCTTTTTTTCTTATATTCATATCGGCAACCGATCGCCACACAGAGAAAAGCCATAATCACCATTTCTACGCCATTCTTATCTCTTTTCAATCCTCGATCTCGCTCGCTCGGTCACTCGCTTACTCTCGCGCGTTTACCGTAAAAATCTTACACACTATATGAATACTTATGAATTAGTAGCGCGTTGTTGTTTCTCCTTTCATTTTTTGTCAAGCGTTTCGGCGACTCGACTGCTTCCCCTCCCAACCCTTCACGCTGTTGTTTCCGCGTCCGCACCGAAAATTTACCGAAAAGCAACTTTAAACCAGCTATACTGTGTAAATTACATATTTGGACATTAGTTTTTCTTTCATCGACATAAACAAAGAATTTGACCTTTCGACAAATCAGCATAACGTTGACAACGTTGGCCTCCGGTAACCTAGCACGGGGAGAGAGAAGAGCCTAGCCGTTTGGATTGTTTTTTCTTTTTTTCGCTTTTTCACTCAACCTCCTTCTCGTCGTGGGTTCTTGTGTACAGTGGTAATGACGCGCGCGTGCGTGAGTGTGAAGAGAGTCGAGGAGATTCGTCGACGGGGGAACGGAGATTACGCGGCACCGGTGACAAGGCGGCTCGCTTGCGACTGACTCGCGGGCGTCGTGGTACTGGTGCTGCTACTGCTAGTCTGCTCGGGTGCACTACCACTCGTCGCGTTGCGGTTGCTCTGGCTGCCGGTCGCGGGCGCCGAAGTCTATCCGAAAAAGTCGATAATTAATTTTAAATTGTTCAGACTATTCATTTCAAAGAAATAACTTATCAACTATTTACAATACGAAATTTAACTATTTTGTTAACTGACATTTCTATTTTTTATACAATAAAAAGAATAATTAATTTTTATTTCATTAAAAAAATATCACTATTTGAAAAAAATGTAAGATTATTCGCAAAATCTCAAATAAGTTATAATCAATGATTCAACCGACCATATTGGGCTGTTGGTTGCCACCCATCTGCTGGTTGGGATTGTTCGGCTTGCGTCCGCCACCGCCCCTTCTGTGAAAGTTGCCACGGAAGTTCTGGTTGCCGGGCTGGTTGTTGCGGTACATGCCACCACCGCCGCCACCACCACCGCCCATGTTGCCGCGGTTGTAGTAGCCACGGCCGCGGAAGCCGCCGCGCCTCATCGATGCCACGCCGAACGTCTCCGAGTTCAGCTTACGCTCCGTTCGCCAGTCCGTGCGTTGAGATCTTCTGTAAACGCGAAAAGAAATAAGACAATGAATTTTTACGAGGTCCACTTTATTAGTGACGCGTTTATTTTATGCAGTTATGTTTTTTTAATATAAAATTATTTTCTTGTTACAAAAAATCTTAGAAGTAGTTAAAACTAACCCTTTACTCCTTTCAACGGCCTCGCAGCTAATGTTGTCGAAAAATGACTTCGTCTTGTCGTAGTGAACAATTTCGGACTCCTCCTCAGGCTCATTGTCGCCCGCGCCAGTCTCATTGCCGCTATCGTCTTTCTTTTCGTTCTCAGTGCCACCGTCAATCTTCGTTTTCGCCAGTTGCGACCTATATTAAAAAATAAGACAACGAGTTGATTCAATGAAGAGAGATATAGACATGCGTATATCATCAAATTATTACACGAGTGCTAAATTGAACGCGTAATTTCAAGCATATTGATCAAAGTTTATAAGCAGATCCTAATTCATGCAGCATTTAATGGCTTAGTATTCATAAATCCTGAATATAACGTAATAAATACATAAATAAAGATTTAGTTAATTATACATTTTACAATAATCGTTGATGTTGGGGCATAGCGTAACCGAATACAAATGTGACTTATGTATCTGATTTAAAATTGCCACATGTTTTTTTATTTTTGCATGGTTCCAATTTTTTGTTTCAAATAATTATTCAAAACAAACTGGAAAATTCCATGCTTTGAAAAACTATTACATACTACCAAATAATTTATAATAATGAATGCATCTCTATGTGTTAATAAAAGTGGAATAAAAATAAACTTGTTTGAAAATAAACTACAACTTTTATCTTCATATTAAAAACCAAAAGTATTCTTGTCTAATACTTGAACTAGTACAAAACCATAGATACAGTTCAAGTTTTGCTCATTTTTAGAAAACTAAACCTATTTGTTTTTTTATTTTCATAACATTAAATTATCAGTCACTACCAAACATCAAGCATTATTGTTACAAATGTTATCACAGAAAATAACACGTTCTGAATTTCATTATAACAAATCAAACCATGTCAAAGCATATCATATCAAATCTACTACTCTTTCACCTGAGTTCCTCGAACTCCGTGTTAGCCTGCTCGAAGTCGTAGTCGTTGTCGAACTTAAGCGTATTCTTGGGCTTGGCGCCGCTGGGCATTGGGTTCCTGAAGTTACCTCCACGACCGCCACGGCCACCGCCTCCACGGACTCCCCCGCGCATCTGCCCGACGCGTCGGGCATCCCAGCCACCGGCACCACCGCCGCCGCCACCTCCTGGGCCACGGTTGCGCATACCCTGGCCTTGGTGACCACCCTGATGGATACCCTGGTGGACACCCTGGTGCACATCCTTGTGCTGCTTGCTTTCGCTGTACTGCGACATTCCGCTGCTGGTCCTGCCGCTTCCGTGGCTATAATGAACATTGTTTTTCTTTATTATTCAAGGTTAAAGATAATGTGTATCAAACAGTCAAATAGAATCACTTGATAAAGGGCACAAAACAAATGGAAAATAGGGTACAGTCAAATTGACTGAAAATGGAGTATGTTGTACTTCTTGATATCCTGATCAAAAGTACAGCAAATTTGACTGTATCCCGTTTTCCATTTGTTTAGTGTGGGGCCCTTTGTGAGTGAATATGGATAGTGAGTAATGTAATTACCTATCCCGGTCTCGGTGGGGAGCCTGGACATTCCTAAGGTTCTGCTTATCTCCGATCTTGCCAATGTTGTTAACCTGGCCCTGCTGTTGCTGGCCCGTTTGCACACCTTGATCCATTGTCGGGCTCTTTCTCGTCAGAAGCGAGGTTGGGGTCGTCGAGCGAGATCCTCCTCCAATAATGTCTAAGACACCTGCTTTTCAAAAACGCAATGATAAATTTATGAGCGTAAGTCAACGATGGTACGATGGTAAGTGGCGATCAACTGTTTGTCAAGCCATCAATCTCATTTAATGTTGAAAAACTAATACACGCAATCTTACATATAAAAAAAAATCGTACACTAATATAGAAACAATATTTATGAAATCTTCGTAGTAATCCGTCATGCACAACCCTGGCAAAAAAAATCACGTGATTAATCATATGATTTATCACTTGATTTCTCACTGGATTTCTCACGTGATTTTCTACGTAATTTCTCACGTGACGATTTGGCGCGATTTCTCACGTGATTAATCACATGAAAAATCATGTGACAATACAAATATAAAAAAATAATATATAACGCTTATTCGTTAATGAAACTTGTTTCCTCAATGGATAGCAAATACATTATCGCAGAAAAAAAGATACATAAAATTTCCGACCCAACCGAGAATCGAACTCACGAACTTTGGGTTCCTGCGTAAGCACGCTATTCATTACGCTATCACTCGCCTGAAAGATTGTGGTCATTTTCACCTACATGAGCTGCATTCTCCATATTTATTGCTATTTCAATTTGATTATTTATGTAAAATAGCAATGGTTGGTAAAAATTATTTATTTATACACTATTTTAATAAAATGCGTAACTTATATTAAAACATTAATTAATTTAATTCGAATAACTTAAGAATGTAGGGCCGGTAAAGTAGAAATCAGGGGCATGTTCTTGTTTGTGCACATAAGGATTGTGCACATATTTATTGTGCACAGATAGCATTGGTACAGATCTATATATATAGATATATACCAATGTTAAAGTGTGCACAATTAATATGTGCACAATCAGTATGTGCATAAACAAGAACACGTCAAATCAGGTAAGTACAAAATTAATTTTTTTTTTTTAAACAAAATACCGAGTTATTTTTATAAAATGTTATGTATATAAAATTGTAAATAATGATCATTACATTTTTAAAAATTTGTATTACTTTTGAGAGTTATTCGAATTTAATTATTTAATATCTCAATATAAATTACTTATTTTCAAAATGATCAAAATTAAATAGCAAATTAAATAATCAAAATTAAACAGCAATCAAATAAATATTAAGGACGATCATTTATCTAAAATATCAAAAATTTCTAATTATTATTTATTTATACACTATTTAAAGAAAATGAGTAACTTACATCAAAATATTAATTAATTAAATTCGAATAACTTTTTCAAAAGTAATACAAATTTTTAAAAATGTAATGTTCATTATTTACAATTTTACATTCATAACATTTTACAAAAATAATTCGGTAGTTTGTTTAAAAAAAAATTAGTTTTGTAGATACCTGATTTCTACTTTACCGGCACTACATTCTTAAGTTATTCGAATTTAATTAATTAATGTTTTAATGTAAGTTACGCATTTTATTAAGATAGTGTATAAATAAATAATTTTTACAAACCATTGATATTTTACATAAATAATCAATTTGAAATAGCAATAACTATGGAGAATGCACCTTATGTAGGTGAAAATGACCACAATCTTTCAGGCGAGTGATAGCGTAATGGATAGCGTACCTGCGCAAGAACCCAAAGTTCGTGAGTTCGATTCTCGGTTGGGTCGGAAATTTTATGTATCGTTTTTTTCTGCAATAATGTATTTGCTATCCATTAAGGAAACAAGTTTCATTAACGAATAAGCGTTATATATTATTTTTTTATGTTTGCATTGTCACGTGATTTTTCATGTGATTAATCACGTGAGAAATCGCGTCAAATCGTCACGTGAGAAATTACGTAGAAAATCACGTGAGAAATCCAGTGAGAAATCAAGTGATAAATCATATGATTAATCACGTGATGTTTTTCGCCAGGGAACTCATTAAATAATTTTAAATTAAAAAATCAAAATATAAATACTTTTTATTTCTTTTCCTATATAAACTAAACCTTGATCAAGGTACCAATAAAGATCTTAGATGAATATGTGATAAAATATGATTTATACATTTAGATTCTATATGAAAAATATGTCAACATTTTTATATGCTCATGCGTGTACTAACACATACATATGCAATGATGAAATAAATATAATATAGGAAACATGGAATATGTCTATGAATACTTCTAACTGTTCTTGCTACAATTTTCATCTGTTCTACTGCAACTTACTAATGGCATCTTTCTGCATTCTAAAATAAAGCAAAATTAAAGCACTTCATAAAGTTTGAATTGAAATAATAAAGATATTTATACAAAAATAAAATTTGTAGCTTCCATGCATGACAAGTAGACATGATAATCATAAGTCTTGTGCATGTATTAAGATATTTTTAATTATAAAATTCTAAATTTTGTATCAGAGTTAAAAAACATATAAATAAATAAATAAGCAAAACTGAGCAATGTATTTATACTATTAATAGATATGTTACTAATTATGCTTATATCTAAAATGTGATATAAAAAAGAAGGTAAAAAAATAAATAATGAATTAAATACGGTTTTAAAAAATATTAATTTCAAACAAAATACTCATACTAATTAACACTAAATTCACACATACAATATCCAATAACTTTATTAAGACTATTTTGATACAAATGATTTTCCTAAATATTTATCAGTCGATACCGCAGTACAAATTTTGGATTTGCAACTACTTTTTATTAAAATGATTTCCTGTGTATTGTATTGTATTTTAATTGGACATTGCTATGCCAAACTTGACATGAAAAGTTTTATTTGATTCTTTATGTAATAAAAATTATTTCAATTATATGATATTTAAGTGCAATGTGTGCGAAAAAATATGAGAAGGCAAAGTACAAAATACTAGTACTAAAAAAATAAATAACTAAATAATATACTCACAAAAAGCAGTTTCTAATATTACAAAGCAGAGATTCAATGTAACAGCTGTTGTATATATTTTGATAAATTGCATTAACAATTCGGTAAAAAAATGCACTATAAGACACGTCTAGAACCTAGTTTTCTATCAGCTTACATCAAAATATATATAACTTGCTATCAAGCAAAAAAAAAAAATTTTGATTTAAACCTTTCCATGTAGAAAAATAGTGTTACATATTTTCCTACAGTGCTTGTAAATCAAAATCATAATTTTTTCAGAATAAAGAAAAAGCTTAAGCTTCTATACTAAAAGAGTATAGATTAGATGAGGGCACACCAGGCAATAAAAAAGTAAGCAGAATTCCGGCAGCAAGCATGCCATTGGCAGATAGAATATTTTAGCAAAAACAGTTTACCATCCTCCACAGATTGGTCTTTGGGCAATGGCTCAATAGTGGCAGCCGATTGCGAGTTTGGAATAGTGATGGCACTGGGTTCAGTAGGACCCAGGCCCAACTCACTTGGCTGTTTGGTCATTGGCTGTCGATTTGGCACTGGTCCCATTCCCATCATTGGACCCATGGCACCCATACCACCCATGCCATAAGGTGGTCCATACTGGTTTCCCATTGGGCCCATCTGGCCCATCATGGGATGACCATACCCAGGTTGCGGTTGATAAGCTGGTTGAGGCATGGACGATTGCATTGTCATCTACAAAATTTACATAAAATCATAAAAATTAATACAATCTATCTAAATTAATTGTGAAATGTTTATTCTTTTGACATTTTATAAGGATATTCAGAAGGAACTGTATTTAAATCTAATCACTATAATAAAAAACCTAATTTAATAAATAAACTCCATACTTTTTTTTTGTTTCTACTGCTTGGTAAAGATATTGGATATATAACCACATTTTTCAATATAATCGTTTAGCTTAAAATGTTTAAAGTTATTATTGAAAATGAAATATTTAATTGTAGTTAAAAAGAACAGAAACTGAAATACTTCATTCAAACTCAATATTATACCTTAAACAAATTAAACTACAGCATAAAACATTATTATTTCTTGGTATTTATAGAAGATGAAAGGAATATAATATAAATATTTTAAGATAGTAATATAAAAATTTAACAATAACTTAAATCATTGATAATTTCAAATTATGTATTAAAATTCAATCTAGATTGCTAGAATGATTTTGTTCCAATAAAACTATTTTTATTTAGAAAGTTATTGTAAAGTAATAATCTTATATTTCCCAATTTATATTCATTAAATGTCTATAGAATCATTTATTGTCTAGTTAGATCATAAATAAGATTTGTGTATACACTCAATGATACATTGCCAGTTTAAATTGACATGTCTACATAAGGATATGGAAATGGAAAACATTGGGTTCACACCTGGACAATGGCTGGATCATTGGGCAATGAACTGACACTGTTGACAACTCTGATGTCCTTGATGTCAGACCCACGGAATAGAATGTATTCATAAACTTGATTTTGAGGTGCTACAGGGAATTGTGTCTCACGATCCTCTGTACCAAACGATTTAACTGGAAAGGAAAATTTATGATTAAAAGCTGACATCAATTTGTACTTGAGTTATTACTACAATAAGATTGGATTTATGACAACATAAATGATATAATTTTAATTTTAAGAATTATTTTGGTTTACTTAAATATGCTATGGATAAATATTTTTATTGATAAAATTAATTGAAATTTTATCACAAAAATTTAGAAAATTTGTCATGAATTACAGAAATGACTTTTTAAATAATCAAGGAAACACTTAGGAAAATTTGATCATATATTAATGATATTAATTTTTATTATTAACGTTTTATTATTTGTATTGGACTCTTTTGATTTCAGACTTGAAATAAAATTTTGAAGTACATGAATAATTTATGCTAGTGAGATAAGAGTAATATATAGGATTTAGTGATTTCAAAATTTGTAAAATTAGTATGATTAAATGCTAAGCTAAATAGTAGTAAATGAAATTTAGTAAGTGTAATAAAGAACAATATTCAAACAATACTTAATCATTCTAATACCAATAATTTTATAATCTAAAATACATATAGCAACAATAATTAAACTGCTATTTGCTTATAAATAACGAAAAACATTATCTTATGAAATATTTGAGGCAATTTCGTAATTAGCAAAGAATCCAATCCATATCGACATAGTTATTCGTAAGCGCCGGAAACGAATAATAATCAGAATCAAATTCACGAGAATTTCGGAGCGCGTAAATTATAGCATATATCGCTCCGAACTCTCTTCCTCTCCCTTTCGCCCCATTTTCATATTCCGCGTATATATACACAAGCCGTCTGATGCTCCGAGACCTTGCGGGCAGGTATCAAGGGGAATCAAACGAACCTGCCGATGTAAACACGCCGAGGATATTAACGTATGAAAATCGCGCGATTTTCTCCCGATCATGGCGAATAATCACGAATATAATAGTCACGAAAAATTAGCAATAATTTTGCGAATTTTCTCAGACCGATAAAGGGAAACGGCGAATTGTAACGCGGGCGTGATTCACGTCGCGTCATTCCAACGTTGTTTCTCTTACACTCGTATTACGAGCGCGCACACGCACTGTGGCTTCTAGAAAGCCATTTGCGCGCGCGCGTATAAGCGAGCAAAAGAAAAAACGGCAAGAACCGTCGAGTGGAGAAAATTCGGGCCTCGCGTTGTCGTGTCCTGAAAAAAAAGGAGCAATCGGGACGCGTATACAGAGCAAAAGAGAGAGAGAGAAAGGAGCCGCGAGTTTCATTGGAGCGGCGTTGCTCGGAAAAAGCGGGTTAAGCTACCCCGATGAGAGAGAGAGAGCGAGGGAGAGAGAGATGGAAGACGCACCGGGTACGCGGGGTCAGCGTCCCCGAGAAATCCTCATCTCTCGCTCTCCCCCAGTATTTGATCGGGTCGCAGGGGAGAGAGCGATCAGGATTTTTCGGAGCCGAGCGTGGTCGTTGATATACGCGCCGCTAAACAAGTGCGTCCATCTTGGAAGTATCTCGGTGAGAAGAGTCGTGTCGACGTCGGCGGGGGGGAGGAAGAGAGCGATAGAGAGAGATAGAGGGTATATATGCGCGACGTATATAAGCGTATAAGGCACATTGTAGAGGGAACTCACCGTTGGCCAGGGCGATCGTGCACTCCTGGGGATCGACGGTGAACAGTCGTCCCTCATAGCGTATGTCTGCCTTCGATATCAGGCTGATCTTTGAGCCGAGCTCCGGCATTCCTGCGCTCATGGTTGCGGCTTCCTCTCGGTGCGGCGATTCAGGCGATATTAACGGATCCCGTTCGCGGCCACGTCTCTGCTACGTCTGAACTGGCGCTGCGCGCTGCGGCTGCGGCTGGCGCGAGATTTCACCGACGCGACACACACCGAGACTGGTGGCGACGCACCAGTTGTGTGTGTATGTAGGTAGTACATATTATATAGGTAGTGCAATGCGTAGTTCCGCGACTTCTAGGATATGTATGTACGTGCCTTGAGCACGAAAGGGATCGGTAAGGGGAACGTATTATAGAGAAAGAGAGCTGTCCGGGTGACGGTCGATTTACAGTTTATGATTCGCTAGGATATGGTGTGATAATGATGTATAAGGAGGCGTATCGTGACGGTAAGATGCGCGGAAGTTATTTTTCTGGCAGAACGGGAGGAGGGGAGAGGTCTGGGTAGGCTGGCCAACTTTGGTTAGTGCTCCGAATGCTCCGATGCAAGAGACGAGGACGGGATGAGGACGGGGATTTAATTTTTAAAGGTGTATGTCCGCGACGCCGGCGTGTAGGTGTGTATATATATATAATAATAATAATAATAATCGCGAGCGCTGCGTGTATAATACGTACGGCGATTTTCAAATTTGATTTTTTGGGAGTTGAAGTGTGGCGTTGAAATCGAAGAAAAAGGGAAATTTATTGTATATAGAAAATAAGTAAGATATAGTTCAGTCAATTTAGAATTTCTTTTATTATTACAACTTTTCATTGACGTCGTTTCTTTATTTTTATCGAGTGTTTTGTTGTTATAAATAAATGATAAATACGTGAATGAATGAGTTTTATTAAATTTTATTGAGAATCTTGGAGGATCAATTAAATGAAATTTTAAAAAAAGTATTAAAATTAATTATTTTAAAATTTAATTAATTAATTAAAATTTTAAAATAAAAAATAAGAAAGAAATGAAATTTGCTATTATACTTAGGTCATGTTTATTAAATGAAGAAATAAAATACCTATAAGGTTACGAATTCTTATCATCTTGACCTTTTCATGTGGACACTTTCAACTCCAAAATTAGTAACTATGCTAGTTTTGCAATAAATTTACGCTTTAACTCTATCCTTTTATAAATTAATCTTCTAAGAACTTTAATTTATGTTACTTCAAAAATAAGTCAACTTTGAAGTTCAAACAAGCGTTATGAACAAACCCTAACAGACAATTTTTTCCAGCTCCTATACCTATAAGTATACTCCAAAAAAAATCTGCTCCGAAACGCAAAAAGCTGGTACTTGCGCTCCAAAACGACATCTCTGCCAAACAACTCCTTGCATGTTAAAAATCATAAGAAAGCCCGATTCATCGAGACGTGAGAATGATTTCGGACGTTAGGACGGTTTTCCGCTTTAAAAAGCTGCATGGTTTATACAATTGTGAACGCCTCGTTGGCTGCAGCAGAGCCGCGCGGCGCCGCGCAGTCATCAGCACTTCGGCTGGTCTGGCTCTTGAGTGAGTACTCGCGTTTTAGCTCGCGACTGTCGCGTCGTCGGCGGCGCGAACATTGCACCTCTGGCCAACATGGCGGCTTCGCTGGGACGGATTTGTCGATCGGGCCTTCTAAAGTCGTCGAACGGCTCACTGTTCAACCAGGTAAGTCAACCCCTAGGGCCAACGACATTCGCAATTCATCGTACTTTCGTTGCCACGAGGTCTGCTACCGCGTCGTCGCGAGTCGAGGGTGTGACGGAGCTGGGAAAGGCGCGCACACTGGCGCACGAGGCGCCTGATAGCCTTTCGCGAGTATAGAGCTTCGCTGCTGCTGGGGCGGGGAGCGCGCGGGGGACTGCTATTGCTCTGCATGCTCTGGCCTCTGCTACGGACCCATGGCACCTTGTCGGCTGCTATGAGAAGGCTGATGCCCCCCCTGATGACAGCGGCTTTTCTAGCCAGCCACCGGGTGTCGGGAAATGATCGGCATGTTAAGAGAGGATCACGGCCCGCGGGGAAGAGCCTCGTCCGGGTGGCGCGGATTCTCGAAGTCGTGTTATGTAATCCCCTCCGAGTCGCGAGGAAAACCCGCGAATGGCTCTGTACGTGACCGCTAGGTGCAGCTGCGCGAGTGCACTAGGTTCTTCGTGGCCCTCTCGATTTGGGTACAAAGGCACGATGGCAAGGGAGGGTCGGATTGCAACGTATTGGGAAAATCGTACGACGGTAATGGGAGTACTCCATTCGGATATTTTCTGACTGGACGGATGACCTTTCGGATCGGATTTGGCTGGGCAAGTTTACTCATTGGCTGGGTGATGACTTGTTTTGATGGGCCAATGTGGGACAATTGCTGCTACAGTGAGCGGGTTTGAGGAAAATCTGGTTTGCAGAGTTTATCTTTAGAAGACAGTTATGTCACTTAAAAGTGTATAGTTGCTCTGTGCAAAAACATTTGGATTTGTTTATTGATAATGTAAATCAGCTTAGAGCAGCTGAGGAGATGGTTGACATATTGAAATATCATTTCTTAATTCAATCTCTGATGGGTTCTGTCATTCTGTTCAGAGCAATGTTGATAAACTTCTATGAAGATTTTCCAAGTACTTGCAACCATTATTTTATTATACAATATTTTTGATGCTTTTGTATCTTTATGTAACCCTTTTCCAAAATAGCTTTTGTATTATATTTAATTATTTCTTCATTGATTCACTTTTTACTTGGAATAACCTTTGTTTAGATAGAGTGACAAGTAGATAAAAGTGTCAACAATATGTCGCATTTGTACATCTTGGATGACATTTTTTACTAATATTATTTCAAAATATTTTTAAATACAAATTATTATTATTGATAAAAATATATTCTCTTTTCAACATTAACTAAGGGTTCTCAAAATTTTCTCTTGCAATTTTTTTTTATTCATTTGCAATACCTACCAATTCAAAATACAGTAGACAAAATACAAATTGGTATTTCCTTAATAAAAATTAAAAAATTTATTTTGCTATTCTAGTAAATCTTTTGGCACTTAAACAAATTTTCATAAAGATTTTAAAAAATGTGATTGTTGAATTTAATTACATCATGCAAAGTTGTGTAAAGATTTATTAAAAAATTTATTTGAAAAGCATCACTTTCTGAAGTAGGTATGCTTTTTTATTATTGCAAAATAAAATTTGGATGCATATTAAAGTATTAAAATCAACCTCATCAAATTAATTTTAACAAAATCTTTATTGGTATATTTCTGTCTTCTCATTCTTCTTAATGGTGGACAAGTATAAACTTAGTAATAATATTTTTTTAATTTTTAATTTTACAGTTATTACATGATATAATTGTTTCTTCTTACAGACCAGTAACTTTTCTACTACAAGAGAATGGTCCAGGGGTCGAAAACTGGTAATCAAAACATTTTTTTTTTACATATAGTATTATATCATATTAATCACAAATTCCAAAATTATCATTTCCCACAGTTCCTTTGATCCCTATGGTTCCTCTTCCAAGCCTAATTAGTAAGTCCTTCTAAGGTCAATGTCTTATTTAACATTTTATGAAACTTAGAATACTTATTTATATATATTTTTATCATAGATGGCAGCATGTTTGGGAGTAACTGCTGGAGGAATCGGTGCCCTTATATTTACCTTAGACAGGTCAGTAAGGGCAGCTGAGTTGATAGCACATCCACCACACTATCACTGGAGTTGGTCTGGTCTTTTTCAAGCAATAGACCATGCCAGGTAATTCGACAATTTCAACTTATTAGTCACTATTAAGAAACTACATTTTCTCTTTAGCTACAGCTTAAAACATTTACTTTTATAATTTTAAATACATGAAAACAATAATTAATGTAGTCTATATTTAGTAGCAATATAATATATTGAATATATCAATAATCAATTTTGATGATAATGCATAGTCTATACTATATTTTAGCATGCGGCGAGGATGGGAGGTCTACAAAAATGTTTGCTCTGCCTGCCACAGTTTAAAATATGTTGCTTACCGTCATCTTGTTAATTTAACTCATACTGAAGAGGAAGCTAAAGCTCTTGCTGAGGAAGTCCAAGTACTTAATTTACAAAATTATATATAATTTAACCATTATTACTCTAATGTTATTTTATTATGTGTTTTAAAAACATGCATTTTTATGCAAATAGATTCAAGATGGGCCAAATGACATTGGTGAAATGTTCATGCGTCCAGGAAAACTCTCCGATTATGTTCCATCACCATACCCCAACGAAGAAGCTGCTCGAGCAGCGAATAATGGTGCCTATCCTCCTGACCTTTCGTACATTATCAATGCACGACATGGAGGAGAGGTAAATATTATATTAGAAACTAAAACTTTCACAAAGTCATATTTTTTAACCAATTTTTATAATTTTTCGTTATTTTATTATTTTATTATTATTATACTCTCTAATTATTATTTTTTATGTTTTTTAAAATATTTGTATTGACATAAAAATTATAGTAAATAATTAGTAAATTTAGAATTACAAATATTTATAACATTTTAGATCTGACAGTCTCAAAATAGTTACTAAAAGGTTGCTTAAAAGTATATTTTCGGATTTTTGTATTCAAGTTGAATTATAATTTACATAAAATATTTTTAAAAACTTTCCAAGGTAATTTTTGACAAAATTTAATTAGAAGTTATATAACAATTCTATTGATCATTGAAAATTACAAAACGGCTTCTATTATTTAAAAACTTATTTTGTGATTATAAGTTTTACAAATATCATGTATATTATTTACTAACATTATCTGAATTTCCACTAGTTAAGTTTTTTTGGGAGAGGCGGACATCAAACGAACCAATGTTCAGCGAATATTGTTTTTTTATTTGCCGACGTTTCGGGAGCGTTAGTATACTCCCCTCTTCAGGGCATAAACAGTTATTCAGTCATTAACATAACATGACTGAATAACTGTTTATGCCCTGAAGAGGGGAGTATACTAACGCTCTCGAAACGTTGGCAAATAAAAAAACAATATTCGCTAAACATTGGTTCGTTTGATGTCCGCCTCTCCCAAAAAAACTTAAATATCATGAACGTACTTTTCGATTTCCACTAGTTAACTATTTTTCATTAAAAATCAAGAAAAATTTATATTAATTAGTAAAAATAGCATTATTTTATCTAGATCAACATATTCTTCTATTATTCTTTTATTATTTTTTTATTATTTTAATGTAATTTCAGGATTATGTTTTCTCGTTGTTAACTGGATACTGTGACGCTCCAGCTGGAATTTCCCTTCGGGAAGGTCAATATTTCAACCCTTACTTCCCTGGTGGTGCTATCGGTATGGGTCAGGTAAGATGCTATCAAATATTAATACAAACTCAAGTATTCTAACCAAAAAGAATAATACCCCGGTTTTTTAGGTCATTTATGATGAAGTATTAGAGTTTGAAGATGGTACTCCTGCAACTGCTTCCCAAATAGCTAAAGATGTTGCCTCATTCCTAATGTGGTCTTCTAATCACGAATACGATGAAAGGCAAAGACTTGCTATCAAAGTAAGTATTTTTTACCCTTCACAATAAATAATAAATTTTAATTTCAAAATATTTTTAATATTTTGAATAAAAATAATTATTATTATACCAAAAAGAGCTACAAAACGTATTAATATTACATACAAATTTTATTACAAAAATGAATATTTCTTTTTGAAACTTGAAAAAAAGAAAAAGTTTTAAATAAAACCCAATTTTACTTTTCAGGTAATTGGAATCATGTCAATTCTGATAGGTCTATTATTTGTCTTGAAAAGACACAAGTTCACTCACATCAAGAACACAAAACTAGCATTCATACCACCAAAAAAGAAGTAGTGAACAAACTTCACCATCTAAATTTAATTTAATTCGATAGCTCACAGAAATTGCTTGGAACTCATAGTGGTTCTGGTTACGATGTGTAGTTTTATAATTTAAATTAATTCAGTTAAGGCACTTTTTAAAGGACCGTGCCATCGTTGTTCCATCAATACATCGGTTTGT
This sequence comes from Torymus aiolomorphi, assembly GCA_036365515.1. Classification (NCBI taxonomy): domain Eukaryota; kingdom Metazoa; phylum Arthropoda; class Insecta; order Hymenoptera; family Torymidae; genus Torymus; species Torymus aiolomorphi. The sequence goes on from CM070876.1 coordinate 166,054,840, forward strand.
TCCAGTTACAATGAGCCCGATTGTTATCAGCGCCAAATGAATTAACTTGTACAATGTACATAAAATAATACAAGCAATGGCATCATTGTCTTGTCGAATTAAATCATTAATTCACTTAGACAACCTGTTTTAAAATTGTACTGATTTTTTTCCTGTTATCAATGAAATCGGCAACTAGTATCATTGTAAATGATCAAAGTTTTATTAGAAATTCATTTTTTGTTATACAGTGAATATAAAAACCTCGTAAGTCAATTCTTGTAAGCTAGCTTTCTTGTTATAAATTTTGAAAAATTATGAATTTTTCATCAAATGAAAAATACTCCAAATAAAAAGTAAAACAATAATAATGTTTAATAATGCCTTATTATAGTAATATTATTTTACTGTTTGAATAAAAGGTAGTACTTGAATTAATAACAACAAACTACAATGTTCAAATAAATTATTTGATTATATTTCTCTTTTTGCTAAAATGTAACAAAATTGGAACCTGATTTCGTATTTTATATAATTTTAGTTAAACTAGTGTTGTGTTAAGCACACACATTTCTTCTTAAATGATGTTTTTTATTGTTTGTTGTTCACATGAAAATTGTGCTCCAAACACTACTGACATTATTTAATGAACAAAAGTAGTTCAGCAGTTATTTCATGCTTTCCCTATACCAATTAAAGCCAAAACAATAATTCTATGAAGCAATTTTAAATTATTTAACGTTTGCATCCACTGACAATTTCGTTGCAAAAATATTATAACACATTCATTTTTTTTCTTTATCGTTGCACTTGTTACACAGTGGGTTTTACCACATTTACGAAATTCTCAGTGTTAAATTAAATGTATAGGACTGAGAAGAGTATTATTAATCATTTGTCGAATTTATTGTAATAAACAATTTTATGGAAACATCAACTTTTCAAGCTGGAGAATTAGAAGATGAACTCAGATTACTTGAGTATGTCGCATCTAATCTCAGTTTAATGATTTTTAAATGACTTAAAAAGATAACATATGGAATGAAAAAGCTTTAAAATGTAATTATGGTGCATTTCAAGCATTTGATTGCTGATTATGGATCAACGGCTGCATAACTAATGTACATACCCCATATCGTTAATTAATTTCATATAAATTTAAATCATTTACAGTTTCAAAATAATTTCTTTCTAAATTACATCATTTATATCTTCATTAAAAAACATTCTTGTTTACATTTTAAACATATTAGTAAAAGATTCTTTTGTAATTGATGTTTCAATTTATACAACAAATTAATAAAAGAAAAACTTTTTAATTATATAATGAAAAAAGTATTAATAAGGTTTTATGTAATAAAAAGTTTGCTTTTAAAATAAATGGTTGTCCTATAATGAATATCTGACAAACATAAACAACTTAAATTATATAACACTTCGAATTTTGCAAATAACTTTAATTTACAAATTACAATATGCTAAAGCCATTTATAATTGATAAATAAGATACCTCAAAATGGCCATCTTTCTAACAATTTAATTTATAAAATGGTTAAAACATTGAATATTTTATGAAGGTTTGTTCACTATGGAATAATTCAATCTTTGGTTCTGTTACATTATTTTATTTAATACTTATTTTATATTCTACTAAAATGTAAGAAGTGTTATTTAAAAATATTATCCATATATTTAAAAAGTTATATATTTGTCAGATAATTCATCAACAAATTAGGTTAAGGAAAACTACAATAGCAATTCAATTGCTGAAAATCTAAAATATCCCTTTTTAAACAAAAAATTCATTAATAGATTCAAAAACATATTCAATTTATGAGTCAAGACATTGTTTACATATATGGAAATGGCATTGATAAAGTAAGTCAATTTCATAAAGTCACAGAGCAATGCAGGCAACATTTTTTTCAAAAAACTTTGAAGGCATTGTCATTTTTCTTTTCTTACTGAATATCAATTTTTATTACACAGTTCGTGTTTCCAGTTTTTCCTTTTTTAAGGTTCAAAATATGACTTCTTGCTATATATTAATAAATTTTGGCAAGTTGAATCTGTAATTTCTTGTTAATCGATCAAGTAAGAATAATATGTACGCGATTGCAGCTTAAATATCTTATACATGCCTAGAGTACAGTTGTAGCTCTGCAGAAAACTGGGAGCTCATCAGCGAAAAAATCACTAGCAGTATTTAATTCTAAGGATTCTTACAGACCTGATTGAAAATACAGATTCGACTAACCAATACATCAACACACCCTGTCTTTATGCTCACAAAGGTGTGTGCACTTGCTTCATTTTCTTTTCATTTTATTATACGTCTTCATCGGGCACCAGTGCAATATTATTTGGTACCTTGAAAGTTCTTCTGCTTCGTGCTATTTCGCATACAGGAAGAGGTGACTTTATATGCTGTTAAAACGTGCTTCCCTCAGGTGGTTGAGATAGTTTCATATTTTCCTTCAGCGTCATTAATCGACGCAACTCTGTAAGAACTGTTTTAATTGTGTACTCGCGCTGCCACTTTGATAAGATTGGTACGCTACGATTATCCACCTGCAATACAGAAAAAATTCAACGAGTCAAAAAATTATTGTTTGACAATGCAAAGACAATATAAAAGTAAAACATTTAAATACAATTTTAGCAAATATCACTGATTATTGAGTAATTTTATATCTGCCTCATCATTTTATAGTACCCAAATTTTTGGGTATTAATTTTTATTTAATCAAATAAATATATTTTTAATCATCTTTATGTACTATTTTATGTACTATCAACTGTACTTATTAAATTAATTAATCTAAATTAAAAACATCAGCATCATAAATGTTAAAATATTATTAAATAAAAAAAGTACATAATTCATCCTTTCATTAAAAATTGGTATAAAGCTATTGACACAAGATGCTAATTCAAAGCAAAATTATAACAAATTTTAACTTACCGCTCCAGTGGTGCTATTGATGCAGTTCATATTAATTCTACTTAAGAACCTGACCGTTGGGGCATCATCTGGATATCTCTGACCACAATCAATTTTTAGACTGTACATTCTATTTTCATAAGGTGTCTATAAATAAAAATAAATATATATAAAAAATAGAAAATTGTATTAGATTAAAAATATTTTTATTACAAGAAAAATTATTATCTTAATATTTTTCACTCTAGTAATATCTAAATGATCAAGTTCTCAAAACTATTAAAAAACCTACATTGAGCTTTAAAACAAATTTATTACCAATCAATACTAAAGGAAGTATTTTTAGTAATAAAACCAATTTATAGATCAAATTGATACATTATTTTGGTTCATAAAGTATGTATTAATTTTAAGAAAAAAAAAAGTAGATTTTCAATATAAAGAGTAATGTGTGCTCTGTAAATAAATTTCAGAGCTAACATTTACAAAAGACTTAATGATTAAATGACTCTAGTGATAGCCATAGATTAATTTGGATAATAAGACTCGGGTGGTGATACTATCAACTTATTTATTCACTCAAATAAATAACGACGTTTTGGCCCGTACAGAACGACGTACGTTACAAGGCCCTCATCAGGTTCCAATTTAGTTATTTCTACAAAAACAACTTTCGGCAACACGCTAGATGGTAGAGCGGTGAACCGTAGATTCAGCAATATTTTAATAGTATCCCTTACAAGTGACATTTACTCTTATCAATGACAATTTACTCTTATAGTCAGACTAAATAATGGTTTGCCAACAACTGGTATAAATTGTTATTTAATATAAGGATGTAAATTCTAAAATTCTCAATAGCAACTAAGAGAAAGTTCTCCTGTCCATCATAACAGTAACTACTATGTCACAGATATCTCTGACCGAAGCTGTTCCCCCCAACCTCAACCATGCAGCCATGCAACCAGCCAGCCAGCCCATGCTCCCAAGGCTACGGTTCACCGCTCTACCATCTAGCGTGTTGCCGAAAGTTGTTTTTGTAGAAATAACTAAATTGGAACCTGATGAGGGCCTTGTAACGTACGTCGTTCTGTACGGGCCGAAACGTCGTTATTTATTTGAGTGAATAAATAAGTTGATAGTATCACCACCCGAGTCTTATTATCCAAACTTACAAAAGACATTAAAATTATGTTATAAAGTAATATGTATATTTCAAGTACAAATGCTTCTTATTTTTTTATATGTAGTCACTTTTAGCGATATCTTTAAGTTATCTGTTAACTACTTACTCTAGGTGGTCCAATTATCATTCCAGTCCAATGGGTTAATGTCATATCATCGTCATTTTCTAAACCCCAGCTAATAGTGCCATCACCAACACCTTTTTGTCCTTGTTCAAGTTCTTCCAATAATCGGAAGTTCCTGGGTACAACTGCGAAAATACAAAATCAATCATTATTATTATTTCTATGTGTAGTACATTTTAATTAATAATGCATTTACAAAAATGATTTCCCGAACAAAATACTAGAACTATGCTATCAGAAACTTTCATGTTTGGAATTTTTTTCATTTTCAATACATGAGTCATGAAAAAATAATAAATTATCTGGAATAAGCTCTCAAATAACAGCCAAACTTAAAATTTTAATAGTATCCCTTACAAGTGACATTTACTCTTATCAATGACAATTTACTCTTATAGTCAGACTAAATAATGGTTTGCCAACAACTGGTATAAATTGTTATTTAATATAAGGATGTAAATTCTAAAATTCTCAATAGCAACTAAGAGAAAGTTCTCCTGTCCATCATAACAGGAACTACTATGTCGCAGATATCTCTGACCGAAGCTGTTCCCCCCAACCTCAACCATGCAGCCATGCAACCAGCCAGCCAGCCCATGCTCCCAAGGCTACTGAATTCATCAACGGGCAGAAGGAAGTGCACGAGCAGCAGACTCCCAGTCGCCAACTGTCAAGGTTACTCGTAGGCGAGCAGCAGGCTGCTCTAGGGCAGAGCCACTCAGCGTTTTCCCCCACGTACGGGGTAGAGAGCGGGTATAAAAGGAAGTAACCGCAGCAGCAGCTCTTCCTCCGAGATCGCGTGAGAGCACGAGGGGGTAAAAGTATACATATATGTGTGTACGAACCTACACCGGCCGTTGGCGCCGCCATTATATTACTGTACGTTCCTCACGAGCGAGGGGTTCGCTCGCGTCCCGGGGGGCACGAGAGCAAAGAATCTACGGCTGCAGCGGCGGTGGCGGCGACGACGGAAGCCGAGAAGCAGCAGCAGTGGACGTCTACGGCTGGGCCTGCAGCAGCAGCGACGACGAGGACAGAGCGCTTCTTCCGAAGTTGCAGTTCTCTCCTCTCCTCCTGCACACGCACACGCACGGAGAGAGAGAGAGCGGGCGACAGAGAGACAGAGCTAGATAGAGAGAGAAAGGGAGAGTGCAGCGGGGGTACAAGCACCGAGGGGCCGCGACTCGAAGAACTGCCAAGAGAGAGAGAGAGAAAGAGAGCGATCACCTGCGCACGCGAGCACGCACACGCAGCTACTTCCGCGTCGGGGCGAGCCGTCCGAGTCGAGGACTAGTGTGTGTGGTGTGTGGGCAGTTGGATAGTGTGTATACACTGTCCGTGTGCGGTGTACGCGCGTGGTAGTAAAGCTCTTGCTGTCTTCGTCTTCTGTTTCTCGGCTCCTCCACTCTCTCCAGTCTGCAGGCGGCGTGTACTGTGACTCCCTCTGCGCGCGAGTCGGTAGCTGCATGTAGATGTCGTCGTCGGTGTATTGTATGGCACGCAGAGCTCACGCCTGATCTTCGTTAATAATTAGTATGATGAGCTGCACGACGAGGAGTAACTTCCTCTGGGCAGAGACACTTTGCACCCGAGATAACGTTATGATTCGCAGGAATTGCACTTATCCGGCGCGTTTTACGGACGACGAACGCCGCTGTATCAAGAGTGATGCTCCGGTGCGTGGGCGGTTCAGATGATCGTTCAGAAGATCCGTATACCTGCGATTTGGAAAAGAGATGAAACAATTGAGGGTATTATACACGATTCGAAGGATAATGGGAGGATAAACTGCACTTGGCTTTTCCAAATTGCATAGAATTAAGAACTTTTTCTAAAAACTTGTACCTATACGGAGGCGGGAGGGCGTTATGTAATGCACACGTGCGCTTTTCCGCCCGGGCTTTTTAAATGTATAGTCTCTCGGTAAATAAAATGGGCAGAAGACGAAGGTAACATTTGACATTTGAAATCAAATTATAACTAAACTAAAGTACATTGTTGGTACAACATTCGACTACAGTAGTGTTGCATTCTTTAGTATACGAAATTTCAGTTTCTTTATACAATTTTATTTTTAAAAGCAATAGCCTGCAAATTATAATAGACCTTCTGCGAAGAACGACATTTTTGTAATCTTACTATTTATTAATCGTACCTCTTGTTATTCATTCATTAAAGCCACGCAACTTAATTAAATACGAAGAATAAGTATAAATCTAAAAGAATCACAGTCACAGAAATAGATGGTATTTCCTGTTTCTATAAGACGTGCTTCTGGGACTGCATTATGTATGAAGTGACCTAATTTCACACTTCTTTGGTGTTTGTTCACTCGTTAGCAAACCATTCTCGCGATTTCACCAAAAAGAAAGATTAAAGACGAAATAACGACACCTTTATTTATACTATTGCGAACGGAATGTCATTAATTTTCGTAATCTAGGGATACTATATACACTCTTAAGTTATTGTCTACAGGCATTTAGAGAACTGTTATTCGTTTATCTCTCTAGGAACTCGTCCAATAAATATACTAATAGATGTATTTAGTACAAATTCTATTTGTCCATAGAATTTTTTTATAGTTTAAATATCGTTGGATTCTGATAGAAAAACGATTTTTCTCAGAAATAAATTTCCTCCTATATTCATATCTCAGAACCTACAAATCGGATACAGAAACAATGCCACAATGAACGGAATAAATTAATCTTCTAATCAAAGTATTATTCGATAGAAACGAGATGAAGCAAAGCAAAGCGTAAAGTTTGAATTAAGTGCACGGAAAAAAAAGTTGGAAATCTTCCCACGAATTACTGGAGTGGTTCTATCTCAAATCGGAGAGGTAAAGACTCCAAAAATAGGCATAATTTACTCCCATTGAAGGAGACTTTCTACTCGAAAGATATTGGAATAAAATCTTCCGAATCAAGGTAGTAAAAAATCTTCATCTGGTTGTTGGCTTTTTCTCCTAAGAGAGGAGAAAAAGCCAACAACCAGATGAAGATTGCTTACAAGCAGCCGAATGTTCTTGTTTTTTGAAAGTGTTCGTTCCTAAGCGTATAGTGAGTTGCCGCTCTCAAAGTGCGCGGCGCTGATCTTTCTCACGTATGTGGGAGATTCCCTCCCTAGTCTAGGACACCGCCACTCCCGGATCTCACGCTCTTCCGTTCCGAAAGTGTCGGAGTCCTAGACTTGGGAGGGTATCTCCCCCATATGTTGAATTCTACAGAAAATTACTCCTAACTGTGGTCGAAAAATCGTAAAAATTCAAAGTTGAAGCACACCTCCAACAACTGATTTTTTCCTATTCTGTAGCAAAAATAATGCACGAAAAGTGTGTCGAACCAAGGAAATCGGAATAGTGTGTTTCAGGAAGCTACATTTAATTTTTCTTACGGAAATTTAACATGGGAAAAATAGACGAAAAGTAGTCATTGATGATTAACCAATAGCAAGCTACTGAAGAGGCAAAAACAAATTTCACGAAAAAGCGATTAAAGTAGGAGAAAAGAGCTTTAATTTGAGACTAGAATCGTTAAAATCGGTCGATTCTGTACAAAGCTATACGTCAATTTGAAAATTGCGAAAAATTACCAAAAATGACCAAAATTTTAAGAATTACGTGGATTTAGGAAAAGTTGTTCATTTTTGGTCATTTTTCGCAATTTTCAAATTCACGTAGCTTTGCACAGAATCGACCTATTTTAACAATTCTAGTCTCAAATTAAAGCTCTTTTCTTCTACTTTAATCGCTTTTTCGTGAAATTTGTTTTAGCCTCTTCAGTAGCTTGCTATTGGTTAATCATCAATGACTACTTTTCGTCTATTTTTCCCGTGTTACATTTCCACAAGAAAAATTAAATGTAGCTTTTTGAAAAACACTATTCCGATTTCCTTGGTTCGACACACTTTTCATGCATTATTTTTGCTACAGAATAGGAAAAACCAGTTGTTGGAGGTGTGCTTCAACTTTGAATTTTTGCGATTTTTCGACCAGAGTTAGGGGTAATTTTCTGTAGAATTTAACATGTGCATGAGAAGGATCAACTCCACCGGCTTCGCGGACTTTGAGAACGGCAACTAACTACGCTTCGTAGAAACACTTATAAAAATGAAAGCGATTTATTCCATCTCACAATTCAAGGACATAATTTATCCGAAAAATAAGAATTATTATCTCCTAAACATAGAAATTATTTACAACTGGATAACTGGGAGTAGTACGTTCTCAATTTTTGGAAACTATTACTCTTATCAATAAGATAAGTTATTGTTCCTATTCCTTTAGTTGTTTATAGCTCCCAAAATAGGAATATTTCCAACCCATTTTTTTTCCATGTGGGCGACTGTCGTCTTGATATGTATAGAAGTGTATAAGGGTGACGGTTTGTAACACTCCACAGTTTTTTTATCTCTAGGTGAATTAAGTATAAATAGTAGTATGCGCAGCGTAGCGTCGTAGATATTTTTATATAAGATAGTGGACAAATTTTAAAACCGTACTACCTAGGTACCCCACTATAAAAATTCAGGTGAGAAATTTTTAGAAATTTTTTACATGATTTCTCACGTGATTTGTTAGGTAAGATTTCAAGGTGAAATGGTAATGTTTAAAATGTCTCAAAATCGAAAAATTGTAGCGCTTCAAAAAGTGTACTTTTGGATTCATTTGAGGGGTGAAACTAGCATTTGGAGCAGAATCTCAGGTACGATTTTGGCATGAGATCTCACTTCACATGTTTTTGTTATACATATTTATTTTTATAATTTACTGAATAGAATTTTTCTCTATATACAACAAAAATTAGAAAATTAAAAAAATTATGTGCGTGATTTTTGAGATGATTATTTAGTGGAGAAACCATTTGTCTAACTGCTTTTGGTGATGCATAGATTTATTGTTTATTTCAGGTTTATGTTATATTATTTTTATAATTTCTCATTTTTAACTGTGCATGTATAATGAGAATATCATAACTTTCTGGTGTAAGTCAGTGTGTGTACGTGAATGTATACAGAAAAATCATATGGTGCCGTTAGTGTATACAAACAAAAATGAATTGACGTTCAGAGAAAAGTGCCATAATCTTAAGTGTAACTTGAGTAAAGAAAGAATGGAAATTGTCTGATGAGCACCGAATCTATAACCCTTAGTTGATACTTCGTTCAGTCTCAGTTCCCTAGCTGTAGGTACCAAATAAACGTTCCTCCTATTGCGCTACACTTAGGTTATACATAAAAGAAAGTTAAATGTAAAAATTTTATACGTATATAGGCGTATTGAATTTCTCGCACACCCATTTGAATATATAAGTAGCAGGGGTTGCTCCTTCAGGCTTCTTCTATACTTGCCTTCGGAGCGCTTCCGCGCTCCTTGATAAGACGCTGTTAATTATTGATTTATTTGATTAATCCCATAATCCAACAAGAGCTTTATAATAAAAAAGTATACATTTATAAGCTTATTAAATTTTATAAATGCATCGCCTCAAAAAAGAATTAGAATGTCCATTTACGTGACCGAAAGTCACCACGAATCTAGATCCAGACTTATTTAAAGATGAAAAATCTAAGGAAGACCCGATTTATCAACCTATCTTAGCAATCATGTATTTATGTATGGAGACGTTGTTCGCACAAGTACGTGATTATAGAACAAGGCTCGCGAGAGTCATGAACTCGGAAGGATTTTTGGATTATCTCAATCAAGAGAAAGTGTTTAAAAATTTATTACAAGATTATTGTGGTAGTGAGGTATTGGTTATTGATCAGTTATTAGTTACTACTACTTATACTGCTAATACGCAGACAAATAAATTAATGTTGTTAATATAACACCAAGTGAAACAATATAATCAATTGTGACACTAACATTGCTCTAATTTCTTTCAAAGATACGTCACTAAGGAGTATTAAATTATTTTACAAGCGATAAACAAAATTATGTAGAATATTATATATCATTTTTAGAAACGTATCAATCAACATTATTTATTTAATTTATTTAAAGGATTAAAGGATCGATGGCGTTCGTCATATCAATACATTTTATTTTAAATATTTCCTTATTTGAAAAAAAAAAACATTTTGAGTTTAAACAATCATATATTTAATACTTTACATTACATTTTTGAAAAATTAGTGTTTTAAAGAGTAGCTAACAGTATTGTTAATTTTTTTCGCAATTATAATAACACTCAGTGATAATTTTCCCTTTTTGTTTTGTACGTACAATTGAAAGAAGAAAAAATTTCTAAAAATGTTATTATACACATCGTAGAAGCTACAAAGTACTATTTATACATTGAAGCTGATGACAATATGAATGCTAATGAAATAATAAACAATTTGTCTGATTTTAAACATTTCTTAACGAAGAATGTGTTACTCTGATCGAATGTAAAAGTATCGCAATAACCTTCATGTACGAAGTTGGACGAAAAACTACGGTATCGCTAGTAAAACATCCAATTTCTTTGGAACCCGAGTGCCCAATGTGGTACTATATTTTAATTTTAGGAAGAAACTTACGGCATTGTAGACGTATTTCTTAAATCTTATGAGTTGTTGAAGAGTCCATTCTACCGTATACACGCAGCTAAATGTTCAGAGAACATACGGATTATGATAAAGTAAATGATCTTTATTTTGAAGTTTATAACATGAACCTTACAAGAGCTGAAATTCAACTTCGCTTGGCGCTTGGGTTCACGTGGAAGAAGGATATTGCTGTTGGGTGTACGAGTGCAGAAGATCTACTCCAAGCTGAAGTTTATACGTACAACAATTGTCGCCCAAAGTACAATGTTTTTAACATATAAAGGATTTTTTTTCAAAAGGAAAACTTCGCGTACATCAAATGACTACATTGTAATTTTGAAACTTGTCTTTATAAGTAAATGTAAAAAATTATATCAATTTCCAATTCATTTTCGGCAGATGGGCAGTAAATATTTCAAAAAAGCGACTTTGACTAATAATTTTTCATCAGATCACCAATACGGAATTTGTATGACAAAAGTCGATCGTTAATTTGATTATTTACAGCATTTGAATTACATGTTAAAAAAGTTCGAAAATGATGAATTTTACAAATAGAAATGACTGTTAATGATAGTTTTTAGATTATATTTTAAGGTAATGTGCGGCTCCCAATGTTACCGACAATTATAAGGACCCGCTTATCTCTTTCAATTTTGAATTTTCAGCAAAAAACTCTGCCACGCTGTAGATTTTGTAAAGGACTACAACGTATCAAAAAGATTTTTTCTTAAAATTGAAAATTGAATGAGAAAAACGGATCCCTGCAATCGTCGGTAAAGGGTAGAACGCACATCATCTCAATGAGAAAAATATTAGACTCTATGCATAACTTTTTGAAAGCAATAATTGTCAACCTCGAAACAATTGAAGGTACTTATTCACTTTTAAACTACTCAATATTTAAGTAATTTCAATATTGAAGTAAATTAAGATTTATCTTTAAACTAGTCGAACCCTGGTAGTTTTTTTAAGGATTATTCACGTTTAAAATTTTATTTAGATCTTCTTCGACACAAAGAGGAAGGGGTTTACTGTTTAAAGTTTAACAAATGAAGTCTTTTTAGAATACAATTTATTCTAACTTACTTAATTATTATGTAACATAATAAAAAAATATTTTAATTCTTTTTTTTTAGTATTACATTAATAACGCGCTTATTTTTTAGAATATATATTTAATCATTAAAATATAAAGATAGTTACTAAAAAAATACATTAATAGTACAGAAAACTAACTTATCTGTATTCATTATATGGCGTAATCTTTTCTATTGGAAAGATACATTCTTTAACAGACTTTAAAAATAAACACATTCATTACGCATAAACATCTCAGTCAAAGGTAACACAAAGTAGGTGAACATTCATATTCTTCACACCATTTGATTAATTGGATAACTCTAGTTTAAATACTTTCTATTTGAATTGTATATACTATTCTAGATAAACATTGACACTGGTTTTATATTTAAACTTAATTATATTAACAATAAAAAAGCTAATGTCTCTAAAATTTTAATCTTTTAAGGGGGTCATAGACTTATAGGCCTTTGAGGCCAAAAGCACCTAAAAAAATATGTTAAAATATAATTAGTTATATATGTACTAAGGATATATTATAATTAGGCACAATTTCTAATAAAATAGCCCAAGATATAATCTGTAGATCTATTTACTCAGACATATTGCATTGCTAAGATTTTGGCTTTATTGTAACTCTCTGAAGTCACTGCTCGATGGATTTTCATAGGACAAGCCATAAATTACTTGAAATTCATGCAGTTGTTAACGGCCTTGTAGGCATAATGGAGGAGAGAACCCCCGCGCACTCGAGTTGACAAAAACCATTACCGATAGATAGAGACAAAACGCGGGCGCGCAAACATGTAATCTGCTCCGGAGATCGCTACAAGTAATAAAGTTATTGACTATAGTCTAATCGCCGTGTCTTTATTTATCATCCTGCCCACAACCTGTGTTTCCCTCTATCTCAAAACAATTATGGCCCGAAGAGTTGGAAATTAAAATTTTTTTTGTGTATCCAATTTTAAAATCACAAAAAATCAGAAAAATTCTTAAAATTTAGTAATTAAAAGTGGGTTTTCAATATAAAAAATTACTCAATCAAAAAATTTTAATATTTCCAACTCTTTGGATCATAACTGCATGAATTTCAAGTAATTTAAGGCTTGTCCCATGAAAACCTATCGAGCAGTGGCTTGAGAAAGTTACAACAAAGCCAAGATCAATGCAATATCTCTGAGTAAAATAGGTCTACAGATTATATCTTAGGCCATTTTATCAGAAATTGTACCTCCTTAAAATATATTATTAGTATATATAACTAATTGTATTTTAACATATTTTTTCGGGTGATATAAGCTTCAAAGGTCTACAGGTCTATGATCCCCTGAATATCCGTTTGTTGAGTAGTACTTTATTATTGAAACTTTACTACTATTAAATCTATTAGATAGATAACAATCCTATAAAAATTTTCAAATGAAATGAGTAAGATAGGTATATTCTAGAATTTTTTCAATTAATATTTTACATTTTTTTACTTTATACTTCATATCAATTTTATAGGAAAAATCACATGCAGAGTTAACCCGTTAAATGCAACTATATTTAAATTTTTTGCGTAATTATATAATCATGCTATGCACTTGAATGAAAACATTTTAAAAATGTAAAAATGTAGCAACTGGCTTGTGAAAAGCAACAAATTGTACCAAAATAATAGATGTAAGAGTATTATGTAAATCGTTAAAATCACTTTCGTAACATTTATGTCAGGATACCAAAGGGTCGACAAAATTGGTAAATCATCTAATGCATACACTCTATTTGAATATCACGATGGGATTGAGAAGAAAATTCAAAACGGTCTTAGCGCCCAAGTAGATGCCCCTCAGAATATCGTTAGGGCCAATTCTGTATCTATTTCTTTTATGCGACTTTAAGTCTATGGCATGACAGACGTGACAACCGACCTCTTTAAGCATAATGTGGGGTGCCGAACCGCCTAGCAGAGATTCGCCTTCCAGGCCGCTGTTCGAAAGAACGCCGGAGAACCAGATCTTATCGCCAGGATAGATGTTCAAGCTGAAATTGGCGAAGGACCGATCGCCCAATAAAACGGCCTGCGCTGTACTGCCCCATATGCCGTTCTTCATTTTCACGAATATCTCGAACTCGTACATGTTCCAGTTCGTAACGTGGCACCTACTTTTTTTCCTACGGACGTTCAAGTATGTCTTGCAGTTCATCTTGCGTAACTCGTTTGCGTACCTAATTAAATAAGATTAATTTAATGTTTACTAATAATTAATAAATCACATTAAAAAGTACTATTTAGAAACACCATTAAGTAATATTTATTGAATTTAATTTTTAAATAGTATATTAGAAAGTTGTAAAATTCTTACTTGTCGCAATCATCTTTATGGGGTTCCCCGAGTGCGCAACGCATAGGATTAGCGACAAGATCGGGCAATTGATCGAGCACCAGGGCGAGATTATTCTTGACTGACTTGATGCGCGTGCTCGTGACATAGCCCTCCCATGACACGGATACTCCCTCGAGCTGCGCGCACTGTACTTGGATTTGAGCTTTCGAGGAAGACTCCTCCCAGGCAGGCTGGTGACAGTAATTCTGATATTGCTCCCAGGATAGTTCCGACGGCATTTCGAACGGACTGGAATCTACTGACGAGTCTCTGTAGCCAACGATCATTGGCCAGCTAAGAAACGCGCCGGCAGCTACCCCGAGGACCAGCTGCAATGCAAGCAAATAGAAAAATATTATTACCAGTTGTAACCAAATTATTTTAATTTTATTGTTTTATGCAATATGAATTCACTTATTTTTGTTATTACTTAAGGTAGCCCTTTCCCAACTGCAGAAGTAAAAAAAAGCTAAAAAATATCTATAAAAATAAGCGCTCTCTCATGTTAGTTTTGTACGAAATTTCAGATTCCTATCATGACTTTTACTTTTGGGAAAGAGGTATCTTAAACCGTTCAAATATTCTAATAAAGAATGAAACTTTTTTCATTATAAAATAATAAAGTTGCGAACCTGAATGCAGGTGATAACCCAATTGAATCTTCTCGGAGCTCTGGATTTTCTCAAGTACCATGATGCCATGAACGGCAATCCACCGAGGACTACAGTGATACCCACACGCATCACCACGTCGCTCTCGGACAAGTATCTCGCCGTGGCGACAATCGGAAGCACAATTGACGCCAAGCCTACGATTGGCAAGAACAAGACCATACCGACCAGCGCCAGCGCACCTCTGATCAATCCGTACCACGTAGCGCTCTGCGAGCTTAGAATAGCCAGCTGCCACCAGCTAAGTGCCACACAGTGCGGTATCAGGGTCTTGTAGGTACCGCGCCAGTTGTCCCTCGCGGCCATCTTCAGGAAGATTGCGGGTATGAGCAGGTAAAACACGGCGCGGAAATTCAGGCAGAACTCAATGCCGTTGCCGACGACGTACGAGGCGAAGGTTGGCACTTTTATGTCAAGGAAGCGCCAGGTTTGCGCAACCACGAGATCCATCTCGTACGGGTACTTCGCGAGCACATTCACGCTGAAGCTGAAGAGCGTCAGGAAATCCGGTAACTTGGATCGACTGTCCCGCCAGATGAAGTTCAGCAGAGTGACGAAGGTCAAGCTAACGGCTATTACCGTGATTTCCGACTGCGGCGTCCACTGGTGCACTATCACGGGAAAGAGCACCAAATTCAGCAGCAGAGCCAGGAAAAAGTGAGCGTACGGCTTGAGATTGTTCCGGCAGAACTGGTACTCAGACTCTTCAGGATTCAGACTGCCGCCTGAGTAGCTCAAGAACAGGCGCGACCAGACGCGCAGATCTGACAGCTCGCGTTTGCGTTGCAGTATCTGGAACGTCGCGATGATCATAACGACGAAGGACAGGTAGTATAGAGCCAGAGGTATAAAGAGGACGACGCTCTCGGCCCCGAGGAGAGCGTGTAACACGATCAGGATGATCGTGTGCAGATGGGTGGTAAAGAAGAGCTTGCGCAGGGGCAGTCCACGTTTGCCAAGCGTTTCCACCAGCCAAATGTAGAGTCGTTTCAGCGAGGCGAGTGGGTGGACGAAGGGTCGCTGGAGCAGCGGCACCGCGTCTAGATCCATCTGCGCGGGGTCGACAAGGCACAGTACGCGGGAGACCACGGGTAAACTACCACGCGCGTATGATGCCGCTGCAGATACCAGCGCTGCCTCCGTGATCTTCTCGCCCTGATGTGCTGACCAATCTGTTTTGGGAGGAAATAGACAATTTTATTTTACAAGTTTAGATGAATTTTTTCTACTTTGATGAATGAAAGGTATATAACAAAGTGCGAGTCAGAAATTTCAAAGATTATACATTGTAGGCATTACCTGGTGTTCCATCCTGACCACCTTCTTCTTTATTGTTGGACAAATTGTGAATTGATTCATCATCAGAAGGTGAATCTTGGTCACAACTGTCTTCAGTTAAAGACTTTTGAATATGATTCTTACCATTTACATATCTAGTGTTACTCAATTTATTACTAGTGGAAGGAAATACCAATTCTCTCATACACCTTTGTAATTGCTCAGTCGTAATAAATTCTTCACCATTGGACAGACTAGATAAATGCAAAATCACATAATTTTAAAAATTGTCTACTGTTTTTATCAGCTAAAAGTAACATTTTAATTTTACTCTTTATAAAATTAAAAAATTTAACGATTCATAAACTATAAAGATAATTTATTGATGGGATTAAACTAATCAACTCATTTACCTTGTGAACATTTCTCTAGCAGCTCGCCTAGCAAGCTTCTCATCTTGTGACATGTCAAGGCAACTTTTCACATCATAATAGTTATGTTCAGTAATACCTCTGCCAGTGGCCAAACACTTTCGAAGGATGTCTGTAGCTTCTAAATTACCCTGCTCTGATGCTTTGGTCAACCAATAAACTCCTAACTTAGCATTTTCCTCCTTGTCAATATCTAATTCTAAAAATGTTTTTGTTTATTTCACTTCACTACTCAACAATAACACAAAGTTATTTCTAATATTTTATTTGAGGTAATCTATATTTACACTACGTTAAATAAAGATTTATTAAAACTTTTAAATAAAAGTGCATACCGCAACATTCTTCTAGTAGCTGCTTAGCTAAAACAACTTGAGATTCTGGGCAGCCATCCTCAGCCAGCTGAGAACGTAGTCTTCTGAGAGAGCCTTTCGGTCCATCTAGAATAAAAACCCATGTTACGACAATTATATTACTTTGCCTTTGTACTATGTGCTAAATATAAACTGCTAGTTTGATAACCACTTGAATAAGATTGTAAAAATATTTATAGGTATACTTTCATTAAAAAAAAAGTCAATTTCCTTTATTTAATTAATAAATATTACTATTTTTCAAGTGCTTTTATAAAAGCTTCATTACTAAGTCTAAAAATATTTTTTAATTTATTTTGATTTACATTTGATTAATTTTGAATACAAAGTTAATTGACCCTTAAGTACACTAAATCTAATTTAGAAGATTTAAGCTTGAACCAAAAATAATTACATGGAGCATTACTTGGCAATGAGAATTAAGAATACTATTTGAAAAAGACTAAATCAATTAACTTTATCTTCTTCAATGCTATTGTATTTATACTAACTCTATTTATATATATTCAATGTTTTTTTTATTGAAGGTATTAGATAATTAAGAATAAAATTGCAATGACCTTTTTTATTCAATATAAATTTTTATGATGTGCAAATTTTAAATAATACTTGAAAAATTAAAAATACCTTTTATTTAAATTCCCTTTTTAGTAAAACAAGTATTTTGTTACTCATTTGATGGTAGAATAAAAAAAAAAAAATTAAATGTTAAATCTACAGTTACTAGTTAAATGCTAGTTTTATGTAAATTACATGAACATACTGTTTATAAATAGAATATGTATTGTAATCATCTATATTAAAAATTTGTGATAGTGCAGAATTGCGTAATACCTTTCATACGTGATAGAAAGTTCATTTTTCATTTATTTATATATTCGGCGTCAATGGATATTTGCGAAATTCCAGGAAAAAAAAAATCACATGTGTGTATCGAACGTATGAAGAACTACTTATAAGTAACCAAGTCGTAAGTACACTTCGCTTGGACCTTCGGCTTTCAAAGCTCCCTGCTCCCCATAAACACACTGTTCTTGTATACACACACACACAACAAACAAGAATCATCGATCAATATATCCACAACCCACGCTCGGCGTAAACATCGGGATCAATAGACTCGACTGACAGGTCGAAAACATTGGCAAAAAAAGGCGCGCGCGCGCTCGCGCCCTCGCTAGGATCGACCGGACGCGTTCTCGTGTCTTCCCTTCAAAAAACACTCTCGCATTGCCTTACATCACCTGCACTCTCCTAATAATCTACTTATCTCTCTCTCACCGTGCAGCGTCCACTGCTTCCTGCCGGACTTCCCGGACAGTGGCACGACGCCGGCCATGACGTCGTTCACCTCCTACACGAGGAGTCTCGTCTTCGTCTCGGGTTTCTCCTGCTTCTTCTTTACCGTTACGGGCAACTGAGCAGCGGTCCAAACAGAACCGTGCAGGAGGCTCTCCAAGAGCTGGTGATGCGTGGGACGCGCACGCACTTTCGCTTTCGCGCGGTAAACGATCCCTTTCCTTTTCGCGCTCTGGGTTTGTAGGTTATACTATCTATATAGTTGCGCGCGCGCCGCGGGCGCGTGGGTTCGCGTATGCGCCTGCGTGAAAGCTATAGTATTCAGTATGTAGCGTAGGTATGCAATATGCATCTATGCGACGTGCCAGGCGTGTGAACACTGGAGAATGCTTCTTATGTCTTTTTTTCGTGGAATTGAGTTGCGTCGGCTTTTTTTCGGAGCGGATCAGATACGTGTAGGCGGCGGCGAGATGTTGTAGGACTTGTAGGCCGTGAGGCTAAACGAAGGACTGCACGAAGGCAGTGCTATACTTACTAAGACTTTTGTTACGAGAGTAAAGCGTGCGCTCGGGGTTTGGGATAAAGTGCGTGCGTGTGTGGGGTCGCATTCGAAAGTATAAGTTTTAAGTGATATCAGCGACTGGACAAGTTACTTTCTTTTACTTTTACAGTCATTTATTTTGTTTATTTAAAGTTTTTGCTTTTAAAGTTCATAAAAACATATTTTCTTTCGTTTTCCTTAGAAAATGAACATTATGTCCTTAATTCATGCTTTTTAAAATTGAAGAATTTCTTATGAATTCTTAAAACAGACGAATGCAAAGTTTAAAATAGCGATACAAGTACAAAAATTTAATTTGTATAATTTCAGAGTAATTTAAGGCAATAAAAATATAGTAATCTCTTAGAATCGTTTTAAAATTTTCGACACATATGCACGCGCGCGCGCACACACACACACACACGTCATATATATTATTGTTGCCCTCTGTAAATAAAAAATACTCGTATTTCTTAAGTTTTCATGAATATATACAAAATAGTTTAAGCTTCTTTTACATAATGCAAATTCAAATATCAGTGAACCTTAAAATTAAATGATAAAAATATGATAATAGGCAAATTTTACCTGTATTGTATATTATTATATCTTCTGATTTTTATGTTGTAAATTTATTTTGTTATATCACTTTACAAGATGCTCAAAATGAAAGTATAAAAAAGTATGTCACAATAAAAGCAAACATGTACACACAACAAGCTCTTAAGTAAAGGAAAAAGAAACTTTTTACCAAAAATAAATTTAAAAATTTTCAATTATTATTTATCGAAAGCTTTTATTACATAAAATTATATTATCTATTTCTAAATCGTAATTTTTGACAGCGAAAATTTTGAATAATATATAATTATAAACAAGATGTAACATATAAAAATGTACATAATATTTCATTTTAGATTATTAGACTTATTATTATTGCATAAGTAGACTGTGCGTTTCGCAAATTTCTAGTTACTTACAATCTAATTTACGTATACAATTAAAAATACAAAAAGATATTGTATAAACATAAATATTACTATTAATTAATTAACAGTAATACAATAGTAACAAAATAATACAGAATGCGTAAGTAGACAAAAATCCTTCAAATCGTTGTAATGTATCGTAATATAACAATACAATAATACATTTTATATAAAAGTTCATTAGAAAATAATTATTATACAAACGATATAAACGATGAACTACTAGCACCTAGAAATTCATGTTACATTATATAATAGCCTTAATTTCAATAATTGTACTCTATTTATATTATGACACGCGCACATTTATATTCATGCACACAGTTGCGTGTATATATTTATATATAAGGAATTCTCCATGAGATCCTATCTTTGGGAGTTCAAAAAAGAAAAAAATTTTTGAAGTATACGTCTGCGATAATTTTTTTTTTGTAGGTCATACATATAATAGACCGAAAAACAGTGTCACACGTCTGTTGCGGCAGCTACACCACTTTTATCATCTATTATATGACCTATATAAAAAAAGAACCAAATTGTTGCTGAGCGAGGTGTGCCTCACAAAATTTTTTCTCTAGGTTTTTCAACTCTCTAAGATTGAATTTATTGTAGAATTCCTCATATATATATTTCCGCCAAATAAATGCATTTTATCGCGTTATGCATAAAGCAAATCCAACTGTGTTGTACACATATAAAATCTTCACTTAAAAACATAAATACAATATTATTGCCCTTGTAGAAAAGGCGTTTATTGTTCAGTCGTTACAATATAATATACGTAAATTAATACGTTCGTCGGTAATACGGAGCCCGTTGCGGCAAACGCAGCTTTGCAAGTCTAATTGTCGGAGCGATGATCCTTGAAGTACGTGAAAGTAAAGTTGTAGCGAACGCAAAATGTAGCTTCGGCATGTGGCAATTCAACTTTTTCCCTTCGTTTGGACACTGATAAATGACGCTCGCGTGTGTTACACTTCAGCAAAACCACGTTTGGGCCGGCTCCTCGTGTAGTCAAAAGTCCGCCCGCGCTCCTGTTCCGCCGCTGAAAGTAGAAAAAAACGATCGTGATGTGACTGATTAATTTAAATGTAATGTGAATATAGCATCAAATGCAAAATAGAAAATTTCATAGTAGTAATATACAATTAAAATCTTTTTTATTTTTTTAATTTGAAATATGTTTCATTTAAAGAGGTTCTCTCTCTACCAGGTGCACTAATAAAAATGGGTTGGCTACAAAAATTAAAAATTTCATTTTTTCTTTTATTGAGTAGAATATTAAAAAATAACGAGGTAGTATTTTTTCTTTTGTTAATTCGATTAATAATTTTCAAGATACAGCATTTTAAAGTTTTCAAATTGTTATAACTTTTGTAATTATTGTTTAAATAAAAAAAAAGAAAAAACACGACCTAATTTTTTTTGTTCTTTAGCAATATCTGAAATAAACAGAAAACGGGTAGCCAACCCTAATGGGTACACTTCTCAATTTTTGTTTATTCACGAGGTATATACTTCATTAAACAGGTTGCATAAATAAACTTCCACCAAAGAACGATTGTACGATCAAATTAAACAATTCTATTCATTCTAATTATCAATAAAACATCCCACTTAGAAGCTGATTTGTTTCATTTTTTGAGGTTGATTGTACCTTTTTTATATTCCTTTATTTATTTATCGGCGTCACAGACTCTGAATGCATATTTTGAAGAGTGTTGAATAATTGTTGAAAATTCTTCTATGAAGTCAAAAATGTTCGTCCAAATCTTAGCGTTATAATTACTGAAATACACTGAGAAAAATGAACATAGTATGTTACCACTATATCATTTAGTTGTCGAAATATAGTTAGAGATCCTATGTTTTGTAGTAAAGTATACTATATTATAGTAGTGTCAACCATAATTATTGTAAATACAACTATAATATAGTAACTTTTACTATAGAACAAGGTTGTGACCATATTGCACTATACGTATTGTAAAAGTAACCATATTTTTTTTCTCAGTGTATGAGTCAAAGAGCGAAAATGTATGATTTCCCATAAGAGCCCGTGTTAAACCGCAAAAAAATAAAAAAATTTATTTCTCGCTTCAGGACAAGTGTAGTTTTCTATGTTCAAAGTTTCATCAAATTTTTAGCGTTATTTCTATTGAGGGCTATTTAATATAATATTACTTTAATAAATTAATTTGAGAGATAAATTAATAAAATTTTACCGTAATATTACTGATTACAAATGAATACGTGATCGATTTATTTGCTTTGTGGACGTTATTATCACAGAATTTATGTCCCGTAAGTTTATACCTAGCTTAAAATAAAACTAAAAATATTTAACCTACACAACTTTCTTTACTTTTTGATTTTGGCTTTAGAAAACTTGAGATAAACTATAAATCCATCTATTTATTTCAGAAAAATTAATTCGAATCTGGTGTGAAGCTATATTATTACTATACATTATTACACTTTGTATTTTGGATTATTTTATTTTTCGTCATCCATAATTATAAGTTTCCATTACCTAGTGCATTTAGTTTATTTTTGAGTGAACTCGGCATTACCTATATTATAATTTATTGAGATCCTATAGCTTCATTTTTTTAATTTCAAATGAATCATTTGATAGAATATAATCAGTACGAGATAAATATATATTTTATATCTCGATACATAGCTAATTTTATTAAAAATATATAATAAATTTATAAAGCATTATCAATATAAAAACATTGAAATAAATATGAAGAAACAAATATTCCTTTATTATATTACCAATGATAAATATATAGAAGAATACTTATTAACATATTCTTTTATAATTGTTTTTCACATTATTTCCGGTCATTCGCTTCCGATTTATTATCGAGCCGCGATATTTTTACATACTTATCATTAATTGTCAAAGAGTTGAATCACTGCCTCGAAAAAACATTGAATAAAACTATTGACGTGGAAGGAAGAATTGTTCAGCGCTTTTTTATCTCCCGTTCCATGTCAACAGTTTTCGAATAGACTTTAATCTTTATCTTGCAGCTGTTTCGTGCCATTCCCTTGGTAAATTATTCACACACGTCAGCAATGCATATACTTACAAGTTATTTGGACTGATGTAAGGCGGCGGATTTGGACGTACGTACGGGTTGCTATGATCCTTCGCGGTTCTGGAAAGAAAGATAAATTATTTTTAGATAAGACACAAATATATGAGGAAATTCACACAAAATTTACACTTAAGACGGCTTTAAATGTGATTGAAATTTCTTTTTAAGGCACACCTTCCAGACGCGTTTTTTCTTCTTGCTTATATCACAAAGTATCAGGAAAAAGCGTGTAGAATTAAAAACGTCTTTGTGACACATTTTTTTAAAAGTTGAAATTTTTAAGGAAAATATCAAAAAAAGCCCTCTTTTCAAATCTCAACCATTGAGCCCAGAAACGTTCTACACAAAGTTTCAAAAAAGAAAATAAAACTATAAAGAAAGAGCTTTTACTTTTTTTACTCTCAAAGTCAGGGCTGCCGATTCCTGGGATTTGAGTATTTTTATGCCTTTTCGATACTCAACTTTAAACTCTTCTACAGCTTTTGAAGGAATCAGCATTTCTTTTTTAATTTAAAAAAGAAAGTAAATCAAAGCTCTTTCTTTCTACCTTTATTTTTTTTTTTAAACTTTATGTAAGACGTTTCTGGGCTAAATGGCTGAGGTTTAAAAAAGAGTTTTGTTTTACATTTCCTTAACAGATGTTGACTTTAAAAAAAAATTGTCAGAAAAACGTTTTTAATTGTACATGATTTTCTCTTGTGATATAAGAAATAAGAAAAAACGCGTCTGGAAGGTGTACCTTAAAAAAAATTTGGTAATTCCTCATATAATATGGTAAATCCAACTATTTCAACTATAAGTATTAAACTTAATTCAACACTTTTTAATATATCTCAGCTTCTAAATAACGAACGCCACGAGCAACACGTTACACCACACTCAACAAAATATGCTAATTAATTTATTAAAGACTCGCACTACTTGCCTCGGACTACGATTGATTGATTGAGAGTCGCTGGGCGTCGGACTGCAGGACGGCTGGGTGGCCGAGAGTGAGCGCAGCGTGCCTCGGCTGCTCGACGTGCCCGCGTACTGGATCATCTGGACGCCGTTCGTCGTGCCGTTGTCCATCAGCAGCGGGGTGCCACGCTTACCGTTCGACGTGATGCTGAAACACGAGGTGGACGAAAGTTTTAGAAAAAGCTTACGTCAATTGCCTTGATATTGCCGAATTCATTCATCACAAAGATCTTTATGTACCAAGAATAAACTTCTCAAAGAAGTGTTTGTGTAGTGCCGTTTATGTCGAAGTAGCCGAAATGTCGACGGCAAAAAGAAATATTGGTCTTTCAATTTTCATCCACTTACATCTTTGAGCAACAAGTATAGTAAATTCTTCAATTCAAAAACATAATATTCCGATGATCACCATCGGAAGCACAATGATGAAAAAAAAATTGAAATCGAAGCCATAAAATATTTCTTATTGAATCATCAATCATTGTTGAAATTAGATATTTTGTGTAATCTAATGATAACGCAAAATTCAACATGACTATCAAGAGCCTTTCTAAATAAAAATATAGTATAAAATGCTATCATACAGGTGGTAACTCGAGGGCGGCCAATTTCTTATTTGTTTCTACAGGCATGTTGAGAACAAAAAACCATCAAAGAAACATCAAAATATAGTATATCTTCTAAGAAGAAAAAAATTGAAGTGCCCTTGGAGTGATGTTAACTTCACACGAAGCCAAATTGTAAAAAGAGCGTTTTGACTACGCCATGTGTAGTTAATTCGGCCAATTGAATCCAAAAAACTTTATTAATTTTTATTTTTTTAAAGCACAATTGGAAAAAAAGTATAAACATACATTTAAGTACAATCTATCTTCTACTCGAAAACAAAATTCCGGACACTTAAAAAATGAAATTAACCTTGCTAAAAGCTAAATCAAAAAAAAACTGACCAACATATTATTAGCGCGTGTAGTTAATATGGTCACTTTTCGGATTAATTCTCTTGTTAACAATTGAAAATGTTTCTGAAAATTTTGAAATAATTTATAAACCATATTTTGAACAATTTTTAACTACTTATATATGTCTCATTAAGGTTCTTCATAAAGTGGGGACGTGGAAGTTTGTGTGTGGCCGAATTAGACATATGGCTGAATTACCGAGTACCTTATTACATTTTACTGCAAGATACGAATTACTTCAAAAATCATGTTATTCTTCAATTGATGAATAGAGTTTTAAACAGTATCACCAACAAAAGTTCGTTAGACGTAAGTACTTTGTTAAGTTAAATTCTTCTTTACAGAGCTTAAAATATAATCTAACACTACGCCGAAATTGCAATAATCCGCTTAGGTAGTTTTAAATCTTTAAACGAGATTTTCGAGGTATTTCAAACGTACATATTTCTCAAAAAATTCTTACTAAAATCTTTATGAATAAAATTTTTAACGTATATTATACTTTTGAACGTAAGATACTAAAAATAATTTGTAGATTCAATTAGAGTACACAATGTATGACAGAAAACAGTAGGATCAGAGTTACGAAATCGAAACTCAATTCCGAAACAAATCTGCCGTTTGAGAGAAATTCGGAAATAAAATTCCAGCGAAATTCCGCTTGGAGGTTGTATGCTGCAGCAAACAGCCTCGTTTGCATCTCAACTTGTCACGCCGGGCGAAAATAACGGTTCGAACGCTCGCGCTGGGAAAGCTCGAAGCAAACAAAACCAAAGTAAACGCAAAATCGACGTAGACGCAGAGCAGCACATACGCGAAAAAGAGTAAATATCGGGTTTGCACAATCGAGAAACGTCACGTCGTGTATACGTGAATATGCGTGTGTGTGTGTGAGTGTCGCGACGACGTAAAACACCCGGGAATTGCATTTGAAAGCCAGCCGCGTTCATGCGCACGTATTATGCGCGCGAGCGTCTTATCGATCACGATTATCACGATGCCGCAAGCCGGCTGCTGCTGCACTTTTACGTTTCTTTCGGGTTTCAAGCATTTTCGTAACTATTGCATAATAATAGTCGTTGTAGCGTCAAAGGGATGCAAAGCTGATAGGTAAATTGCGTGCCCATTTGCAGATTGGTTTTACGCAAATACCGTTGTTTTGTCGTGTGTATATATATATACTAATATAAGCATGAAACAAAAGGAAACGTTTTCATAGACTCTTAAAATTATCTGTAAAATGCACGAAATACATGTTAAATATAATTAAAGTTAAAAGTAATAAGAAATATGCAAATTTAATAATAATAAGTTCATGAAGTATGTTAGTTTGCAATATTATTTTTGCAATAAATTACAAATGTTTTTTCTATTTTTAATAAGTATAATTTGTTACACTTGAAAACAAAAATAAAGTCCAAGAAAAGTTCTTACGAAATTTGCCTGTTATACTTGTTAATTCTAAAATAATTCAAATTACCAAAAATTGGGAGGATTCAGGTCAATTAATAAATTTTATTCCTCTTCAGAAGTGGTATAAGTGTGCCAATCTTTCAGATAATAATTGTTTGTTAATTTGAATATGCAAACAAAAATTTATTTTTTTTTGCTTTCATATAGCTATGACAGCCTCTAAAAACTTGAGTGATTCTAACAGTAAATAACAGTTAAAACAGGTTTAGTGTGTATTCATGCTTAGAGTGGATAATTTATGATATAAAAACAAACTTTTCCGCTTTTCTTTCTTTTACGTAATTACATTGACGTATGAGTAGTATAATTTGAAGGGGATGCAAAAGTTGATAATCAAATTTTGCAAATATTTGCATATCTTTGTAAAGTCGCAGTAAATATTCATTCAAATTTTTCCATACTGCGATGTCTTTACACACAATTTCTTAGACAGATAAATTATAATTTTTTTATATTGCTTTATTCATTACCTCTATATATATACACGCACACGCACACGTACACGCACACACACACACACACACACACACACACACACACACACACACACACCCACACACACACACACACACACACACACACACACACACACACACACACACACACACACACACACACACACACACACACACACACACACTAATTCATATAAATAAGTATTAAGCAAAAAGTTTCAAGTAGTTCAAGCAGTGATGAGTAGACTGGTACGAGACCCTTCTCGAATCCGAGTATAATATTCAAGAAAACACATCGTTGTATGTAATTGTATTTCTACGTAGGTAAGTTTAGAGAACACGTAATTATTGATCAACAGTCAGGGTTTTCTTCCGTTTTCTTTATATTTACATGTAAATATATATAAATATATCTCTTGTTCTCAATTATAAGATGATACGATTTTAACATCAAAAACAATTTTGGTTGTAACTAACTAAGGAATATTGATGTCAAGATCGAGGCAATGGTAATAAATAATTATCCTCTGTGCCATTCTATAATATAAGATATTTATTCACAATTTCCAAATACTTATTTGGTCTTAGAACATCCCAAAGAGATATACGCATCCTTTGAACTTTAAAAATTCCTTTTCTTTTCTTTATACCCATCGAACTGGGTACCAACCGAATTCTATTCAACTTCCTACCTTTCATCTCTATATAACTAACCATCCCAAGAGAATTCGGAGAGACGATGTGCCACGTAAATGTGAAATCCAACGCCCGAATCAAGTTCTCTCGTATATACATACAAGTAGCAACGACTCACGAGCTCGGCGAATTTTTTTCCCGTTTGTCTCCGCGGGTAAGTACCGCGCGCTGTCGGAAACCAAAGAAGTCTGCGATAATTTAATTTCACGTTGTGTGACACCGTGACGTCATTGTCGCGTGCGTGCGTCACACACACGAGGTTGCGGTTGTTCGCGCCGTCGCTGCCGCTGCTGATTCTGTTGCCGCTCTATGTGTACGGTCGAGCGTGTAATAACGATGGCTGATTTAAGTAACTGCGTTTGGCAAAAATTGGAACGAGCGCTCAGAGCAGCAATTGGAAATGACGAGGCGCGCGTCGGGATGAAAATGAGTTTTTATTGTTGTTCCCGAGGCAAGTGGATCTCTTGTATTATTTGATGCTAGCGATTCCGTTTCTTTCTATTCTGCGACATTTTTTGTTTTCAAGAGTTAGTTCAGTTGGTAATTGTAATGTGCGCTATTTCGGAGTCGAGGTGATACTTTGTTACCCTTTTAAACTCAACTTAGATTGGAATGTACTTATATTCTGTAGAAAAATACAAAAATAATAATTCATCAATTGGAAAAAATTTACAATAATTTTAATATGTGCTATTCTAATTTGACATATTAAAAACATTCCAAAACTTACAAATATTCAAAACAACTGTTTTCTGAATGGTCCTATATTTAATATTTACACCATATAAAGTTAAAATACATTTTAAAATCTCGGGAAACATGGCTGAGTTTAATCCAGATCTAAGCGTTGGACATATTAAGAATTATTAAAAAATATTTTGCAATTCCTTATTGGCTTTCCAAAAATTACTTTACAGTTAAGTTACAGTGTGCATTAATGTAATCAGTATGCTATTCAAGAATTTATCTACATATATAAATCATTTGATTTTTGTTTATTAATCATGTTTTGATAAAACTTTATTTGTATGTATATTCATCCCAAGTATCATAAAGTACGTTCTAAAATCGCACTGATTAAAACAATCTACCGGTTCGTAACAAGTGTAAGTTATATACATAAATCTATCTGTAGGAGCCATAACAATGATAACACCTCATTGCAAGCGAATTTTTCCGTGATATCACCACCCAAAACAGCTTTATTATCCCCTTCTATAAATAAGGATTACGTTTTTCTATTTTTTTTCTTCAGCCTTCGGTATCATGCTAAATTCTTTTACCAGAGAATATGGTAATTTTTTATTGTTAGTCGATATTTTACGAAAACAATACCGGTGCGTATGTAGATCTCCCGCAGCAGGATCACGTTTGACTTTTGAATTCATTCAACCCTCGGGTAACAGATGAGCGATAAATTACATTCCACTTTAAATAGCATCATGACAATATCAGTCGAGTTTTTGTTACGTTTGTATGTTCTGTAAAACGTCATTTACATTGGCTACTAATTATACATATAATAATTATATATCTTAAGCAATTGTATAAATAAATATTGTAAATGAATTTTCATTATGTAACGATTAAAGTTCTTTAAAAAATTATTAATGCGGTATAAGTATATTTATTCATGGAGTCTATACTGCCGAATTCTCGCATACAAACATTTTAAGGTGTTTCAGAAAATAAAAAACAAGAGATTATTGACATATGAGGATGAAATATATATTAAAGTTACTGTCAATAATTATATTTTTAAAGTCTGAGGTCAGTTTATCGAACATGGTTAGAAAATATCATTGTTTCAAAGTAAGATTTTTAAAATTATTTTAATTGCACTGTTAAAAATTTTCGGAATTTTAAGATAAATTTAATGTACATTCTGTATAATAACATTTCAAAATTTTTATTAAATTTCAGAAATTTGCATTAATTTTATTGCAAATTTGCATGAAATTTAACTGAAATTTAATAAAAATGTTGAAGTTTTATTACAGAATGTACATTAAATTTATCTTAAATTTCAGAAAATTTCTAACAGTGTGGAGAAATCATGTACAAGAAATTCCAGCGAAAAATAGTTGCAAAAATATTGAACGATCTAGATAAAAAAGATTCATTCATCTAATTTTCAAGATATTTAATGTTGAAGATGAAAAAAGTTATGCTTTCAGAGTAGAAAGATACGCATTTTTGCACTTACAAGTCAAAATATTAACTTTGTGACGTTTATTTTTAAATGCACAAAGCTAGAAAAATATATCATGCATAAACTTCTTAATCCTTAGAGAGCTGGAAAGCCAGTATACTGGCTCAACCCACGATCGACACACTTCACACATGGTCAATCCATGATATAAGATTCCTTTTTTATGCATTTTCTTATAGAACGATCACGTACCCCAAATGCCTGTCCGTTAAAGATTAAATACTTTATTCTGAAGAATAAAGAAAATATTCTTTATACCACAGCTTTGACTCCGGAATTGTGAAATAACAATCTCAAGACCTAACGGGCTATGTTTTTTTATATAAAATAAACATATTTTTAGTCAATAATTTTTTAAGATCTTTTTTTCACTTGTTCGATAAAATACTAAACTAGTAAAAATTCGTTTAACAACGAATCCGGTGCGGGTGTCTATATTTAAGTTTGCTGTTACATAATTAATTATTATAGTGCGAGTAAAAGGATGTGCAGCGACGTACACATAAGTATATATAATTAAAACATTTTATTTTATGGCATGAAAAGTAAATACACGAGGCATAAGTCCGCAATTAAGTGGTTCGTATACTCGTTTTATTTGCGAATGAAAAATTTAAAAGATTATAATTAAAATACCATTTGCAATAAATATTATTACGTAACCGTATAAAAATATAAGAAAGTCATCAACATTTAATTCTCTAACAATTACTGCTCACGAGAACGTTACATTTTGATTTTGTTGAATTTAAACATTTATTTCTTTACTTCATTTAAAGAAAAACATTTAGACACGAAGTACTAAAACCAGCTTGTAAACACTTAATAACAGTACTTCACACACCGGGACGTGCATTCCATGTGAGAAATAAGGATTCCCATTGTTCCCATACCGGACGCTGCGCTTTTCGGAAACTATATACAGTGAATACGAAAAGCGCGTAGAAAAACGAGACAAACTTCATTTATCGTCGCACCGAAAATTCTTTTCAAGATGGGCGTCGGACAGCGAGAAAAAATCCCGCCGATGCCTTAGATGTTCAATGGTGTCATGCTGCGGGGCGAGGCGAGGGACGTCCCCTCTCGCCCCGCGGACGCACCCGCTCACCGCGCATCCTCCTCGCGCAGCCGACGAATTCGGTGTTTTGTTTACGTTTACGTTTCACTTACTTCTTTCCCAAATGCCCTGTAAGCGGTCAAGATCCCTCTACGTTTTTATTCTTTGATTATTTTTCTATTCAAATAAAGGTCTTTTAACCTAATCTCTTAACTTTTTATAAGAGATTTTTATGTTCAAAGGTCACATAACCTCACTCTCCCATAAGAGCCTATGTTCAAAACTCGATTTTCAAGAATTTTTTTCTCGAAAAAATGCTCAGTATAAAATATTTTATTTTATTTAAATAATGATATATTAAAATTTCAAAGACTTCTGTTAACTTTGCGGTAACCATTGAACATCCTTAAACCTCTACCAGGAATCTCTATCAAGCGGCCACGCGCGCGCGCTCAAGAGTACCTTGCATTAATACAAAAAGCCATGTTGTTGTGTGATGTGCATCAAAGGCGTATAGGGTTGCCACCCGTACGTTAATATAAAGTATTGTACGTTATTTTGGACTGATGTACGTTAAACTTTTAAAGAAACATAACGTACGCAAATGTACGTTATTTTCAGCTTTTCTAACAAAAAGTTCTCTTTCTGGTCTTAGCACGGTTGGGCGCGTGTAGTACCTCGGTATCATACATGCGAGTATTATTGTATAATACTTAGTATAATACCGTCACAAGTTTGCAACATTTTCAGAGTTCAAGGTATAATACCATACTTATTTCTTTTCCATTCCTCCTTTCTTATTGTTAGAAAAGTTTGCGCGGGCAACGGAGCAACTTGGCATTTCGTAGGCGGGGATGCGAGTTCTACGCATATACGGGAGTGCGTCAGACGTGCATACAAGGCAAAATAATTATTTAAACAATTCCTAACCCCAAGTAGGAGGGGGATGCGAGTTTTACGCGTATACGGGAGCGCTTTAGACGTGTATATATGGCAAAATGATTATTTAATAATTATGAACCCCAAGTAGGCGGGGGAAGCGAGTTCCACGCGTATATGGGAGAGCATCAGACGTTCATACATGGCAAAATAATTATTTTAATAATTATTAACCGCGAATAGACGGGGGAAGCGAGTTCTACGGGTCTACGGGAGCGCGTCAAACGTGTATACGTGGCAAAATAATTATTTAAATAATTCCTAACCCCAAGTAGGCGTGGGATGCGAGTTCCACGCGTATATGAGAGAGCGTCATACGTTTATGCATATACGGGAGCGCGTCAGACGTGCATACATGGCAAAACAAAATTTTGAATAATTCTTAACCCCAGACAGGCGGGGGACGCGAGTTCTACGCGTATACGGGAGCGCGTCAGACGTGCATACATGGCAAAATAATTATTTTAATAATTCTGAACCCTAAGCAGGTGGGGGTGGTGAGTTCCACGCGTATACGAGAGTGCGTCAGAACTGTATACATGGCAAAATAATTATTTTAATTATTCTTTACCCCAAGCAGGCGGCGGCGCGAGTTTCACGCGTATACGGGAGCGTGTCAGACGTGTATTCAAGTCAAAAAACCGCTGTTAATTGATTGGCACGTAGGTTCCAATCATTAATTTTCATTTCCAATATTTGAAATTTCATACTTTATTTCGTACTGTGTAACGTTTTAAAATCGTTTTTACAAGTCTAACAACTCGCATCTCCCGCCTTCTTGGGGTTAAGAATTATTCAAATAATTATTTTGCCATGTATGCACGTCTGATGCGCTCCCGTATACGAGTGGAACTGGCATCCCCCGCCTGTTTGGGGTTAAGAGTTATTCAAATAATTATTTTGCCATGTATGCACGTCTGATGCGCTCCCGTATACGCGTAGAACTCGCTTCTCCCGCCTACTTGGGGTTAAGAATGATTAAAATAATGATTTTGCCATGTATACGCGTCTGTCGCGCTCCCGTATACGCGTTGAACTCGTATCCCCCGCCTACTTCGGGTTAAGAATTATTAAAATAATGATTTTGCCATGTATGCACGTCCGACGCACTCCCGTATACGCGTAGAACTCGCTTCCTCCGCCTACTTGGAGTTAAGAATTATTCAAATAATTATTTTGCCATGTATGCACGTCTGATGCGCTCCCGTATACGAGTGGAACTGGCATCCTCCGCCTGTTTGGGGTTAAGAATTATTCAAATAATTATTTTGCCATGTATGCACGTCTGATGCGCTCCCGTATACGCGTAGAACTCGCTTCTCCCGCCTACTTGGGGTTAAGAATGATTAAAATAATGATTTTGCCATGTATACGCGTCTGACGCGCTCCCGTATACGCGTTGAACTGGCATCCCCCGCCTACTTAGGGTTAAGAATTATTAAAATAATTATTTTGCCATGTACACATGACTGACGCGCTCCCGTATACGCGTAGAACTCGCATCCCCTGCCTACTTGGGGTTAAAAATTATTAAAATAATGATTTTGCCATGTATACACGTCTGATGCGCTCCCGCATACGCTTAGAACTCGCATACCCCGCCTACTTGGGGTGTAGAATTATTAAAATAATTATTTTGCCATGTATACACGTCTAACGAGCTCCCGTATACGCGTTGAACTGGCATCCCCCGCCTACTTAGGGTTAAGAATTATTAAAATAATTATTTTGCCATGTACACATGACTGACGCGCTCCCGTATACGCGTAGAACTCGCATCCCCCGCCTACTTGGGGTTAAGAATTATTAAAATAATTATTTTGCCATGTACACATGACTGACGCGCTCCCGTATACGCGTAGAACTCGCTTCCCCCGCCTACTTGGGGTTAAGAATTATTTAAATTATTATTTTGCCATGTATGCACGTCTGATGCGCTCCCGTATAAGAGTGGAACTTGCACCCTCCGCCTGTTTGGGTTTAAGAATTATTCAAATAATTATTTTGCCATGAGTGCACATCTGACGCGCTCCCGTATACACGTGGAATTCGCATCCCCGCCTACTAGTTTTCTTGTAAATAATTTAAATGTAATACAATTTAAAAAATACTGAATAAAAAAATTTAGCACTACATAGCCTACAAGTATTATTTCTAATCCTTAGCATCAGATTATAAACTTATACCCAGTATGGGAAGACTTTAACGAAAGTTAAATCACTTGCAGTACATGAAGTACGTATGTACGTTTTTTTATATCAATGTACGTTTTCTTTTTACATGGGGAAAATAAAAATACGTTATTTTTTTCTTGAAAAGGTGGCAACCCTAAAGGCGTATCTATAACTCATCAGACGCATCGCTTGTATGTCACGAGGCGTTGATTAAGGACGCTTGCTCATTGCAATCGTAGCCAAAAGTACGCAGAGTCGAACGCCGTACGCCTAGCGCTCTCTCGGGTCTCCCCACTCTCAAAATTTCACGCGAGACTGTACACGTACCATGGCGCCGCTTCATCGGTGTGTATAATCGAAGCGCTCCGTCTGTGTAGACACACGCGTAGCGCGCGGGCACGCCATTGGTTTGTTTACACGCACACAAGGACACGCGCGGCCGAAGTTACCTACTTTAAACAACTGTATCTCGAAAACGGTGCTGCTAGGCTTTCTGGATTTTGGAGAGCTTATTTAAAATATCATCATTAGTAAAATATCTCTTTTTGGTTCAATTCTATAGAAAACTTTTGGCGTTATTAATGAAAACGTTAATTATTTCACGCCTTTTTCATAAGACACCGTATTAAATTGTCTAACTTTGATAGCTTATATCTCATGAACGGTGTTGCTAGGCTTTCTGAAGTTTGCAGATGTTGCACATAATAACAATAAGAATCTACCCTGCAAGTTTCATAAGATTCTATAGAAACTCATTTTGTGAGCAAGCGTCCTTAAGCCGTGGGCGTTAGCGCGTACCTATACCAACGTCGTGAGGCCGATGGAATTTCGAAAAAAGAAGGTTTCGAGGTAGCCGAAGGAAGTGTTCACGGGATGTCGATTACTGATCTTACTCGCGCGTTGCGTCATGTATCTGCGCGGCCGCTGAACCATGGCGCGAGGTAACTCCCGTGCGCGTGGTCTTAATTACGAGCGCCGACGATGCCGGTCACTTACCCCCCCCCCCCCCGCCATCAGCGTTACATGTCTGCAAGCGCCTCTATGTATATTCGTTCGCGGATGCGTCGCACGGCTCGCCGGCTTTATATTGGATTGAGAGGAAATTTCTTTTGTATATAATAGGTGGGTAGGACTTTACGAGGGGATCATTCAATTATCGGTGGTGTATGTATATACGGGGAGTCGATTAAAGTGACACAAGCTTTTTTATTGCTCGCGCATGATGTAACTCTTTATTTTTATGGCGATGAATGATTTATTATAGTACGTAGGAACGCAAAATTACGTCAAGAAAGTATATGAGGAAATCCAGAATTTATTTCAACTTATTTTCGCGTTCCCAAAACCGGTTAACATTTTTTTTTTTAAGACACACCTTCCGGACGCGTTCTTCTTCTTTCTTATGTCACAAAATATACGGAGAAAATTGTGTACAATTAAAATCGTTTTTGTCTCACATTTTTTTTAAAGGTTGAAATTTTTGAAGAAAATGGCAAAAAAAAACCTTTTCTTTAAATCTCAGCCGTTTAGCTCAAAAATGATCAATTCAAAGTTTCAAAACAGAAATTGAAACTAGAAAGAAAGAGCTTTCATTTACTTTTTTGAAAATTAAAAAATGTCGATTCCTCCAAAAGTTATAAGGGTCTGAAGTTGAACGTCGGGAAGGCATAAAAATGCACAAATCACAGGAATCGGCAGCGCCGACTTTGAGAGCATCCAATAAAAGATGCCCTGAAGAAGAGAGAGTAAAAATACTCCCGAAACGTAGGCAATAATAAAAGTTTAATATACAACACTGGTTCGTCTGGAGTCCGTCTTTTACCTAATATTTAATACTACGAACGCTTCCATTAAATTCTAACTAAATTAGATGACCGTTAACTGGTGCTTTTACCCTATTCAAAAATTTTTTCATCCATTATGTGACCTATAGAACAAGAAAAAATGTATTGCAGAGGTGTGCCTCTAATTCTTTTTTGTCGTTTTTACGACCGAGTTAGGGAAAACATATTGTAGACTTGTACATATATTCGTAAGGCAAATAAATTATTGAGTTCTAGTTAAGCTCAAATGAGGTCATTGTCTAAATTATTTCTAACTTCAAACAAAAACAGCTACTGGGAACAATAAAAATCATCCTTACAACGAAAACCACGTTTTCTTCTTTTAATTTTACTTTTATCGTTTTATTTTGTATCTCATATCTATATAATATTTTTGCAGGAATATTACCTCAAGGCATACAACATATATACGAGATATTCTACGAAAAACATCAAACCACTGGGTACAAAGATAAAAAAATAACACATTGTGAAATAAGGGAAGAAACTATTTTAAGCGAAGACGAGGTGTTCAACACGAGTCGAGGGCGCCAAATTCCGAACCATTTTGAATGTGCAAAAATCGGGAAGATGGTCCATTGGGTGACAAGCTTATTTGCTATTTTTCTGGAAATAAATAACTTTATTTCTTGTGTATTTTACATTCATATTTGAACTCGCATAAGCTTTTGAAGCAATTAATATTTTTTCATCCGGTAAAAAGCAAATTAAGCCTCATCCCTGGTAGAAAATAACCCAACCAAAATGGCTTAACTGCAACGGTTGGCCAATATTTTTGGCCAACGAATAACAAAAATCTTGACGAACGGTTGGCCAGTGGATGGTGAACTATCGATAATTAAAAGCATCGAATAAGTGGACTAGGTCTTTGGGGTGGCCTATGATGGACTCTAGGCGGTGCGCTCCGTAGTTTTATGCGTTAAGGTAATGTGTACTTACCGACAAATTTTAGAATGTATTTATCTTTTGCAAATAATAATAGAATTACTAACAAAAAAAATGGAGTATAGTATTTACATATACGGAGCGCCTGAAAGAGCTGTTTTTCCAAAAATCTACTAAGAATTTATTTAATTAAATAACAGCCGCAATGCCGATAAGTAGGGATCTGTATACTTCGAATTTTGCCAGTTTCAAAAAGTGTTTTTCTCATGGAAATGCTGATAGAATCGCACAAAAAAAAATCTGAGCATAGTATTTACATACACGGAGGGCCTGAAAGAATTGTTTTTCCAAATAAACGTTCGAATGTTTATTAATAGGTGTTCGGGGTAGCCAATGGCGATGTCTACGCGGTACACTTCGTAGTTTTTTGCATCTAGGTGTGGGAATGCATTCCATATGTGGTCTAAGTGGTCTGGGTTGCCGATGACGGAGTCTAGGTGGTGCGCACCGTAGGTTTGTGGCTCTAGGTATTGAACTTACCGAATGCGTCGTCTAGGTCTTTGAGGTAGCCGATTACGGAGTCTAGGTGATGCGCACCGTAGGTTCTTGGCTATAGGTGTTGGATCTTATCGAATGCATCGTCTAGGTGTTCGGGATAGCCGATGACGATGTCTAGGTGGTGCGCTTCGTAGTTTATTGCATCTAGGTGTTGGAACACATCGAATACGTGGTCTAGGTCTTTGGGAGAGCTGATCATGATGTTTAGGTGGTGCGCTCCATAGTTTTTTGGCTCCAGGTGTTAGAATGCATCGCAAACGTGGTGGACGAGGAAAACTACGGAGCGCATTACCTACACCCCGTCATCGGCTACCCCGACCACCTAGACCACGCATGGAATGCATTCCGACAAGTAGACGCAAAAAACTACGGAGCGCACCACCTAGACATCGTCATCGGCTACCCCGAACACCTGGGCCACGTATTCGATGAAATCCACCAAGAACCTACAGTGTGCGCCACCTAGACTATGTAATCGGCAACCCCAAAGACCTAGACTACGCACTCGACGTGTTCCAAAACCTAGATGCAAAAAAACTACGGAGCGCACCACCTAGACGTCGTCATTGGCTACCTCGAACACCTAGACGACGCATGGAATGAATTCCGACACCTAGATGCAAAAAACTATGGAGCGCACCACCTAGACTCCGTAATCGGTCACCTTGAACACCTAGACGACGCATTCGATGAGATCCAACACCTACAGCCAAAAACCTACGATGCGCACCACCTAGACTCCGTAATCGGCTACCCCGACCACCTAGACCACGCATGGAATGTATTCCGACACGTAAACGCAAAAAACTACGGAGCGCACCACCTAGACATCGTTATCGGCTACCCCGAATAACTAGACGACGCATGGAATGAATTCCGATACCTAGATGCAAAAGAGCGCACCACCTAGACTCTGTAATCGGTCACCCTGAACACCTAGACGACGCATTCGATTAGACCCAACACCTACAGCCAAAAACCTACGGTGCGCACCACCTAGACTCCGTAATCGGCTACCCAGACCACTTAGACCACATATGGAATGCATTTCCACACCTAGATGCAAAAAACTATGGAGTGTACCACCTAGACACCGCCATCGGTTACCCCGAATACCTGGGCCACGTATTAGATTCACCCTGGGATCTTAACGTATAAAACTACGGAGCGCACCACCTCGACATGGTCATTGGCTACCCCGATCCCCTAGACCACGCATGGGATGCATTTCGGCACCTAGATGCAAAAAACTACGGAGCGCTCCACGTAGACTCCGTAATCGGTCACCCTGAACACCTAGACGACGCATTCGATGAGTTCTAACACCTAGAGCCACAAACCTACGGCGCGCACCACCTAGACTCCGTCATCGGCCACCATTTACGAAGCTAATGAGCCATTTATTTGTATCAAGAAATCACTTTTGTTATTATAGCATTCATTGGCCAACCACAATGCTTATTCCGTGATGAAATAAGCGGTAATTATTATCAACCGTTGGTTAAACTGTTGGCCAAACCTTTGCGATTTGGTGAACGGATGGTGAACGGTTGATTACCATTTCTACCAGGGATATTCTCTATTTTATTTTATTTTTTTTTGAGAGGTAGGTATGTGTGACTCTCCCTAACAAAATGATTTATATTTAAATGGTTGTCATTTTTATGTATTTTTTAACAATAAAGTTTATACTGTTGGAAAAAAGCTTGCCAGCAGATTCACAGTTTTAATTATTTTTTATATATTCAGGATATATTTTGATGGTCTAGGCGGAATTAGAAAAACCGGGTCTGACAGATGTGACCCACAAAAGATTTTTGTATCTAATTGTTTGATGGTTTCTTTAGAATTGCTCATAATACTCTGTTCGTGCCGACATTTCCTAACTTATTATAACTTATGTTTCGAAGTTTAAGTAGTGCACAATAAGAACCAAACAGATATTGCTTATATCAGTGAGCCAAAACAGAAAAATGGTTCATTAATTTGAAGATTACCAATAAATCTCACGTATAATCCTTTGGGAACATTTTTCCGTCTCACTCTAATTGTCTCCTTTCCTTCCTAAAATTCAGTCGTCCACAAATATAAATACCAAAATAAACTTTACACTCCCTCTACACTAAACAAACACACCTCCAACTCTCCTTCCATCCTCCTCCTCCCCATTCTTCCCAATTAGCATACCGTTTTTTTCAGTTTATATACGCATCATGCAAAACGGCACGTATACACCAGCACGATTCTCTTCTCCCCATTCGTTCCGCGTATTCTGCGACTTTTCGTACACGCATAGGCCCACGGTCTCGACGACGTGCTCGAACACACGATTATACGGTACGTGCAGATACCTCGTGCACGCACGCGCACATACCTCCGCGTCTGCCGTGCGACTCAGCACGCCCGCAGGGGAATCGAACTTTTGCGCGCAGTCCGCGCGCGAGAGATATATGTACGACTCGAACCGGAGCGCGAATGCTCTGTATGTACCGCGCAAACTTCTGTGTATACACGCGAATTGTATACTCCGTTTCGAAAATTCGAATGAGTTTGGAAATGTTCCAGCAATGTGTGCAGGGAGTGCGCGCTGTTTGGCATTTAGATGAAGCGGTGTTGCGGCTGTTTGATGTGCTTTTTATAGTGTTTTATATTGGCAATTATTGGAAGTTACGAGGTACTGAGGTGAACAAGCTTACTGCGAAATTGAGTAAAATAATGAATGAAAACTTTGTTTATTTTTTTTTTTTATTTCTGGGACAATAAAAATGTACTTGGTAAATAAATGTACGATGGGCAGATTCGTCCAGTCTAAAGAAACAAATGTCTAGGTTGTAAAGAAAATCATAATATAACGTATAGATATTATGACGATATTATTTTATATTATTATGCGTATAAGCATAAGCTTATACACATCTTTATCAGTCTTTTTAGCACTTTAGTGTAAGAAAAAAACATTTTCTATTTCTTGTATGAAGAAAAACTTATTATAATCCATTTTATTCTTCCAACTTACAACATCAATAATGCGTTGTAATGACATCAAAGATTCCGCGATAACGTTATAGAAACAATGCAGTAACGTTGCTTTTTCCTATCACACGTCAGCATTTATCTACATTATTATTTAACTTTGAATAGCACGATTTATCTTTATCTATAGGTGGAAACTCTAAGAGTATAAAAAGATTCGAATCTCTAACATACATACCCTGCTGGAAATCGTCCATTTTTCTCCCATTTGTGAAAATATTTCCAGCAGGGTAGTTTGACTTTATTGAACGGTAGAATCATCTATATATGTTATAAGAATCTAAAAACTATATACACATTCCCTCGGTGATTATTAAGAGCTTGAATTTTGTTATTCCGTTACGTGATTTAAGCTATTGTTACATCCACTAAAAGTTCTCTTGAAGAATAGCCTTTTTATCAACGGATCATCGAGGCAGTCTCACGACCGACCAAGAGCCACTCCGTCACGCGACTAGCCGCATTACCGCTGCGTATAAAAAATGCAGCAGACGAGTCGCGATCGGCCCATTCGAATCGAAAGCCACCGCGCTCTCGTGCACTTCTCTCGCCAAATACGTTTGCGCGCATAAATACACCGTGTGTCTCCTTCTCTTTTCTCTCTCTCTCTCTCTCTCTCTCTCGTTACACAACGCGACTCGCGCATATATACTACCAGTCGACGTCGTCGCGTATATATGCGCGCGCGCGCGCGCCAGCTGCATATAGGTCAGTCCCGCTCTCGCCTTATCGGTCGCGGAGATCGACGTCACAGTTGACGTTTGCCGGCCTTGTCTGTGTGTATGTGCGTGCAGTTTGCCGCCACCACCACCGCCGCGATTCTTCTTCTCGCCGATCGCGCGGCGCGCATGAATGAAACGAAAAACGATGGCGCCAGACACGCCGCCGATCGCCCCTGCAAAGCGACCTGCCGCGGCCGGCTTGAGTATATAGACAAGAGCGAGCGGTGAGATGCTGATGAGAGGATATATGCGCGACCGCGGTGAAGAAGTGTGAACAGCTGACTGGTCGCCGGACGCGTGCGGCCGCGGAGAGTGTGTGAGATCGCCGAGGAGTCTGGGCACGTGTCGATGATGCGTATACAGTATATTTTCAGCGCTGTACACCGCGGCAGTGACGGCCGTGTTGAATCGATGAGTGATAAATGCCGTTGCTACTTTTCCTGTCGCTGCGCGGCTTTTCGTCGAAGTTTTATTTTTCGGATGTTCCCGGCATTAGGGCAACCGGGGGCGATTTGATTTTTATACTATAAGCAATAAATTAGGAATAACAAGGGTTATAAAGAGAATTAAAAAATAGAGTGCATTTTGAATATACTGGGTTATTTGTGGAAAGTAAAAGATTTACGATTTTTTTTCTTAATTCACTAAAGAATGAACTATTACCTAGTTTCGGTTAACCAACGAGTTAATTGAATATGCCTGTACTTTATATTATAATCCCATAATGATATCGAAAAACGACTGAGATTACTATTTTACTTTGTCAAACTAAGTATCTCGTTTACTGACAATTCCTATTTTTATACCTGTGAAAATGTTCTCATTAGTGCGGACAGTGAAAGTCACAGGGTTAGTATATAGATATAAAATATCAACAATAGCTCCATTTCTATCCTTTTTAATTCCAAACTAATAAGATAATAAAATAATTGCGCAACGATGACCGTGCCTGGTCACATATGAGAACATCTACTTCCAGCTTCGAATGCAATATTGCTTTATTGTTGTTACAGTATCGTTATCTATAGTAATAATATTTTCCATCAAGTGTTAACAACGACGAGTCACGTATACTCCGCGAGATTTTTTTGAATGCATTTACACTTGACGTCATAGAGGTCAAGTGTCATGGGGCTGACTGACGACAGACGATTCACAACCAGTCGATCGCTTTTGTTTTTGGGATATAATACTTATATAGGGTTCAAGAAACAAAATCAAGAAATATCCTTGTTAATAAATATAAATAATGAAACTTCTTTATCCAACCCCAATGATATGTTTTCCAACCCTCTTCCTTCTTTAAAAATCCTTTAACAGATATATAAAAAAACGCCATGTGTATACTCACAACTCGTCGTGCTGAAGGCACAGGGTAGCGCTT
Organism: Torymus aiolomorphi; assembly: GCA_036365515.1. Taxonomy (NCBI): domain Eukaryota; kingdom Metazoa; phylum Arthropoda; class Insecta; order Hymenoptera; family Torymidae; genus Torymus; species Torymus aiolomorphi. Next base: position 166,097,121 of record CM070876.1, read on the forward strand.
AAAAAACCGACGAGCAGGAGCAGCAGTAGTGCCGGCACGAAGACGCTGGTGAAGATCTCGCGTCGGTAGCTGCGCTGGGGCAGACCGGCTTTACGCGGCCGCGTCCAGCGCCACTCGGCCGGACGCTCCGAGGCCGCTGCGGCGGGCGCCGACGAGCCCACGATTATGCTGGCGCTCAGGTCGCCCTCACCACGGCGACCGGATTCCTGATCCAGTCCGTAGCTGTCCTCGATCTGCAGATATACGAGGGGTATATAGCGAGCTGTTAATGAGTGGATGAAGTGGGGATGGGATTTACGTGGTTTGTGGGGAGCTGAGGGGGTTTATACCGATGAACGTTTTTATAAAGGATCAACCACTAATTCAAACTCTGATTATTCTGTACTGTTTTCATACTATTGATATATTCAATGAATCAAGAGTATGCGTTTTCAGAATCTTGGTATTTTACTACTTGAAAAAATTGCCATTTTATGATCCTGTTTAAATCTGTTCATTTGTTTCAGATTTTGGTAATTTTAACTATTTATAAACTTGAAATTTAGTTGTTAAAATAATGCTGAAAATCTAAAAACTTCATGATAAATCTTTTCAATTTACAAAAAATTACAAAAAGTAGAACTCATTTTTAAAATAACACTTGTACGTTTGTGCACAGTTATAGGACATATTTTTTATAAATATGGTCATATGGTATTTATACTGTCGTAAAAACAAAAATTATACTCACCAGTCGAAAGTAGCACCAATCAAATTCAAATCCTTGGAAGAATCGGTCAAAAGACATTTGCTTAAAGTCGCAAGAAGTGAATTTATTCGTAGTCGGTACCAATTTTTTTTCAAAATTTTGCAGTTGAGTGGAGAAAGGTATCGAGCTGCCATATCTCAAAACAGTTCTGGAACAAATAAAATTTTGACTATTATTATTCAAGTTGAGTATTTGGAGTGGACATTTATTTTCTTTTATTCGCAATAAATTATTCATCAATAAATTTAAACGTTTTCAATAACGTCTAGTGTGTTGGTTTATATTAGTTATGATGTAATTTGAAAGATGTAGTCTCTATGAAATCACTGTTATCATTGAAAAATGTTAATGTTATTAAACTATTCTTACGTGCAAGGAATGTTGCTAAACGCAATGCAATTTATATATTATATTAAATGCGTACAAATATGTGTCGACAAGGAAATCATTACGTTATCAGTAATGGGGAAGTGGTAAACATTTCCCTATGATTAATATTTTTACATATTATACGTCACGAGCAACTCTCTAATGTCTTGGTATTGACGTATATCGGGGATACATGTGCTTTTTGTTGAAAATCGATGAAAGATCAGCGAACTTTAAAAAACTTCGTAAGATCTTTAAATACTCATCGATGAAAATCAATTGATGTAAAAGTCGGTAACTGACTTAAACTTGTAGAAAATAAATGATAAAAATTAATTTAATTTTTATTAAATATTTAGTTAACATATTACAATTGAACGTACTTCAATGTATAGTTGCGGGAATAAATGAAAAAGTGTCATCAACCAACCACTTATTTAGTCTTTGATAACTAAATTAATAGGCCTATTCAATTTATAGACTAAGCATACTTGAATAAATTATCGCCTAATGTATTTACCTTATCAATCACCGCAGTATAAACTTAGACTGGTAAAACCCATTACCTCAATGGAATACGTACATCTACGCACATTTACAACTTTTACTTCGTTATGTAAATTTTAGTAATAATTAATTTAAGAATTTTCTGTATAAAAATTAACTAATAGAAGATTATTGACTGTCACTATAGGGAGTTTGTAATATTTTATGTCTCTGTACGTACAGACATTTTTTTTTATTTAGCACACTCGTATACGCGTTCGAACATATCCTATACTTATATTCCACACGCTTGTGGACAACATTTGCACTTTTCAACGGTTAACCAGTTTCGAATCGGAGACAATCAAAGCCGCTACAGCATATACATAAACCATTCGTATATGATGTCTGCTACTGTATGCAATTCTTATTGTTTTTATTTAACTGTTTGTGTTTGTAAAACACGTTTTTATAGCTTTGTAAATAATAAGAATAAATAAATTTCACACTTTACAACTATATGACATTGTTTGCAACATAATGAAGATAAATTTATTATTATAATAAACCATCGTTGTTTGAAAAAACTGGGTAGTACATTTTCTATAAACTGCATTTATTTTATACGTTACTGATTGTTGCTAAACCTTAATCATCGTAATACTTCAAGTCATGTCTTTACACATTAGGTTTGACTGTATGTCACTGATATTACATATGTATGATGGTTTACAATGAAATATTAAATAGATGCGCATATATATAAAATTTTCACTAACACTTATATTGTCCCACATATAGTTGAACAACCAAAAGGTATGTCGTACGTAAGTTAATTATACACGCGGAATGGACAGTTCAAGTACAAATGTGAGCATTTGATATAAATTGAAAACTTTGACTACGCAAAAAAAAAAAAAATTATATACATAACACCAATAAAAACCGTACATTTTAAAATTCTTCTAAAAAGCTTACACTCATTCTACCACAAAATTCAAAGTATATACGACTGCCAGTGTTATCCCGACGCATCGTAAACATGTACTCCACCAATCGTTCCTCCGACCGCCTGATCCAGACACAACAAAACCCCGCCGAAATAAGTCTCGATTGCCCGCCTCAATCGTCGCCATCGTCATCACCCGACCCTAATCTACCTGCGGCGTAGGTATCCTCCCCGGGAAAAAGATCTCGCGTCCACAAAGCGCGATGCACCTACATGTATAACACACAGATCCGAAATGACGTAGACTCAGGCGAATCCGATCCCTGACGGCCACCGGCTCGTGCGTCATATAGGCCCCAAGGATGCCGAGAGCGGCTCTTATGCATATATATATATATATCTCGTGTTGCAAGAAACAAGAGCGCGCGGTCGCGAGAGAGCTGCAGCAGAACGATGACTTAGCGGTACTCGCATCGCGCGTATCACGCTATCGCTGCGAGTGTCGGGGAGTTCGAACGGAATTAGTACCGAGCGTGTCCGGGAAATATGTCTCGATACCGGGTCTGTGATGTGCGCTCGTGTAAAAGAGCGTGGGAGAGGGAGGATTAATGTCGGGGAGTTTTACGCGAGAGCGGGTTTTGAGGTATATAAATGAGACGTTAAGAGGTCTGGTTTTTGCGGGTGTCGGGTGTGCCGATCGATGCTTAATTGCGTAAAAAATTTTCTGGTTATGCGTTGAACGTAGCAATAATCATATACGTATGCGAGTAAAAACGGATCCTCGCGTAAATCATTGAAGAATAAATTATTTTCTATATTATGGATGCTTTTATGCGGTGTAAAGTGTTTTTGCGGTGATAGAAAATTACTGTAATTTCAAAGAACTATTTTTACTGTAAAATTCTAATTCTACATTTATCTATAATTATTTACGTTATGCGACAATAAATAAATTTGTTTATTTATTTGACAACTTCAATTTTAAAATTGATAAAAATATTGGAATAATAATGATTGTTTTACTTTATAATTAATGACGTTATTTAGTGAGTTGTACTATACGTACATTTCCGTTCGACATTTCAATGACGTCCCTATCATCCTTTTGAGGGCCTGTCAACTGTCACATTACCATGCATATCAACGACATTTCCGATATGAAAAACAAGCGTTCATTATCTTTGAAAATTGAATTAACTCTATTCTAACAATATGTGGAGTAATAAATTATGTTCAACCAAAATTTTAATTATTTCAAGTATTTTAAAATATAGTCACATTTTAGATCTTCTATGGATCAAGGAGCGCAGGAGCGCTTCGAAGGCAAGTATAATAAATAGAGTATGTCGAACATGTCGTTTTACCATTTTTAAAATAAAAATTTCAATCTTAATTTAACGCGTGTCAATGTAATTATAAACTGCAATAAACTGATTTCTATTGCGAAAACTATTGTACCAGACAAGCTGTATAAGTTACGAGCTTTTAATTAAGATTTTATTACACTTTCCCGCCCAAAAATGATTTCATGGCCCACATATTTGCAACAGTATGGGTAATATATTGGCAATATATGGGCCACACGCCTAAGCCGAATATTGGCCATACTGTTTTCCATATCATGTCCACATTGGTCTCATATTTTTTTTTCTTCAAGTGTGGGATACATATAAGTATTATGTGGGAAAACTATGGCCCATATTCGGTTGAGGCGCCGGAGCTACATATGGCCCATACATTGCCCACAATTTTTTTTTACGCGGGTTCACATATAATAAAACGCGTATTTTCGACAAATTATAAAAATGATGACAAATTCGATACATTGGTTTATTCATCTTCAATGACATAAAAAGCTGTATTGAGTAGCTTTGAATGCTATAATGAAGTCGATTCTTTCATATTTTATAAGGTAAATTATATATTTCTAATGTTTAAACTGTAATATATAAACGTATCTTTTTTTAAGTCACAAATATATCTGCATCTTCAACAATTTTGAAGTACCCACAAGTCTGAAGTAAAAATGATCCAAAAATTAAAATAACTGCTTGAAAAAATTTTCATCCACTTGTATTGGGCATAGATCAAATATTATTAAACGTTATAAACATAGAAATTAATGTACCCTCTAAATTCGAATAAGTGAAATTCACTTATTCGCATTTACATAGTATAAAATTGATTTGAGATATATTGTATCTACAAAATATTTCATAATAATAATAATAACAATCATAAAAAGAAATTCATTATTTCAATAACTAATTTACAACCGATACATACACATGTACATAAAAGTAATATATACAAGCTCAAAACTTCCTTTCGAGAGAGAAAAAAAACTTGAAAAACCTTCAAATAAAAAAAGAATTACCAAAACACGTCCAAAATTCAATTTTCAAACACGGCCTCTAACTCTTTGCGTCAGCCGCTCCGCGCATAAATTAACTGCTCGCGCGTCTTTCGAGTAAAAAAAAAATAGGAGACCTGACAACCCGACTAACGCGCGCGCCGCGTTGCACTAATAAAGCAATATCTATTTATCTCCGCGGGTTATCTTGAGCCCTGACAGTTCCGACGCAAGGAGCTAAAGAGCGATAGGACGATGTCCGTACCCGCTTACGTTTCTTGTTTTAACTTATGATTTGAGAATCTAATACATAATTATGTTGCAGATATGTGGTTTTTCATTGGTAAAGTGAAAAGGTTGTGAAAAAGTTATTTATTTAGTTGAAAAACTGTAATTATTATTGATATCATTTAGAATTCAATACAGTTTGGTGCAGCGGAATTTTGATAGAGTTCTTATTTCCATTTTATAGATCGCGCATTCTTTTGAACATGTAGTTTTCAGATTGACATATTATTTGCATATAAATTGTGTCTCTAAGCTTTTTAAACTGACGCTTTTAGAATAAAAATTTTCAATTTCAAATAGTTATTTTAAAAAATAATTATATTAAAATGCTTTGGGAAGTGTTTTAGCACGTTACGAAACCTTTCTTGTCTATTTTTAAGCTCAGAAAACTAGGAATTTATGAAGAATTCATGTTATGCATGGTTTTTCTTTTATTTTATCGCAAAAATATGCATTTAGGAATCTCAAGAGAGTTGCATAACGTTCTAGCGTAAAATTACAAACTTTTATATATTTAATATTATAAAACATAATTGCTATTGAAAATATTCGAGAAATGACTCGTTATTTCACAATTTTTCATTTGCTTCTTTAATTCATTCGTCTAAATCCAAAATTTATTCTACACTAAAATAGTTTCGATCGAATTCATAATATAATGAATGCATAAACTAAATATTCAAATTTTGAATATATCCACTTCACAGGAATTTTCAGTTTTCTCTCGTATATTGGAAATATTAAAACATTTTCGTAGTATTCTATACAAATTTTCTATATGTTAAACTTTAGATTTTTGAGATATAAGTGTTATTTAACTTTTACTTTTAAAACATTTCAGAAAATTTTTATTGTATCTCATATCAATATTAAAATAAAATATGTATAAACAAATCGATAACTTATTTGCTCTTTAACATGAAATAAGAGGGCGTTATTAAATATATTATTTAATTGATCATCAATCTATGTGTTAATGAGTTACTAAATGCTCTTATAAGTCTCTGGAAGCATTGCAGTATTATTACTATAAAAATCGATAACTTTTAACTATTTTAAAAATATCGAAAAGAAGCTATTAACAAAAAACAGTAAAATTTCACTTCAGTAAAGATTCATATTCTTTCAGTAGTTTAACAATTTTTTCTAATACTTCCTGTTGATAAAATGATAAAGTATAAAACACTGGTTTTGACACTCTTACCTTACGGGAAGTATTAGTCAGTAGGGGAAGAAAAATGAAAAAGAACAAAGAAAAGCGAAACAAAACCAAAAATTGATAAAAGAAACTAGGAAATAAAGAGAGCCAAGACATCGTAGAGACAGGTAAATGGAGAAAGTAAGCTATTGTTTTTGGGTTGAAAGTGTCCTTGTTTTGAAAATGTGGTGCATCTTATGTTTTGCGCAATTTTTCTACCTTCAAAACCTGTTGCAGATTCTGCCAAAGAAATTGAACTAGACTTATACACTTAACAGTAAATTTTTCATACATTATAAGGAAAACTATTTTGGTATAACTTTGAAAAAATTTTTACAACTGTAATTCATGTTTATTGTTGAATAAAATAAAAGACTTTTTTCGTAAACTGAAAGACGCATATACATATATTACGAGTAGGAATATAAGTATATACTTAGTTTTATTTTTAAGTGCCAGAAGACACACATTAAAACTTCATCAACATTTATGTTAGATTTTATCTTCAGAAAATGAGAATCCAAAATATTTGTATAATAACACGATTTTGAGGTAAGGTTTTTTACTTTTCATAACTGTTTTATAAACATTTTTCTGTGTTATACCGTTATATTTATGGAGAGATTTCATTGTTATTTTTGTAATGCCACATTGTTGTAATTAAAATAATTTATTTGAATTAACTCTTAGGTATTTTCTTTTGTTATTTTTCACGTTCTTTTGGAAAAATAATATATCAATAGATTTAAAATGGGAAACTACAACTCCTTCTTATCATAAGGATGTTAAATGGAACGCCAGTGATAGTGAAAGATAATATTTCGCAGTCATCAAACCGACTACGTATTATAAAATCTATTTTAAGAGACATTACACATATTTGTCCTATAATTTCTCTCTTATGATATCCGAATCTACAGCTCGCCCCCAACTACTGAAATCTGTAACCGTAACGCCACTGCATTCAAGTCCCGGCGAACACCAAAAATACGGGGATGAAAAACCGCAACTACTTGTCCGAAAGAAAGCCCGAGTTACTCTCTCATGCACACCGTACGCACATACACAAAACGACAAGTCGACGGCAGAAGAGATAAACAGTTAAAAATAATAGAAAGAGACAGAGAGGGAGAGAGAGAGAGCGAGAGAGCATATATATACTATAGGCTTGTACGTACGTGTGACGAAGCGCGCGCGAGAGAAAGAAAGAGCGTACCACAATACGTAAAAGTCGTGCGTGCGCGGCGCGCGACTCTGCCGCGAGAGAGAGAGAGAAGTAGTAGGAGTCTCTCGTATTATATACACACAGTCGCGGGACTCGCACGCTCGCGAGGCGACTTCAGTTGGCACTTAGCCGTCAGCGGTGCGCGTGCTGCGCGCGTTATAGAGCCCCCCGCGAGCGTATAAGCAAAGCACAGTGCGTCCCGTATCAGTGTGTGCATGTGTGTATATAATACAAGAGAGAGTGAGAGAAATCGCTCTCTTGACAGGCGCGCGGTGGAAAATCCTCGAGACAGCACGTACATAGGAGGCCTTTTCCGCGTGTATTTGGACACCTCGATGCCCCTGCGAGGAAGAGGCTGAGCATCCGGAGAAGGAGGAGGAGGCGGACCTTGGGATGCGCGCCGCCGCGGAGAACTGGATGGACGGGATAAGACGCCGCCGTCGTCGTCGGCTCGGTAAGTTCTCTCTGTCTTTCTCTCTCTCTCTTTCTCGCTCCCGGCACGCATATATATATATATATACGTGACTCGCCTGGGTAACGAGCAGCGCGACTGGTTATACGAGCGACCGAGCGAGCGCTATATACACACTCTCGCGAGAGAGAGAGAGAGGCTCTCTTTTTGATTGATTTTCGCGGCGCGCCGGCCACTTGTTGCTCGCTTTCGAGCGAGCCGCGTACGCGATTTTCGAGGTCGAGCTTTGATCGATGCACGCGCTGGAGGAGGAGGGCCTACTTTGTCATCGCCGGCTTTTTCTCGCCCGCGGGGATGTATATACATACGGGTATGATATAAGTGTGCCGCGCGTGTGAGAGAGAGGAGCAAGAGTTTTTTGGCCGATCAAAAGATCGCGATGAATGAGCTGCGCGCGTTATGTAATAGAGATGTGTGTGTGTACTTAAAGGAGCGCGGGTGGCTTACCACACCTGCCTCGTTCTACTTGCCGCGCACTTGCCCTATTGTGCGCGGGCCGCCGTGTGCGGGGCGTCGGAAAGTTTCAAAGTTTCCACTCGAATAATGTCGAGAGTGGTTAGATTCTTTCCGGAATCTATTATCATAAAATGCCTATTTCAGTTTGTTTTTTTTTTCGGCAGTGGTTTACTGTTAATCTATATATATATGTCAAATTGGTAAATTTCGGAAATATATGAATTTTTTCAGAGTTGCTATAATGTAAATCATAGACAAAGTGATTCTGAATGCTGATTTTCTATACTATGTAGTGAATGGAGTTATATATACGGTTAAATTAAAATAACTCGTTTATGAATTAACATTTGTTGCAAAAATGTCGATGTTATTATAAATCGTGTAAAAAGATTATATATGTTGGAAAGACAAATTTGGAAGAAAATTTAAGGTAAGCACTGACGTATTTTTACCGCACAGTTCTACCTTTGTTCACTTTAATCGTGCGTTTTTAAGCGTCAGGGCGCAAGACTTGCGGATATGGGTCAACCGTCTGTGTAATATATACTCTTCTTTTCACATTTTTAAAGAAAATTATTCGATACTGCGCATAACAGTTGCGCTACAAGCAAGCTAACAAGCTGAAGTATGAAACAATAATTTTGTGTCCAATTAACAAAACATCTGGATCATTCCATTCTATTTTTTCGGTCAATTAAGGAGTATTTCTAAAAACAGAGGAGAATTAAATACCTTTCCGCGAATTCTATCTGTACAGTTTACACTGAAAACGTTACAGTCGTTCTACATTGACAAAGCTTCACTTACTTCAAACGCCGCGAATTCTTTCGCAACGCGCGGGAGATACGTTTTATTGTGCTGCTCTGGGGCATAAATTATCACGCTATATATACAGAGTCGCAGGAGTTAATTTTCCGCGTATCCTCGGCAATCACTGTGTGTGTGTGTGTGTGGACCGAATTAAGTTCTCTCTTTCTCGCTCTCTGACACCGAAACTTTTATTACGGTGTAAGAATACACACGCATTAACGAAACGAGAGTAAACTCGAAATTTATTGTTGCTCTTTCGTGAATTATTGCCTTTGCGCGCGTGTCACGGATGTACGAAATTTTAGTATTTTAAACATGCGCAAGGTTGCAATGTACGTAAGAGAGTATTTAATCAAATGTTCGTGGCTCAGATAAGCGCCGCAATGGATATATATACTAATTAAACTAGAAACTGTGCTAACAGTGTGCCGCTACACAAAATGAGTAATTAAGAAAACCGTATATAGGTTTTATTTTATTGTTGTCGTTTTATTATTCATTTTACTTGCTCTTTATGGTATACTTTAATGATTTCAAACTGAAAATTTCTATTACCGATAATACACCTTAGACTTGCGCATTTTAACAATCAAACAGAACGAAGCAACGATAAATATTCACCAAGAGATATTAGCTTATTTAACATTGCATATCTCCTGTCAAATTAAAAACATCAATGATAAAGGTATAGCAATTTGTAAAATATATATACTTATCAGCGAATTCTTTTGCGAATCGTCTTACTTGGTAAATTCAAAGGTGTCCCGTTTTCGATTTCTCTGATAAGGTGATAACTTGTCTGCAGTGACAGCAGTCAAGACTAAACAGTATATGATTAAGATGTTATTGCCAGCTGGTTTATTTGATGACAATTCATGGTTCAAGAAAGAAGTTTTGACTTATATTTTTACAATTTTTTCAAGTTACAATAAATTAGTATAAGTTAAATAGATTGCAAAAATGGAGTGACCGAATAAATTTAAAAGAAAACGCGTTCGAAACATACATAACCCGCTCACAGAAAATAAAGCGTTAAGAAATTATTTCAACCAGAAGTCTTATGCTTTAAAAAAATTCTTAGAATATAGTCATCTATAAAATCAAACATATACATTGACTCTCCCGTCAAGTATTCTCAAACGACGAGGCACTAATCAAAAAATTATCGCCTAAAAATACACGACCATCACCGATAACAAAAGCCCGCGGCGTCGCGCCTGAGAGCGTCAAAATAATGGCGAGGGCGGAGGGGGCGGCGATGCAATTGAGCGCGTCATCGTCGTGCGCCGAGCGTATAGCGCGCACACGCACGCGCACACTCGATTGTTTCGAATATAGAGGCGCGAACTGTGCCAACGCTTTGCCGCGCCTTATCTCGCGTCGCTTTTTCGAGATGTGAGAAACTTTAGTGTGTGGATATTGGCGGATGCACTGAAATTTGATTGTAAGGTCAGTGGTTGGCGAAAAGGACCGCAGCGGCAGCTCAGCTGAATTGTTATTGTAAGTTGGTGTCCTCGGTTTCATTTAATTTTAAATAGGGTTATAACAGTGGGCATTATATTACCAGCTGCGTATAGTCGTATTTTAGAATATATCTTTTTTTATGATTATTTTTTTTAATCTTACGTAGCTGCAGTTTGCTAATAAATGTATTACTCAAATACGCGTAGTGGCCCTTGAGAGACAGTTTTATAAGGGCAGCTTATTTCCAAGTTTAATGCTTATCCTCTAGAGAAATCTGAGTAACAATGGCACTATAAATGAAAACGTTTGAATAGAGCATGCCAATGTGCCTGTAAAGTTTGAATTATAGGATTAACACCGTTAAGGGAAATTAAGTAATTCAAGAGAGTTTGAGTTTAAATAGCAAACATATAATTGTGTAATATATGAAAAATTTAAAAAGTTTAAATTTAAGTTTGTATGTGAAAGTTTCTTTTACAGGTACACTGACAATGAGAGAAAAATATTGTTACCGTTAATATATTTATCTATTTGAAATACAACTATTTGACATGTTTAAGGATAAAATGTGATATTGTAATAGTTAAAATATCTATATTAATTAATAGACATATTCAGATTTGAAAGTAGCTGATGGTAGAAGTTCTTGTAAATTGTAGTTTTTGAATCTAATAGCCAATTTTCTACGAGGATGATGTTGTTATATAATAAAAAGGTTTGAAATAAAAACTCCATTTAGTTTTTTACTTCAACGTTTCGGACATTTTTATTGTTTATGTCCCTCATCAGGATAAACAATAAAAATGTCCGAAACGTTGGAGTAAAAAAATAAATGATGTTTTTGTTTCAAACGTTTTTATTATAAAACAACATCATCCTGGTAAAAAATTGGCCATTAGATTAAAAAACTACTATAATAAGCATATTGTAACTATTACAATATCAATGTTCTCGGGTAACATATTGAAATTGTTTATGAGAACATGGTAACTTAACTGTTAACATAACTGTTACAATGCCTATATTTGGTCATATTTAAACATACTGATGTTAACAGTTACAATACCGTGTTAACAGTGAACAAATCCTTTTCTCAGTGTATAAAATATCTATTTTAAAAAACATAGTTTATTCTTATAATAAATGCATCTTAATGACCTCAACAAAAATCTTTTCTCAAGGGATTACTTTTGCGTTACACCGAGATAAACAAACATAGACCTTTCTTTGAAATCCGATAATCGTGATTTGACAACTTTCGTGCAGAAAATGACTCCATAATAGTTGCAGTTACCGGAGTATCCACAGTTACCCCATCTTGGCGTGACTTTATTACTTGGCTCTGTCAAGTAACGATGACTTTCTTCCTTCTGTAGATAATTTAGCGCAATTATCGAACGCACGCGTGACTAACGCAAAACCAAAACACCATCGCCCGAACAACAGCGATACCAGCCACTCACCGCGGACTGCGGAGAAAGAGTTTCTTCGAAGACGGGCGCGTGAGTCAGTTGCGCGCGTTCGCATTTTGCACCTATATACATGTATACAAGACAGAACGTAATGAAATCGGTTAAATAAACAAGGGCTTACCCGGCTTTAGCGCCCGGTCTCAGAGGTGCGCGCGCGCCTAGCTCCACGGCTGGCGCCAGGAACGTCAGCTGCAGGTCCGTCGCGTTTATCCAGATATGTTTCCTGCAACGGGACAATGTTTGGATCGTTAATTTAATGCATTCGAATATCTTCGTTCACAAGAATAGGAAAGAAATCGACAAGTATTTGGTTTGGTAAAAACGTAACAATTATTTCATCCTAATTCTAAGTTGAAGAAGCACAGGTTTCCCGACCTCCTTCAAATTATGCCTAGTTGGTTTATCAAGTACACGAGTATTTGTTTTGAATACGTTAATAATATCATCTCTTTTTACGTGATCACGTATGTCTAGCAAGTAATCTAAAGCTAAATAAAAATAAACGGATCGATGGGGAAATAAGTTCTGAGAATTCGTTTCACAATAGCAGGAAATCCTACGTAAACGTCGTTGCAAACTGATGGTAAAGCGCTACTTGAACTAAAAATCACTTGCGCAAATTGGGCGATTCATTGTAACAGAAGTTTGTTTTACGACGTAAGTAATCGGGGCACACATTGTCTAACATTTAAAACTATGTCAGAGACACGAACGTAGTATAAATGACATTGTGATGAATTATTATCAAAATGTCAAGAGTTTCTATGATCAAACAATGAATTCGCTTCAACCACAGATGAATTATAGTTTTAAAAAGGCACACGCGTTATCATTTCTAAGATGGCTACTATCAATCTTAAAATATTGTGACAGATTTTATGAAACAATGTTTCATAATTTGAATATACATACTAAAAAAAGCTACCTGTAATTAAAGTTAGTACGTTAAGTAATAAGTGCGTAAAGTAGGCATTTTTTTCGTGGGTACAGTTTATTTTACCCGTGCACGCCTACTTTGGGCACGTGTTGCGTTTACTGTTTTTTATAACTGAGAACGTGAAACTTGACGTTAGATGCCTGTTTAGCATACGTACTGCCTGTTTTTTTCCACAAATCCATAAAGTAAACACTTTACAGGGGATCATGCTTTACGCGCTAAACACGCATTTAAACTCGAGTTTTACGCACTCAGTTATAAAAAAAATATTTTTATCTATAATTCTTTAGTAGTTTATAATAATGTTTTCTGAAGATTTTAAAAACTAACCGTAAGATTTGGAGTTAACTTATAGGTATCACTATAAGATCATTATTCCGGCTCTACAATTACACAGTACCCACAAAAAGAAATAGATCGTAAATTCGCGGAAATAAAACGCAATATTTCTGCAATTATTCATCGTAGAATAGGAAACCAGTAAGCATTTTGAAGTTTATATGAAGATGATGATTCACACGTTGTAGGAAGCAAAAAGTAACAAAATTTATTTTGAATTCTTGATCTAAAATCTTTCTATAAAAGGAAAAGATGATTCAATCAAATTGAAAGAGAAATTTTTTTTATAAATGAATTAAATTAAAAAAATGCATATAAAAATTAGTACACTGTATGAATAACCGGTATTTCGCGCGAACTTTAAAGTGTTTTTTCGTTTTTTATCCTACAACAAATAGTCACAGAGATATATCGATTTCATTACGCGGAGTAATAATAAATTTGTTCAGAGGTTACTGTACATACAAACCGACAAAGCTCTTATAAGGAAACACTAGGATAATTGGGGAATTACCTAATCCCATCGAAAAGAGTTTCAGTCCTGTTACGGTCGAATACGTCTTCGGCGTTCCAATTATTGACTTTTAATTGGATTTGGTATTTCGGAACGAAGTCATTTTTCAATACGACCACTTTTAGGGCCGTCTCTTTTGTCTCGTAAGTTTTCTTATTGAGCGCAACGATTTCCAGCTGCAACACGTGCATTGAAATGAACAATAAAAATTAAAATACAAATATGTCAATAAAAAGGAAGTATCTCGATTTCGTATACCTCAAAGTCTTTCTGATCCCTTGGAGCTGCTCCATACAAGTATCCACGCCGCGTAATCTTGCTGTACGTATAATAAATCCAGGAAGGTAGATCCGGCGAGCCATGCAAAGACGCCTCGTATCGATATTCATTTCTGCCGTCTGTAAACAATGGAACCCAATGTAAGCGCACATCTCAATTACAACGCGTGTTGTGATTTTTATAATCATTAAGATACAATCTTGCACGTTGATCGCGTCATTGTGTTAACGATTCTAAATGTGTAACGACGGTTGTAGTATTCTTTTTCTTTTTTCTACGGTTTTTTACTCATTCATTTTAGACTCTCTCAAGTAATTAAATGATCGCAATACATTTGGACGATTTTATTGAAACAAAAAACCTTTATAACATAATCAAGAAAATACCTCAAATTCGGCAATCCCAATGTATTCTTACTTTGGAAATTAATTTTCACCCATATAAATTATATCAGATACAAAAATATATAAATCTATTACCACTTGATAAATGTATTTTTTATTTTTTATGTAACTTATTTTATTTTTTACACTATTAAAACTTAAAAAGCTGTTTTTTATGCTATTTATTTATCTAATTTAAAAAATATATTCCAAAGACTCTTACCATCGGAAGTCCAGTTAAAATAGCTTGGTACAATAGATATCGCAAATACTTGCTCCGAGTGAATATTTACATCATTTGCAGTCGCAAGAGCCACGAAGAAGCATAACGATAACGCACTAATTGTGTACATTTTGTCATAAAGTCGTTGCTCCTTGCGACCTGAAATTTTAATTTTAACATTAGTGACGTACCGAGTTGCGCACTGCGATAAGATGTGTTTACTTTTACCATCACTCTCATATTGCATTCGCTTTACACTATTGAAATATCAGTCTAACTTTTCATAACAATAAGATAAAAATACTTTTAGATAGTTTGAAACTCATCCATTGCTATCATCAATAGTCACTAAAAGAAAATGGTTATTTGTTAAAAACCATTGGTTATAGAAATTAATTCAGATAGTTCAATCATTTTTAATTTTTCGAAATACATAAATTAGAAAATGCACTATAAGTAATTTTCAATTTCATTAGTATAAAAATGTTAGTTAAAAGAACAGAAAGTAAAGTTATTCATTCAAAGGTTACATGGCACTCTTTATTATTTAAAATAAAATTTGTGTATTCAACGGTGTCGTAAAATCTTCCCATGTCGTCGAAATTCCCCGTAAAACCAGCCGTAAAATTGCCATTAAAACTTCACCTCCAAAAGATAAGAATAGACCTCGTCTCTGCCAAATTAATTTCAAGACGGCCATCGCTGTATACTCTCAAAATCCGCTCCTCGAAACAATAGAGACACTGGAAAACATTAAAACAATCCAAACTGCTCTGCGCGCGTCTCTACTAATTGCTCTCTCCTTCTCCCAAGTATATTTGCGCACCTCTCGGCGATAACGACAGCGCGTAAATGTTTCACGAGACCACCGCGCGGCAAATGCCCTCGAGACGCGCGCAGAAGGAGGAAAAGAAAAAGAAGAGGGAGAAGCAATAAGAGCGAGAAAGCAAGAAATATATATGGTATAACGAGGACGGCCCGGTTTATCTGGCCCATTCTAGTGGCAAACAATTACGCGCGACGAGCAGTGAAAGAGACAGAGAACGGCTCTTTTGCGAACAGGCGTCGTCGGTGTCGCGCAATTCGAGAATAATAACAAAAAAGGAGAAAAACGAGGACAGAGAGCACACGCACGCGCGAGCGAGCGAGCGTAGACGATTTTCGCGGTGTAAGCTGACAGACGAGACGGGAGATGGCCGCTTGATGCGATTGACGCAATTCGCGCTGCGTGCGGAAACGATATTATATATGTGCGCCACGTGAGGAGCGACGATGAACAACTCGCGCGATATTATGCCGACGGTCGCGGAAATCGCGAAAGTAAAGTAATACGGGTCTCGAGAAAGTTTTTCGCGAATAATGGTTGAGTGTAGTTTTTTGTTCGTGTAACGGAAGTTCTTTTTTATCATAAATTGGGAGATACTGTATATATTCTTAAAATTAGAATTATTGCCTATAGGGTGTTAACTTAGTTTCTCGTTTCGAAATGCCTATTCAGCTAAAATCGTCGTACGAAACTTTTTAACAAAGGACAGTAGGTTATCTTCTCGAACTTGATTGATCACCTATTCATCATATTCTCTGCCTTCCTAATTTTTGATTCCTTTAATAGGTGCTATACTTACTTTCAGTTTAAAGTCAAAGTTTTTCAAGAATTATAAGCAATCAAATACGATTTTCGATTCAAATGGTTTCAACTCTTTAAATTACGGTTGAAAAAGTTAAAATCAATAAGAGAAGTCTATATATACTGCATTTAAAAATTGGTATCACTATAAATGCCAGTCATAAAAATGTTTCCTTAGATAAGCGGTTTTTACCAATTAAATTTTGATTTTAATTATCATGCCCTTTTTTATTTAAAAGTTATATTCATCTTAACTTTTCTAGTTGCAATTCAGACATTCGAAAAATCATTACTTTTTTACAATGTAAGATTACAAAAGAAGTGTTACAAAAGCATTTTTCGCTACCAGCCCTTACGTCACGCACCCGATATATCGGAGAGAGAGATATATATGTCAATCCTTTTTAAGGCTGCAGCCCAAAAAGTGCAACTTCCTCTTCTAGAACGTATATGTATTTCTTATTTCTTATTTTTAACTCAGGTCATTGTTTTTAGGGCAGTCAAATATAAGTGCGTCGGTACAGTACTATATATAATTATGTCTTAACAATATATTAGACAATGTATAAATAATCACGTATATTTTTGTTCATTTTTCTATGCAAATATTAAACTGCCAAATGTTTTAGTGATCTATATTTGTTAGATTTTCAATACAAAGATTCAGTATTACTAATATAGTATTACTAATAATATTACTAATATTTTTTACAGAAAAGAAATTATGTTTCTTACAATTTTTTTGTACTTCTAACAACAATGTTGTGCCGCTAGCTCGCCTGTAGATTGAGATGATGGTGGAGCAATTAGTTTTTAATACGCATTGAAATTACTTTGGCACACAAAAAGTAGCAACAAAAAAATGAGAATGAATCATAGCAAAAAATTCGCATACCTACTTTGTTTCTCGTTTTTTCTTTCATGCCCGTAATTAGAATAATTGTTTTAGAGTGCATACCGTAACTGATTGAATACCAAATAAGTTCGCATCTTGACTTTGCAGGATTCTTTTAATGGCCAAACATAAAAATTATTTTAAAAAATTACCGTTTCTTATTCAGAAAGACTACTAATGCAACCTTGCTCAGTAAAACTGATTTAAATATTATTATTTATTGTCATGAGCATTAAATGCAATTTATTAAAGGACCCCGCACAAAATGTATAGAAAAAAATCCTTTGGTCAAATTGAATGAAACTTGGGGAAAAGATATAACCCCAAGTTTCATCGAATTTGACCGGATGATTTATTTCTATATACATTTTGTGCGGGGTCCTTTACTTATGCTATATATTTTCATTCGACTATCAAGATATGTATACTTAATTATAATTCATAGTCATACGAAATCATAAAAGTTTTCGGTTATTAAAAACTATTGTTTAAATGGGACGCAAAATTTATAAAATTTCTTTTACTTGTCTAATAATAAAAGTCTGACCTAATTTTTCTCGCATATTTACTTCATGTTAAAAATAAATATGCTGTAACTAAATGATTTATTTTATGATATATCTACTAATGCTATGTATGTTTTGCGAATCGTATAATTTTCCAAGTATAACAAAAGTAACAAAAGAGGAAAAAGACATGGAAACAGATTGCTTATCGCGCTATTACTTCCTTATCCGATGATCGTACTTAAGTAAATAAACGCTTCGACATCTGCTCTTTCTCTTTGGCAATGTTGTCATTACATAAAGTGACGTACAACAAATTTTTATTTTTGCCTCCTTAAAAAAGAATGTACGATAGAATTTAATTAATATTTTTTCATTAAGTAACTTTTTTCTATTCTACGTATAAGTAAACGTATGAAATTTGATGATTAAACTTCTTTTTTAACATAGACGTCAATAATACATGACTGTGATCAACAAAAACTTCAACCTATTTCAAGATTTTCGTTTACTTCTTATTTCATAATTCATTATCTTTATAAAAACTAAAATTATTAGTTGCTTTTTCTATACCGAGTACGTCAAAGAGTTGCGTTTACCTACATCACCTAACGACCCAAGGTTAAATTTACCATGGCTTGAAATAAAAAGTCAATAAATCAATTATAATTTCTCCTTCTAACTACTTTTTACGTTTTTATTTTACCTTGTTTACTCAGTTTCTTCACTTTTTTTACATTCAGTATATGTATAGCCAATTCTATTGTATATCTTTTGCAAAATTTGAGTGAAATATGTAACTTTTTAGATTATGTACGTATTATTTATAAAGATCTTTTTACTGATTGGTTTTTTAAACAACGTAACGCCGTAAATAAGTAAATATTATTATGTATAAACAGTGCTGTTAATTTCATAATGACTATTACAAAAAAAAAAATACATCTAAAATTACTTCCGACTAAATTAAAAAAGAGCGTCATCCAATTATAAAACGATAAACCGTCATATAATACGTTAACTCACGGATCACGTGTCCTCATTGAGCGCGCATTGTTATTCATTCGTGGAAAATCAGCTAACCTGCGCTCTTCTTTGTCGCGCTCGTCTTCCTCCGACGCGCGCGGGCGCCAGTAAAAAGGGAGAAAAGCGCTTTCGCGTGGCGCCGCCTAATTCGTTTTTCTGCTCCTTCTTTGACTTGCTAACCAGCTAATTTCCTAGTCTCGCGCGCGAGGGAAAATAATGCCAAGAAAGTATACCAGAGCAACTGCTTTTCGAGGGTGAAAACTGCACACTGGAGTTTTCTTTTTGGAAAATTAGCCGAAAAGTCGAATTAACCCAGAGATTAATTAACGTGACGGAGGATTGTAAAAACAGGATGAAAGTATGAAGAGTGTGCTGTGACGATGTTTTGTTCATGCAAGGTAAAGTTTGATATTTCTTTTTTACATTCTTCACAATAAAAAATCATTGAATTTTGTTATGTATGTATGATATGTTTTTAATTGCATATTGATAAAAAAAGTTGGCATTAAAATGTAAAAATTATTTGTAAAAAATTTTATGAAATTGTTTGCATCAGAATTTTCAAAGTAAATTCTATTTACACGTATCAATCAAAATATAAATTTTGGTTAGATTGATAAAATAGTGTTATAATATAAACGTAGTATGATAAATTTAAAAAACTTTTTAACCTATAGAGTATTTTAAAGATATTAAGAATATATATTAATTAAAAAAATTATCAGCAACTTTATGTGAAAAGTAAGAAAATAATACCCAACGTTCTAGAACTGCACTACTAAAAATAAATTCTTCGTGTAAAAAAGATAACGTCATTGTGAAAAAACGTCGCATCGTAAAAAGAAGAGTTAAATGAAGTTGTAAGAATTACCCCCGTATTATCAACTTAATTATCAACTTTCACGCATTTTCCTTGAATTACGTATTTAACTCCTGACGAAATATAAGATAATACGAATTATGCAATTAAGATCCTTTTTCAAAGTCCAGAATGGTGAGTCATACTCGTTTTTCGTACAAAAATCTTTGAAATATTCCAAAACTTAATTTATTAAGATTTTACGGCTTATGATGGGTAAAATTACGTATGCGTATTTTTTACAAAAAATAGATGAAAATTAATTACCGCTGTTTAAGATAATAATAAGCCGGTCGTTTTTTCAAATGCTTAAAGAATACTGAAAATTTGTTGCAAGTGTTTTTAATATTGGACATAATAATTATGAACATTTTCTTATAACATGTTCAAATATTATATTGAGTAATTTAAAATAAGATTGTAATTATAAGGCACATATTATATTGGAATCTATTTCACTCGTCGAAATGACCAATTAATAGTATTTTTCAGATTTAATTCAAAATAGAAATAAGAATTTATTCCACAACAAAATGAAGTTTATTTATATAAAACGTAAATTTTGATATAGTATTTACATAAAAATAATTAGAGCTATAGCTGAGTATATTTATGTTAAGCATCGATATCAAATTCAGTGTAAAATAGCTTTCCATCTAGCCGTGATTCGAAAAACAAAGAAACACTTCAATGATATATACACTCACACTACCACACTTTGCCAGCACGAAAAGCTTCGGAAAGCTCGAAAATCCTCCGAATAAGAAACGCCACTAGCACACACGCACACCGAGTGAGCGAAAGAAAATTCAAGGCCGAAACTTGAAAGCGGAAGAAGACTATCAAAACATGAGAGGAAGAAAAGCTCTTAGAGAGAGAGAGAGGGAGAGGCAGAGGGGAAGAGAGAGAGGGAGAGACAGTGTCAAAAGACAAGCACACTTACGCATATGGAAAAGATAGAAAGAGAGAGAGAGAGGGAGCTGTATACGCCTTGTTAATCCCCCTACACATCTGTCCCCCTCCTCCCCCTCTCTCGCATACACATTCAAACGGAGTAAAGCTTGCAAGCTCTCTCGAGCTTGCGCTCAGCTCTCTCCTATATACAATCTCTCTCCGCTGCCTTTATCGACTGCTGCGTAAGTATAGCACACAAGAGAAAGCCCCTCTCCGGCACTCTCTTCGCGCTTTTCCCCTCGAATCAAAGCAAGATAATTGCAAAGCAGGCGTGCACGTACCTGGGGAATGAGTCGGCGTCGATGGGTCGTCGTCCGCGAGCTCCAGGAAAACGCCCCGAACTCACAGCCGCCGACGCATTTTCGTCCTTTCCTCGCTCGCTCGCCGATAGTCACCTTCTCTTTCTCTGTGTGTACGTGCTCTTCCCGTCTGTGCATGTACGTGGAAGAGAGAGAGAGAGAGAGAGCGCGACGTCGACGTCGACGCGCAGTCGCGCGCAGCTGCGCGCCGGGCCGACGTCAGGGTCGCGCCAACCGAAAATCGGTGCCCCCACCGAAACGCTCTCTTTCTCTCTGTCTTTCTCTCTTGACGCTCCTCTCCCCGACGCTTGCCGACAGTTCCGACGGAGTCGTCGCTCCGGATGCACTTTTCTCTGCGCGCCGCGTGTGTGTATACGTGCGCCGCCGCCGCTGTCCGGAGGACTATCTACCCTCGGGGAAAGAAATTGCCGCTGCGATGTGAGCTGAAGCTGTGAGGAAAAAGGCGCCCCGCGTGAAAGCTCTCACTAAACGTCGTCTGGTAAATTTGCACTTGTATATTCTTTACTTTTTACTAAAGTGATCGTTTGCCTGTGTAGTGATTCGATGATTATGTCGGGGTGTGTGTGATGTTGTACTTCGGGGACTGTGAGTCGGGTATTTTTGGGGGATGTATAATAGACGCGGCTGGAGGATAGCCGACAAATTTTCGGCGCACCGCTACTGGCGCACTTGTTACGAGGGGAGACAGAGGGAGAGCTTTTTTAGGTTAGACGCCGAGAGGAGGAGAGTAAGAGAAAGAGATGCGGAAGAGAGAGAGAGAGAGAGCGATGAGATGAGACGGCGAAGCTCGTTGTTTTGGTTTGGAATTGGAGCTCTTTATATTTTCCCGCTAATTGGCATAGGAATCTTTTGAAATGTGCGTTTTTTTATATAATTAATTCGTAAATCGTCGAAAAGATATGCTAGAGCTGATGATAATTTTGGCGAAAGTGATAAATTTCGCGAAGAATTTTGTTTTGTAGTGCCAACACAATTTTAGACGCGGAGGATTATTAGATAATATTTGCCAACCTATTACAATTATTTATAGACTTTCCTCATAAAGTTTGCGTACCCCGAAATTTCAAGAGTAGACTACTTAATGTGAAATCTGATAGGGCGTCGCTAAATGTTTACCTTCCGGAGCAAAAAATTTGTGGCACTTTACTTTTTTTAACTAGCACGGTTTCCGTGCCTACGTTTATATTATAATTAAGCGACAACAGAGTCAAAGTATATCGCACTGTTTATGAATAATTAGATTAAAGAAATGCTTAGTCGTATACAATAAGTATATACAATCGTAAATAATAATAATAATATATAATCGTACAATTTATACGAGATTTTTTCAATTGCTGTAATATATATTTTATTCAAGCTAAAAATGCAAATATTTTTGATAAAAACACTTTTCATGTTAGGAAATAATCACGAAAAAATGTTATGCAAATTATAGTTTATCTGATCTATATGTACATAAAAATTCAACAGAGTTGTGTTTATTTTTATTTTAATATTAACATTAATATAAAAGATTTGAAAATATTTTGTTCCATTACTAATCTTGAGTTTTACTGAATAAAAAAAGTGGGGATATTTTTATCGAGTTTACAGTCGCAAACCTAATGTTGTCCTATGTACTTAGAATTCAATCGATAAAGCTCACATTCTACTTCTAATTTTCTGTTATACTCGATCTGATAACATTCTATATCTATACTTTTCATCGAGAAACTTTTCCATTTCATATGTCAGAGAAAAATAGTCATACATGTGCCGTTACACTTTTATAACATTTTTATCAAGTTAATTACGCTGTATAAGCATTGCAAAACAATAACTCTACTACTATTAATACTAACAAAATTTAGTGTTCGCGACGTTTGTACATTTGGTTTTGCAGATAAATAAACGTATAAAATCTTATATTTACATTTTCTTTAGCGTATAATTAGAATTTAAAAGTGTCAGTGCAAACATCAAAGATATACATAATGAATAAAATATTACTTTTAACAATCTACCCTAAATCCGAATGAGTGAAGATCAGTTAACTAAATGAATATCCACTCTCTAAAATTGAATTAGTGAATATTCACTAATTACCAGTGGATTTTCACTGATTATCATTTATAAGTATTGCACTGATCCCAATTTAGACAGCATGTTAAATAAGTACAAAGTCGAGCACTTGTTTCTGAAAAAGTGAATGAGATTGTACTTATTGAACGTGCGTATGACTGATTTTCACTAATTCTTTAGAGGATAAATTTTATTAAACCGTGACATTACGATTTAACGCCACTAACTTAATCATGAATTAACTCTGTGATTGGCTCACTTAATAAAAAATAAATTCGTATTTTATACTAGGATTAATTTTAAATTAATTCAGAAGCAAAACACAATTTTTTTCTTGAAATTAGATTTAATACGCTTATCTCTTGAATGAGAAAATCGATTCTAAATAATTAAATTAAAATCAAGTATAAGAAAATGATATTTCAGTATATATTCTATCAAATTCCAGTATTTCGTTATAAAATATATCTCAATCGGTCTTCGATAGATTTCAATTACTTTCTTGTACATGTATATTAAAACTTTAGTTCCAACTAAATAGCTTAAATTTTTCATTAAAGAATACATTTTTCTCTTTAAAGTGCACCTGCATATAAAAGCTCAAATATTTACAAAGTAAATGGAGAAGGGTAAAATCTCTCGTGCTAAATTTCGAGAGAGATAACAAAAAAAACTTCTAATAAATAATAAAAATGGAAATCTTCACGAAAGCCAAATAAATGTCTATATCTTCTATTAAATTCGTATATCTACCGTAAACCTTTATATTCTCGAACAACTACTTTCTATTGCTTGAAAAATCGTTATCCCCGTAAGGACTTTCTACAAAAAGAGACTCGCAGCTCCACGTCATCTTCCGGATTCCAATATGAAGACACTACGAAGAAAAAGCAAACAAACTGCGCGCCGACCAATCTGTCAAAGGCAGTCCGACCCCCCGCTCCCCCGGTTTCAACTCGTCTCCTTCGCATCCTTTTGGTATAAACGAAACCGCACATGCGGGCGCATTTGCATCCTCAAAGCTGTCTTTGCGGGTTCCGCGCTCTCACCGCAAACGCGCTCGCCTGGGGGTACAGCGAAAAAGAAGCGAAATTCCCGCCGATCGTTAATAATAAAACACTCGCACGTATTCGGCCTCGGGGCTATGCTTATATGCATATTATAAGCGTATAAATAAACGCCCGCAAAGTAATCGGTTGCGACGAAAATATGACTAATGAAGTTTATCAGGGCGTATGTAGGAAACGCCGCTTCCGAACTAGACGTGGACGTGGTCACGTATACGAGTTTTGTTGGTGCGCGTGGCTGTGCTTGTTCATTGTTGTAGAGGGTAGGATTGTTCTGTGAGGCTCGTAGCGGAATAATAAGTGTGAATGTTTGTACCGAGAGTTACGTAGGATTGTTGGTGTTTTTCTTACGACTTTGTTGTGACAATTGTGTTAGTACCCTGCGATTAATCGGTTTGTCTTTTCGAATGTCGATTCGATGATGTTTCGTTAGCTTTATTAGCAGGTGTGTGTTGTCAAAATCTTGAATTTTTAACGTAGTGTTAATTTTGTTTTGATAAAAACATGTTTTGAGAGTCTGTCTGGAGCCGTTAATTTGACTTATATAATAGAAATATATATTTGTAGTTTTACTAATTTTAAATGCAATCGACTTTCACAGCACCAATTTCGAACTTTTTTTTTCTACACACTATGCTCCTTTCGTAATACAATGTTTGAGAAGAACGCACACAGAATAATAGACTGAGTTTTATCAATGGTATGCACCCACATTTATAAGCATTTAGCTAACAATTTTATCTGGAACTTTTCATTCGCATAAACTTTCATGGTCTTGTTTATACAGACGGGAAATTTAGTTTTTACGCTTAGAGAACACTGAAAAAATAGCATAGTGTTATGTACTATCCAGTCATGCTGGTATACCGTTCTCAATTTAAATCTTTGTTTGAATGTATCTATTTTACGTTTCGCTTTATTTTAAAAGTTTTAGATATCCAAATTATTTATTTAACAGTTGTAAAATTAGAAATTTACTTGTTAATTGCTATGTTACAAAAGATGCGAGCATGAAATTAAAATCAAATTCTATATAATTTGATTGGTCGAATTTAATGACGCAGGCATGCGAGTGATTAAATTAGAAAATTATAAGCGCTCATAATAGACTAGCTATATTTGAAAAGTTTATAAAGAAATCTCAAAAAACAGCTAACGCCTGCTTTCGTTTTAATGACTTTATTCATGCTTTATCACTTTAAATAAAGTTGCTATAATTGTATTTAAGATATAAAAATTTATGCAATCTAATTATATGTAGCTAGAATTATGTTATTATTGTAACTTCAGATCCCTTTCCGAGAAAATGTAAGAATGCTATAAATTTTATAAACAAATTCGAAGCTTTTACTTGTAATATAATCTCGGTTGAATAAAAAATATATCCTTTATTTACTATCCACGAAACAAAATAATGCTTTTAACATGCGGTTGCCACAATAAATCACCCCAAGTCGAGAAAAAGTTCGTTAGAGATCTCTTTTCTAGTTAATTTCTTAAGTTTTTACAAATGTATGTCTTTATAACTGTCCCAGAGCTCGCTAATTTTTTCTTCTCAGATCTTCGCCCATACGAATTTCACTGCTTTCATCATCGCGCATTAAACTTATAATTTGTTAATCTGATTATTTTTAATATCCATGCATTTAGTAAGCAGAGTAAGTTCGTTTCCATATGTATATGTAAAGAATTTACCGTATGTTTAGATCATCAATCATTATTACGCAATGAGTTGCGTCTTAAGAATGACATGCGCATTTTGAAATTAGTTTTTAAATGTATTACCATAACAATATTTTTTTGACATAATTATTAAGTAACAAAAAAATCAGTTTATTCAACCTTTTATTCAAATAGTGACTGTTGCGAGATTTGAATATTTCCTGGTACTTGTATTCTGTGCAAAACTTTAATATAAAATTGAATCATATGAGATTGAATTACACGAAATCATTAACCTTATTGTATTTTCCAAATAAACTTCAATCTGGAAAGTTTGTGAAGCAATGGAGAATAAATTCACAAGAATGAGCAATTTTACGACTCATTGAGTTCTATCTATCGTGTTCAGCTTATACGTTTTCTCGTGGAAAGGAACAATACTGTTTTGATCTACTGTGCAGCGAGTCAAGGATGAATAAGAACGATTATCTTATTTTCTCAAAGCATCATTTGTCATTCTTCTCTAAATGCGGCAAGTTTTCTCAAAAACATCAGTACTTCTAAAAATGTACTGAATAATATTTTCGTAGTTTGCATTTGGAAATTACAGATATTATTCTTTCCTTTTAACGAAGACGAAAAAAACCCCGTTTCTGACAAAATTCTTATGAATTATTTTCAATTCGACTACTCTCGCCGTCTCTCTCTTAAGAATAGAAAATTTTTCTTCCTGCTAAAAAATAAACTCTACATGTCTGATCGCGGAATCAATGATGCATCTGCGCTCCGACCATTTATTGAACCGTATCGACACACGGAACAGCGTCGTTATACCGGGCTAGGGCCGAGATTCGAAAATCAATATTCCCCGAGGCGACATCCTAAGCTTTTCCCACTTTTCAGCGAGATTATTACTGATTCGAGCAGAAGATGCAGAGACGCTCCTCCGCGCTCTAACGTATTATATATACTCGCTGGCATTTTTCCTGTCGCTCCAGAAGAATCGCTTACATACGCCGGTTCGGTATATATTTGTGTCCCCTCGCGCCTTCTCGCGTTATCGTTCGCGAGGAAGTGCGACAAAAAATATACAGTCGTCGATTTCGCAGTAACACTGGATTTCATATTCTTTGTGGAAAGAGGAATGTTTGTTTCAATTAGTTTTGATTTGCGTTCTTCGTTTTCATATACATAAGTTTGTAAAAAATTGTATCAGAATAATAAATAAAAAACATCGTGTCGCAGAAGTCGGTAATGTTGTCAACATCCGTTCGAACAACTTTATAAGTTCTCAACATCTCTTGACGTACACGCGATTCTTATTATAGTAATCATTCAACCGACTATACATCTCGTGACACACATATACATATATATTACTTTTATCGGCAAAAAGTACGTATCATATACGAATCAGAAATCGGTTACAAATCTAACTCATACACACTCTACTTATAATAAATCCCGAAATTTTTATCACATTCGATTGGCGCGATGAGTAAGTTTACCCTTCATCGAACTGCATTATCTTTCGCGTTCGTCAACAACCGCGAGAAAAATACTTCTCTTAACATATCCACTAGCTCGAAATGATTCTTGCTACACATCCGTCGTTTGACGCGCGGGTAACTAACTCGCCTATCAGTATTTTGATCGTCAACAGAGCAACCGCGCTGCCCGATAAGATAGCGCTTGCCCATACATGTATACCCATCGTTTATTATACCTGCGTACGAACAAAAGCGCTCTCTTTCTCTCGCACATCACTCGTCAGCTCCGACTCGCCATCAGCGTTCCTCGTCACGAGCGCACTTTCTCGTCGCACCCGCTGATATCAGCCATTAGACATAGGAGTCAAAAATTTCGGGACCTCGCGCGAATCGAGGCACGTGGCGCTGAGTAAGGCAGCTTACGGCACTGCCTATTGACGTCCGCGGTAGGCGTGGTCAACTTAACTCTCTCGCTTCTGCGCGCGCGTGCGTCGCGACGACGACGATACACAGCACCGCGCGCGGGGATATATTTACACCGTGTGTGCATATATACTTACACCACGCGCACGAGCCTCTTATCTCTGTATGTATATGTATGTATACCGCGGCGACGCTCCGGAGCGTCAGAAAGCCTCTTTCTGCTAGAGGAAGAGAGAGAGAGATCGGGAGAAGAGTAGCGCGCTGTAAAGCAAAAGAGAGGCGAAAAAATCGTAAAAGCTCTCTGCCATCACCCTTCATTTCCAATCTGCGTCCCTCTGCGCGCGCTCCTCTTTGCATCAACCCATCAGCCCTGTATATATAGCTTTCTTCCTGTATATAAGTACCGCGCAAACAAGCTCGACGGCGAGCTCCGAAAAATACACGATGGGAGCAGGCGCACCGAGATCGCAAAGTATATAGCGGTGAGTGCGCGGGGGAGTAAGCGAGTAACGGGCGAGAGCGAAATAAACAAAAAGCGCGCGGAGAGGGGGAGCGAAACAGCTGATTGTCTATATGTACACACACACACACACACCGTATATGCTCGGCGCGCGCATTGCCCACCGTGCATTCGCTCCCCTCCCCTCGTGCCTCGCGCGCGCCTCGCGTATATAATGCAGTACGTGCTTTAGATGCTTGCGAGCCAGCCAGCCGGGGGCCTCGGCGCGCGCTTTCTCTCGTTATCTCTCCGCGTGCAGCTTTTCCCCGGCGTCGTCGTCGGCAGCCGGGCGCCTGCACCGGGTCGTCGTCGCGCGTAAGATATTACAGACGCAGAGCGGAGCGGAGCAGCAGAACGCCTCGCCTCGTGCAAAACGTACGCTGATACATGTAGAGAGAGAGAGAGAAAAGAACATGTGTGTGTGAGTGTGTGATGATAGTAGTTTTTTAGACAAGTGTGGGGAGAAGCGGATGAATCGGGAGGGATTTATTGCCGGAACGGCGCGACGGTTGTGGTTTGATTCATTGATTGGGGACGGAAGGCGGAGTGAACATTGATTCGGCGTGATGTGTGCTATAGTCGAGATGGCTTTTGAATGAATGCGAAGTGCGGCGCGTGGTGATGAGAGAGCTCGGGTCGGCAGGATTGTAAGTATACTGTTTTTTTATGTGACTTGTAAGGAAAATTTTTAGAGGATTTGATCGATTCGGAGTAGGTACGATGTCATATTTTGATAAGTTTTTTTCTCACGGTTGAGGTATCAGTGGATTGTGGGTTTTTAATACTTTCTTTGTTGTTGTTTTGAGAATGTTAAGTATCAAATATATAAAAAAGCTGGAAAATTGTTTAAGTAGCATTGATGGTAAAATATATGAAAAGTCAAGGAAAAAATAAATTTTCCAAATTTAATAAAAATTTCAAACAAGGATTATCAAACAAGATTTGCTAGTTAAAGGAAATGTTTGAAAAGAGGCAATAGCTAAGGGAATAAAAGTTCAATACAAAGGTTTTTATGAATTTCAATAGAGGATGGTAGGATGGAATTTAAAAAAAAAAATTCCACAATACGTACCTTTACATTAGCTTTGTTAGCTTTTTCTATTTTATAGTGTCCCTTATTGAAGTTGTCGGAAGATGTTTTAGGATAAGATAAAATAAGACTAACACTAGAAAAATGTTACGACAAAATCGGATATCATTTTCATTCAAAGGTTTCATGAATAATGCTGTGGGAATTTCAAGCATACAGTCAAAGTTGTTTTCTTTTTCCGCTTTCTCTCTATACAAGCGTTTGACTAAGCAAATGCAATAGTCATGTATTTATTGATGGATACTTTGTTATATTGTGGATACACTTTGTTTTTTTTTCTAAATAAATTGTTATAATTCTAAGTAAATAGAAACTATTTTTTCAAATTTTAAAAATTGAACAAAAACAGGAAAAGTTTGGAAAGTAAATGTTTTTTTTGCGGGACTTGAAATGTTTCTTTTTGAATATATTGTAATACTGTCGTAAAATCTTACTATGTAAAATATAAATATTATTATAAGCAAATTAAATTAATTTTTGTTTTCTTAAAATGACATCAAATATAAATACATTCGAATCGTATATTTTTATAAGTTTCAAATACAAAATTATTGTTTCTTTTTCATGATTGAGAACTGCGTTATTTTCGATCCGATTTTTTAAAATCAATTTTCATTCGTAATAAATTTATTTATAATTTTCAGAGTTTAGTTAATATGAAAAAATACCCTGGTAGAAATGTTACTCAGAAGTTAGCTATTTTTCAGTTAACTTTATGGCTATAATCAAACATTTCATAATTAATACAAGCAATAAATAATGGTAAATGTTCCAATCCGAAATAAATGATGGTATTTACACTTCATAAAATATGTATTTTATGTATAATAGTAGAACTTTTAGATGAATTATATTATTTTTGCATTATGATTTTTGCTAAAAATGCTTCCCTTTAATTAACTAGTTAACTATAAAATATGGTTAATTTTCTACCAAGGTAGTTCCTTTAATTTAATATTTTTATCAACATTATATAATTGTAATCCACGTATATTCCAACTAATTTAAATTACTAACCAGTGAATAGGAAATATTTTTCCATTAGCAGCATTCGAACTGTTTATAATTTTGAGATCATTCAGATTTTTAATCGTTTTAATCGACTTTCGTCTTTTTCAATGGCATGCAATTACAACGCGTAATTATCACAAGAGTGGATCTTCTCTGTAAAACTTCCCGTAAAATCCTTGATTGCGCCTTAATCTCCTCTCTCAAATACGCGGTTCTCAATTTTCGCTCGAAAGCAGCAGGATTTACTGTTTTCT
Source organism: Torymus aiolomorphi (assembly GCA_036365515.1). Classification (NCBI taxonomy): domain Eukaryota; kingdom Metazoa; phylum Arthropoda; class Insecta; order Hymenoptera; family Torymidae; genus Torymus; species Torymus aiolomorphi. Next base: position 166,127,833 of record CM070876.1, read on the forward strand.
CACTCTCGAAAAATCTTCTTCATTTAAAAGATAATCTCCATTATTATTATTATTAAGTAATATTTTGTAATAATGTCTTCGCAAATTTCATTCTTGACATACATATCCATGTACGCGTCTTATTCCTCATTTCGTCCGTCTAAAACTGAAGAGTCTTATTTTCTTATAATTTCTGACTCCAAGTGCAAACTCTACATTTTTAAATCTATAAAAATAGATCTAATGCATCGAACTAGAGCACAGACAAAGGATTGATCAATATTTAATAACAGACTTCGAGGCTACATTACACGCATATAGTCTTCGAGGGTTATGGGCGATTTTCTGCTCCTATAAAATTAATCCTATTTTTATGCTTTAGCAAAAGCAAAAATACCTCCCTCCCGCTTCTACAATCAATCATCACGATATTGTACAATTTATTCTAACAATATTTATATATTTTCAATCACGATCTTCCCAAATTAAATTTCCTTTTTAAGTTGGATTTATCATTCCAACAACTGCATTGTTTGATTATTGAATGGGAGAATCTATTTTAAAAAATTGGGCCGACAGCTACTGTTACCGCGCATAAAAATAAAATTAACGCAAACCTAATTTAAGCAGAAGGGACACCCGATAACATAAGCCGATTATCGCTTATTGGAAAAATGAAAACCGCTAATACTATCGTAAAAGTTCCGGCTAGTAAAAACACGATCGATCGCAATAAATTTCTCGTGATAAAATTGTAATTGAAATTCATATGATGGATTATGTAGTGAAAACCTATACATCATTTTAAAATCACTGAATTTTGCCTCCACTCGATATCCATATTTTGATTAAAATTTTCAGATGAAACCTCTAGCAAATGCACGACGCGAATATTAAATTTCCATTTACAGTTATTTGGACTTCAATCTCAACTAATAACATAGTTTGCAAAGTCAATATTAGCACATTTGCCTTTTCATATTTTATAATACAATAACTCAAATTTAACGTAACAATTAGTGATTGATACTCTTAGCTTTTTACGTAAATACGTATGTTATTATTTTTTTATATTTAAATGCAGTTCACTCTTTTGCTGATGTTAGACTTGTACAAGTCTCCCTATCCCACGAAATGTTGACGTTTCCTCTTTACCTCTTTTTAGTACCAATTTGTAGTTTTCAAAGAGTCAATTACACTACTCTCGTGGTTGACACAAACTCAGCTGCCGACGTGATTCCCCATATCGATTTTTCGTTCGGCACCGACATGGCGGCTTTCCGTAAATACTGTTATTATTCAAAATTATATAGCTTTCAAGATATTTCAAGCTTGAATAGGTCATTGCATTGTGAAACGATATTCTTAGCATTCGTCAAAGTTGAGTGTAATTGATAAAAGGGATGCGGGTAATTTAGAGTAATTATAGAAGGTGACACAGTTTGATTGAACTGAGCATTATTTAAAACCTGTTCCCGCAAATAGCACATGATATAGAGTAAAAGTGGGTATTACCGCGGTTTTTCAGCACGGGTGTCTTATAGTACACGAATTAAAAGCTTTGCCTCGATGATTTAAGTTGAATTCTTTTTTTAACTCTTCTTTAACTTACCAGAAATGCAAAAATGACTCTTATCATATGATAAAAAACATATAGTTAATTAATAAATGCAATCTAAAAAATAGATCCGAGGCTGATATTACTGCGGGTATGATTGAATTACCGCGGGGGTTTTACCGTATGTATGATGGATTACCGCGGGGGTATTACTGCGGAATTTTACCTTGAGCTTGTTATATTATTTATAATTTTAGAACCAAAAAAATTAACATATCTGTATATTTTTACATCATATTTCATTTAGAACATAGCATTTGGCAAATGTTCTCATATATATTGTAGACTTCTTGATTTCACTGTTTTGAGGTTACGTTGGACCAATGCCGCAGTAATACCAGCAATCGTATTTGTATACAAATGACGGTATTACCGCGGATGGCCAGACAATAATGTAGTATATTCATACAAATCATGCTTTATTCTCTTTTTAAGACTATTTCTTATATTAATTAATATTTTGTATGATCGAATAAATATTAAATGCCGAATTATACTATGAAAAATGAAATTGCAGAGCGTTTTTCGTCGATCCGCGGTAATTGCAGCGTCCGCGGTAGTACCCACATTTACCCTATTCTTCGAAGGATGCAAGGAAAAAAATCATGCTTTTGATCTTTTTTTTCATCCATACAATATTTACGCTTGATTCAGTTTTTCTTTCTAATATTTTTCCCTTTATATTTATACTTAATTCTATAAGTTTTCAATAGTTCATTCCGTCATTTATAGAGATTTTAATCAAATACAACTACGTGTATAGTTTTGAAATTATTTCAACAGATAACTTATTTGATTTACACAAAGCACTTCATTTTATCCTACGGTAAATCAAACTATATCGATTGAAATAATTAAGCAAAGTACAAAACGCCTGTCGCTGAACGTATTCTTATACCTCACTAAAAAAAAATTATCATCCCTTGAAATTAGAATATTAAAAACCATTAAAACAGCATCACGAATAACATTTCCAAGATTAAAAATTTCTGCTTTCCTGACTACAAACCTTCAACAATATTTCAGTTACGAATCTTCTCCTTGCAGCGCAGACCCCCTCGAATACACCCTTACAGCGTGGATATATTATTCGCACAACCGTAAATTGCTTTGCTGCAGCACCGCGGTGCAAAAGTAATTCCCCTAATCCCCAAAGTTACGCTCTCAAACTTCCTCCTAATGCTCCTCGCCATGGCGTTAGCCAACTTGCCCGGGGCATTTTCCCACTCGTCCATCCTCGAAAAAAGACGAGAGAGAGAGAGAGAGAGAGAGAGAGAGAGAGAGAGAGAGAGAGAGAGAGAGAGAGAAACTACGCGCGGTCGCTTACGACTCAGTGCCGCCGTCAGGAAGAGCGCCTCTCGAATGTTGCAGTCATTATCGCCCTCTCTCTTCTCGGTCGAGCCCCGCGGGAAAGGCGCTGCTACTCGCTCGACTCTAAAAGCCCGCGAGAGGAAGTACTTTTCGAGAGTGTGAACAGGGATTTTGATCGTCGCGCGCTCGCGTACACACGTATATAGGGTAGAAACGAGAATCGTGTATATATATATATATATATATAGAGGCATTGGCTGGCCTGACTAGTACCGGTACTGTTACTACTAGCGCACGCCCTAACGCTTTCCCTATATGCGCGTTGTTTTCATCGCAGTGCCATCATCGTTGCGCCACTACGCGTTGAATATTCATTCGATGTATGCCCGTCTTATGCGAGAGACACTGTATATATATATAGGCATGCAAACTCTGCTGCACGCTGACTTTATTTTTTGTAGGTTACTGGCCCCGGAGGCGTGATTTGAATGTTAATCCGCGGGACTAATTACCCCGGTGTTGAAGTTCGCTGTGTGTGTGTTTTGATTTGCAAATATAACGTATGATAATGGTGTTTTGATGTATCGTTTGTCCATCTGTGCCAACAAATTCGGCGTCGTGTTGATATGATGTTTCAATTTCACGGATATACAGATTGCATAATGTCTGCATGAAACGTTTGCAATTGCAAGTTTTAAAAATTTTTCAAAAAAGGATCGACAAATGAAGAAGAAATTGTCGTTTGTAATATAAAAGTAATATTTAGAATATATTATTATAAAGAATAATTACAAGACGTAATTTCAATACACACATCATTGAGTTTTATTACCGTTATTTTATTGCCAATAAATCGTTAATTTAATCCGCGCTAATGGGTACGAAGAGACAAAGGGCATATAATATTGAATATTTTATTGGAATTCGTGTGAAACCATACCGCACTGTAACGAAATCATATATACACGGACATTAACAATAAATTTTTCACAAATTACACTCGTCACTCTCATCAGCTCTATAAATCACGTCAAATTAAAATGCAAAAATGTACCGCGCGTAAATTACAATGTAACATTTGCGATTCGCTGAAACCCTTTGGCAAAAATACGCATCACCTTTATAATAATCTCAATATTTCTCTTTCTGCACAGGGCTACACAAATTATTAACGAAACTCCCGCTAACGGTACTGTGACTCACCCGCTACCGAATGCATTTTCATTAACGCAAAATTACGCGTATATAAAATCGCGCGATGCGCATGAATTAGCGGGCGATGCGAATTCCCGTGTCTTTCTTTGGATCTCTGGTGCGCTCGCGTCACTCAAACGTTATAATGTTCTCCCTCCCTCTCTCGACATTTGGGTTAAAAGCCAATTAGCATCAGACACGAATTTTTATTCCGCGCGAAAGAAGTCGGGGCCGGCTCGAGTTTTCCGAGTAGGCAGCGCAATTATTTTTGATGGTGTCGTCTTCGTGGAAAAATTCGTGAAGTGATGTGTGAGTTGTAAATTTTGGTGCTCGCGTGGATGCTTTGTTATGATGTGAAAAGTCGCCTGGATTTGCACTGTATGTTGGAGTGGTTCTGACGAGTTGCTTACATTGATTGAATGTAGCTGAATTATTTATCATACAACGTTGTGCGAGTGAGATTATTGTAATGAATGACTATTAGCTTATTCATTAAGGCACATTAATAGCATCAATCATTTAATTACAAATTACTGATATTCAACATAATACAATAATATATAATTAAATACTTATTTTTAAATTAAAAAAAAATTGCAATTTTATGATTGGAATTGTGATTTTACGATTTATAAATTGAATATATATGTTTATTCACTTGAGACATCTGTTTTTATTTCTACAATTTATAAATTTTACATTCTTGCCCATACTTTTGAGAATTGAGATTAAAAGTTTTCAGGCGTTTTTTAAATGCCATTCGTAAAAGCTTTAGAAACCTTTAAACTATACGAATTCAAACTCGAATAATATTTATAATTTGGCATTGGAAAACTAGTAACAAAATATTGAAAAAATTATAAGAACGCTACGATAAAAAAATTAGTATTGCCAATATATTGTTAATATATTGGCAAGAACAACACGTGACCTGTATATCGACAATATTTGGCCCATACTATAACTCTGGCGTTGTGGAATTATATTGCTCATATATTTTGCAATATATTGCCTACATTAACTTTTTTACGAGGAGGTTTTCGCCACAATTTTTCAAAATATTAAATTTAGGCGAGGGGGAAAATAAGCTGTTCAATCCACCCAACATTATGACATTTCCCCTCAATTATTCCACCCCCGCGCGAGATAATCTAATCGCGGAAAATGGATTGCTGACGAAAATATGATCTTCTAACCGTTCTCCTCATTTTTCATTTTCAGCCCGGTTGCGTTTGGCTGTGTGAGCTGAAGCGCGCAAGCGGAGCGCCGCGAAAATGTCATCAGATGGTGTCCCATTCCTGCTGGTCACTGCCAACGTCGGCAGCATCTTCGAGGAGGTGAGAGCTCTAAACCTTCTATTGATGATTTCGATCGTTCTGAAAAGATTATACTAAACTTCAAATGACACTTTTGGATAATGCGTTTGCAAAAATAATTATGCGTTTACTGATTTTCAATTATAGTTGTAAATTATAATATTGCTAATTTACAATGCAAAAGTAATAATCCCTTCATAAAAAAGTGATGATCGGAAGAAGCGAAGCCTCTATAGATTTGATCTGTGATTGGCTCTTGGATAAAAGGCGCGAGAATTTAAAATTAAATATACATTTTTATTTGATAATTACGTATTATTTATTGCAATATTTATTGGAATGAAAATGATTAAATTGAAAAGTATTAAATAAATAATAATCAAATTAATGTTGGTTGCTTAAAAAAATAAATAACATGTTTTAATTATTTGTTAAAGTGATGTCCAGAAGTAGAAAAATATTTCAAAACACAATACGATTAGTTATTGAATTGCCCGTTAAAATTCAAAACAATAAGCAATGTTTTAATCTTAGAAGAATTAATTATATTAATATTAGAATAAATTATATCAATAACATACAAAATTTTGTATTCGTTAAGCGTAAATGTACTACAGCATTATATCAATTATTAAAGATGCATCAAAATTAAAAGAAAAAGATTTCCGTCTTCTTTATAAGGAATAAATTAAAAGTACATATAGCGCGCGCAGCGCGCATGAATTTGGCTAGTAATATATAAATGGGTCATCAATAATATTGGACGCCGTAATACACATGATCAAGGCATTCTTTTTATTCATTTAGGGTAACAAGCCAATCGTGTATCGTGTATCCACTTCAGGTATTTTACATTATAATTTCCTGCGTGGGTAATCGCAGTTTCGCGGTTTATGGCGGCTGTAACATTAAACCAATTTATCCTAAACGTAAAATCGGCTAAACCGCTACATTCGAAAAAACCTCTGTACAGTATAATGTGTTTAATGATCATAAAAATAAGGCTTTATCATAGTTTATCAAACAAAACCTCCCTTGTAGAAATGTTAACCTTAAGTTATAGCTACTTTTTAGTTAACTTTCTGGCTAAAAACGCACCTTGCTTGTTATTTCATAATTATTTACCTATCAGAAATAAATTATGGTATTTACACTTCATAAAATGGGTACTTTAAGTACTCTGGTAGAAAATTGAGGAGCTATTGCCCAGAATCTGTTGTATTTTCTGTTCGTTTGGCAGAATATCTCCTAGATTCTGCCCAGAAATTCCTCCCACGGGCGACGGTGTTTGGGCAGAATCTGCTGAAATTTTTGGTGAAGAAAATTTTAAATAATGGGTAGAGGTTATGATAGTTATACCAATAAGAAAAATAAGGGAATTTTAAAAAGCACGAAAAATGATTATAGAAAATTAAATTATTTATTATGTCTAAATAATTTAAAACATTTTACATTAATATAAACGAATATAAATATATATACACTTAAACTTTTTTTTTATATAACATATTGCATGGTAGTATAAATTAAAGTATTTATTACAGAACAATAAATCTATGGTTTCCACTTTGATACTCTTTTCTTACTTTGATTATAACAGCTGTAAATAAAATCAATAACAATTATTATATTATTATATCATATTACTTATAAAGATTTGGGGTAAATAATTAATAATGTTTTGAGCATTGCTTCAATTTAATTACCCTCGATCAATGCACAGAGCTGAGTTGGCTTGAATTTATATTTATTTTTATTCACTGCTGAGGTTCTAAAATTGTTGCGCTAAGTCCTTTGCCATAAAGTTTTTTAACATTTTTACCATAGATTTGGAAATAGTGTAGGCTTTATCTATCATGGAATTAAGTTCAATAAACTAAAACAGAAAGAAAATATATTTCTCAATTTTTATAATAAAATATTGTTAATGATAAATAATAAACAAAATTGTAACTTACAACATCTTTTTTCAAATAGTTATTGGACTTCAACTTTTCTTTGAAAGCTTCAAAATCTTTATATGTAGATATTGGTATTTCAACACCGTACTTTACTTTTAAATCAACTGAAGTCTTCTCCATTAACTTCTTGTCCGATAAGAAGTGTGATGTCTCAGTTTGCGCTGCTTTTAAAGAAGCAACCTCAGCCATGAGTTTTTTTTGTCCTTGCTGTATATCGGTCAAAGCTGCTGACATCTGGTCAAGTCAAGCAATGACAGCATAGAGAGAAAAAAATTTATGTTCGACAGCATTTTATTTGGACCAGTGTTGTGTTAAAATTCATCTGGAATGTCTTTGCTGATCAATGTAGTTCTGCGTGTCAATTCAACTTTCTTTATAGCACTAAGTTGAACCTTATGACTGGATGGAGTTAAAAGATATTCTAGCATTCTTTTCGTACAGCCAAGATATAACAGGTGCATCGGGTCCAATATAAATTGTGAGACTAACTTCAAAGGTGGTTTGACGGCACACAGTGAAGATGTACCATTATGGCATTCAGGATCTTCAAATGTCTTGAAGTTGTGATCTGTTCTTCTCTTAGCATCAAGTTGTAAAAAAACAGTGAAACCATCCACTTTTTTACCTAACACTTTACATCTTTCACATCCATGGAATGCGACATGTTCAACTGTACACTTTAAAAAAGATCTGGCTGAACTATCGCACACAAAATATTTTATTTTCATTTGAAATAGCTTTTCTTGAATAACTATTCCATCTCTAAGTACTTGATTAAGTTCTCGAATAAATTTGTACAAATATTCAGAGCAACTTTTAGGTTTGGCATTCCCAGCATATACACCCACTGTAGAAGGTTCGTATAAGTCCAGAGTCATAAACATACTTTTACAAGTATAGGCCACACCGTTACAGAGGTGGATTTAAAAGGCGACATGCCATCAATGTTTATTATTAATTCTAAATCTTCAGTGTTATGTTGGCGCACATCAATCTTCTATAATTGATCTTTTAGACCAAAATATTTAAATTCCCCTTGTGAACCATCACTCACTACCATTTGCTCAATGTTGGATAAATTAACCTCATAATTCAAAAAAGTTTTTATACCACTCTAACCTCAAAATCACAACTTTGGTATGATTTTTCGGCGCTCGTGGTATAAAATACCGTTCGAAACGAGTGCGGAAGTTGATTATTTACTTCATGTGACTTTTCGCACATTGAGGTTAGAGTGGTATAATGTACTATTGTACACTTGGGAAGGAATGGTAAAAGCCTATGGCGTAGGATCTTTAACAGTTGATCTACATGTTCATGCAGCAGATTATTAGTAGATACAACCCATGCTTGTAATTCTCTTGTTTCTCTTAGATCTGCTGCCTCGCATATAAATTCTTCATCATTGCTACTATTGCCATTATCATTCTCATGATCACAAATACTAGCATTCTCATATTCAGTGCTATCACTCATTAAATTAGAGTCCGAAACAGGCAAATCAATGACACTAGAATTACTACAAATGCTCTCACTATAAACAGATGAATCAGTTGTTTGTTGTTCTGTACGTTGATTTTTTAATTCACTGCACTGTTGAGCACTTTCATCAAATTTTTGTTTTTTAATTTTTTTGGAGAAACGTTTTTCTCTCCATTTCACAAAAAAAAAAATAGAAAAACCGATGCTTAATTAAAAAAAATAATTTTTTTAATAATTATTGGGCACTGCTCCGGTTTGATTTCCACGACCTCCGAAATGATATAACCTACATTTCAACTTGTAACGGCTTCACAATTATTGTGTGTGCGAGGGAGAGAGGGGGAGAGAGGGAGAGAGAGCGAGAGAGAAAGAGAGAGCAGACGCTTCTGCGTGAGCATCTGACTGTATGTATGGCCCTACATGTATATACATGCTTATTATGCTACTGCACTTTTGGAGCATATCTTTAGTTAAAACTTAAAAGTTATAGGGACATGACTATATTTTAAATAAATATTCTCAAATAGACTAAATAAATATAATATGCTAAGGAGTATATTATTTTAACATTATCGGTTTAAGGTTATAAACGGATTAATGATCGCAATGCTTCAGCAGATTCTGGGCAGATCTAGCCAGATTATCCTAAAAAATCTGAGCATTAGTTAGTGAATTGGATAGAAAGTATGGCGAATTGTCTACCAGGGTAACAGTAAAACTTTTAGATGAATTATGTTACTTTTGTATCATGATTTTGGTTAAAAATGCTTCCATTTAATTAACACGCTAGCTATAAAATATGACTAATTTTCTACCAGGGCTTTTTATATTGAAATCAAAATAGCTTGAAAAATTTGCATTATATTTATCTATACTTATTAGAAAGAAATATGAGTAAAACTGTTGCAAATATAAACAATATGTTTCCTTGAACGATGTCAAATTTGTCAAAAATGCGAAAACAAAGCAATGGTGAAATATTTAATTATAAATTAATTTTCTTATGTTGAAAAAGAAATTTTTTCGTAACTATGTAACGACAGCTTGCTATTTTCGGTCATTTAATTGAGAATCGAAAAAATGATAATTGCTCACGTGCTGGCCGGTCACAATACTTTGAGCGTGGCAAATTGGCGTAGTCGTTTTAATGGGAGCCGTCACCTCGACCGCTGGGAAAAATCCTCGCAATAAAAGCCGAGCCCCGCACTGTACGCTACACTTTTGCAGAATGAAAGAATTTATAGCGGATGTTGCCAATTCGCGGGCAATGTTTGCCCACGTTACTTAACGCCATTCATCAGAATACAACTGATTTGATAGGTGGCGTAATTTTTTGGACCTCTAAATTGTTTCGAAATTTTTCATTACATAAAGAACACAGAAATGTATGCATTTTACGGCTAAAAAATATAAGGATGCGCACTCGCTGAGCTTAAACAGAGAAAAGCACTTGAATCGATTGGATCTCTTTTTTTCAAATATTTACCGGCCAGGATTCACGGGACACCGTGAACGAATCGTTGATCGAACCGAACTTTGCAACATTCGAAGCGTCCTCGCAATTAACAGTTACACTTAGATACGGCATTTTATTGATGATAATTTGCTAATTCCGAACGGGATAGTAACAATCCGACGCGATTCGCCACGGATCGTTCGGGTGCGCACTCACTCAGCGATTTTCCGTGGTCACGCGACCTCTCAGCTATAATATAGCGTTCGGCCGTTATGGAGCCACACAGGCGGTTTCGAGTGAAGTTTTGTTTATCTATTTTTGCATTAGTAAGCAAACATGGCTTTGTCCACCTCAGTTTCGCCGACTTGCTTGAGAAAGGCAATAAGAAGAATAATAAGTGAACGAAGTAAAAAAGGAGAAATGAGCATAATAAGGAATTAAATGAAGAGGAGAAGCATATCGAATTTATTTACATTTTTTAATTTAGAGCAATGACTAGCAAAATTGGCAAACTTTTAAGGCAAGCTTTTCTTTTATAAATCTCTTATTAAAGTATTCCTATCGAATTGACAAATAAAATTATATTTTTCGATATCTAAAACTTACCATTCCCACGTAGACCTCGAAACAGCCCTTTTCCCGTAACCGTAAAATCATATCATTCCATTTTCTATTTACGTCTTTTACTTTAATTTAACGGCTGGCGTGGAAATTTCAATTTGTTCAACGGAATTGGATCTTCTCTCGTTTATGCAATGATTTCAAGATCATTACAGCTGCTTCAGCACCTGAGAGAGACAACGCGTGACGCGTTATATAGTATATATAGTGCAGGCGTGCGTAGTACGGCCGCGCCCATAAAAGTAGGTAGGTCGAATTGCCCGTAAATGGCGGCTTGAATTTAGATGTAAACTTTGCGACCGTTTCGATTAACTTTCGAAATAGTCGTCGTATAACAGAGGCAACGAATACGCGCCGCTGCACGACATACGATGAAATTAGAATGTTTCTCGACGATACGACGACGTACGAATTTTGTCCTGGCTTTTACGATGATAGCGAAAGCATTTATAGCTTTCGTATATGTATACAGGAAATGTTGCGTATTCGACATTTGATGTGGTGTTTGATTAATGATATGTTTAATTATTTATTAGCCGAAATTAATATTGCATTCCAAGCAATCGATCAAAGAATTTCATAATAAACGCGCTCGTCGGTGCCCCAAATATGTTTGAGGTGAACACGCGGAATTATTAACGTGGATTTCGTGTAGTGAAATATTTAGAGAATAAATAAAATATATTTGTGTTCCAGACGCAAATTCCCTGCGTTCTACACGTGGCCTCATCGTTTAAAATCCCGAAATAATATAAATTTAAATAAAAACACAAATACACGCCACTCGCAGCTTTTTCGCGTTTTATTTTATACACGTCGAGTAGGTACGTCAGAGTTTGAATTCAAGAGGAAATTAGTTAAGCCGCGATAAACATGTTTAGTTTCGAGCACACAAATCGACGGTACGGTTGTTAACCCGTTGTCTAAGCAGACCGCGCCGTTACTACTTACTAATAAAAGCCTAGAACGTGGCCTAGGGCACAAGATGTTAATTACGTGGTTTTCCTTCCGGAATACTATAACATCCGTTTTACAGTTTAAATCGGTAACAAAGGGATAAAAATGATATTTACAATTTGTAACTTAGATATTACTTAGCATTGAAAAATATTCATTCAATGGGACTGAATATTCTTTCTCTTTGTGAATGTTTGATCATTTTTCATACTTTTTTTGTATTATCAACTGTACAAACAAATATTTCTGTATTCTGTTAATATTTGCTTTCATAATGATTTTAGTAGGCATAAGGTAGGCATTTTAGTAGGTAGGTGTAAGCAATTTTCAAGCATTTGTAATGTTAAATAGTGTAAAGGCAACTAAATTATTTTAACATTATCAACATTTGTATCTATAATCTCCTTATTTACATGTATGTAGTATGTATTAAAGCAATCAGTTTTTGGATAAACAAAAGTAAAAAGAAGGGAACCTTTCATCTTAATAGTAATTTGTTCTTATTACGGTCCGTTTATTTAAGCGAGTCTTGAATTATTTAAATAAAATTTTCCAAATTAAATATTGCAAACTATATCACGTTTGTCATAATAATCAATCAATTTTATTTGTTTCAGCCGAGTGTAATGCTAAAAGTATGGACGGAAGAATTTCTGTCGGTGAGTTTCCTGAAATAAGAAACAATATTATAACTTCTATGTATTTCCTATAAGCTGAGTCGTTAATTACTATTGTTCTCTATTTTTTCAGACGGTAGCACGGCTCGATCCAAAATTCATAGCTCTACATTGCCAGGAAGTAGGAGGAAAAAACTATGCCGAAAGCATGAGACACGTCGAAGAATTCGTAAGGTAAGCTGAAGTTTTATGGATTCTTATTCCAATAGTATTCATTCTGGTTCTAGCTTTTAATCACACGACATGTAGTTGATACTTCGAAAGTATAGAGTCTAAAAGAAAAAAACCGCTGCCAATACATTGGCACTTAGCTTCCTCAAATTTTCTCGGTCAGTAATAATTTAAAACTCTTTTTTAATGATTTGTGATTGTAAGAGTGCTGAAGGATTCTCTGCATTCAGGCGTTCCAATAGCACTTTTCATACACTTCTATCTCTTAGCCAAAAGGCAGAAAAGCGATGCTGCTGCAACGTTTGCACGCTCTTATATGCCCTGGAAAACGTTTTTTCACGTGCGGGATAGCTTACACGGCCTATAGCGGTTACGAGCGGTAGACGCCAGGTGGTCCGGTGTGCCTGCGCAGTGGCACTGTTTAAACGGTTAGAGAGCGCTCCTTAATATTTTCTACTGTATTTCATCACCTAAATTTGATATAATATAATAAATTAAATATCTATTAAACTAATTAAGCATATTCATCATTTTTAATGCTTCTGTTTAGTTTGATAAACATACAAACTATTTTGTTTGATATAGGATGCTACTTAAGGAGATTCGTGGGTTTTAATTGACGTCAACTTAAAGAAGTTTTTACAATGATTTTTACACATTCCATGATACAAGTAGCGACATATATTGAAAGTAGAGGTGTTAAGATGACGAAAAAATTTTTTTTAACGACATTTAATTATTATTTAAGCTAGTTACCGTCACATAGAAGAAAATTCAACAAAATATGACAATCATTTTGACTTTTTATCTAATTTAGATTTCAAAACGGTCATGTTGTTCCTTATTCAATTTCTGGGGTAGTTACCACAGGAAAAATTAGAAAATTATCTAAACCTACGAAGTTACACTTGTTATCAATCAATTGTTTATAAATATGTGAAAATCTCTCATAAACAATTGATTGTAACTTTGCAGGTTTAGATCATTTTCTGATTTTTCCTGTGGTAACTACCCCTTAAATTGAACAAGGAACAACATGACCATTTTGAAATCTAAATTAGATAAAAAGTCAAAATGATTGTCATATATTGTTGAATTTTCTTCTATGTGACGGTAACTAGTTTAAATAATAATTAAATATCGTTAAAAAAATTTTTTTCGTCATCTTAACACTTCTACCTTCAATCTATGTCGTTGCTCGTATCATGGTATGTGTAAAAATTATTGTAAAAATTCTTTAAGTTGACGTCAATCAAAATCCACGAATCTCCTTAAGTAACGTCCAAAGTATCAAACAAAACAGTTTCAAAATACTGATGTAAGTATATACCTTATTCAGATTAATTTTATTTATTCTTAACAATAACCCTGATAGAAATGTTAACCAGAAACTAGCTATTTTTCAGTTAACTTTATGGCTAAAAACGAACATTGCTTGTATTTCACAATTAGGTATCAATTTTAGTAATTCATATAAAAAAATATACAAACTTTACATATCTACAAAATGTCAAAACAATTGAACAGATTTTAATCCATTCATCGTAAGACAAAGAAAATAACTTTTTAAAACAAAAGAACCGTGATAACTAGAGAATTTTTTTTAGAAAATATAGGTATTTTAATGCTCTTTCGAATGCTTCCCATCTGATTCAAATATCTCAATGTTATCATTACAGAAAAAATGAAAATTATTTTTTCAAAAAGTGAAAAATTGATATAAAAAAATACTATCACAAAGCTTCCTCTAGGAGGAAGCAAAATTATCCAAAAAACTACATAATACTATCATTTTCCAAAAATCTTGAAAAAAAAAGAAAAATTTTAAGCGCTGTCCGAAAACGATTGGATAAAAATTGAAAAAGTTACACACACACACACATACACACACACATACACACACGCAGATACATGGACATTTTAAAAAAATAGTATATTTTGACTCCAAATGACTCAAAACTTCTTTCTAACGTGTTATCTTGAAAACATTTTTTTTCAGCGTCACAAAGCTTCCTCTATGAGGAAGTAAAAAGGATAATCCAAAATAAATATTCTAAGCTATTCCGTAATATGGATTCTAATATGTATTCTAAAGGAATACATTTGGACATTCAAGTTTTAGATCGAATACATATATCATGAAAATCCTTTCTTTAAAAATTTAAAAATATTAGTAGAAACTGTTATCCATAAGTTTTTTCGTGGTATTTCGGTTACTAATTTTTCATTTTAAACTATAATGATCATTTTCCTTTTGTAAAACGTAGTTTTCTTGTAACTACGTTGTTAAAATTTTCGTGCTATTTTTAGACTTTTTCAATAACGATTGACGTCAAAGCATTAAATTTTATTAGGCTGCACCATCGGTGTGGCAGTAATAAAATATTAATGCGCATGCGTTTCTCGTTCACTCCCTTATAAAATATTAAAATATAGCTGAAACGAAATTATTTTAAATCGTCGACTGGGAGTTTTAAAAAGGCAATATTTCAAAAAAGCCTTGTAAAAGGGGCTATTTGGACTAAGCGCTGAAAAAGGTGTTATCTCGCAAATATTTGTTCTTTTTGTAAATTTAAGTTAGCAGTACGACGGACATTTAAAAAAAGGGAAATTTTCTGAAAACGAAAAACTTAGTAGTTTGACATCCAAGTTTACGGAGTAATAGAATATTGTGAAATTTGGAGGAGTGCACTATTTTTCTAATGAATTAAAAAAAAAAAAAAAACAATAGATTTTACTGTCAAGTCTTAAAAAATTCGCAAAAAATGTACACTTTAGGCAATTTTAAAACTATTCAAATTTTTTTTAAGGCACACCTTCGCCTTTTTTCTTCTTTCTCATATCACAAAGTATAGGGGAAAAATCATATACAATTAAAAGCGTCTTTGTGACATTATTTTTTTTAAGTTTGAAATTTTTTAAGAAAATGGAAAAAGCTTTAAATCTCAGTGATTTATTCCAGAAGCGTCCTCCACAAAGTTTCAAAAAGAAAATTAAATTAGAAAGAAAGAGTTTTTATTTATTTTTTTTTTTTTTTTAAATTAAGCAAAATTGATTTCTCCAAAAGTTATAACAGTTTTTAAAATTAAGCATCGAAAAAGCATAAAAAGTCGGTGCTGCTGATTCATGCGCAATTTGTATATTTTCATTTATATTACCGACGAAATATTCATATAATTTTATACAATTTATTTTGCAAAAGCTAAAATGATGTTCTTAAAATTCTGCAAATCTTTAAAAGCACTAAAAAGCAAAAAAATCGTTTTCTAACTACAATCACGATCCGTAATTTGTTTTTCGCTAATATAACTACTGAAAATGAACAATCCTCTATGCACAAAAACATGAAAATGAGTTCCAAAAAGTTTCACATTATCACAAACCTAATCTACATTCGCGTGCTGGTCTTGCAACACATATCCCACCTACCCAAGCAAAGCCCAGGCCAGTCCATTACTCCGCGCATTCATACATTATGAGCGAACATTGTCCACACACTCGGAACACACTCCTGCGCTCGGACTATTTGCCGCAGGTGCTAGCAAATCGGTTTCTCGCAGTCGCGCTTAACTCAATTATGTACAGAACCCGCGGTTAGCCAAATTCGAGCGGTTGGTATTGCCGCCCTCCGAGGGAAAGCTCGTGCTCGTCGTCGACGCGCCGAGTGCTTAATAAACTTGTGAACGTAAGAGACGCGTTGGCGGTCGACCGAGGCTCTTTAGGTGCACCGAGTGCCGGGATTCGATTTTGGCGGTGGGAAATTTCGCTCTTCCGTTTTCTTTTGCGAAGATATTTTGGTGAAAGTCTATTTAAAATGATCGATAAAAGGACATTTCATGTTATAATTTCTCATTAATGGATTAAGGGAATGCCTTATTTGCAGTATAGTCTGTACATGCTTACCGACATTTATTGATTTTTCAAATATCTATCTCAATTTACATATTTTTGCTTATATTGAAGCTGACGCACATTCTTTAAATTATATAGACTGTGCCTGTGCTTCAATAATTTTGATAATATGAAAATTGGTTGAGAAATTTGAAAAATCAAATGCAGAAATCTGCAGTTAGGTAAGGCTTTCCCTTAAGGGGATGTGCTTATGTTGCAAAAATAAATGCACGTTGTAATGTCTAATAAGTACGTCGAAGCTTCATATAAGCAGTGTTTATTTTTGAAATCGTGCCAGTTAAGAAACAATTTAAGAATTGCGAAAAATTGTCTCTTGCAGACAAATAAAAACTCTCTGCGATGCGATAGAAGAATTTTTCTTTCTATTGAGTTAGCACGACGTCAGTTGTTTGGTGGTCGGAAAACAGTGGTGTTCTTTTTTTTTCAGAGAAAAAGCTTAATAAAGGTGAAACTCTTTTATTTAAAATATTGACAAAAAGTAGGAATTAAATGCCTCAATGAAATCTTATTTATTAAAACTAACGCAATAACTTTTTTCATTAAGATCGCTAATTAAAAAAACTTAGTTACTGAATTACAGTGAACTCTGAGTTTATTTGCATAATTAATTAATGTTATTCGAATTTTATAGAAAAGCTTCCACACTGTAGAGAATCATACAACTGTTTTCCTAATTACTTTGTAAAGTTTTAATCCAATTTTGGCGAATGAGAGTTTAAAATTAGAACTAAAAATTTAAAGTTGTCAAGTCGAGACAATTTAATTAATATTGATTTAGAAAGAGACTGGAAAAATATTTTTTAACCGAAATAAGTAGATATTTAAATAAGTTAGTTTATTTAAACTCAATTATATATTTTTATAATGTTAATATAATTGTCTGAATTTTGTAAAAATTAAGATTCCTTTCTTGAATTTTTAAATTTTACGAGATAATCAATCTTCTAGTAATTTTTCACAAAAATACTAGTTAAAAATGTATATGGGCAGGCTTTTCTTCGCTCGATTCCCATTACAAGAATACCAGTTTCCTTGCTCCAAATAGTCTGCATAACTTTCCCAATTGCAGACCTAGGACCGTAATGTAGGCAAGGTCCAGGTCATCTTGCCGACGAAGCAATAGCCAGTACAGAAACTACGAAATGAATTTTCGCCAGCAATTTGAATAGGATGAATATATTCATGTTTCGGAATATGCTGGCCAACGGAAAGAGAAGTGAAAAATAACTATAAATACCGTTATTTATTTGGGCACATTCTTAAACATATTACACTCTTAATAATCAAAAACAATATTATGCCAAAAATATTTTCTTTATTGAAACTTTTCTGAACTTCTTTATTGAATTTTTTATTAAAACTTTATTCATTGAAACATAAAAATGTTCAGAAGGGGTACATGATAAAATATTATTTAATGAGAAAGTAAAATTATTATACGATCTAACAAGGGTAGCACCGGGAATATTACGGGTCTTGAGTTTTGATGAAGCTTTCGGAGGTGCTTTCAACTACCATAAAATGATCCTCAGTACCTATAGTTTCAAAATTTATGTAGAAAGTAATTACATGCAAAACAGGTCAATTAAAGTATTTAAAAATATCTTTAATTTAATTTATTTGAAGTACAAAAAACAAATTAAGTTTAAAGTTATTGAGGATGAAAAAACGGACTAAATACGTGAACATTATTACTTACAATTCTTATGCCTTTATTAATTCATAATAATACATTTTTTTTAATTTTAATCTTTCAAAGCTAACTTTCAACCTAGGTACTATTGTTAATGCTCCATAAAGCTTAAGGTGGTTCATGCGATTTCTTATAAAAAAGCAGATACATCTTAAACTTAACAAATATGTTCTTTAGACATTAAACTTTCGATCTGTACTAAGAAAATTGTAGGTCAACGACCTAATTATCGAAAAAACTGAGTTTATAAATAGGTACGTTTAACACATAACCTTATGGGAATGAACAGTTTATTGCTTCGTAGTAACTTGTAAAAAAGCAGTTTTTAATGTACAATGTATGAAATTAAAGATTTTTTTGCGAAGAATCTAATGATATCATCAGAATTATAGGTTAACGACCAAACAAAAAAGATATTAACAATAAACGTTACAAATGTGCTACTGCGCATGCGCACTGCGACCAGTCATATAAATGTAGCGATAAATTAGCAAAGTTTTTACTTATTTATAAATTTTTTTTTTTGTTTGAACATTTAGAAGTTATTTACAATAAATTTACGTAAAATACTTTAACTTAATTTGGCAATAATAAAGAAGCTCCTTGCGGGGCCCCGACTTGATACGGCACCAAACGCATGAGCCACCTTAAATTAAAGCTCATGCCATGTTCTTCAGTTTTCCATTTCAGTATGAAAATTTTCTTGTTTGACTAATTGCACTTATTCGTAACAAAACGATTTCAGTGTTTTTTTTTTTTTTTTTTTTTTTCAAAAAATGTTAAGAACTTCAGAATAAGAGGCTACTAAATAAAGCTGTGCATACTGGAACCCATTTTATGATAGTAGAAAGCATCTCTCAAACTTTCATCAAAATCCGAGACCCGCATCTCCGATGCTCTTCTTGTAAGTGAAGAAACCTTGCATTTCTATGCAAATCGAGGTGAATAAATTTTGTCAATTTCGAGTATAAAACTGGCAGTGAACGCCTAGGAAAGTTACAGCTGCTATATTGGTCAACTTTATTAAAATTTTGTTACTCCAATACGGTTGCGGGAAAATATTTCATCTACCAAAGTTTCTAATAACCCCTACTACAATATTAGCAGGTGAGAAGCGTCTTCAATCTCGTTTAAAAATTAAGCGGCCCAATACCGAAAATTCCTTCCTAAACTTATACTCCTCTTTCGCACTGAAATATTAAAAGCATTAGCAGCGACGACGCCCTTTAACGATCACATTACCGCCTCGAGAGCGTGTGCAATTGTCCTTGAACTGCGCGCCTGCGCACATAATTCAATTAGGACTCAGACGTGGTGGCGCGGCGCAAAACAAAAACGCGCGGTCACGCGAAAACGCATCATCGTGATTACGTGAGAGGCTGTCCAAATTGATTTAACTGGCGCGCGTCACTCCGCAACGGGAAGATTAAGGCTGCCTCCCCGACTTCTTGCCAAATGACTTTCTCAGTCATATAGCTGTAAGAGTTGTAAGATAGTATTGGTTTTGTTCAACGGTGAAAAATATATCGTGATTATTTGTAACTTATGTATTTTTAATCTTGTTTTAGAAAAACTGGGTTAAGATCACGAATATTCTTGAAATGTAAGATATCAAATTAAAATTACTTGTTTTATGGTAGAGCATTTCATTTGATTGATATTATTAGCAGTAAAATTCTATTGTGTTTTAATAAAATTACGAAAAATAATAAAGTTTTTAGGAGGGTCTTTCATTACCAAAGAAAGAAAATAACAAGAATATAAGAGGATTTATGGTACCTAACGAATCTAATAAAATTGCTATCTCAATTTAGAAATTCTTATAAAAACTACGTAAGTTAAGAATAAGAATAAAGTAAGAAATACAAACAGTTTTATTAAAAGTTAAATTTGTTTTCCATTTTACATTAATTATACTCAATTACTTAATAAGGTGAGAAACTTCCCTGGTAGAAAATTAACCATATTTTATAGCTAACGTGTTAATTAAATGGAAGCATTTTTAGCCAAAATCACCATACAAAAGTAATATATATAATTCATCAAGTTTTACTATTACTTAAAATGCCCATTTTATGAAGTGTAAATACTATAATTTATGTCTGATCGGTACATAATTATGAAATAACAAGTGATGTGCGTTTTTAGCCATAAAGTTAACTCAAAAATAGCTAACTTATGGTTAGGGTTGTAGCAGTTACGTAAGGAAAAAAGAATAACAACTTGCTTATCAAAATAACATCCAATATTTCTTTTACACATTTAATACTTCTTACAAGATAAAGAGTTTTATTGCTTGATCTAATTAGATAACTATACGAAATCAGTCACAGCTGAAAATGTGTACGTATAGTCTTAAAAGATTACCACAAAAATTAAGTTTTCCTAAACGTTGTCAGTAATTTTTGTCATACTCCACAGTTCTACTAAATTTAAACTCTATGCCTTCGCGCAGTATAGTCGAAAAGTCCCCTCAAACTTTCAACAAACTTTATCATAAACCGAGACCTCGTTTACCTCGTCCCTTCGTCAGCAACTTCTCGAGAAGACGCTCCCGACAAGAACTATACGCGCTACATCGCGTAAACTTTAAAAACGCGCGAGAAACTTCGCTAAAAATAAAAACGCGCTGGAGAAATTCGCGAAGCGCAGAACGAGACGCGGAGATGATGAAGCGCCGTACACTCAACCGATACACACACACACACACACACACACACACACACGCGCTCACAGTCTCTGGCAAATAAAATTTTTTTTTCATAGTATTGTACGCGAGACCGAACTTTCGGTTGATACAACACGAAATTAAAAGTTTTACGAGCAATTTGGAGCTGACGCGCGCGAAACGCGACTGTTTTCCGGAAGCGCGAGCATGGTACGCGTCGTATATTAAGAGAATATCTTTTACTTTGCTCGACTGCGTTATTCCAGAGCGAGAGAAACTGTTTTTTAAATTTTAATCAAAGATATACAGTGTAGCGCGCGCGAAAGCGTTTCTGCGCCGCCCAAAGTAAATAAAAAAGAGCGGATAGCGCGCGCGCGGGTCTTCCTTTCAGCTGGATGCCTGACATAAATTTTAATTTCAGAAATCCTTTGATTGTACGTAAAAGGTTTTCAAGGGATAACTTCATTTTTATGCTAGATATAAAAAAGAAAAAATGTTTAATGCCGTGAAAATAAGTGTAAATAAAATGTATTAATTAAGGTGGCTTCACCGACTTAGATCTTGTGACGGATTTATATAAACTTCTGCTGTGTAAAAGAACATTTACTGAGCTTTCAAATAAAAACGAAGATAAACAGGGGTCAACGATAACAGTGAGAAGGAAAATAAATATTATTTGGAATAAATAAACAAATATTTGGAAATCAGGCCTTATGGCACTTCTGTTATTGATATGGTCAATAACTAATAACTTTCAATGCAAATGACAGATTCTTCTCAAAAATAACTATAGGTTATAAAATTTGGTATTTAGAACGTTAATCTTTAAAAAAAAAAATACCACATCAACGACAAAAGAATTGAAAAAATAATTTTTTTCCTTGTATTTTTACATTGTAACTTCGAATAATTATTTTTTCACTATTAAGAAAACAGAAATTTAACTCTTTTTAATAAACGGTTTTTATTATTATAACAATAAAAAATAAAACCCCTCTTTTGGGACGCCTCGCCTAGATACATCCCTCTGCGACGAAGCCTAACACTTGTAAATGTAAAAAGTATTAAATAGAAAAAAAAATTCACTTTTAAATAAATTCTGCGAAACTGCCTTAGTACGTGGTCCAAATACCTTACTTTCTTTAGATACCTAAACCCAAGTAATTTTCTTTTTGTCCTTGAAAATTCTCGCACCAGGAATAGCGTCTACAATTAAGCTACCACCACGTGTGTATAAGCGGTCGCAACGTTGGCTCATCTATAAGACACAACCCCCGCGGCTTGCAAGCGCAGCGGCGAAGTCTAATGCAATCCCGGAGCAGGTCATACTCGGATAAGCCCATAAGCAACTTCCCATTAATCATGAGAGTTGGAATTAGGTTTTCGCGATCCCATTTGGACGGTGGCAGCGGTTATCGGGCTAGCCTCTGTACGGATGTGTGGTCATCGAGTTGAATGAAGTTTTGATCGTACTAAAAGGATTTCGTACCCCACTATTCGGATATAGATGCTAAATGTAGCTAGGTTTTCGAGGTATTTGAATTTAGAGAAAGAAATCAACCATTTCTCTACTGCATTTTTGTTAGGTGTTTCAGTTATTGATCTAAGATTGGTTTTTATTATTCATAAACTAAATTCAAGTATATAAACAACAAATTTTAAATATGAACATAAAACTCCCTTTATAGAATACATGTTAACCATATAATAATAATCTATTTTATTTATGGTTCAAAAACTGCAAAATCTATTTTGAAAATCAGGTATCTTGGGGAATTTGTTAATACTAGTAATTCTCGTTAGTTATTTTTGTAATTCAATTATAATTTTGATTTTGTGTTATAACAACAGTCTGTATTTTGAATGAACGATTCGCAGAATATATATACAAATTAGTAGGAAAAGAAAATAAATTCTCAGAATTTATTACTTCATTATGTTGATAATCACTGTACACGACTATGTAATCACACAGTTTGGTTACACGTAATAATCAGGCGCCGGCGCTTTTTTCCGAAAGTTTCTTGTGCATGTAAATTCCGGATACGCGCACATTATTTCGAGCACGCTGTACTTTCAAGTTAAATTATGGGTTTCGGCGGGAAGAGAAGAGAGACAGTAGCGTTTTACCTCTCGCAGTTATTCCCACCTGTTTTAAAGAATTGCTCGCTTAACTTCTCTTTGTGTGTACTTTCTGCACTTAAGCCACGATTCCACGAGCTTATATATTCATTAACAATGTTATGAACTAAAGTTAAGATAAAGTTTCTATATGAATTCTAATAACTTTTGGCATTATTTATACCTACGGAAATGGCAGCTATTTTGCATAAGAAGTTGTACAATAAAAAGCAGGACTATTATTTAATATTGTTTGATACCAATTTCCATGTTTACTTTGTGTTGCATGTTATAAATAAAATCAACGGAAAGCGTTCAATTACACGTAATTTATAATTCAACAAGTCTGAACTATGTATTTTTCGTGACTCTTTTAAAACAAAAGGTCACTTGGGGTGAATGGATTTGTGGCCGAGATTTTAATTTTAAGCTCGAGTAATTGGTTCTTTGGCACAAAATCGATAAAAGTGAATTATCTGTTTCTTGAAATATAAAGTGAAAAGAACTATACGTCTATAGTCACAGGGTGCATATATATAAATACTGTAAAATAAAATACATAATTATTTGAATGCTTATCTTTATTTAATGAGTTTATTGACTGATAAATTTTTGGTTGCCAAAATATATACAAATATCTTAAAATATTAATTTATATAAATGTCAAGTTATTTTATATTATTACTCTTACTAGTAAGTATTTTTATAAAAAGTGAAATTTAATACATAATAAATTGTTTCTAAAAGCACCACTCATACACCATCAGAAGCATAGTCAAAATTTGTCGTCAGTTCATAACTCAAAAAATTATTTGCGGTTCGCGATTTTGATGAAAATAACAAACTTCGTTTTTAGCACAGCTTGCTAAATGCATACTGTAGTGAAATTCGGCCCCGCGAAACTTGTAAAATGAGTTGTTACTCTTCCAAAATAAATATATCATTTTACTTTGAGTATTTGTAAAAATAACGAAAAAAAAAATCTTTCATTCCCCTAATATATTTAGAAATAACCCTCCCTTGTTATATCTTTACTTTCATTTCACCAAAAATCTTACTCTAAATACTGTCACCCGTAACCCAATTGAGCTAACAGCTATCTATAAATGGAATGCTTTCAGGCAATTTTTATTATTCTCAATCAAGAAAATTAGTTTATTTTTTTCCTGTTACACGAACATTCATCCAACCTACTGCCATCAGCGTAAAAGCTGACACCGTCACCACCCGCTCTTTCAACAAATCATTCGCATTTGTCTTCATTCTTCTCGGCCTAGTCCAAAAATACACTCGCACACAATTACGCTCTATCCACAAAATTTCCCTGCCGCTCGTTATACATACACCCGCGTATAGAGCAAAAAGTACGCGTGGAGAGACAAAGCATCTAGACGGCGCTTAAGTATAACCCGCACGTGGCGCGCTCACGAGTGCTCCTTTTTTTTTATTCCGGAGCGCGACCTTTCCGCACGTCTCTCCTTCTCACTCTTGCGTCCCAGCGCGTATCGCGTGCGCGCGTATCGATTAAAACCGCGAGGAGAGGGAAGGAAAGAGCGAGGCTAGTCGGCCGGTCTACCGTTAATTCATCTCCCGCTGTCTCTCCTCCTCCCTCTTTCTCTCTATATATACGCGCCGCTAATAAAGTGTATAGGGGCGAGCGCGGCGCGATTAAAAATAGATATAATACAACGCGCGCGCCGGCGCTACGGCACACAACAGTTGAGCGAACTACTTCAAAGAATATCGGGTAAAAAGTAGGCGAGAGAAAGAGAGAGAGAGAGAGCGCAATCCGCGAGGTCGACTCGAGGATTAATGAGGGAAAGAGGGTGGAGGTGGAGAAGGAGGAGGGTTGGTCAGGTAGACACTGTGTTTTTTGGCCTCGGATCTGGATATTACGCGGCATTTTTCACGTTGCCCGATTACGCGAGGTGCCATGAGAGACTCGGTCGCTGTGGACGTGCGTAGTTTTTTAGTATGCGCGGGAAAGCGTGTGCGATAGCATCGGACAAGCTCTTTCAATAATTATGATTTATAGTTTTTTCTTTTTCTTCTTCTTAGTAAAAGCCTTATGATAGCAAAATGATTTTTCTTTCACAAAACATGATAAAAATGTATTTTAGGACATTGAGAATCAAAGCACAGTATTTTTAAAGAATGTTTGTATGGATACGTGTGTACGCCCACGTATCTATACTTCGCAGATTTTAATAGGAGAGGATTGATATGTTATTTGTTTTTTTATTTGCATTGTTCATAGCAATGTTTCTTTTTTGGCAAAGAAATAACGAAATATTTTATATGTATGTTCAAAATACAAAATGTTTTTGAACAATCTCTTATACTTTTCTAGATTTTATTCTTCCTTCTCAAAAATATTTATCAGATTTTGACTAAGTTCTTTTTACTTGGGTATTCCGACTGTTTACGATATTATACTGTTTGAGTTTTTAATCTGTTATATGTAGAAATCTAGTAATTAATTTCCTTCTATGCGCGTTCTATATTAATAACTATAATATTTTTGTTAATCTATGTATTTAACTAATATTGAACTAATATAATTAGCATAATCAATATACGATTCTTTAAATTAAAGCCAAAATTACCCTGGTAGAAAATAACCCAACCAAAATGGCTTAACTGCAACGGTTGGCCAATCTTTTTGGCCAACGAATATCAAAAATATTGACGAACGGTTGGCCAGTGGATGGTGAACTATCGATAATTAAAAACATCGAATGCGTGGACTAGGTTTTTGGGGTGGCCGATGATGGACTCTAGGTGGTGCGCTCCGTAGTTTTATGCGTTAAGATCTCAGGGTGAATCTAATACGTGGCCTAGGTGTTCGGGGTAGTCGATGACGATGTCTAGGTGGTGCACTCCGTAGTTTTTTGCATCTAGGTGTCGGAATATATTCCATGTGTGGTCTAAGTGGTCCGGGTGACCGATGACGGAATCTAGGTGGTGCGCACCGTAGGTTCTTGGCTGTAGGTGTTGGATCTTATTGAATACGTGGCCCAGGTGTTCCGGGTAGCCGAAAACGATGTCTAGGTGGTGCGCTCCGTAGTTTTTTGCATCTCGGTGTCGGAATATATTCCATGTGTGGTCTAAGTGGTCCGGGTGACCGATGACGGAATCTAGGTGGTGCGCACCGTAGGTTCTTGGCTGTAGGTGTTGGATCTTATTGAATACGTGGCTCAGGTGTTCCGGGTAGCCGAAAACGATGTCTAGGTGGTGCGCTCCGTAGTTTTTGCATCTAGGTGTTGGAACACATCGAATGCGTGGTCTAGGTCTTTGGGAAAGCTGATCATGATGTTGAGGTGGTGCACTCCATAGTTTTTAGGTTCCAGGTGTTGGAACGCATCGCAAACGTGGTGGACGAGGAAAACTATGGAGCGCATTACCTAGACACCGTCACCGGCTACCCCGACGACATAGACCACGCATGGAATGCATTCTGACACGTAGACGAAAAAAACTACGGAGCGCACCACCTAGACATCGTCATCGGTTACCCCGAACACCTGGACCACGTATTCGATGAGATCCAACATCTACAGCCAAGAACCTACGGTGCGCACCACCTAGACTCCGTAATCGGTTACCCCAAAGACCTAGACCATGCATTCGATGAGATCCAACACCTACAGACAAAAACCTACGGTGCGCACCACCTAGATTCCGTAATCGGCTACCTCGATCACCTAGACCACGCATGGGATGCATTCCGACATCTAGATGCAAAAAACTACGGAGCGCACCACGTAGACTCCGTAATCGGTCACCCTGAACACCTAGACGACGCATTCGATGAGTTCTCACATCTAGAGCCACAAACCTTCGGCGCGTACCACCTAGACTCCGTCATCAGCCACCATTTACGAAGCTAATGAGCCATTTATTTGTATCAAGAAATCACTTTTGTTATTATAGCATTCATGGTAATTATTACCAACCGTTAGTTAAACGGTTGGCCAAACCTTTGCGATTTGGTGAACGGATGGTGAACGGTTGGTTACCATTTCTACCAGAGTAAAAGTATTTTGTTATATTTTAGAAATAGTTTATTTCGTATCCGTTTGCTATTTGCAAATAGAGAGTGATAAACAATTTTTAGCCAAGATGATTTTGTAAATAACGAACAAATGACAGTTAAACTGAGTTTTTGAAAATAGTTTTTAAACCAAATAATCAATCATTGTTAATTATCGTTTAAAACAAATTTTTAAACAAATAGCTTATTACACTGTTGAGATTTGAAATATTCATCTTCATCACGTTTCAATTTCAATTGCAAAATATAATATTATAATCATTTAAAAACACAATTTTCTATTTCTGTTCATTTAGTATGTAGTTTTTATAAAACAATTCACGATGAAATATTTTTGGTTTCAGGCTATTAATGAACTCGGAGGAACTGCGGCTATTCGATAAAGTCAGAGTCTTCCTGGACGAGGATTTCTCCTCAGCTGAACACTTTACGGTAAGCAATCATCTATAGTTATAATACATCAAGTTTTTATTCATAAGAGGTCTTAACTGTATCTCTTAATTAATAGTCACTGCTCCGCAAAATTTCTGATCACTATGATAATCTTCAACATATTATTATTATTATTATTAAATCATGATTATTATCATTTTGTTAAATATAATTAAATACAATTAAATCAGAATGTACGATAATAATAATAATAATAATAATAATGTAATAATTACGTTGCTCTGTTTTATTTTTCAGGCACTTGGGAATTTATATTTCGCGCATGAAACATTAAAAGATGTTCTGCTGTGGGATTTTAAAGGTACGTTGCATACAAATGAATATTTTCCAACACTATCATAATTGCTAAATAATAAATGTTTTTTAATCAACAATGATGAAAATAAAATAAATAACTAGAATCTTTTTAGTCACGATAATAGATTAATTTTAAATAAGTAAGAGTATTCTCATTTGTCGTGTGTACCGTCGTTTGAATTTTAGTCAGAATCTTGAAGATTTCGTTTTATGAATTGGCCTAGAGCCAATTTCGTAACTACAAAAGTAAAATATTCACAGGAATGGATATCATTTACTTTAAAAGGTCTACTTTGGGTTGCATGGGCGCTTCCATAGATCTAAAGCAAAAGTGATAAAAGAATCCGTTAAATTTTTAAAAGCTACTCTTTGCCGCTGTTTCACGCGCACTCTTTCTTCCAAAGAAAGTGTTCAATAATTTCCTATCAACAGTGATTCAAGTAATTTCTTTGAAGTAGAGGATCTTACTTTTCTAAATGAACTTAAAATTAATTTTGGTTCTTTTTTTTCATTCTTCATTAAATCTATGAGATTTTATCTAATTCCAAATAGGAATAATAGCAACCTTTCTACACAACAGCAAAATTGTGAGAGCCACTTAATTACTTTTCAAGAGCAATGTGTAATAAGAGAACTAGAGATAATGAATTACTATATGACAACAATACTACCATCTTCTTTTACATTATTTCGATAAAAGTTAGTGTTTTCAGAAAATTTAAATATTGTCTACATTTGGTATAAGAATTTCAATTAAATTCCGTTGAAACTTTTAGTTCGATCAACTATTTACAAAAAACAAAAACTAATCCGAACTTTGACATTACCGATCACGAGAAAACTCTCGTTTCCATTCCAAACTCCTGAAAACTACCTTAAAACTCCGAAACACCACCGCTGCTCGTTGAAATTTTACGTCCTCCGGTGCGCTGTTACGCGACGTCGCCGCAAACAAATTCGCAATCCCTGACGTGCACCAACACGGGCTCTGTTGCAGAAGGCACGTTCGTCCCGGTGAGTGGCAAGGAGATCCACTCGGGCAACATCGAGGCGGTGACGACGAAGGAGAAGGCCAAGTTCCCGCAGGACTTTTTCCCCGAGTGCAAGTGGTCGCGGAAGGGATTCCTGCGGACGCGCTGGAACATACGCGGCACGGTATTCGATCTCATAAACATTCACCTGTTCCACGATGCCAGCAATTTCATAGCCATGGAAACGGTGAGTTGGCCGCGAGCCGACAAGGGGGATGCGCGCAGGGGTACAAGCGTTGTTAGCTTTTTTATTTTTTTGTTTTTTTTTTTTTCGATATCTATAGAAATAGTCGTTTATTTTGTTTTTCTTCTTTTTTCGGTTTAATAAACGCTCTTTGATGTAATCTTTTTGAAATGATCTTTTATTTTTTATATTTAGAGTATATAATATATATGAAAATAAGTAAGGTACATTCGAAACAGGCCAGACAGTATGTACATCGAAAACTTAAAATAAAGATAAAATTATGTCAATGGGTGAACTGTAATTGTACTTTAAAGTAATCAGATAACAAAAGATAATGTAAATTTTCATAAACATCTACGCTGTCGCTGTTCAAAGTTTCCCGTAGGGGCAGTGGAGTATTCAAAATCATAGATCTATTTTCGCGTTAAACTAAGTACGACATTAACTCTGCAACTTCTGCATTAGAAGTCAAATTTCTCCACCGACATCACGCCTGTATTCTGTATATAAGCGGAACATCATAAAACTTTGTATTAACTAACTTATATGATTGAAGAAAATTATGTTTATTGAGATTGCGCAAAGTAATGTCAGTGGTACATGAGCAAATCCCAGAAACTTTAAAATTTTATGTCACTCAAAAATTTTAGATTTAAAAAGCTATAACTCAAGTTCATTACAAAGCACACGACTGAACCAAAAAAAGAAAATGTTCATTTTTTAATAGAGGAATAAAAATGAAGTTCAACTTAAGGCGATGTGAACCTCAAAATCAACCCAATTTCATTATTTAATTAATAAATATTCGAACGTTTATTTGGAAAAGCAATTCTTTCAGGCGCTCCGTGTATGTAAATACTATGCTCAGATTTTTTTTGTGCGATTCTATCAGCATTTCCATGAGATAAACACTTTTTAAAACTGGCAAAATTCGAAGTATACAGATCCCTACTTAGCGGCATTGCGGCTTTTATTTAATTAAATAAATTCTGAGTAAATTTTAGAAAAACAGCTCTTTCAGGCGCTCCGTATATGTAAATACTATACTCAATTTTTTTTGTTAGTAATTCTATTATTATTTGCAAAAGAAATATACATTCTAAAATTTGTCGGTAAGTACACATTAGAGCGAAAAAAGTGTCCATTTTGAGTATTTTTATGTGTTTTTCGATGTAGAAAAGAAAGTCACTATTCCCTGGTAGAAATGGTAACAACTGTTCACCATCCGTTCACCAAATCGCAAAGGTTTGGCCAACCGTTTAACCAATGGTTGGTAATAATTACCGCTATTTCATCACGGACTAAGAAAAGTGATTTCTTGATACAAATAAATAGCTCATTAGCTTCGTAAATGGTGGCCGATGACGGAGTCTAGGTGGTGCGCGCCGTAGATTTGTGGCTCTAGGTGTTAGAACTCATCGAATGCATCGTCTAGGTGTTCAGGATGACCGATTACGGAGTTTTTTGCATCTAAGTGTTGGAATGCATCCCATGCATGGTCTAGGTGATCGGGGTAGCCGATTACGGAGTCTAGGTGGTGCGCACCGTAGGTTTTTGGCTCTAGTTGTTGGATCTCATCGAATACGTCGTCTAGGTGTTCCGGGTGACCGATTGCGGAGTCTAGGTGGTGCGCACCGTAGGTTTTTGGCAGTAGGTGTTGGATCTCATCGAATGCTTCGTCCAGGTGTTCGGGGTAGCTAATGACGATGTCTAGGTGGTGCACTCCGTAGTTTTTTGCATCTAGGTGTTGGGACACATAGAATGCGTGATCTAGGTCTTTGGGGTAGCCGATTACGGAGTCTAGGTGGTGCGCACTGTAGGTTCTTGGCTGCAGGTGTTGGATCTCATCGAATACGTGGCCCAGGTGTTCGGGGTAGCCGATGACGATTTCTAGGTGGTGCGCTCCGTAGTTTTTTGCGTCTACGTGTCGGAATGCATTCCATGCGTGGTCTAGGTGGTCGGGGTAGCCAATGACGGTGTCTAGGTTATGCGGTCCGTAGTTTTCCTCGTCCACCACGTTTGCGATGCGTTCCAACACCTGGAGCCAAAAAACTATGAAGCGTACCACCTGGACATCGTTTTCGGCTACACCGAACACCTGGGCTACGTATTCGATAAGATCCAACACCTACAGCCAAGAACCTACGGTGCACACCACCTAGACTCCGTAATCGGCTACCCCAAAGACCTAGACCAGGCATTCGATGTGTTCCAACACTTAGATGCAAAAAACTACGGAGTGCACCACCTAGACATCGTCATTAGCTACCCCGAACACCTGGACGAAGCATTCGATGAGATCCAACACCTACTGCCAAAAACCTACGGTGCGCACCACCTAGACTCCGCAATCGGTCACCCGGAACACCTAGACGACGAATTCGATAAGTACCAACACCTAGAGCCACAAACCTATGGTGAGCACCACCTAGACTCCGTCATCGGCTACCCAGACCACTTAGACCACACATGGAATGTATTCCGACACCTAGATGCATAAAACTACGGAGCGCACCACCTAGAGTCCATCATCGGCCACCCCAAAGACCTAGTCGACGCATTCGATGCTTTTAATTATCGATAGTTCACCATCCACTGGGCAACCGTTCGTCAATATTTTTGTTATTCGTTGGCCAAAAAGATTGGCCAACCGTTGCAGTTAAGCCATTTTTGTTGGGTTATTTTCTACCAGGGTCATTGTCAAATTTTTAGAGCCTTTTCTTTATAAAAAAAAGTTTCAATTTAAGCCCCGGTAGATCGATGTGCCATGAAAAATAGCCCAGATATTTCACCATACCCTGGCCGAAACTACCACTTTCGCTCCCGGCTCAAAAACGCGAATGTGGTATTTTCAGCTCGGGTATGGTGAAAAATCGTATACGCAACACGGGGATAAAGAGAACCACCCCAGAGCACATGTTTGCCACCCACGCCTTCGGCTCGGGTGGCAATTTACAAGTGCTCTGTACTAGCGAACTCTTTATACCTCCCCAGTTGCGTAATATATTATTTTGCCTGGCGTGGCCGAAAATACAACCTTCGCGATCGCGCCGGGAGCAAAAGTAGTACTTTCGGCCCGCTTGGTAAAGAAAACATAAAAATACTCGAAATGGACACTTTTTCCGCTCTTTTTTGTAATTGTTCGTAAAAAAGTCTTCTTCTACCATTAAGTTCAACTTTTTTTTTATTCCTCTATTGAAAAATGAACATTTTCTTTTTTGGTTTAGTCATGTACTTCGTAAAGAACTTGAGTTATAGCCATTTAAATCTAAAATTTTTGAGTTACATAAAATTTTAAAAGTTTCTGTAATTTGCTCATATATGTATTATGCACCTCATATTGTTTGTTTCCTATACTTTAGTATAACAAGTTAAAATGAGTTTGAAAGTATACATTTGCAATCGAAATTGACATAGTAGAACAAATTTTAATAAAGAAATTATAATAGAATTAACGCAATTAGAAATGCTACTTCTTAAAAAAACAGTTTATATTTAAATACTCGAAATGTTCCATTTCAGTTCCCATCAGTATACAGCAAAACGCGACGGAGAGCTTTGGAGCACACATTAGACAGGTTTCACAACGACCATTACCCGAACGCGCCCTACTTCCTTTTCGGGGACTTTAACTTCAGGACAGACACAGCTGGTGTCATTAAGGTAAACAAGAAGCAGTTTGCACATAATTTGTTAACGTGAAAAAGTGTTCATTTTCCAGTAACCCGCCTTTAAAGCGATGTCGGTAGAGCGCAAGCAATTGCTCAGTTGCCAGCATTTTCGAGTTTTTCTCGTTCATTTCCAATGTCTGAAATTTTTGTATTAAAAAAGAAACTTATATATAAGTTCTTTTTTAATATAAAAACATACCAGTATTTGAACTTTTTCCTGTACCTGATATGTTTCCATCATTTTTTTTTTTGTTACAAAAATGAATATAATATCTACGTTTCCGGTGTCAGGGCATATTTCGATAAGGTATCAGATGAAAATCTAAAAAAATTTAATAAAAATTTCCCGTGGTCGAAATAACACATATAGAAATGCTTGTAAAATGTGTAGAAAATATTAAAATAACTACATAGAGCAACTATCATGAAAGTCGATTCAGTAGTCAATTTTATTCAACAGAAAGGTACTTCTTTTTTTTAAAAAGAATATATCCGCTCTGAATTCAAACAAGTCTTTTTCCAACTCCCCGCCGTAGAAAAAATTCAATTTTCACATTCGAACTTTTTCTCATCCCCAACGGACAAAAACTTCAGAATCGAATCAAGGTATACATATGCATACAGCCCTCCCCATTTTACACGCATTTCGCATTCAAGCCGGAACTCGATTAAAAGAGGGGAAAAACTCTCTAATTCAGTCGTATTTCTGTAATCGAATCTCGCCACGCTGTGAGAGTCTGCTCGCTGATTGGCAAATTGACGAACGTGACTACATATGTCGTGGGTGTGTGTGTGCGCGCATCTGTCTGGCTTTTCAGAAACTGACGGCGGACACGCGCGAGACACAGACGCAGAATAAGGGAAGCCTTTCGAAGATGCAGTTCCGCAACGAGAGCGACGATCTCATACTCACCCTGGGCAAGAAGGAGTTCTCGCACCACGAACACCAGCAGGTCTTCGTTGAAGACGACGGCCAGTGGGTGAGTGTGTCTTCGGTTCAGACGGATGTGGGATTATTTCTCCGTTTCGTTCTGTTTGCCTGCGAGCTCGTTTTAAAGAGGAAAATCAAAAGATTAGTTTTGAAAACGATCAAGTCTTTTTTATTAGCTGTTTCCTTTTTGTTGGATATTAAAAATCTAAGTGAAATTTGAAAAAAGTAAAATAATGCCTCAAATTTATAGAAACAAGTGTTGATTTTTACATTATTGATAAGAAATTTTAAATTAAAATGTCTTCTATGTTAAATCAATATTTCATTAAGACAATTGAAATAAATTAGCTTAGTGAAAAAAGCATTGTTGACATACGCAATATTATTACCTTTGCTATAGTTATTTAAAAATTTGAATTTTTCTTTTAATAAACAATTAGTCATTATCGTTAGAAAGAAAATGGCCAACTGTGACGTAAAACTGATAGTTTTCTTGCAATTATCGCGAACTATGAATAGCTAATGTCGTCATTTCACTTACCCTATCTACGTTTTAGCGTCAAAATCATTTCTTACATAATTAGTTATGCGGATCAATTATAATTGTACGTTGCGATAATGAATTGCCATTAGCAGATAATGAGCACGCGTGTACTTATATTCACGATTCGTGATATGACTTGTAATGACAGCCATATAAATATACATGTAAATATTTAATAAACAGTGCTACAGTAGTGAATCAGACATTACATGAAATTATAGTGTATAGAAAAGAAAGCATTACTCTCTTTTAAATATTAACTTGAAAGTTGAAATACATGAAATATATAAGATATGTGTTTTGAGCTCAAGATTAATTTTTCAATCAAAAAAAGAAAAATTAGTTTGAAAAATTGTTATGTTTATTGCAATACACAGTTTTCCAATAACAATTTATAATCGATTTCAACGATGACCTTAAAAATAACGAGCCCTTTCAAAGCTATAAATAATTGACCCTTATATTCTTATTGTCATAAAAGTTATTTACGATTATTACCAGAGATGATACGACCAGTTTTGAAAGTATAATGCATAAAACAGATAATTTTAAAAATATGCATAAGAATGAAAACTCATTCTCGTATAAATATTAAATTAAACATTTTTCTTTATCTAATAAAACTTACTGAAAATATGCCTCTATTATAAGAGCAAACTCATCAAAGAAGAGTGCTCACGAAGACGGATATAAAAAAATCTCGGCTTCGCTACTTTTCTCGTGGGGATACTTTACAGCGTTACGAAAAACTTTGACTCTCGTAAATGCGAGGAAAATCGAGGAAAATGAGGTCAACGCCTGCAAATTAATGGGAACTCTGTGTACATAAACCCGTGCTTTATATATATATATATACTCGTATATATATATGCAACTAGATGAGTGTCGTATCCTGTAATACGGGGTCTTACCGACTTCGTGTCTTATCTGCTTACACACACACACACACACACACACACACACACACACACACACACACACACACACACACACACACACACACACACACACACACACACACACACACACACACACACACACACACACACACACACACACACACACACACACACACACACACACACACACACACACACACACACACACACACACACACACACACACACACACACACACACACACACACACACACACACACACACACATATATATACATCGCCGCCAACCTTACGAAGATTTTTCTCGACTTTCTTGTCGCACAGGCAGCTAGAGAAGAGTCAGCTTTTTTGAAATTTAAAAATCTTCACAATACGCTGGTGGAGAAGAGTGATTTTTCAGATCTTTTCATTCGTATTCCTGAAAATAACCATTTTGAAAGTTGATTCACAGAAAGTACTTAAAAAGCAGTAACTTTAAAATTAATTTAATTGTTAAATAATTTTTTTAATATATCTTTCGATCATAGAAGTCATAACTTCAATAAAAGTCGTAAAAATAAAAATGTATCGATAATAGTAATTCATAGTCACTTTAATTTTATATTTCTTCACTATGTTGAGGTTCCAAAAACTTTGTATCTACTTATATAATTGGGGGTTTTCTAACTGTTATGTCTCCAGATTTTTGTTAAAAAGTATAGCAAATAACGAATAAATATAAAAATCAATGACAAATTAATAAAACAACTATAAATTGAAATAGGTATATGAAACAATATTAACAATTAATAATTATTTTTGTATATTATTTATTTCTGCTCCCGCGATTCGAAAACTATAACATTTGATCAAAAACCATAATAATGCACCAACTAAAACGTTATTTCCGATAAATGCTGACACCGTCAACATCATCCCCCTATCGCGTCCCACTAGATCGTTTTAAAGAGCTGCAGTCAATCCTAGAAAGGGTCTACAGTCCTTCCCAATAGTAAACACCAATTTCTTTCAAATGCGTCCACAGCTGCACGAGTACGACAAGGAGCTGGGCGATTTCGATGGCCGACTGTTTGAGTTCCCGATCAGCTTCGTGCCGAGCTACCCGTTCGAGGAGGACGTCGCACAGGGCGCGAATTACATGCTGACGCGGGTGCCCGCCTGGTGCGACCGCGTCCTCCTCAGTCCCACCGCCAAGTCACTAGTCAAAGACGTGAGTATATATTCATCGATCTCCCCCCTCTCTCTTTTTCTCATCGCACACACCGTGACCCACATATCCCACGGGGATAATTTTGCACTTTTATTTTTAAAACGCGATTGCCGCCGAGGATAGTGCGAGGCTGTACTTGCTGCATTAAGCGCATCGACTAATGGGCCGTGAAGTATGTGTGCCGCATTTTTTTTCAACCTGCAATTTCTAGAAAAATGGGTATAACTTTAGCTCGTTTGATAGAGCGAGGGATTCTGGGCAATAAGTGTAACATTGATCTAGCTCGCCGGCCAATTTCTGGATAACTTCCAGGATGTATTTTGTATTCTGCGATTGGACTCTCAGCATTATTAACGTGAAATTCTTGAATAGTACATTACTAACGCGGGCGGAAGAGGATTATTTACCTCATGCGACGTTTTTCGGCCGAGCGAAGCTCGGCCGAAAAACGTCGCATGAGGTAAAAATTCTCTTACGTCCACGTTTCAGTAACGTATTTTTCCGTCCGAGGCCGCAAAATGACATTTAAGATGGCATTTTGAGGTTAAAGGGCGGAAAAAGAAATTTTCTTTTGCCTTTAGAACTTTTTGCACGATGCGATAAGTCTGAAAAACTCTCATTAGTTATAGGCCACCTAGTGCCAAATTTTGTGTAATCAAGATTTTCACTAGCCTTTGAATATAACCTTTTTAAGTGGAAATTCAAATAAATTCTAAAAGAGGTAAATTAAATGATGTATGTAGCAGTACAAACAAAAGATTATTTCTGTTGGTATGTATATATTAGTAGCTATTCAAAAGTTTTCCATCTCAATTGGTTTATAATTACCAAGTCAGGCATAGTCTATACCCAGCTTTGCCACAATGCTAGAAGTTTGCCAACTATTTATGAAACTTTTTGACTCAATAGTTTAAATTGCTTTAATTCGATCTTCGTAACTAATTGAAAGGTTAATAATGAATCCAGCAAGAAATTCAAATTATCTCGAATTGTAACAAGTTACTTTCGTCAATGGACATACATTGCATAATGGCTAGTAACGTAAGCTCATCATTGCCATCATTTTACTCCTGCCTCTGGTCCTATTTTCTCTACTGTTATTACTTTATTTGATGTTGATGATTAATAACGTGACCTGCATATACCACTCACTCTACAGTCAACGACTTCTGCTTATAATAATAGTAATCACGTTACTATAACCTCACGTCTAACAGTATTCGACTGCATTATAATGAAAACGTATAAGTTTAGAGCCGACTCATTAAGGACCAGTAATCGCCGCGAGCGTGCAATATATATGATAACTGAATGAGATATCGTTTTACGCGATGAATTAATAGGCGCGCTTCGTTAACCCGAGATTCTCTCTGCAGTCCCGTTTGGATTTACCTGAAATAGTAACATATCCCCTGAACGATCAATAACTGGTGTCTCGTTAACAATAACGCGTAAGCGTTCTATAAAGCCATTGTGCGAATCATCTGTAGTCAAAATTTATCAGGACAAAATGTGTTATTTCTGTAGAATAAATTTATGACATTTCTAATGATTAAAATAGAAATGCCTATTTTGCAATTTGCATTCAAATAAGTTGGAAACGTACAAAATTCAATATCAATTTTAAAAATTTTGATGAAAAATGAGTGACGGAATACTTTTTGTTGGATAAAAATACCAACGATATTGTGTCGCTTCAAGTATTGGTAAATTGTTCTATTCAATAAAATTTACATTCTGCATTCAGTATAAAAGTTCACAATAAATAATATTTCCATATCGAGGCCAGAAAAATGGTTTCTATTAACACTTATCAGATCCGACTGTCATTTTTTCAAATATCTTGAACGTCGAAAATGAAATTGGTTTCAGATATTTTATAAACTCCTATATTTAATTCCATACTTCTTTTTCAGTATTTAAAGATTTCACAGTAGAAGCGTAGTCATAATATTACTGTTTTACATAAAACTATAATGAAACGTAAAAATCAGATTCTTTTTATGCAATATTTTATAAGGATGCAATAATAACAGATTTAATTGCATTGTATATTTATACTTGATTAAAATACTAAAGTAATTTAACTTTGATCATACTCCGCAGATTTCTGAAACCGAAAGCACAGAGTACGGCATCATCGGACCGACAACCTGCATGGGAGATCACAAGGTATGTAAGGCCAATTCCATTTATTCCACAAAAACACAAGAAGGGAAAAAACACAGACAATATAAAAAACGAAAAATAATACAGTTAGCAAAGACCAAAGCTAGCGAATGTGTGATAATATGTTTTTCTTTTTTTTTTTTTACCGAACGAGTCAATACACCGACTAATACAATAACAATATATAGACAAAATACTATAATCTTCTGCTGTGATACCTCATTTTGATGGTGAAATTTTAATGATTTATATGGGTGCAGCCGGTTTTCCTGCGGTTAACAATGAATATCTAAATCGCCGCTAAGGTACCACTATTTCTCTCTCTCTCTCTCTCTCTCTCTCTCTCTCTCTCTCTCTCTCTCTCTCTCTCTCTCTCTCTCTCTCTCTCTCTCTATCTGTTCTCTTAGTTAAAATTTATCGTTTCTCTCTGTTGTTTATACTTGCGTACACCTTAAATTTATATTACTGTTACGTACCTAGTTACCCTTCGTTTTCTTTCTGTTTGTTACGACCGTTTATTTTTCTATCTTAATTATTATTATTATTACGTACTGCCAGAACGTTGTCGTATCTCTCTTACCCCCCCCCCCCCATCGTATGTATTACACGTAAATATTATTATGTCCGATTCCACACTCCATTTTTCGTGTCTCATCCATTCCGTTCTATACATATTATTATATATATATCTTTGTTTTTTTTCTTTACACCTTTCCCCCTCTCACTCTCTTTTCTCTCTTTCGTTCACCCCCACAAGTCGCCGTCGATTTTATCGACCCGCTCGCGCGTCTCATTAATCAGTCGTGCATTCAGCCGTTTCAGCCGCGAATGGAAGAGCCGTGTTCTCATTCGCCCTCCCGCCTGTTCTCCAAGTCGTTATCGTGAAGCTCGTAGTTTTATTTTTCAATAAACAGCAGTTCCGAAGCTTTTCCTCGCTTTTAATTGTGAGACGCGGGTATATGTATATACACTACAGTGGTATTTCTGGAATGTGTACAAGGAGTTATATATCGTTGGCGTTGCGACTTGTACTGTTATACTTTGTAACTAAAATATACGCTAATGTAGTCGTTTTAAAAATGTTCATTTATTGCAGTAATGTAGAATTTATTAATAGACGTAGCCAATGATAATAATTATCGAAAGTAAATTTAGAGAATATTCAATATAGTATGCATAAATAGTTTTGATAAAAAAATTGAAATTTATGTGATGCATTGAATTAAATACCATTTTATTCATTTTATAGTTGAATATAACTATAATTATGAACGACGAACAATAGAATAGCTTTCAAATTTTCATCGAAACCAAAGTTAATAAACTCTCTTGTTTGTTCATCCGGGTATTCACGATGATGGCGGAGGGGAAGGACCTACATTCATTAATTAATTAAACATATATTATAATCCCTTTACAAATTAGTTCGTTCAACTGCAGAATAATAAAGTTTTAATTATACCTGTGCGATATCGCCTCGAATTTCCGTCAAATAGTTGAGATTCGTGCTTTTGTATTCACGAGAATATAGTTCGCATTTAATTATTGCGTATATTTATGAATCAGATTTAATTTGAATTCAGTCAGTCTTTCTGCATTAACCCAATATTGATAAAATTAGTGAACATTTGCTTGCATCGACTACGTAATAATATAATTCAATAACATCATTCTTTATGCAATAAAATTCGAGCAGAATGTGTACAAACGAACGTTTCCCATCAGTCAATGCATACACTGAGAGAAATGTTTAGGAAAATTTACTATAAATGTAAGAAAAATTACTATGTTCGATAGGAACTTTGGGACAGACTCGAATTATCATAAAATTTACTACAATTTATAGTAAAAATTGCTATGTACATAGTAAAAATTACTCAAAACATAGGAATTTTTATTATAAATTGTAGTAAATTTTATGATAATTTAAGTCTGTCCCACGATTACTATAAATATAGTAATTTTTGTTACACTATTTTTCTCCGTGTAGAAAATTTAAATTTTTTAAACCAACCCATCTATCTATCAAAGTACATGTAAAATGAGCAAAGCAAACCGTTACCCGTCACCTACATTTATCCGCGAAATTCTCTCCTTCGCGTTGGATGTTATACTTGTTGACGTGCCTCGGGCCACACAGAAGTTATATGCACGCCGCGCGAATATCAGAAAAGACCTGCGTTCATATAGTAGTCGAAACTCCGCGAGTACACAGAGCGTCGGGAACAGTCGCTCTCGGCATCGCGATGCGCGCAGCTAGCAGTAGAACGCGATAGCTACTATAGGTACTCCGTATACATCGATAAGTACGCGCTAATGATGATTTAGCCACCTTCTTTCCCTCCCTCTCTCTGTGTAAGCTCCAATTTGCCCGTTTGCCCATTGTCGAGAACGATAAAGGTAGTCTTATAGAAGCGTATCTATTTGAATTTGACTTTTCCATCGTTTTAATATATACTTTTCAATAATATTTCACGTGCATATATACATTTCCCATGATTACCTTCCTCGTTCTATCAATTATAGACAGACAGTCATATCCAATCATAACCAAGTTCAACTTTTGTAAATTTTGAAAAATCATCAAAGAGAAATAGATTGCTTCTGTCTTTTGCAAATTATGACTGGAAATATCAAAAGCATTCTATTACTCATCGTCACCCTCAGTAGGCCGACTAATCCATACTACCCCCCTCCACCCCGAACGATCAGAGCGCCTCTGTATCGCCATATCATCATTACATATATATATATCACACATCCGGCCACTGCTCGTCTCTTCAGTTTTCCCCCTGTTCTTTCTTTCATGTGTTTCCAGCCGGTCTACCTGAGGCTGACCCTCGCCCCGGACGCAGGTACGATCAATTGCTGCAGCCTCGCGGAGCCGGGCCTGTGCTTCCGCGTGCCCGCGAGCTACCTCGCCTCCGAGCGGCTGCCCTGCATCGCCGCCAGCACCTCGCCCGCAGTCCCGCTGCTGCCCGGCTGTCGTAGTTGCGCCGCCGCCTCGTTCTCCCAATCCTCCCCGCACCTCCTGCACGCCGCACCCCTCAAGCATGATCCCTACACCCCGGACAGCATGGACAGTCCGAGCCCGAGCGCGATAGCCGCCGCGCCGGCTAGCGGCCCCGAGGACGAGGAGCTGCCCCCCAAACAGCAGCAGAAGCCGCAGCCGCCCCAGGAGCAGACGAGGCCCGCGGATAGAGCCGTGTCGCCGGAGCTGCTCAAGTCCAAGCTGGAGCTGATCGTCGAGAGGAGGCGGAGGGACAGGTCGGGCTCGCTCTCCAACTCCAACTCGGACGAGGAGGGCAGCGCCGCGCAGGAGTGGCCCGGCCGCAAGAGCAGGAGCAACAGCGACGTGTCCTGGCAGCGCTCGCACCTGCTCACCCGCGCCTGGCTACAGGGCAAGGGCCAGCAGGCGTACCGATCCTTCTCCAGCGACCTCCTCGGTCAACCGCTGCCGACCAAGAGCGGAGAGGAGCAGCAACAGCAAGAGCTAGTCATCCCGAGGATAGCCATCATCAACGCGAGCAACTTCGTGTCGAACGCCTCGTCCGTGCACCTCCACGACGACTGCGCGAGGAAACTCAGCTGCACGAGCAGCCAGCGGAGTCAGCAACCCTCCGAGCAGTACCTCGACACCCTTTACAGCAACACGAGGACGCGCAGCCTGAGCGAGGCGGACTCGAGCCAGGACAGAACGCCTGTCGAAGACGACCAGGAGCCGGGATTGGGTCACGGGAATCGAGAGCTGGAGGAGGAGCTCGAGCTTAAAGAGTCGCGCATCGTCGTGATCGGCGACGCGAAACTGGCCGCAGACCTGGATTCGAAGCAGGACGCCGCGGTCACGTCCAAGAACACGACGAGGAGCAACTCGATACAGAGCCAGGACGCGAACGTCAGCCTCAAGCTCAAGGCGTACAACAAGGTGACGGAGAGGTGCAAGCGCAACATCGTCGACAAGAAGAGCAGATGCGAAAAGTGCTGCGTCGTCTCCTGATAGATAGGAAATCGCGGGAACTATTACACTTTTTTTTTTATTAGGTGTTGTAAGGAAAGCACGGTATTTTTATAGTCGAAGCTTACGATATCAAAGCCTGATGAGCTCTTATGAGTGCGAAAGTTTGTTATTATTATCGTTGCAGTTTCATTTCAGAAGATTTTATAATTTTTTAGGTTTATTCGTTCGATTGTGAATAGCTTTTCTTTCGTTGCGAAAGAACGCTTATTGTGGTAGAAGTGAACCTCGCGGAGACAACAAAAGTTATTTTTACTTTCAACGTTATCTGTAACTGCAGATACTGCAGTTAGGCGGAATAAGTATGCTAGTCGTTTGAATCTATTTTAAACTTGCGTCAAAAACACTTTTCTCTTTGAAAACTTATGTAGTTACCTGAGTTTCCACTACGGTGTGTGTGTATTCAAATCACACATAAGTTTGTAGAATAAAAGAAATATTGTGCAACGCTAGTAGTGAAACTTTCATATTTCATAAGACAAAGCGAAGAAGACAGTCATTGTATAATCATTGTTTTGGGCGTAACAGAAGCAAATGAAAAGGGAGAAACAATGTAATCGTGTCATATTTTTCATTGTTCTTTTTAGTTGCGCGCGACGTGGCATGTGAAAAAGATTTTATTCTTGCATTTAAATTTAATCGATCATTTACCCACTTTCATCGAGCGCTCGAAGTCAATTTTATTGATTGTCGGTCCAATCAATCAAGAGAATTTAAATAAAACTGTATCAGTTTTTAAAGTTATTGAATACGCAATTAATAAATAACTATAGGTTTTAAAATAAAATTACAAGTAATAAGTAAAATCGTTTTGAAACTTTGACGGGATCGAACCGTAAACGAACAAAAACATTGAATTGAAAAACCTCGATGCTCGGTTACCGAATGAGAAGCAACAAAAATATAAATTTTTATAGATTATGTAATATCAAAAATTATTTATCAGTCTATCCGATATTTCTATACGGACTGCATTTTTGTACATAATATTTCATTTTAACTTTCGATAATACATTGTCAGAATAAATTTTACGAAAATTATTTCAGAGCATCGACGTTCACCAACATTCACCGTACGCGATCTCGGTGAAACGTGCGTCGGGCGGTGACTTTAGGTTCCTGTACGGGGCGACGCGATTGCGCTCCGCTCCCCCCCAAGTATTACACGTCTTTGTTGTTAGTAATAATAATAATTGTTTTTCGAGTGAATGCTTGCAGTGTGCACGTGAATCATCGCGAAACGTATAGGACTTGCGAGTAGATCACAGATCTAACAGTTGTGTGCTTGAAATTGTCGTGTACGTGAATCAGTGTAAGGATTGTGAATTAAAGGGACGCGAACATTTCAATTACGCTTTTTTACGAGATATTTAACCGATTTCTCGTTTTATCGTACGATATTTATATTTAAATATAGCGTATCGATGTGAACTTTAATAATATACGCGTCCTTTTAACAAAAGTCCTCCGAAGTAATTTTAATAACTCACCATGGTCGAGCTTGATACGTAAAAGGGCATCGTAATGCGAAGCAAAGAAGAATACTTTTCCATCATTTTTTTTAACCACATAGCATTCGAATCATCCTAAAATTTAATTCTAAAAATTCGAATAATGTATCACGTTGTTTACGATAGCGTGCAGAAAAGTATTCTTACGATGCCGATTGGACGAA
Organism: Torymus aiolomorphi; assembly: GCA_036365515.1. NCBI lineage: Eukaryota > Metazoa > Arthropoda > Insecta > Hymenoptera > Torymidae > Torymus > Torymus aiolomorphi. The sequence goes on from CM070876.1 coordinate 166,172,106, forward strand.
ATTGAACGATGTGTGGCTTAAAATTCTGCACATAAAGATTGTCTGTGTTAATTGGACCAAACTGCCAAAGTTAAATTTTAAAGGGTGTAATGCAAAGTTGATGTTTACTGAATATTAATTTTTTTATATAAAGATATTTGTACAAAGATACGCATGGATTATCAAATATTTATATCGCACTTGTTTATTAAAAGTTGAAAAAATTACAAAAAAAAAAAAAAATTATTTTAATGTGAAGCGCGTTTGCTACTCCAAAGTCCAATCAAATTGACTATCTACCTCTTCAATGTGTCCAAACCTCTTTGGACTTCTTTAAGTAGATCATTGTTGATTAAAAATTAAAGCAAACATTTGTCTAGCAGCGAAGTAAAAGTAACGATAGTAATATACTGACTGAGTAGAATGTGATAGAAGAGGCATTTATACTTAATAAAAGTAAGTAATGAATAAGTATTTATTATTCTCTCAAATTAAGCAAAATTCTCGCATTGATGCGTATTTAAAAGAACCTAACCAATTACCGTCACATTTCGCTCAGTCAGTAGCTAAAAAACTATTTGCGTCGTCTTCGGAGCAGATCGCAAATTGATTGACTTAATCGTTAAGCTAAACTGTTGTGACGCCTGTTTTATCGCGAAGGCGATTCTTAACAGTTGTCGATGCGTGAAGTTCACGAATTGTATTATCGCGATTATATCTATATTATATATAAAAAAACGACTGATAACATATCTGTGAGAAGAAGCCATGTGCATGTAGTTTTGTAGCGTTGACTAACGTTTCGGTAAGAATTGTATTTTTTACAAAATTTAAATGTGAGCGAAAATTTGAATACGAAAAAGGATAATATTCCAAAGATTGAGATAGATCATATATGTGAATTATTTATTGTTGAGTAAATTTAAATGTAATAGATATTGTTGGAATAAAAACTAAATTTACATAATTTAGACTTAATTTAATTCTATATGTCTTTACTTCTACTGTTAAAAAATTTTAAAATACATAGTCTCAAATTAATATTTTAATTAAATGAATTGTATGCCAACATCAGTTACAACATTTAAGAATTTATATTTTTCGTAAAAAGTTTTTAAAAACTGAAAATTTTATACAGATTACATCAAACTTACAATTATGCATTGATGAATTGGAATATTCTCCTTGTAAAGGATTTAAATTAAGACTAATATAAAGTTTATAATTCCGCTATAGGTAAATAAGAAAAATCAAGTTACAGTGATTTCATTCACTTATTTCAAATGTTTTTATGAGATTTTAACATTTAACAAAAGATATATTAAAAAACATGCACAGTTGAGACTTCCCTTATATGCGTACACGCATCTGTAGCTTGAGCTGTACAACATTATGCGTCTTCATCCTCCCCCTCATCGAATGGCAAAGCGGCGCATCATCCTCGGGCTATATTTATACGTAGTCTCCTCATATAATGTAAACATTGCGCGAGGGCGAGCTGTAACAGTGAATCCACATTGCATGCTCTATGCGCTGAGTACTTGTAGACTTCTCCGTTAATTGGTTGAGCTTTATCAGTGAACCAATCAGCGGAGAAGTCTACAAGTACACAGCGCATAGAGCATAGCGCATAGAGCATAGAGCATGCAATGTGGATTCGCTGTAAATAATCCATAAAACACGCACACAAGCACTATGCGCACGCGGCGATGCATGACGCGTTCCTTGCGTTTATACGTCATTGTTGTACATGTAAATATGTAAATTGCATCAGAACGTGTCACCTATCTAATTTATAATTATTATATATACGTATTGCAATCCTTAGCTATTTACACAAATATAATCGCATATTTTTTCATAAAACCGATTTTTAATTTATTTTTATTTCACTATTATCTATCATTCGCCTTCTCGTATCACTTCATAATGTCTTTTATTTCATCTGTTCATTTGAAGTCGGTTTTTTTTCGATTTTATATGATTAATTTTATTAAATTTTATTGATTTCTTTTGATTTATAGTGAGCTTGACAACTAACTAGAAATTTAATTTTGATTTTTCCATTTACGATTGTTGTAAGTGTAATCTGTTTGGTAGTAATGTAATTTGATGTTAGTATTTCGTGAACAAATTTTTGTTAACTTATATATCCTTAATACATATACGCTTAAGAAAAATAGTTTGTAGCATGATTTTGTAGATGTTGGTTTAAGTATCGGTAGCAATCTTAAACATTTATTAAATTAAATTTTACAGATTAAAGTATTAAATTAAAATCTAATCTATTGAAAGTGTAGCGGTATACTCAATTAATCATCAATAATATCTTTCTAAAAACTTAAAAATATTATGACAGTTATTATAGTAGCGTATGGTATGGTATACTTATTCAATAGTCAAAATGAAATATGAAGCTAAAAATATAAAATAAAAACATGTAAGTACGCTATCATTTTGTAAGTTTTAAATTTAACAGACATAATTTTTTACAAAGATATATTTAACAATGAAAATTTGTATACATTCTTTGAAGCTTTCTTGTTACCAAAATACTTTAATCTGTTTTATTAAAGTCTCTCACTCTGAAGGTGAGACTATAGAATTATTTTTCAATTTAGAAAAATTGTATTAATTTTCAAAAATAAAAAAAAATATATTCGAATACTGATTGCTGTTGGTTTCTTCTAGGAAAATAGTGGTAAAAAAACCCTCTTCGTTAAATGTATTTTTACAATGAATTGTATTTTAGAAAAATCTATAGTGTTATGTTGTCTTAGAGAACATCAATACCAATCAGAATTCAAATATCTTATTGGCAGTTCTGAAAGTATAAATACAAGTTTTCGAAAATTCTGAAATACATGTATAGTCTCTGAAAATGAAAACAGAATCACGAGAGTGAGATAGCAAAGGGAGAAGCTACGGCAAAAAAATCAAACCGAAGGATGAGTCCGGCATTTTCAATTTTTTTTTTCCCGCGCTCTCTTGCTGCTCGTCACCAGCCGATCCATGGAAGGCGGCTGAGTCGGCCGAGCAGTGCCAGCAGCAGCAGCGAGCCCAGCAGCGCAGACAGGTGATGAGCGACCTGGTGGAGTCGCTCGCCAGGGCCGAGATGACGGCCATGGAGAGCCGGGGAGGTGTAACCCGCTACATCCACATCAAGCACGCCGACTCCACGGTCAAGATCTTCCGCGAGACGACCGTCTGAACGTGCAATAATAATAATAATAATAATAATAATAAATAATGTGATCGTATTGTTGTAGGTGTGAGTGTACGTGTGAGTGTATCAACACGACAGAATGCGCTGATGAAAGATGCGTTGGGTCAAACGAAAAGGTCGCTATTTTGTTTCGCGCGGTTCTTTTGGATTAGAAATGATCTTATACTTTTTCAATGTTTCGTTGACATTCCACAAGCTATGAAACAATAATTTTGCAGCTTTTAAATCATTTTTGAGGACTTTCGTCAAATCCGAAAAACCGATTCGAATGAAAATTTGACGATCTTTGTTCGTTGGTTGTAATGATCTTTCATCAGTGATTTCCGAGCTTAAATAATGAATGTCATAGGATGAATATTGGACTTAATTGTCTAGATGTTGACATAAATAAGACTTTGAGGCATTCTATATTTACAAGTACATTTTTTACTACTACTTATTGCTCGCGATAACTTAATTTAATGAAACATATACTTTAAAGGCTAAATTATAAGTGAACCTCAATCCTGCCAACTTAAAAGTTTGCCTCAAAGTGATATTTTGTCAATATTTTTGTGATTTTCGATTTATATTAGAATGTTGTTAAATCATACAATGTGTTTCAACGAAGGACTTGTAAAAGGCGAAGTCCTTCGATGTCCTCGTCGTGTTATAACACGAAAAAGCTATAATTTTAAATGACTCTTCCAGGATTAGGTTCATGTTCCGTTTGTCAAAGTTTGAAATTCGAATAGTAAAATGACTTTTAAAAGATTGAAATTCACGTGAAAGTAAATTTATTTTTCATCGTGAAACAATTTATTCGAACATACAGCATACCCGTTTTTCTCCATTCAAATTTGAAATAGACTTCCAACGGAAGAATTGGAAAAGTATAAAGATATATAATTATATATACTTGTTGTATTATCATATAATTGTTATTCTTCAACATCGGTATATAATTTAGTAGATGAAAATATTTATTGGAATAATGTAATGAAATTAGATAATAGTATTGATTAAAATATTCCAGTTCATTTTATATACCTACCTTATAAATGAGGTTTGTCTTACTCTAGTGGAAATAAGAAATGTGAGAAAGCGTGGCAAAATATGAAAAAATGTGTATTATTGTGAAAAAGTGTGGAAAAGTGTGCATTTATAACATATTTGAAACATTATTGTCGAAAATTCATATTTATGCACAGTTTTTTTACAGTTGCCTACATTTTCTCATATTTCTCCACATTGTTATTAGTTCAATTATAACCATTAGATGGCAAGGGCTATTCTGCGGAGAAAATGAAACTTATAGAGTATATAAGAAGCTCTGAGTATCTTTACAAATGAAATTATGAAAAAAAATGTGTCGTATAAAAAATATGGGAATCTGTGAGAAAGTGTTAGAAAATGTTGAGAAATATGCCGAATGTGTGGTAAAATGTGAGAAAATATATAGAAATATACAAAACTGAAAAAATATTATTTAATATTTTGAATATGTTCCAAACGTGATAGAAATATACAGTTTAGTACATTTCCACAATTTTTCACACTTTTGAAAGAGTTTGCGATACTTTTCCACATTTTATCACATTTTTTCACATTTATTTTTTTCACTAGGGTAGTAATCAAATAATATTTCTTTAGGTATAATCTTGAAGAAAATAATGTTATTTTATTGATTACAGTTGAAAATGATGTTTGTCTCTACAGTTTCGAATATAAATGTGTAATTCACACAAAGAATTTTATAATAACATCTGTATTAAAATATCGCGTGATTTTCATTTTTTAATTTATTCGCTTCAATTGAAGAAAAAGTACTTAGAATATTAAAAAATATTAATAATACAAGTTTATTTGATTTTTTCCAAAGAAATATACAATTGTCATTTATTTGACGAGAGGTCGTATGATGGCTGTAATTTTTAAATAAACTTGACTATTACTGTTAACACATCGTTGTTGATCCAGACAAATATCGTATTGAATATCAACCGGAAAAGTACAAAAAAGATTGTTATAATTTTTAAACATATACATGATAATATTATCTGTCCACGTTTGAAGTCGTTTTCTATTAAAAAAACAAGTTGTCATAAATGCGATAACTATGAAAATTTCTTTTTAATGACAAATGTCCATTGTTAAAGGATGATATTGCAATAAGATATTTACGTGGATGTTATTGATTATGTTAACTTGGTAAATGAAGACAAGAATATAAATTCTAGAGTCTATAGCTTTACAGACATTGGGTTTCATTTTGATAATTGTAAATGCTAATTTATCCCCTAATTTTCCATCAAAAGCTTACGCGCAGCTTCGAATTAATTCAATTGAACCTGATTTTCTCATAGATTATAAATTATGTGAATTTTTCATTTATTGCATCAATACAATATATAATTAATGATATAATATAATTTTGTACTGTATACTATGCTAAGGACACAATATATCAATGCAATATACAGTACAAATAAATAATTATTTAAAATGAAGTCTTCATTGAAGTCAACAATACATGACAACTTCAAGAAGTTACATAGCACCAAAGTACTCGTGCTTATATATATATATTCTTTGGTGTTCCTTGTGCGATTTACATACAACGGAATTTCTTTTCGCTTCGAAATGACCTATGTAAATTATGATAGTTTTCCTTTATTTTGATTCATAGTTTTTAAAATTAAAAAGAAAAACCAAAGAAGTAATTGTATGCAAAGTAGAAAAAGTCCCTCTGATCCCCAAAACACATCCGCAAAATAACTATCTCAAGTCGAATCCATATAAATAAAGGAATGTTAACTATAAAATAATTAGAAAATGAATGTTATGAAGTACAAAGACTCATAGTTGTACTTAAATAAAAAAGTTATTTGATTAATCCTTTTATTGCATTTATAGTTGAATTCTAGTATTAAAGTTTTAATATATATAATGTAGATTTGCTTATACTTATAAACAATCCCTTCCATGAATATAGTAAAATAACATTATTAATTCCTTGTTTCAAATACTATTATTGTAGAAAACGCTCTTTATAAGTTATATAAGTTATGAAATTATAAGTTATACTGAAAAATGGTAAAAAATAGTTGAATTATTGTTATTAATCTGTACAAAATTGTGAAATTTACAAACAATATAAATTTCCATTATGCTTTAGCTTATACTTGATATGGTATACATGAAATCGAATTAAGATGAAATGATTTTTGTTTATGTTAAACGAATTTTTGCAAGGGAGCATCGTTTTTTACTGACAAATTGTGGTTAAAATTTGTTAAAACTCATGTCTTTCATCAAAATATTTATACTAAATTAGCTTGTTGACTGCAAAAAAAAATTGTTTAAAGTACAACTGAGCTCTAGTTATAAAACATTCGAGACCGAGAAACGTATTCTGTAAGTCTATATATTATGTCATCGGTGCGGAGTGACTTCCGTCAATTATATACACAAGAAATAACATTAATATGCAGACCTACTACTTGGTTTTTATTAATTAAAAGAAAATCTTAATGTATTGTGTTTTTATTATTTATTATTAATTTCACGAAAATATTATTCACGGCATATAACTTTCGTTCTTTATACAAAATATTTTAGTAATTTTTAATATACGATAATGTTTACTGCGACATTACGTAATATCTTGCCAAAAATATGTCATTCCTTCTCCATTGTAAAGTACGCACGTACGTATGTACTTTATACATTTTAGTAAAAGTTTTAAAGACATTTAATTTCCGATTTCGATTTCTTTTTAAAGACCAACATGGTTTTAAAGTTTTCCATAATGTTATTGTAGTTTCTGAGATTCAAAACCAACATGTTTAAAAATGCTGAGAAATTTCGATAACACTAGATAGTTTATTATAATTTATAATAAATGAGTTATAAATCTCAGTAATTATAAATGAGTAGTTAAATAATATCATATGAGCGAAAATGTCCCACGTTGTTGTCTTACATATATTATGAACCTGCGTGTTAGAAATTTAATATACATTATACATAATATTTAACGAAAGGGATTTTATGTGAAACAAAACTACTATAATCTCGACCGATAAGAGATTCGCAAGAATTATTGTTATGCAACTACTAGTCTTCGGACGTCTTCTCTTCCACAGTCGCCGTCAAAAATCTCAACAGTTTATTGATGAAATAATCTATAACAAAGTAAAAGAGTTAATAATAATATGTTATATATCACGTGAAAAAAACGCGAAAATTTTCTCTATCAATAGAGCTCGATGTTATTATTATATATGTACTTTTATATGCGTTTTAACATACTTGAAAACGACGTATTTTGTACTTCGAGTACCTTTGCGAACAACTATGAGTTGTAAAATCGTCGATAAGCGAGTGAATAAATCCTCGAATAAAAAAAAAACAACCATTGTGATGTATACACGGAGAGAAATTTTAGAGTAAAAATTACCAAGGTGCCTTGGTAGTGCATGGATAGACTGTCAAAAGCCGTGATATTCCCAGGTTTCTAATACAATTTATAAGTTTCCCAGGAAAAACTACCATAACCACTTAAAAAAAATACCAAATTATCGGAATAAAAGTTACCAGACACACTGGTAAAAATTGAGATCTAGTCATTTTTACAAGGTAACCTAAGAATTTTTACTAAGAAAACTGATAAATTTTACCAAATAACCTGGTATTTGTGTATTCGCGCATGCGTACTGCGCATTATTGTGTTTCAGAAGATTGATACTAGAGGCGTGCGCGACGTTAAAATGAAAACAATACACATATTTTCAGTAAGTAATAACGGCGATTCAAATGACTGTTGGTAACAGCTTCCGTGGCGCAGTCGGTAGAACGTCGGACTCTCAACCCAAAGATCGTCGGATCGAATCCCGCTTCCGTAAAAATTTTTTTCAGTTTAATGTTTTTTCATCCTTGTTTCTGTTTCTATTTCTATATTAAAATACTATATATCCATCAATATGGATAAAAAAAGTTCATTTTTTTAATTTAAATTAACTAAAAAAAAATTTTACCAAGGCACTTTGGTAAAAAGTTTGAAATTGTCAGTCTGTCCATCCATTACCATAGAAACTGGTAATTTAGTCTCGAATATTTGTAATTTTCACTACAAAATTTCTCTCCGTGTACATACTATATACATGTACTAGTTGGAATAAGTGAAATAGATATAAAATAAATCATTTCCCTGCACTAATGATATTTTTCTTTTTCTCTGTCATCTTAGGTTTTACGTAAATTTTATTTAGATTTAACTAAAAAATTGAGATACACTAAATGCACATGCCATTAAAGCTAATTGATCTAATACTTTTTCAAAACGACATGAATAATGTACTAAAGTTATAGAAGATCTACAAAAGTCAAGGAGCGCGGGAGCGCTCCGAAGGCTAGTATAGAAAAATCCGGAGGGTCGACTACGCTACTCATACATTGAAATGTGTGTGATAGAAATTCAATGCGCCTATATACGTATTGCATTAGTTTTAACTATATAATATATTACAATCAATCGAAAGCCATTTCATTGCTACACTCAAATCAAAAGATTTTATTTAAAAAGATTATCTCGTTTAAAAGGTATAGAGAACTGCATTTTTTATTTTATTTTTATTTTTATTTTTTATTTGTTATTTTATTGAAGTAAGTAGAGTACAGTTTAGATTAAAGAGGCGCAAAATCTAATCTTTAGAATAATAACAAAATAATATGGTATCATAGGTTAATAGTATTTTAACAACTTAGGTTTTAACAATGTCTTGAACATAGTGACTGAATTAACGGAATTTAAATTAATAAGTTGAGAGACGGCTGATTCAATATGTTCCTCAAATGAGAGTTTTGTATCATATATAACTCCAAGATCATTAATAGTTTCAACTCTGCTTAGTATCTGATAATCAATACAATAATTATAAAATTGGTAACTGATAATCCTTTGCGAAAGGAGACCACTTTACATTTTGACTGGTTTAAAACTAAACCATTAATTTTAGACCACGTCTCTAAATCATTCAGTGAAGCTTGGATTATTTCTCTATCAAGGTCGGATTTTAACGTCATAAAGAGTTTTACATCGTCAGCATAAAGTAACAAATTACAATTTGAAGTTACATGGTTTATATCATTAACAAATGCAATAAATAGTAACACCCTAAGTGCGATCCTTGAGGGACACCCGATGAAATATAAAACGAAACGGAAACGTAATTGTTAAATCTAACATAATTAATTCTTTTCGTTAGGTACGATGCTATACTAACCAATTCAGCACGTTGCCTCTGATGCCAAAGTTATACATTTTACTGAAAAGTCTAGCATGATTTACCGAGTCAAAAGCCTTGCTAAAATCTAAATAAATTGCATCAACTTGCTCCCTATTTTCCAAAGCATTTACTATAAAATCATTATAAACAAACAAATTAGTTATGGTTGATCGTCCTTTGACCAAACCGGAGGCTCTTGATAGAATCAAGAGGAAAATCGTCACATCCCTCATTTTAAGGCTCTTAAACTTTGTAAATTTTGGCCATGTTCCATGGTCAAACTTGTAGATTTTTGCAAGATCTATAAGAAAAAGGGTACTAGAAGGTGTATTTTTGCACAGGAAAGACGCTAGATGAGATCATAGGGGCGGTACTCTAACGGCCCAAAATCAGTTTTTTCTCGCCATATAGAGACCTAACCGATTTCAAATCGCTCCAAAACTCATAATTTTCATTTTTGAAGCCCAAAAGTCATTACACCCGAGTATTTTTTGCCGCTCTATCGAGTGGAACAGGTTTTAGGGTTGCAGGACCAATATGAAAGGAGTAAATTTGAAAAATGGTCGTAAATGTATAATTATTATTCTTAAAAATTCATGTACTGGACTCGAGCGCATATCGGCGTCAGACATTCTTTCCTCTCTCGGGGTAAGATACCGACGCGCAGTGTGCCAGAGTCCGTGCCTTCGCTACAGAGAGACTTAAGGAGGCTCATCCAATTTTCAGTTTATTTAGGAAGTCTTTGAAACTTTTTTCACATGTACCTGACATCATTATCTATATGATATCCTCACAAAAAAGAGCCTAGCTTCACCGTTATCGAGATATTAATTGTCAAATTTGAGCATTTTAACACGGCGTCTTATGGGACGCACACGCGCGAAAGATCGATTCAGTCTATAACTTCAAAGATACATTTAGCGTTTGTCTGAAAAACTAATATGTTATTAGAATCAATAATTAGAATATCATATTACAAGTTCAGAGATCCTAGCTTCACCGTTTTTAAGATATTGTAGTTGAAAGTATGGAATTTTAGGTGTACGGCAGCGCGTGCAGACGACGCTGCAGCGGCGGGGGAACACACAGACGAGCGCCGCTCCGGGCCCTTTCTACATATGTGTGTTCTGTCTGTTCTACACAACTTCTCTCTATGTCTGTCTCTGTCTTACATAAACGGAACAGATCTATCTGTCTTTGTCGGGAACACACAGAACACACAGAACACACATATGTAGAAAGGCCCCTGTGTGCACGCTCACAGATGGCACGAAGCTATGTGTATGTGTTAGTCCCGTACAAACACGCGCTCTGACTACAAGAGTGGGGGGCCCTATGCGAGCAAGCCTGTGCGCGCGGTGCGGGGTGACATTGATTCTTGATACGTTCCTGGTTGGATGAACCCCCTTAAGGTAGGTGGTGCAGGTAAATAGTCAGCGCTGAGGGCCGACTACCGTGCTGCATGGATAAGACGGGTAAGTTTCAGCGCAGAGGGCCGAATATCGAGCCGTAGAGAGAAAGGAAACCCGGTAAGCAGTTAGCGCAGAGGGACAAGTACCGTGCCGTGGGAGGTCGGTAATGTAGAAATAGATTTATGCTTCAGATCTGGTAATTTATATGCAAGAATTTATATTAATCAAAAATTTGTATTACCTCAAATTTTATTTACACAAAAAAATGTACAAGAATTATCTACAGAGTTTTTTAACGAGCGCAAAGAGTAATGCCCACATCACTTGCCTAAATGTAATGCTTGTAGGTAAGTGTACCGAGCGAGCTCGGACCATAGAGATAATATAGATAGAGTAGGGGAGCCAACCTCAAACGTGACTCGCCGATAGAAAGAGAAAGACAACAAGGTTTACTACCTCTCTCTCTCTAACGACGCATGCGCAGTACTCACATAACGTATAAACATATGGGTTCGAACACGTTCCCGCTTCGACAGAGTTAGATTAAATTAATTATATTTAAGGAAATTTAATAAACAAGGTACTTTTATTTTTTATAATAAAATTGTAGGCTCATGAATATTAAATATTAAAATTCACAAATATACATGGATAATATATTGAATTTTAAAAACTATTAAATGATATTTTAAAGATCGGGCATTTAAAAACTCTTTGTAAATAATTTATTTATTAAGTAGTACAAAGTTATGTTTTAAAATTAATACATGTAACATATAAGTATCGCAAATCTATTCACATTAATAATGGACGTGTAAGTAAAATATAAACATACTGTTTAACAATATTTTTAAAATTATTATTTTTTAACGAATGTCATAAATTCTTACTTAAAACTCATTTTATACTTTTAAATAAATAATCAATGTTCCTTAATTTTTTTACTAGAAAAAGTCTTTTGGTTCTTGGTTGTCAACAATACTGAATATGAAACTATTTCTTTAGACGAAATAACGCTCATATTAGTTAAATAACAGTACTTATCTAAAATCACAGATTATTTAAAATCATTTCATTCGCCTTTAAAAATAGTCAGTTTATTGTACAACATACGCGTTCTAAATTTTATATCTCCCATTTTATTACTTTCATGCTTAAGTCTTTTATCAACGTAGTTTTCAATAATAAGATAAATTAATTTTTGCCTATGATCACGTAAAAATGGTTGTTCCAAAGAGTGTTCATTATCGTCTAAAACTGAAGAAGGTATAATTTTTAATGTTTCAGTTACTAGCTTTTCATAAATATTTTTAGATAATAAGGATGCTTTGTTCTTTCGAATAACTTTTTCTGCGCTGAGACATATGAAGTAAACATCATCAGACGCAAATTTTAAGCCACCCCAATTTTTTAAAACAGTGAGTTTAGACTTAGCGGAACCTTGGTATTGTAACATTTTTACGCATTTTTCACAATTAACCTTATTAATTATCGAATGTAGTACTGCACCACACGTGTGTTTGATAACGTGATCTAGGTACTCCGATTGTACCCAAGAATCGTGTTTGGAGTAGTCATGCTCTGCAATAATTACATTACTATGTAAATATTTATTAATTTCAATCGAAGATATAATGCTTTTACTTTGTCGAGGAGCTCTGACCCTTTTTTTTCTTTTGTACTTTAATACAAGATACTTCATCAATTTCATTATTCGCCTCTTTTATCGAATTATCTACACTACAAATATCACTTTCATTAGTTATAAGCATAGTATCATCTTGGGGTTTGCAATTGGCAGATTCCGAAACTGAGATGTTAATATTATTCAATAATAATTTTTTATATGCCGACTTAAACTGAATCGTGGTCGGGTTATTTGTATATCCATTCATACGTCTAATTAAAGCGAAGAACATCTCAACGTGGTCTTGAGATAATTTATAAGATAAGACGTACTCACAAATTTTATCTTTGAAAAGCATCTCACATAAAGAATAAAAATTTGTTAAAGAAATGATTAATCCTAAGAAACCCGTTCGTACAGAGGTTGATTTCAAAACAGACTTCTTTTGGAATAGTACGATTTTTGATTGTTTTTCATTTTTATTTTCTTTATTTTTATTTTTATTTTTTCTTACTTTAAGTGGATCATTGACTTCTAAATTTTCAATATATTTTATAGTTTCATTAATTTTTCTCTCTAAATCAACTAAAGTTTCAGGTGTTACTGCTTTTCGACCAGGATTTTTGCAAAATTTATTTTTCGTATTTAGAATATCGAAAGCATCATTCAAAATTTTGCAAAACTCAGCAGTCGCAGAAGCACCTTTAAATTCGACATCGTTAATTTCTTTCTCTAAAAATTGTAAGGCGGTATACGTACTAAAACTTAAGACCTGAACAGCGAGAAACACTTTCATCTTTTCATTTTGGAAGTTGACATGTCTGTTTTTAATTGGGTTCGCACAATGCATTTCTTCGTCATATTGCTTTTCATTTAGTTTTACAATATATTTCCAATCAATAATATCAGTTTTGTTGTAAATTATTGGACCTTTTAAGGCAAAATAATTTCTTACAAGTTTCATCATCAAATTGGCACGCATCAAAAAATACTAAAACAGGTTTAAAAGTTGCTGGGTGATTAAAAAACGGTTTAAAGTTGTTTTTGTCATTGAAGTCGAAAGTTGCACCTAAAATTTTGCATGACTTTTGATTGGACTCGTCACCGTCAAAAGTTACACTAATTACATCAATATGATTTTCGTGAAGTTTCAGAAGTAAATCATTTAAAAGTATTGATTTTTGATTTCCTGTTAGTGAATTCGTAAAATAATAAGCTACGGGTGTTTTAAATCCACCATTTATATTAACGAGCATAAATACTAGTGCTTTACTAGCTTTTTGTTCAGACTTAGGTTCTTCGCTGTCTTTAACATCAGTATCCACTTCAATTTGTCCTCCCAGATCAATTAATCCTTGAAATTCGTGTGATTGCTTGCAATAATTAGTCCACTGCTTAATACTCATCTCGTCAAAAGTGATGTTGAAAACAAGTTTCTTGCCGTTTTTTACTTCATTATTAACTATTTCGGAAACTTTTGTTATTATCCCTTCGCAAATTCCAGGCTTATAATTTTTTGAAGAGTACCATTTGTTTAATGTTTCAATAGCAGGTAAACATTTAAGAAATGTACTCCTCACTTTTTCATAAGCAGCTGGGCTATGAAAATGCAAAGTTCTTGCAAAATTTTTTAATGTAGAAGGAAAAGGAGCTGTTCGTTTTCTTTCTTTCATTCTTGTAATCAGCTGCTTCATTGTCTCAGGTAAGCCCTACCAAAGAATAGAAAGAGTGCGTACATGTAAATATATTTTTGTCTAAAATCATTTATTCATTATTTTTAATATTTTTTATTGTAATTTATAAATATAAGTATTTTAAATATAAGTATACGTATGTACATATTTTATAAAATACAAATTGAAGAGTGAGTGAATTATGCAAAAGAACGTAACTTAGCTAAAAAAGTTGGACGAAAATAGTTTTTTATGGAATTTTCACGATTGACTACCATTGTGTATCTTTTGTAAAAATCTATTAAATTAAAAGTATAAAATAATGATCAAAAAAATTTGACTATGAAAATAAATAAAAAATCTATTGCAGCCACCTTTTTGTTAAGTAAGAAGTATTCCACATGTAAAAAGAAAGAATAAAAAAATTATAAAAGTAAACATACAGTAGAAAATCAAAAAGTACATAATTTAAACACCACTAGGCATACCTATACGCATAAGAAACTTTTCCCCGATTGTGTAATGAAGAGTAAGAAAATGTAAATAAGTGTTTATAGATGTAGATAAAGGGTGCGATTGAGACATGCATAATATACATTTATATACAAATATTTAAACTTTTTTTACATTTATTTATACTTCCTTACAATTACATTATAATATGATAATGTCATCTGCATGGCATATTTATTTTTTAACATTTTCTCATAATTATACATTAATATATTTATTTTCTATACTATTAGGAAAATATATATAAATGTAAAAAAGTATATATAAATGTATGAGATGTCTCAATCGCAACCTTTACTTACACTTATTTATATTTATATACATTTTTCATTTCTATCGGGGTTTACATTCATTTACATATCTGATACCCTTTTAAAAGCATTATTCTACTATATCTAAAGTTAACATAACATTGATCGAGGATAAAAATTATCTTCTTTATTTTAACAATAGGATCTACCTTAAAATTGATCGATATAAAAAAGAATTAAAAATCATTTTCCTAAGAATTCATTATTATGTGCTATGTACAATATTCTATGATGGACATTTGTCTGCCAAATTGCTTATTGTATGAAAAAATTTTCACAGAACATAATTAATAGATGATTTTTTGTATTTCTAATCTAACTCTTATCAAATTAGGAATGTATACTGCGGCTTACTTCTAAATACTTTGCTGATGCTTCAGTTTCCTTTTCTTTCAAACTGTTGATAAGGTCTTTGAAGCTTTCAATTTTACTTTTCTTCCTCAATATCTTGCGACGATTAACCGCACTTTTATTTCTTTGAATGGCTACGAATCTCATAAAAGTATCCCATCCTTTATTCGTCTTAAAGTCTTCCCTTGAAATAGTTTTGACTATGTACCCATCCATGAAGCGAAACCTTTTATTTGGATAAATTTCCTGGCCATTTCCTACTATTTTTCTGAAAGTAAAAAATATTTTGATTTTTAAATTATATATTTACATATATAATAGTTCTTTAAACTACAAAACATACCTTTTGCGACTCATATTTGATTCCACTTGATTAATGTTTTCTAATGGTTTTACAACATTCAAGGCATTATTTACAAGGCACATTTCTTCTGTGGGAGTACCATTGATCATATTATTCAAAGGGTATAGTCTAAATTTTAAATTACAACATTTTTAACATCTTTTTATGAAATAAGAGTTATGAACAATAAAATAAGTATTATTAGAAATATTAACCTAGTTAATAATCTTCCTTTTTCATTGACGCTGGTAGACTTATTATCAATGTTTGTTGCAACTTCATTTATTGATTTCACTAATATACTATTTTCAACAATTTTGTTTGACTCTCTATCACTGTCAATAATTTTCATAGACTCAGTAGAACTACTGCTTTTATTCTGAAGAATATTCTTTACAGTAATTACTTCATTTGTAACATCACTAAGAACTGTAGCATTCATATTAATTACAGGCTCTGCAGTTGATAACAACCTTGTTACTGTTGTGTATCCATTAGTTTGATGGTAGGATTCAAGTGCGAAATGATCACTACACACTAATGAGTTACTCGTTACTTTTGAAATTCCAATTATTTCCATCCATTTCTGTTTTCGTTGAAGATCTTTTGGAAATCTAAGAGAAAATAAAATCAGATTATGTAATTTGTTTGTAGATACAGTTTCAGATAAGATAATTCAAAAATATTTCTCCAAAACAAATAATTTCAAATAAAAAAAAAAAAAAAAAAATAGAAATTACAGCAAATATACCACCAAATTACGTTGGTGTTGTATTATTTAAATATTTTATTATTTTTAAATACTGTATTTTTTCACTTAATTATGCATGCAATTTAACATACTTATGAAAACTGCGAGCAGATCCTGGTACCCATAACTTCTTGCAGACAATACATGACATTTTTCACTGGCGAATCAATATTTTATTTCTCCTTAATATTGTAACTTGTTTACAATAACAACGTAAAACGCTACCATATTTCCTTCCACCATGACCATAAACATAACCACCAATAACACATGTCAGCTTGACGGGACGAAATAATGCCGCGCATGCGCTCTGCTGATGTTAGACAAAGAGAGGAAGTAATCCTCGTTTTCTTTCTCTTTCTAACAGCGCGTCAGTTCCACTTACAGAAGAGCCTATGGCTTCTCCACTCTATCTATATTATCTCTATGGCTCGGACACGGAAGTGCGTGCCGATACTTGGAAATCGGGCTCTATATATACTCGATTACAATCTAGCCATCTCTCTCATATATGACAACAATCCTATTTACATGTTTGAAAGATACTTATGGATCAGGATGGGGCTTTTTTAATACAAAAAAGAGACTTGATCTTTTTTTCTGTAAATGCTTCAAAGCGACGTTTCATATTTAATAAACATCTAGCCTGAAGAGGTCGGCAGACCAAGCCGACGAAACGTCGCTTTGAAGCATTTACAGAAAAAAAGATCAAGTCTCTTTTTTTGTATTAAAAAAGCCCCATCCTGATCCATAAGTATCTTTCAAACATGAATAATATGGAGGGCGATAAATTCACATCTCAATCCTATTTACATGTGACGTCAGAAGCGCCTTAATTACCCGCGAGTGAATACGAGCCTGCTTGGCTTGCGCTGGGCGCTCGCGGTTATCGAGACGGGCCTTTGTTTATATTTCGCTGGTACCTACGAGTACGTACGTACCGACTTGGTCGTGTACGTCACAATGTGTAACAAGGGAGCAATTGACTTTTTCAGACACTGATGATGATTTTGAGCACTCGTGTATCACTCGTGCTCAATCATCATCCTCGCTAGAAAAAGTCGACTTTCCTTCCTAGTTGCACAATGTACTATTTTCGTTATTTCGGGCCTACAGGTGTCAAGAGGAAAATCGGCTCCTCCCTTGTCTAAGGCTCTTAAACTTTGTGAATTTTTGCTTAGGTCGACATATTCTAGGGTCAAACTTATAGATTTTTTGCAAGATCTATAAGAAAAAGCGTACTAGAAGGTGTATTTTTGCATATAGAAAAGACGCTAGATGCGACCATAGGGGCGGTACCAGAACGGCCCAAAATCAGTGTTTGTTCGCCATAAAATCCAAAATTTTCATTTTCGCAGCCGAAAAGTCGCTATACCCGACTATTTTTCCCCGCTTTATTGAATGGAACAAATTTTAGGGTCGTAGGACCAACAGGAAAAATTAAAAAAATTTTTGGAGTCGCGTATAGTCATTTTTCGGCTGCGAAAATTAAAATTTTGGCCTTTATGGCGAGCAAAAACTGATTTTGGGCCGTTCGAGTACTATACATTTGTGCGCAGTGATGCCAGAAGTGGCACCGCACTCGCGCGCTATTAAAAAATTATGAAAAAAAATCCCGAAAATTCATAGGCGAAAAAAATTAATTTTATGTATTGATAAATTTATTTAAACGTTAATGAAGCGAGTTACTATAAAACATATAATTATTTTAAATTATTTATCATTTTTCGGGTAGTTTGGAAATATGCATATGAAAAGTTTCATTCTCGAAGATTAGTATGAATTCAAGTCTTAAAAAGGTAAAACAAAGCTATAAACATTATAAATTAATAATATGCATAATAAAAACCAATAATTATTCACAATAACGACTATAAATAATAAATGAATAAAATATTATCTCTCATGCGCTCTGTTTTATCAGTACGCTACGGAAGCGCCTACGCGCCACCTTGAGACAATAAGCCAAAGCGTGATTTGTAAAAAAAAAAGGGAAAGGCCTTGCCCTTTTGCAGTGCTATTGTTTAATTTTTTTCTTAAAATTCGTTTTCTCACATGAATTAGCGTGTACCTCTCAAATTTGAGGATATACTTCATCTTTTTAAGATAACTTATTAAGTTTTAGTACAAGTTTTTGTATATAAATCAAAAATATTAGAATTTAAGGTTATAATAAGGTGAAGATTGAAAAAGAGAAAGGCCTTGCCCTTGTTGCGAGGGAAAAGCCGCAAAAGAGAAACGTCTTCAAGAGAATTGCTAAATGCGTTTCACAAATTTGCTAAAGCGAATTCTAACAATTACTAAAATCAAGTTTTCAGTTTTCAAGTTCAGTTTTCAGTTTATATCTAATTCTAACAAGTATAAATGTATAAGTGAATCATTTTTATAAAAATTAAAATTTGAGGTTAGTTTCAATAATTGATAACGTGTTTTAATGTATTATTACAGATTACAGGCAAGGACAAGGTCTTTCTCTTTTTCAATCTTCACCTTATTATAAGCTTAAATTCTAATATTTTTGATTTATATACAAAAACTTGTACTAAAACTTCATAAGTTATCTTAAAAAGATGAAGTATATCCTCAAATTTGAGAAGTACACGCTAATTCATGTGAGAAAACGAATTTTAAGAAAAAAAATTAAACAATAGCACTCCAAAAAGGGCAAGGCCTTTCCCTTTTTTTTACAAATCACGCTTTGACTTATTGTCTCAAGGTGGCGCATAGGCGCTTCCGTAGTACGCCGCAGCAAGACGCGATTTACCAACCGGACGGTGATAGGCCGGTAAGGATCTTGCCACGCGCTGCTCGGGTACTAGAGTCTCGCGTCCGGCGTCAGAGGTTTATCAGCAGTACATATATAGATATAAAACGCAAGAGCGGCGTTTAGCTCAGTTGGTAAGGCGCTTGCCTTCGGAAACAAACGACGCTTAGGGGCATGGGTTCGAATAATCCCCGTCGGTCCGAATTTTCCAGGAGCACTTTCAAAAAAGGTGTCTCCCGGATTTTTCGGCGACGAGGTTTCGAAACTATTCGCTCCCGGATTGTGCTTGAGGTTCTCGATACGACCTGTAATAGGCTGGTGAGCTAGATGCGCTGAGTGCACTAATCAACAGTCTATCACTGATGGTCAGTACGGGAACCTGTACCAATTTGAAAAAAGATTTTGATAAAAAATATACAAATGATTATTGAGTTATTATAAAAAAAAAATTAACATTGTGCCATGGCTGAATGACCTAGTTACAGCACGCATAAAAGAATGCACACTTCAATAAATACCACATATATATTTAAAAAACTATCTATAATTTATTGTTACATTGATAAATTATAAAAGTAAATTAATTATAAGATAATTATTTCAATATTCAATAAAAATTATTTATTGCATAAAAAAGAGCCGATGAATCAAATACAATAAATTATTTTCTGTAAAGTTAAATAAGTGGGGAGTCAATATTTACGCATAATAGTATCTGTGCGAACAAGAGCAGGTGATTAAATTACAATAAATACAAAAATCCCAAAGCCGAAATAGATCTGGGGATGCAAGAACCGAATTGAAAAGTATACACACAGAATTAGAGACAATGAAATAATTTCGCGGAAAAGAGCAGATGATTAAATAACAAATATGAATTAAAAATCTAACAAAACAAACAGACGGGTCCACGCGGAAGAACTTGTGTATGAGAAAAGCAGAGATTAAAATTCAATTAAAAAAATTCTCTAAACTACAGTACCTAGGCGGGGAAGTCAAGAATCACGCCAAAAAGTGTGTGTGTGTGTGTGTGTGTGTGTGTACACACGGATACGGGCAGAAATCTAAATAGCAGTGGATTAAAAATCTAAAAAAGAACAAATAGGTGGGAGAAGTAATAGCCACGCGGAAAAACATCTGTACGGAGTAAAATTATTATACAGATGCTTATTTACTATAGAATAATTTCTCGAT
Source organism: Torymus aiolomorphi (assembly GCA_036365515.1). Classification (NCBI taxonomy): domain Eukaryota; kingdom Metazoa; phylum Arthropoda; class Insecta; order Hymenoptera; family Torymidae; genus Torymus; species Torymus aiolomorphi. The sequence goes on from CM070876.1 coordinate 166,192,519, forward strand.
ACCGAATCAAAACTACAAGTCATAACATAGAAACCTCCAAAAATTTCGAGTTGGAAGAATAAATAATTAATAAGAAATAAGATTTGAAAGACGGCGGCGAGTGGTCATGCGCTGTACCGAGACGCGTTGTTATTTACATGTTATTTATCAGACGTATTGCACTATTCCGTTGTTTCGTACTGAAATAACAACATATAACAAATATTCCAAATATGATTATTCATTAAAAGGTCGCATATTTTAACTTCAACAGTATTAAATTTGTTTATTTTCTAATTTATTTATTCTAATCTAAACATAATTGAATAAGTCCTTTCCCACATCTCGTTTTTTTTGTTATCTCAACTTCAAAAACCATGTGTAGAAAATTGACATTCAAAAAAGGGTAATTAGACGCGTAAAGAGTATAAGATTTTCACTTAATAATATAGGAAATCTCTGTTGAAAATAAGCATAGTCAGGGCTTAAGAATAGTGAAGCTTTCGAAGACGAGCTTCGCGCGCATGCCTTTCCTGAAACGTCAGGAAATCTTCGTTAAAAATCAAACTAGCTGGTAGCTAGCATGCGGAGTCGCTCTCTTGAAGACGAGCTTCCCGCGGGTGCATTCATTGAAACATAAGAAAATCTGGGCTAAAAATCAGAATAGTTAGGACTAGTGAGGAGCCCAGCTCTCGAGGACGAGTTTCGAGCGCGTGCGTTTCTTATAGCATGGAGAAATCAGCAATATAAATAGAACGAATTAGAGTGCACGAGAAGTCTAGCTCTCGAAAACGAGATTTGCGTGCGTATACTCACATAAATATAAGAAAATCCGCCAATAAATAGTCAATGTTAGGCGGCTTCCGACGTCTTCCAAGTTGACAGCACAATTTCTAAAAATAAAAAATATTACTTTTGGAACACTTGCCACTCATTATTCGTTATTCAATCGTAAAGGTAATGATCTTCCCACCCACATTTTGGACACTTTGTTTAGAAAAAAAAACCGGTGCACTGCTAACCTGATATCAAAACAACATAACACTACTGAAAGAATAATATGACGCCAAATATCAATGATTCATCCATACAGTTAATAATTTTGTAGCGCTCATTGCACAAATTAAATAAAAGCAAAAAAAGAGCCTACAGTCTAGACCACATAGTGATGACAGGCCGTAAATTCTCCGAAATTCATTATCACACGGAAGAATCACGAGGACGCGAGTTCCATCCAGAAGAGTGGCGGCATGCAGACAGGCTACATATAAAATTATCAATTAAATACTTTCTAAACCAAAATAGGAGGGGGAAGCGAGTTCTATGTACGAAAGGAAAGACACGCAGACAGGCTACCAATAAAATTGATAATCAAATAATATCTAAACCTAAGTAGGTAGGGGAGGCGAGTTCCATGCACGAAAGTGATGGCACGCAGACGGGCAAAAGATAAAAAATTTTCAATAAGATATTTCTTAAATCCCAAATAGACATGGGGTCAAGATCCACGCAAAAAAGTAGAGGCACGAAGACAGACTACCGATAAAATTATTAGTCAAATAATTTCCCAAGTAGGCAGAGGAAGCGAGTTGTGCGCTGAATTTCTTAAATCGCAAATAGGCAGGGGGAACATGTTCCGCATAAAAGAGTGGAAGCGCGCAGATAGACTACCTATAAAATTATTAATCAAATAATTTCTCAATCTAAGTAGGCGGAGGAAGCGAGTTCTACGCACGAAAGGGAAGACACGCAGACAGGCTATACTTATAAAACGGATAATCAAACAATTTTTAATCCTCAGTAGGCAGAGGGAGCGAGATCCAGGCACAAAAGTGGGGCAGCGCAGATAGGCTATCTATAAAATAATTAATCAAATAATTTCTCAATCAAAATAGGCGGGGGAAGCGAGTTCTACGCTGGAAAATGGCCGCAAGCATACGGACAACCGATAGAGTTTTCATTCGGATATTTCTTTAACCACAAATAGGCTGGGGGAACGAGATCTACGTACAAAACGGGGAGCAGCGCAAATAGGCTACCTATAAAATTATTAATCAAATAATTTCTCAACCGAAGTAGGCAGGGGAAGCGAGTTCTACGTACAAAAATTAAGGCACGCTGACAAGCTCTCTCAAAGAAACGATCGACTCAAAGTTTAAAAAAAAAAGCTGAAACTAGAAAGAAAGAGCTTTCATTCCCTTTTTTGAAAATTAAAAAATGTCTATTTCTTCAAAAGTTATAAGGGTTTGAAGTTGATCGTCGAAAAGGCATAAAAACCCTCTCAAAGTTGGCGCTGCCGATCCCTGCGATTTGTTCATTTTGATGCCTTTTCACGATCAACAACTTCAAACCATTATAACTTTTGAAGGAATCGACATTTTTTAATTTTCAAAAAAAGGAATGAAAGCTCTTTCTTTCTAGTTTCAGTTTCTTTTTTGAAACTTTGAGTTGATCGTTTCTGGGCTAAATGGCTGAGGTTTAAAGAAAAGAGCTTTTTTGCCACTTTCTTTAAAAATGTCAACCTTTGAAAAAAATGTGAGACAAAGACGTTTTTAATTGTACACGATTTTCTCTGTATATTTTGTGACATAAGAAAGAAGAAAAACCGCGTCGGGAAAGTGTGCCTTCAAAAAAAATTTTGACCGGTTTTGGGGACGCGGAAAGTTGAAATTTTTTCTGAATTTCCTCATATAATTTACAGCGAAAGAGGAAACCCATTTATTCCACAGTCGTCGCCGACGACTATCGAGACGGTTACCATTGAGTACACGAGGGCGAGCTCGACGCCGACCTCGCGTGATTTTGATATCGCGGGTCGGCGTCGAGTAGCGCGAGCCCGAGACTCGTTAAACATCGCCTCGTCTTTCTCCTTTCTGCCGTTTGTTGTCATCGAGAAAATTGTAAGTACCGTACCTAGTAAATACAATACCAGTATAAATAATGTTTTCTCTACAAATGTTTCATTAACTATTATTTTTTTATAAACAGTGTTAAATTGCTAAATAATTTATTATAATTTATAACTTATTATAAATTTACCAGAGTGTTACAAACACATATGTTAATCATAGATTAAAGTTTATTAAATTTATTATCTGCTTTAAATGTGAGAAAAGCTCTATTTTCCATTGCAAAATGTAATGACCATATTTTATAAAAGAAAATATCAACATGATTTTCAGGTGAAAATCACATGATAATCACCTGAACTTTTTCAGTAGTGTTTCAACTTGTCGTTATACATTTGGATGTTTGACTTTCGATGTATTATGAACGTTCAAAAAACGTTATATGTTAACAGGGTAGAAAATGAAAAAATTTTCAAGTTTGACTCTTTTGCAAGAGCGTGATGATGGTCCCTTGTGAAATAATATAACTGGTGCAAAACAATATAAATACGTTTCGTTTTCTAATTACAAAATAAATTGTAATTACTCAAGAAACAACTGTCTCAAAATAAATAATAGAACGCGACACACAGACCTGTAAAAACTCAAACAACCCATTTTATTGTAATTAATCTCACGTTATTAGATCTTTATATTTTTATTGAACTCTTCGATGTATTATTTATTTAGAAACCCTGACTCTGAACCTACCGTTCCTACTGAGTATAAAAGACGGGGTAGTTTATTCTAACTACACTGAAAACAACGTAGGAGAAACTTCTCAATCGCGGTTGAAACAAGCGAAAAAGTGGCATGATAGAAACAATCTCAGAAATACTACAAATCGAAAATTGAAATTAAAATACGAAGAATCAAAAGAAACTTAATAATTTAAAGAATTTTTTTATGTAAATGCGAACAGCTTACTTACAAGGGCGGACCAAGAAGCTGCTATGTTTTTTTAAGTAATATTAAATTTAAAAAAGATAGTTTATGCTATAATAATGGAAATACAGCCAGTTTGAATAATAAAAGAAAATTTATTATAAAATTGAAGTAAATAAAGTAATTTATAAACAGAAATTACCACCAATTTCTTAATTATTGTGTTAACTATTCAGATAAAACTATATAGATCTAATAAAATTCGCATCGTGCCATTAACGTAGTAGAAATGTTTCTAAGACGTTTCTACGACTATACTTTGGAAATTTTTCTAAAACATTTCTACAACTGTTCTCAGAGAATAGGTTCAAATTATCGATATAGGTCTCAGAAACGTCGTATAAACCTTTCTGAAATGCTGTAGAAACAGTGTGAAATGTCGTAGAAATGTTTCTGCAATGTAAACGAAAAATCTCATTTCCTACCCTACCGACACTACGATTTTTATTTAATTATATAGTTTCTAAATATTTATTTGGAATAACGCGAACTTCAAAACCTCCGTTTACGTAAAAACTACACTGAGAAATTTTTTTGAACTTTATTATTAGTATTTCACATAAGATGTTTGCAATAAAAAAAAAATTTTGTTGATATATTACTCATATTTCTTTTGCTTTGATTTTTACTATCCATAAACAATATAAACTTATACCACTTGAATATGAATTATTTTTCGAACGTTATTAAATTATTTGCAAAACAATTACTTATTTTTTTAGAACTGTATTTTATTTGAAGGTTGAAAATAGAAGTAATTTTCACTTTCTGAAATGAATAATTTCGTGGTACGAAATTACTTAAGTATAATTATATGAAGTACGATTAGGTAATAAAGAATTAGACAAGATTTTGATCTTTGAATGTATCGTTATTAATCGTTCACTGTCACTCTCTTGACATTTTATATTGACAATTTTCTTCTATTTACAATGGTATTGATATAATGATACAATAATGTTAATTAATTATAATTGTACACGTCTACTACAAATATACAGATTTGCATCTTTCTTTACAAAAACGTATAATCTACGAAGTCTTTACAATGCTTTACCTAAAATTATGCGCAAATTGAAATACAGGAAAAGATGATTCAAAGAGGGTAAATATGTGAACCTTGATGAAAAAAAAATGGCATCGATTGTTCTTTTAGTCTTGAAAAAAATATAGATATATAAAAATTACAGAAAAAAAGAAATGGCAATCGCCGACTAAATTGGCTGTCCCTTTTCTCACCAAGGTTCAATGTCATTGAGAAAAATAGGATGATGTACAATGGGAGAAGAGATGTAAGTACAAAAATTGACAAGAGCATTTTTACGTATCGGAATAGTAATCGTATAATTAATTGCCTTGTCATGGTCAATGACTTTAATCACTTTTTTCTTCTTGTATCGTTTATTCACTGTTTTACAAACAAGGGATAAATTGGCTTTAGGACTACGCAATTAAACTTACAGATGCGTAGAACTCCAAGTCTGACTTTTATATTTATAATATTTTAAGAGGAACATTAATGAATCTTGCTTCATCATTATCATCATCACCATTATCAATCTCGTCGTCGCTATCGTCATCGATATCTGATATTTCATACATCATCTAACGTCGTCATGATCATTATTATCACCAACAATATTATTATTACAAATAAATAGTTACTCATCGAAAAATCGCATAATAACAAAACAGTCGTCATTAGTCAATATAATTACGGAGACGGGACTAGCAAGGCAATAGTCTCGAAGTCAAATTGAGTTTGAAAATGAATATATCTCTCCAATTAATGAAGAGAAACGAGGATTTTGAAAAAATATACAATAAGTGCTTGCTTGTACCGTATCTATTTTTTTCATGCAGTGAAATTAATCTGCTAGTAGAATAATAATGCCGAACTTTGGGACCGTACACAGTACCTGCGCACACTGATATTTTCGCGAAATCAAGAACCGCCATCCAAAAATAGTGGGGAATTGTTGCATTGTAAAAATGCTGCTAACAGTTTGCAGGATCGTTAAAAGTCAAAGCTATTGAAAAAGAAAAGAAAGAAACTGGGGATGGCGGTTCTGGATTTTCCATCAGCGAACGGAGACGCTGCGAAAAAATTTCCAGGCTGACAAGACCTTCCCGAATAAACCGGCGTTTCCTATTTCTGTTTCTCTCTAACTCTCCCGCTTGTTTCCCAACTCTTTCCTTGCGCATGCTAGCTCATTCTCATTCTTTCTTCGCGGTACACAGCGCACTCGATAGAATCTGGCTCAGTTTTAGGTTTCGTTAAAACGTTACTGCGCTATTGCTGCGTGTCCGCAAAGGACAGACAGCCAGAGAGACTGTCAATGAGCTCGAAGGGAAAGAGAACGAAGGGGGAGGAGAGAAAGAGAGATAAAGAAAGGGATCATCTTTCGCACTACGCATATTCCCTGCGGCCTATGATAATTAAATCGTACAACTCTTTATTTTAAGCGAAAATGGCGGAACTTTTGAAAGCGCAAAAGAGGTTTGTCTTCCCAAATGTGACTCTATAAGAGTCGATCAAAAAAACGTTCCCTTTATAATTGTTTCTTGACATTTTGTATAATTTTCATCCAAACATGGATGGATGGATGACAATTACAAAAACATCGATAGTCAATGTTCTGTTAATAGCATTTTTCGCTTTTAATAAACATCTCTCTTTACATATATACGAATACAATACAGTCACTTTCTACCAGCGCTCCTTTCTCTTCTCGCGTTGAATGTTTTTAATACTAACATACATACACGCGCGCGTACACACTCGCGCGCGCACACCCTCACACACACGTGTGCGCACATACACACTCACGTCGAAATATACAAAAACACGTATACACAAATATTGAAATATACAAAAACACGTTTACACAATACAAGCGCTTTCTTTGTCGCTCGCTAAGTAAAAAAAAAAAACAAAAAAAAAAGAATTACTGGAACAATGATAGTGTGCGCGAGAAGATCTGCGAAAATGTTCAAGAACAGCATTTGCTAGACATTAGCAAATCTTATCTGGTAGTGATAATTGTAAATCGCATGATCGGGTGATTATTATAAAAATAATAATATATAATTATAGTTAATAAAAAATAATCTTAATAATATTAATAATAATCGAAAATAACAATAATAATAATATAATAAATTAGTTCTGTACAAGGCGCTTCGAGCATGATATCTAATTTAACAGCTAAAGACAGGCAGAGCGCGTGCAAGCGCATCCGGCCACACAGCATCCGTTTTTTGTGTTTTTCTCTTTCTCAAGAGTCTAGAGTTCGTGGGGGTCGGGGGTGGCGCGTCGAATGGCCACAGAACAGTCACGCTTAGTCAAACCGATCTAGTCATCGTCGTCGTAGTCACATCCTGGCTAGACTTGGGTAGCGAGCGTAGCAGCGAGGGCCGAGTCGTGCCTGTAGTGGTCGTCGATGCAGTAGACGGTGCAGCCGCCGCCGGGCGTGTCCGAGCCCGGCGACTGGCCCTCGTCGGGCGGTGTCTCCGCTATGCTCGTGTTGGGCCTCTTGCCTTCCTGGCAGCCGGCCATACTCGAGCAGCAGCTACCGTCCGTCGCCGCGGAGAAGAGGGAGGAGGAGCGCTTCGAGTCGAGCAGCTGGTGGCAGGAACCTAGGCACGGGCCGCACTCCTTCTCCTTCTGGTAGAGGTGCTGGGAGGCGCGGTGTTGCGCCGCCTCCGTGTTGAGCTGCTTGGTGGTACGCGACCGCGCGGACTCCTGCTGCACCGGCTCCGGCTTGTAACCCTCGTGCAGCGAGCCGTCGAAGGAGCTGTCGGCCGCGCAGGCCGCCACCGCCGCCGCGACGGCCGCGGCTGCCACCGCGTTGTTCACGCTCTTAGCCTGAACACGCTCTGGGGCCAGGCCCTGGCAAGCGGCCGCGCGTTCCGACTGCGCCGTCCAGGTGTTCTTGATCATGTGGCTGTCGCCGGGGGGCGACTGGCCCGGGCCCTCCATCTGCCCGCCCGGGGAGAGGAGCGCGCCCGCGCGCTTACTCATACTGCTGTGCACGGCATTGCGCTCGTTCTGCAGCCGCGCCTCCTCGTCGGCCTTGGCCTGCTCGCGCTTCTGCCGACGCTTCATGCACATAACGGCGAGCGCAGCGACGAGGACGAAGGCCGGCACAGCCGTGGAGATGGTGGCGATGACGACGACGTGCTCGGTGCTGAGAGAGGCGTGCCGCGCCTCGGGCGATGCGGCGACCGCGGCCTGCCTGCTGCCGGTGCCGCCACCACCGACCGCGGGCTTGGCGGGCTGCGCGGCCGACCAGTAGCCGGCGGAGCCCGGCCGCGCAGAGGACTCGGCGCAGCTCTCGCCACGCCAGCCCTCCGGGCACTCGCAGACGAACCCGTTGACGCGGTTGCGGCAGGTGGCGCCGTGCTGGCAGGGCGAGCTCTTGCACTCGTCGACGTCGACACTGCAGTCCTTGCCGGTGAAGCCGAGCTTGCAGGCGCATTGGTAGTCGTTGGTCGTGGAGAGGCAGGAGCCGCCGTTGGCGCAGGGCTTGGCGAGGCAGTAGTCGACCTTGTCCTGGCAGAGCCGGCCAACGTAGCCGGCGACGCACTGACAGCGGAAGCGGTTCACGAGATCGACGCAGGTGCCTCCGTTCAGGCAGGGGCCCCCGGCGCAGTCGTCCACGTTCACTTGGCAGCGTTCGCCGCTGAAGCCGGCCGGGCAGGTGCACCTGAAGCCGGCGACGAGGTCGGTGCAGGTGGCCCCGTTGGCGCAGGGATTCTCGGCGCACTCGTCGATCTGCTGCTCGCAGTCCGGTCCGGCGAAGCCCGCCGGGCAGTGGCAGGTGTAGCCGCGCTCGCTGTCGTCCTCGCAGGTGGCGCCGCGCGCGCACGGCGCGTCCTTACAAGAGCGCGAGCTGATCTCGCAGTGCCGGCCCCGCCAGCCCGCCGGGCAGCTGCACCGGTAGCGCCGGCTGATCGTCTCCTCGACACCGTCGGCCGAGGCGGTTGTCTCCAGGGTGCCATTGCCACTGAACGGCAGGCATGTGCCCTCGTTCAGGCACGGCTGGGATTGGCAGTCGAGGAGCGGTGTCTCGCACTCTGTCCCCGTAAAGCCCGGAGCGCAGGCGCACGTGTACGAGCCCTGGCCGGTGTTGAAGCAGGTGCCGCCGTTGCGGCAGGGCTTGTGGTTCGTGCAAAAGTTGAGGTCCTGGTTGCAGAAAAGTCCGCCCCAGCCCTCGTCGCAGAGGCACTCCCAGGGCTTCTGACAGCTGCCGTGCAGGCAGCCCGGGTAGCGTACGCACTGGTCGCAGAATGGTCCCGTCCAGCCATTGTGGCATCTAAAACAGCGCGAAATGCATCCGTTAGTACGCCCACGCACATGTCTACCAATTGCTGCGTTTATTTGCAGTGAAAGAATGAGTATGTATGAAACAGCTCGAGAGAGAGAGAGAGAGAGAGAGAGCGAGAGAGAGAGCGCATATGGTTAGGCAAGAGGCATCATCGTCATTATCATCATCATCGTCGACGTCGACGTCGTGGCGCACAGGAGTACGGGGAGCTTGAGAGAATTCCTGCGTCCAGGCAGGCGTACGGGTCTTTGAAAGAGCGCGCCGCGCGCGGCTGGAGAGAAAAAGGAGGAAGGGAGGAGGGCCGAGAAAAAGGAGAAAAGCATCAGCGCGACGGCGGGTGCGGCGGATACGCGGGGAGCCGTGATATAAAGAGGAGAGCGCGAGGAGAGAGGATGTAGCGGTCAGCCATTACTTTGTCCACGCGGGCCCGAGACGAGAGGGGGGGGAGGGGGGCGCAGGCGAGCGAGAGAGAGAGCTAGAGAGCCCGGGCGAAAAAGAGAAAAGGGAAATGGGAGAGAGGGAGGAGAGACAGAGAGGGGGGATGAGTCGTCGAGTAGTGTTCCCACGGTTGAAGCCGCACGGTTCGAGCCACGGCAGAGCCGTTCAGTATGCGGGTCAAGGAAAGGTTACGCTCCTCTCGGAGCTGGCGCGCGTGTGTGGGTATATATACGTGAGCGCCTGCCTTGCAGTTCGCTCCACACCAACACAGCGACGCTTGCCCGGGCCCGTCGCATGACTATACCATTAAATCCCATATACAGAGAGAGAGAGGGAGAGAGAAAGAGAGAGAGAGGATCCGCGAGAGAGAACCTCTATATACCTTTTCTCCTCTCTTTCTCTCTTTTTCTCTCCTTTCTCCTCTCCCTCGCTATATCCCAAGTCCGAACAGCCCGGTCTCCGGTCCGTCCGACCTCCCTCTTTCGCTACTTGTTCGCGAGATTCCAAGCCGCTCTTTGCCAAGGTAGAGAGTGAGTCTACAAGCGCGCGTGAGGGAGCAATATTACATGCCTCGACCGAGCGCCAAGCGCGGAAGGAAGGAACTTCGTGCGATATGCGTAAGCCTTTCTATGCCCTCTGCCCCTGCCCTTAGTTATCTGCCTATAGCTACTAATCTTTTACGTACATCAAAAAATTATCAAATTTAAATTTAGTGTTATTTAGTCTAAGGTATCTCAGAAAATAGCGCAACGTTTTTGCTTTATTTTATTTTTTCATTCGCCAATCTGATTCTCAGGGTACATATGTAGATGTGGGTGTCATTATGATCCCTTCAAAAATTAATAAAAATGGACAAAATTTTAGTTAAAATTAATTTGCAAATGTTGTTACAATGTGATGTGAGATACCTACATAATTTGAGAACAAATACATATTATGCAAATACTAATGGAATTCGGGTTAATTTTATACTGCACATCGCCTTAAGCTAATTTTCATTAAAAGGACTGGACATCTAAAAATTTCAAATATACGCCAAATAGGTTTTCTCTCAACAATCTGATTACGTGGCCCATAAAATTGACCATTTTTAACCCGTTTGCTATTTCGTGCTGGAAACTCGCCATTTCCTTGGTAATAAATGATAACAGCATATATCAAAGAGACGAGGGACAGTTCACGAGAGGCGGGCACAAAAGCCGCGGTATTCGAGAAATGTCGATGAACGCGCTCGTGGTCGCGTCGTGGGTGGAGAGAAAGAGAGAGAGAGGGAGAGAGAGAGTTGCGGAATTCTCTCTCGCGTGAATTTGAATGGGACCGATCCCACGGTACGCGGCGCGATGAATTTACAGCGAGCACGTCCCAACTTGTCGCGCGTTTCCGCGTCACGGCTGATTTCGGGGAAATGTGTGCGACGGCCGTGCGAACGCGACGTGAATCCGATGCGAAGTGAGGGAGAAAGAACGAGGGAGAGAGAGAGAGAGAGAGAGTAATAAAACAAAATGAAATGCAACCAACGAGCATATAGAAACGTAGCCGCGCACGCGTGCGCGAGTTACGCCGCCTTTCCCTAATATTATATAGTCGCGACCACTCAATATTGACCCTTTATCGTGCTTCTTATATACATTTACGTAAACCTTTATTAAATTCAGCCTATTTAAACGATCAGTCTTTACTTTTGTCTCAAATAATTCTTCATTTCCATGTAAAGACAACCCATTTATGTATTTTATACTTATGCCTATTTACCAATCCATTACCATTACGTATTATATGCAATTGTTAAAAAATTTTTTTGTAAAGAATAATTTTTTTAATTAAAGTGAACGGAATCCGCGCGAACCAAGCGACGATAATGAGAGGAAATCGACAACTAGCAAAGCTTGCATGATGCTCGATGATGATTGAATGGCCCGCTCGGCTCTCTTTCTCTCTCTTTCTCTCCGGCTCTGTTAGATCCGTGTAGTTCAGTAATGGGCCCCTGGCTGCTGCGGCAATGCAGCCCAACGCCGGCCGGCACGGACTCTTGGAGAGAGATGAAAAGGAGGGTGAGCGTGTAGAGTGGGGATGGAGGAGGGGGAGATAAGGAAGGTGTGCAGAATGTTATATACCGGTATATGCCTTTCCTCGAGGAGTCGAGAGTCAAGAGTCTTGTGTATATGCTCTTCTCTTTCTATATATATATATATATACATATATACACACGTGCGAACACGTATGTATGTGTGTGTATACACATACGTGAACTGGCAGAAGAGTTATATATATGTGTGTGTGTGTGTATGTGTGTCTGTATATATATACTCACATGCACTCGTTGGGTCGACTGCAGTGTCCGTGCTGCTCGTCGCATCCGGCCAGGCAGTGGGCTGAAACAGGCAGAGAAAAAATCCAAAGGTTAAAGCCAGACTTGGTTTCTCGCACTCGTTTGCTTCATCTTCTCCTATAGGTAGGGATAAGGAGCCGAGAGGTCGATCTGTCTCTGCGCGCGTACATACGCGTGCGGCTATGCGGGCTCTATACAGCGCAAGTGAAAGTGCGCGCGAGCGCTTCGCGCATATACAAATTCGTGATCTATCGGCACGAGAGAGAGAGCTAAATACCGGCACGGAAAGGACGACTCTGCAGATAGGCCTAGAGACTGTATATATGCGGTCGAGCGCGCGCACGCGCACACACACATAGGTACTTGCATGCCTGTGAGACGACATAGGGCAACCGAGTCCGGGTGACCTTGATACTCTCCACATGCGGAGAGGGACAGGGGTAGAGGGCCTCTCGACGTATTCACCACTCTCAGCTCTCTGTTCTTTCTCTCTCGCTTCTCTCTTACTCTCCGGTATTTATAGTCCCCGCCATCGTCTGCGTTGTCGTCGTCGCTGCCGTCGTTCGGGTTCGACGCCGCAAAGGAACGACCGAATCGCAGAGATTCCTCTGCCGAGAGATCTCGTTCCCGGGAAATAGTGGAGAAAGAAAAAGATTCGCGCATTGCTGTGCGTGTGTGTGACATCGGGCCACGAATTTACCTCGAAATCGAGCTTGCCTTTATCCTCTTATTCAGTCGCGCGCGGCTCTTTTTTCACACTTCCTCTTTTTACTCTTTGCTTCTTTTCTCTCTCCGCAGGCGAAAATAAGCTCCTCGAAAAAGCTCCAGCTAATAGGTAAGAGAGGAGAAAGAAGTCGAGTAGCTCGGTTGCTTTTTAAATGACTTGATCTCTGTGGTGCATTGCCGCGGGCTACGCGCCGGCCCTTTAAATTCGTAGTAGCGCATGACAGAGGGAGCGAGACGGCGGATGCGCAGACGGAGACGGAGATGGAAATGGGAGACGGAGAAGGAGAACATAACGGAGCACGTATAGTAATACACGTTAGCGCGCCAGTGGCGGACTTCCAACGGACTTATCGATTTTCCCCAACTGGCCTTTTTATACTGTACGCTATGTGTGTGCACACACGCAGCGAGAGACACACTTAGCCCCGGCGAACGTGTCATTGTTACGAAGTCGAGCGCCTCGAGGTCCTTTACATCGGTGCAGGGGCGCGCAAGTGTATTTTGGAAAGGGGGTGGAGGGGGAAAGGAGAGAGACAGAGAGAGAGAACGGCAAGAGAAGGAAAAGGGCAAGGAAAGCGCGTCGTGAGCACGCGTGTGCAGCTGTTGGGTTAAAGCACCGAGGAGAGAGCAGCTGTGCAGCCGACGTTGAGCGCGAGACGCAGCTGCCCCGAAAACCCGCGCGCTCCGACCTTTCCCCCATGCCCCCCCTCCTTCCACCCAGTTCGCCCATGCTACGCCTGACCAAGGCTCGAGCTTTTTCGACGCGTCCGTTAAGTGACGATTTGGATCGCTAGGAGCCGCGCGCTCTTGTTCCTGTTTATATCGAGGATTAGGCTGGCTTCGCGCATTGCTTACTGCCGGACAGTCGTGTGTATGTGTGTGTGCGCGCGCGCGCACGTTTATGAGGGAGCAAGAGAGAAAGACCGCGCGCGCACACAGCAGGTGCAACGACCGAGCCGAGCGCGGCCGAGTAGACGCGAGCCGGCGACTCGAGACTACTCGGAAACTCGACTCCTTGTACAAGGAATAGAGCTGCCCGCTGCCGCAAACGTCGGCAGTGACGACGACGGCAGCGACGGCGACGACGTCACTTGCCGTCTATATGTGCCTGCTCGTCGCTGCACAAAGGCGCGCGCGCGCGCGCACACCAACGAGAAGAAAGTAAGCTGAGATGCCGAGTGAAAAGAGGAGCAGCAGGCGAAAAAAGATAATTGTAATAACACGAAGCAAAACTTTAGCTAATCAACTCTCGTACGGATAGTAATCGCAGGGATGACAACCCTGTCAACTTATCCAAAAATATTGCGAGTCCAACTCTATTTTTTACCCACGTTGCCGAACAAAGCTTCAACTTTCGTATCCCCTTTACTTATTACCACGATAAAACCGGTAATTTAATTGTTAAGAGAAAAAGGCCAGTAATAAAAAAGGACTACTTCAAAGCTAACGATACTCTGTAGAGCGTTAACAAAAAATGTTCAAAATCCCGTAGTCTGTGAGAACTTTTATCTTTGAATATACAGAAAATGTCACAGAAACATGCCTGACCAACATTCAACGGTATTTTAATTAACGACTTTATTCGATGTATAATTATGGATTTTATATCAATGCAAGTTAAATATCCATCTTGAAGTTTCGGAAAGTTTTATTCTATATCACATCTGCTATCTTACATGTCGAAATCCTGACAGCGAATCTGTTTAAAGACGATAGGCGAAATACTCCGCATGAGAATTCCCCGCGTTATACATATAGGTGGCGATTGTCTAAATATGATATAAATAAACAAATAATCGGAAATTATAAAATATTTATGTTGCCAGTCATACGTAAACCCGATTGACAGCCAATGTGCATTTGTCACGTATTCGCAGAGAAAAAGCCGAAACAAAGTGACAAATTGTCAGAGATCACGAATATCAAACAGTGGCACGAGCGCAAAAAAAAAACTATTTCGAAAGTGAAGACTCTAGAAATCTATATATCAACAAAGACAATATCCGCATCGTATATCCATGAAATGACAGCCAAGTATCGTAAATAAAGTACCACTTTTAGAAGAAAGAAAAAAAAAGTAGATGGAAACAACAAGCACGGGTAAGCGAGAAAAAAGAGGCGAAGATAAAAATTAGGGCCCATGGAGCACCGCGCTGGAGGGGTTATTCCCGTTGCTAGACGAACGCCCGTATGTAAAAAGGGTAGCAAGCCTACTGCTGGCCCCTCCTGCACATTTTCGTGTGTAGCTTCGCACAGGTAAGGCAACCGCGCGGCGCAGGAGCTATAAAACACGGCCCGAGAGAGAGGGAAGAGAGAGAGAGAGATCTGCCTCGTGTGTATAAATGTGTGTGTGTGTGTGTGTGCACATGCGCGTGTATAGCGCGCGAGAGAGGACGAAGAGAGAGAGAGAGAGAGAAAAGAGAGAGGCCGTGCACGAGTCGTCGGCGGGCGCATGAAGCGTGGGAAGTTGCGCCGAGCGGCAGCAGCAGCAGCCGGCTGAGGTAGGCAGGCGAGCTGCTGCTGCTGCTGCTGCTTCTCCCACCCGCCCTCCCTCTCTCTCTCTCTCTCTCACTCCCTCTTTCTCTCTATCCGCACACACCTACATATGCACACACTCACACGATTGCGAGAGCTGCACGTCCCTTAGCAACCGCTCTGGTGTGGAGAGCTCGACGCTCAAACGCCGGCTCACTACTCCTCTAGGATCTTCCTTGCGTACTGCTGGACCGTTGTTGCGTAATCGCCCCGTAGCAGTTGGTGCTCGCAGTCTCTCTCTCTCTCTCTCTCTCTCTCTCTCTCTCTCTCTCTCTCCCCCAGTCTCTCGCGTGCGCCCGCCGCAATCCCGTGAGAACGCGCGAGAGCAGCGAGCGGTTTCGAGACGTAGCGGGGGTGCCAATTTGGAAAGATAAAATATCGAAAAACAAAGAGAGAACGAGAACACCGAAAAGGAAGTATTTTCACGAGATAAGAATTCTAGTGGATTAAAAGGTTATATCGAATTAAAAATGTGAATTATGCGTTTGATGAGCCGTGAGAAGTTTAGAAATTCTGAGGTGTGACATGCAAAAAAATTCAAATTCTCGCTTTATTTACTCTTGTACTCATTGGAAACATATAGTTACATTGATGAAAAAATTGAATAACAATATCCTGCCGATTTTATCTTGTTAAACCTTCAAATGTAAATTAAAATTTCGCATAGACTAATAATGACGAGAGTAAGCAAAGGTTGGACTACGTTCTTGCACTTTGCTTTCCTCGTATATAGACACTTTTTCACTCTTGCACACAACAAAGACGGTAGTGGCCTACAACAAGACAAGTCGAGCAGCTAAAGAGATGAAAGAAAAGTAAAAGGGGTCTCGGGAGTTATAATGGGATAAACGATTTGCGAAAAAGAGAGAGAGAAAGAGAGAGAGAGAGAGAGAGAGAGAGAGAGAGAGAGAGAGAGAGAGAGAGAGAGAGAGAGAGAGAGAGAGAGAGAGAGAGAGAGAGAGAGAGAGAGAGAGAACGAGAGAGAGAAAGATAAGGAGCAGAACAAGAGAAGAGAGGGAACGGAAAAAAGTAAATGAAAGACTCACGGCTGGCGCAGTAGTCTCCCTTCCAGCCGGACAGACAGACGCGTTCGCCGGTCGGCGAGCACCTGTAGTGGCCAAAGTTGTCGTCGCGTGGCCTGCACAGGTTCTCGCAGCCCTTGCCGTAGTAATGAGCAGAGCAGGTCACTCGGTATTCGTACACCATCATCGAGTGATGCGAGCGGTGCTCGTCCTCAATCCACTCCGATCCAACGTCCAGCCAGCGTTGCGTCGCCAGACGCGTTATTATTACTCGATCAGCACTGCTTTCGCCACTCCCTAAATTAACACACAATACAATGAACCATTATTATTGAATTATTTACTTTCAATCGTCAATTATTTTCCCAACTCTACTTTTCTTTCCTTTCCATATATAATATTTACATCCATATCCTCTATAAATGTACTTTCAATCCGTAAAGCTTTCATAGATTCGTTTCGCTCTTGTTTTAGGCAATAGTCTTCTCGTCCTTACGACTCATGACAAAGCAAACTGTTTCGGTGGACAGACAAGATATATTCCGTTTTCGATTGCTTTACTCCTTTGCTTATCTGATTTGACTTTTCGCGCGATTTCGCGCGAAAAATACATTTCGAGAAAGGCCCTGATCAGCAGGCGCTTTATCAGCAGAGTGTATGTGAGAGAGAAAGAGAAGGAGAGTGCAGCAGCGGCAAAGGAGAAAGAAGAGGAGAAGGAGGAGGAGGAGGAGGTGGGGTATGTCGTTGCAGGTGTACGCGCGTTTGCGGACTGTGTCGGTAGGGGGAGAGCTGAGAGCGTTTTGCCGGGCAAGAGGCCTGAGAAAGGAAACAGCAGCATCCAACGCGCGAGAGCAATAAAGAACTACGCGCGCGCGAATCTGCGTTTACGCATATAAAGAGAGCTAGCCCAAAAATGAAAGACACGAGAGAAAACGAAAATAATCGGACAATGTTCTCTCCTCACAATGCCGCTCTAGAGGGAATTTCGCCGAGAGGGGTGAGCCGCCGAATTTGGAGCATTGAAAACAAAATTTGGAATGCTCGCGGCGCGGCGCGAGTGAGAAAACAAGTGTGTTAAGCCTTTTCCCCTCTATTATGCTTCATTGAAAGGCGCGCCAGCACACAAGCCAAGTGTATAAGATTCGATTTGGCCGGGGCAATTGTCGCGCGCGCGCGCAAAGCGCTTGTAAAGGAAGGGAGAGCGGAGATGGAGGTGGAGCTGGTACTGGAGGCGGTCTCGAGTTACTCGCGAAGTCGCGAAACACTAGGGTTACACACAGGAAGGAAACACTAGCGGCCGACACCGCCGGCACCCACGTGCACGCGGCGGTCTAGTTGCGTTACTACATGCTGCTACTCCCCCTCTCTCCCCCTCTCTCTGTCTCTCTCACGCAACACGTGCGTCGGTGGACGGTGAAGAGAGGGATGACACTTACCGCTCGAGATGTGCGTCATGTTGTCCGTGTTGTCGTGGAAGGCCTCGACGATCAGTGAGAACGTACCCTGCAAGCATAACAGAGCATATTAGAATTCTTATTGTTTTTTTTTTTTTTTTATTATCAACATCACGAAACATCTTCGATACACATTTCCTTATATTTTTTGCATACATCCTCACTATCTTTTGTAATACAGATAATAAGATACATTAGGACTAAGGATAAGGGCTACGTCAACAGTCCGACTCTCTCTCCCTCTCTCTCTCTCTCTCTGGTATACACACACACCCACAACGAATCGATCATTCGCATTCAACCGGATATGAATTTGCAAGCTGACTCATTTATCAATTGCGTTTCTTTTTTACTCCACACGTGTGCAGGGCAAACGTTTTAATCTTCAGCGTCAATTTCGCAATCACCTATTTCAGAGTGCTTTGTCATTTCGTCAATCTTTTGCATCTTTTTTGCTATCGCGCCAAACAGAGAAGCAGAGAGAGAGAGAGGTCATCCGTTAATTTTTCAGCGACCAATTCGTAAGATGTATAGGCACGGAAAGAAGGTTGAGAGGAAGGGAGAAAAAGAGAGGCAGTGGGGAGGGCGCAAGAAACAACCGAGAAAGAGCGAGGAATCTCGAAGAATGTCCCGGTGGAACATTTGTCAGGGAGCTGAGTTATGTTTGCGGTCGATGTAGCGTATTTTCGACGGGGTATACCGAAAGGGCTACGAGGAAGGAGGGAGGGGGGGGGAGATGGAGAATCGGCCTTTCCTCGCGCGATCGTTTCTCTGTCTTCGTCTCTCGCAAGGACAAGCTAAGGAGTAGGTATATAGGAGAGACAAGGAGGCGCGCGCGCCGAACATGGCCTAAAAGAAAGTAGTTGGAGGAGGAGATAAATTACAGGGGAGACAAATGCCACCGTGATCGCCCGCTAATTTATTACAGAGATTGGAATTAAGCCGGCAAAAAGCTGAAAAAGTCCCCTGGCATCCCGGCAAACAATGTATAAGGCTCTCCTCTCGATGCGAGAGCGAGCCAGAGAGCAAAGAGTCATAGCCGAGCGAGACAGAGGTAGAGAGAACACAGGGGAGAACGGAACGGGATGGGACGGGACAGGCAAGGAGCTGCGAAAAAAGCTGCTCCCCGATCACCGGGGGGATAAAGCGCGCAAGAAGAAAAGAGCGAAATTTCCGCCCGCAAACGCCGCCCGGCGTGGCACGGAAGCTCCGGTGCGTTCCCACGCGGCCAGCGGCAAAACCGCACACGCACTTCCTCTCGAATTCGCGAGAAAAGCTTAAGGAGCCACGAATCCGACGAGTTGAAAAAAAAGTTCGTCCTCGCGCCATAACCTATACCAGCGAAGAGAGTCGCGCTTAATTAAGCGCGGAAAACGGCACGCCGAGCGCCGGCGTCAGTATGATTACTAACTATTACTAGTAGCCGGTATATAAAGGGCGGAGAGGAGACGCAACAAAAAACCGAGAGCGGCTCTCCACGATATAGCTTCCACTGGAGCTCTGCCTCTAATTGAGGAGGTAATGAGGGCAGTCTCTCTCTCTCTCTCCCTCTCTTTCTCCTTCTGTCCACGCTGATCAGCTGATCCAGCGCAGAGCGAGAGGGAGTGAGAGAGAGAGAGAGCACGTGTCGCGCCTGCGGGAAGGAGTGTTCTCACGTTTATGTGCTGCTCCTGCTCCTACTATACCACCGCCCGTTGTAAGAAAGAAGGTGCGCGCACGGAACGAAGAGAGAAGCCAGAAGAAAGAAGCAAAAAAAAAAAGAGATGAAGAGAGAAGAGAGCCCCCGGGATACAAACCCATTTCACCGTTATTACTGCGATTCTCGCCAGGGCTACTACTACTACTACTACTACTACCACCTCTACCACTGACAATTCCGCGAAGAGAGATGCTTCAGCGATTTGTACAGGAAAGAGCCGTGCGTCTGTGTACATTGTACGGACGGAAGCGCCTCGGCTCGTTTCGGGAAAAGGCAAAGAGAAAAAGCAGCTCTGCGCTATAGCGCAGAGAGGAAGGAATCGGTATATTGGTAAGGGCGAGGATAATGTTGTTTTCGAGGAGCAGCAGAAGCCCTGTCATTTTCTGCGGAGAAACGTTCTGAAAATGATAGTCCAAGGGAGTCGAGAGCGAAGTACGCGCACGCGAAGAAGGAAGCTCTTTCTCGCTCGCTCGCTCTCTCTCTCTCTCTGCTTGGGTTTTATAGCTCACGTTAAAACTAAAAATACATGCCTTCTCTTCCACCCTCCTCCCGTCCCCCCCCGCGATCCCACAGCTCCGTGATCTCTACTGTGCCCGTAAACGTGAAGATGCGGTCGGTCTTTCGGTAATTATGCTAAACGCCGCCTTGATCTCATTCATGCTCTCTTTTCAAACAACTACGAATGTGCATCAATCAGTGCCAATCGGTAATACCCCTCGGTCGGAGTGTGTTTATACGTAAACAGAAGCGGCGAGGGAAAGCAAAAGACTACAACGATGACGAGATGAAGCCCCGCAGCGGCGTAAAGCGAGCAAAGCGAGTTAATCGAGTGAGTCATTTGGGCACACAGTGCTTACTTTGTCGCACGTACCAGCAGCGCGTGCAAAATGTCGAGCAATTAGGTGTATTCGAATGAGAAGGCTTTTTTTTTTTTTTTTTTTTATCGCGGGAAAATAAAAACACGATGCCTCCCAAGCCTGCGGAAATCATTCTGGGTTTTTCTCATCTCGCACTCGTCGGCACAGATAAATTTAAACTATATAATCGCGCATATAGGAAAAGTTGATACAGAATTATTAAAGAAAATTGAGAGCACGTGCGACACGTGCGACAAATTTGGAGCACATTTTTCCCCGAACTTTTCATTCGGAAGGTTTCCCGAAGGACAGGTATAAGGCGCGCGTGGTGGCATTGCACCGACAATGCTCGACAGTAAACGGTGAAAACGGAAGCTAGAGACGTCGAACTCATACATAGCGCACAGACAAGCACATACGGATCGGCGCAGGCATAAAGGACCGGCCATCTGGCGCGGAGCACAGGCTCGCTAGTCTCGCAGTCTTTGTCTAGCCTTGTACCGCGCTCTTTTATCTCTCTCTCTCTCGCTCTCTCTCGCTCTCTCGCTCACACACACACACGCGCGCCTCGTCTCGCACGGAGACTTGGGTAAAGAAGAAAAAGAAATACTCACCGGCCAGGTGAAGTCGAAGGGAAACCTGATGGGATTGGCAAAGCTCGGCTGTGGTACGGCTCCGGTGAGGTTCATGACGTTCTCGCCAAGTACAGGCGTGACGACGTCGCCGTAAGTGCAGGGCGTCGTTGTGTCGATGTTGACCTGGTACTGCTTCAGACAGACGCGAAAGCGTGTACGGCAGACGCCAGAACACTCGCCACCAGGTCCGACAGCCGTACCGGAGCAGCATTTGCCCAGGCTATCCTTGCCGTTCTCGTTGGCGAAGGACTTCAGCCGCAGCTCGAACACCCCTGAGGCCCGCACCTGCAACACACAACACAAATAACAGTCCGTTCTGCTGATGCCCTCATTTTCAATGATTAATATATATATATACGTATATATATATACACGCCACGCGCTTACACCGCCGATACAGCTCTCTATACTAGTTCTGCCGATTGATTGTAAACAAGCGAGTAAGGACGATCGGCTCCTACTCATTCGGCATCATAGCGCACTCTTTCCTTCTCATCCTTTCTCTCTTTCACTCCCTCTCTTTCTCTCTCTCTCTCTCTCTCTCTTTCTCTCTCTTACTCCAAGACACTTGGGATCTGGACGGCGACGACGGCGACGGCGAACGTCGACGACTTTGGCACACGGCTATTCCTGGATCTCTGACGCGCAACTCTCTCTCTCTCTTTCTCGTGTATTTATGGATACGATCTTTCTCGAGCAGACGCCGAGCCAGAAGAACCGCTGCCTCCATCATCAATGTATCGTCGTCGTCATCCTCGTCGTTCGATCGCCGGCCAGCGGCTATCATAGCTGCTGTTGTGACACTTACCGCGGGCACGAGGAGTAGCGCTGCCGCGCAGATAATCATCCTCGCGGCGGTCCACATGTCGTCCTCCGAGCTTTCTTTCCAAGTGGCCAAGGGGCCGTGTCGGTGTGCCGGGTGGCGGCGGCGGCGGCGGCGGCGCAGAGACCGAGCGCTACTACTACCTCCTCTTTGCGGACGATCCACGGCGCGGCATGACACTGGATGCGTACGCGCAGTTCTCCTCTCTCTCTCTCTCCTTGTATATGCGATGTATACTGGTATATATTCTCGTGTACTTGTTATATATATATATGCCGATCAGGCACACTGCACACACGCGATTCAAAGCACACGCGCAAAATCGGAGCACCGATCAATGGTCGCGCTCGCGGCTACTTGCCGAGGAACAACAACGACGACAACAACAACGACTGTGAGGTAGGCTCGTCGCGCAGTTGGGCATGTTGTTGCCGCGTTTATACTCCTTTCGCGCACTCCTCCCTGCGTACCGTGTCTTAACGCACAACTCAAGAGAGAGATGCTTCTCGTCTCTCTTGCTCGCTCCCTGGCGCGCGCGCAGCCAAGAGAGGCGATGATGATGATACGCGTGTCGTATACGTGCGTCCTCGACGCTCCGGGAGAAACTGCCGCGAGTCTCTGGCACTGAGCGCCTCCGCGCCTCTCTCACCAATACACACACACGCGCGCACTGATAGTCGGGCCGAGGGGTGGGGGGGAGAGAGTCGCCGCGCGCTCTACACCTGGCGCCACTCTGCGGCCGATTCTACTACCACTGGCACAGTACACACTCTCTTTCTCTTTATATATCTGTCCCTCCCTTCTGCGCTCTCTCTCTCTCTCGCTCTCGCTCTTTTGTCACTGTCCCTGCTTCGAAGCGCTCAACTCGGCGTGCAACCCTCGACTGGAGGTAGCCGCGGCGCAGGCACCCCTACTTATAATCGCGCTGCTGCGCGGAGAGGGTAGTGGCAGCGGCAGCAGCCGCGGCGCGGCACATATATCGGAGCTCGCTCGCGCGTACGCCAAAGGGGGGAAGAAGCAAAGAAGGCATACACCGGCCACCGGCAGCAGCTGCACGGCCCGCTGCCGGCTGCACACGCGCCGCCGCCCCCACCACGCCAACCCCGGGCCACGCGTCCGCCGACGTCGCAGCCGCGCGCGCGCCCGCGCCGCACGGGAGGATGCCGTGCGCTGCCTTAGCGATCCATATATACTTATGTACACACATACACAGACACAAAGCGCCAGCAGCCACCGCGAGGAAAATGGATTTTTGACCTGTGCAACCACCGGCCGAGTCCGGTGCCAAACACTCGCCAACTTCGATCTACCACTTGAGAGAGGTGGGAGGGGAGACAGGAGAGAAAGAGAGAGAATTTTCGTTTTTCACCAAAACACTTTGACAACACCTCCAAAGATCGTCCTCTCCGCTCGGAGAGAGAGAGACGCGCGCTCTTGCCGGCCGACTAACGAGAGTAATCGCTTTTATTAAGCGTAATTGAAAGCCGCGCGCGTCGTTGGGGCATCAGTCGCGCACCGCCGGCCGCCGCCAACACCACTGTAATAAATCTCGCTCCCGGTTAACGAGATGAACTTTCCGCCTCGCGCGCCACGCGGCGGGACCGAATATATTCTATTCAATTTGCATCGTTGCTGTATATTTGATATCCGGCCTACGAATACAAAGTGTTCCGTGTATCACACGCCCCTGACTCACTGTGGCAGATGCTTTCGAACAATTATTTCATGGGAAACATTGCCCCATACTGTATTATCATTCTTTAACTAGCTCATTCCTACGCGTATTAAAACTTTACTGTGTACCAAAACTTCCACCTATCTACTATGTAATAAACAACCAATGGTGATCATATAGGCTGTCATTGCTTGTTTATATAAACACTCACGCACTCACTTGTATCACTTTTAACTTAACAAAATTAAGAAAAAATCTATTTTCAGTGAATGATCAAAGTTACATTCAAGTCTTCATTTATTTATAAAATATACAATACAAATATTTATACGAAAATATATTTTATAAGTTTAGATTAAGGTTTTCGTGAAAAGTTTAAGAAATTTTTAATAATAAAAAATTGAAGTAGCTCGACAAAAATTATGATCAAGGTCTCGGAAAATATTACTAACATTTCCTTCATTTTTTTAAAGAATCTGTGGCCATAAATGTATGACGAATATATTGCTTCCGTGCTTCCATGCATATTTTAGTAATAGCTTCTCCAACATATTGGCCGCCCGAACTCTTGCGCAGAAAGCGAGGAGGCTTGATAAGTCAGTCATCTTTCTTTTATCCGAGTAACACTGCTTCGCAAACAATGCAATAAATGAATAGGTTCACATGTGCATTTATCGAGTTCTGATAATTGCCTGAAATTTATTCGCAAGAAATACTGGTGGATACGATGATTTCCTCAAATTTCGTGTCAGACTTCCGGAAAATTGTATTAATCAATGGCTATTGTGCTGCAGGTTCCATTCGATCGAATAAAGCACGTTTCAGTGTTATGGATATAGTTCTTTCCAAGATGCGATTATTTATTTATTTACCAGAGTAATAGATGTTATCGTTAACTTCAAGACATAGTTAATGTGTCTGAAGTAACAAACATCCTATGGAGATAGTCGTAGCTACCTGTACATAGGTCCGGCGTATATATTAACACTTACAAACTAACTTAAAATCTAAAATAGAGGCAAAATAGTAGATGTTCCAACCCATACTTTCACAGCAATGAGATTATTTATTCGAAACATTATGTTTTAAAATATATTATCTTTTATCCATTTTTATTTATTTATTTATTTAACCAGAGCAGTACATTGTGTGAATTATACATTATGAATTAAACATTTTCAAAATGTTACATCTTTATAAAAATGTTTTTGATAATTAATTTAAAAATTTAGTGTGACTTTGAAGAATGGAATTTGATTTATTCGCTAATTTTATATGAACCGCCGAATTTCACCGAAACATCATTGAGTTTTTATTGGCGCTACTTAGAATAAGAAGAAGCGTAGAGTGAAGCACTTAGCCTGACTTGTAATTACCCAGGACAAAATTTAATAAATTCTTTCTCTCGAGCGCTATTCAAAAACAATAGGTTAATAAAAATGCGCTTTCACACATAAATAATTTTCATAAGGTTTGAAAGTCACTGCTAAAATATACTATCACACGCGCGCCTCTGAATAATATAGTTCGTAAACATTTTAAGAAAGGCTAACAAATTCGTAAATACTATCAAGTAGCAATAGGTGGGTGTTTATGTGGGAATTATAGCATGACTTTGAAAGAATTTATCACATATTCCATATTCCGCCTTTTTTACGAGCATTTTAAGAGCTCAAAGTACTGTTTTCAAATAGCCTTTCTTTCATTCCTAGATCTTTCGAACAAAGATAAAAAAGACTGGCGTTCTATATCTACGTAAGAAAACAAACATCATTGTAGGATTAAGTCGTGCACAAATTTTTCTACTAATTTGATTTAATTTAAAATAATTAGGTTACAGTAACAAAAATACCAATTTAAGTTTTATTGACCATTCTTTACAGAATGTTTGAAAAATAAGGAACGCTAACATTTCGGTTAATTATCGTCTATTCAGATACGTGTAGTATACGTCACTCTTAAATTAAGATCGTTACGATACACTGCATCATATTATACTCCCTCTTGAAATTTTCAAGCGGAAACAACAACGACATTGTACATGAGTATTTCATTTCTCTAATCCGTTTATACTGAAAAATTGTATTTATTGGCAATAGAGATATATAATCGAACATTCTTAAGAATATTTATGATGATAATGTACTTAATATATAACGAGGTTTGTAATTAAAAGCATCGGCAACTAGAATGTACATCATAATGTATAGGTATATTTATTTACGTAAATAATATATTATTGAATGGAGGTCAAGTATAAGTATAATATTAGGCTAAATCCGGTACAGCAACTAACGGGCAAATCTAATGTCTATAGTTATATGTGAAAGAAACCGCCGAGTACATAAAGACGGAAGACTTGGGACAAGCCGCAGTATGTTAGTATATATTTTGTTCTACACTTCCTCCCGCGCACTTGTCGCGATTGAATCGCTGCTACGGCCACCGCCGTCATCGTCGGGGGTGAATATACGCCAAGAAAATACAACGCAAAGCGTGGAAGAGGGGGAGGTCGGAGCGTGCGAGAGCCGGAAGTGGTTCCATCTGGCTCTCTCTCCCTCTCTGCTCTGCGTCACTCTGACCTGTTGAACCACCTCGTGACCGGAAGTACACATACCTCGTAGACCCTCATACAGCGGAGTGTATACGGGCGCGAGTCCTTGTGCGCCTTTTTATCGCGCAAAACAGAGAACATCCGAAAACAACACAAAGCCTTTTTCTTCCGTTTTTTTCTATTTTCGAGCGGGACAGAAGACGCCTGCTGTGGCCTCGCATAATAAGCCAAACACTCTTCCACAGTGCGATCGAGGGATGCGCATATACCCTTTTCACGCCTCTCTCTCTTCAGCAGGAAGTGCCACACTCGCACGTGATCATATCTTTGACCATCATTAATTTCTTTATAATAAAGGATATTAAAATACAGCTATGAGAAATCTCTGGTATAAGACACTGATAATGAAAACGATAATGAAAAAAATATAAGGTACAAGGTGAAAAGAGCTTTGTAACAGTGATTTTTCGTCCTCGGCACGACGAATACGTGTATGCATGCGCGTCTGGTTGTATATCTGCAACGATTTAGGGGAGGAGCTCGTGACGGCGAATACGAAAAGCAGTTCTTCGGCTTATGATTATTTGCAGCCTGTGCGTGCGTCGTCTCGTTCGCAGCTGTCACACGTATAGCCATAGGGTCAGGATTATAATTTTGGTCTGCCTGTATGCTACATACCGGCGCACACACACTGTGAAAAATCTCGTTCTCAAGATACATACTCGTATGCTTCGTACAGATGCGTGCGTCATGATCATTAAGTATCGTTTCTCATTTACAGCCAGAAGCACTGTGGCTAAATATATTCCTCGTCAACCAAATACTTTCATTATCAGAAGAGCTTGCTCTAGCTCTCTGTATTTTTACTAATACAAATACGCGTGTTTTTGTCCGAGTGGGTATATATATTGGGTGCGGGTAGTATCGTTTCCGGCGATTGAGCCTCATTCGTTTCCGGAAGAGAGCCGCGCGAAAGAGAGAGAAAAGAAAAAATACGCGCGTACGTGCGCGCGTGTATATATATACGCTTGGCGGTGGTCGCGTCTCGCGTCGCAAGGGGGGGCATGCGGTGGGGGGAAGCGGCACGCGCCCGAGCTCCTCCGAAAACGATCGAGCGCGTACAGGCGGCCGTCCGTCCGTCGTCGTCGCCACCACCACCGCCGCCACCACCACCCCACCACCGTCGTATATAGCGGCGCGATAATAATCTGCGACGACGGGCCCGCTGCTCGTATTCTCAATGCAGCTGTCGCTACTCTCTCTCTCTCTCTCTCTCTCTCTCTCTCTCTCTCTCTCTCTCTCTCTCGACGGCTGTCCGCGTATGTGCGTAGTTGCGCTTGTGTTTAGGTAAGCCCAAACTACCAAAGCCCGTAACAAACCAGAGCAGGAGCCGACAATTTTTATCCCTATTTTTTGCCAATAACTGTTATGCAGAAAGTTTCTCATTCCTTATAGTCTGCAAAATTATCACCTTACAAATCCTCCCTCACATCTTAAGCAATGACGTATTATTGGAGCGTAGTGAAAAAACTAGTACTGAAGTAGAGATGAAAATACACTCAGAAAACGAGCTTCCTGTATCAACGTGAATCTGCCTGTCGAAAGAGGATTTCCGCTAAAAATAAGGCAAAGAGGATATCTTTCTATGGAAGGAGGAATTATCTTACAATAGGAAGTCAATCTTCCTGTAGCGGAATGATGATTTTTCGCGCAGGAGGAATCCTTTTTTGTCGCACGAAAATATTCTGGGGAGGAATTTTATTTCAAGACAGGAGGATCGTTTTTCTGAGTGTACATATATATCTCAACTATTTATTTGAGCAGCGCGTGTCCCTACAAAAGTTTGGAGCCGCACTTATAATCGCACTCGTGGTCTACTCTCGTCCCGCTGCAGGCGGCATTGGCCACGCGCACGTCAACACATTATGGAGCGCACACCGTACGGCAACACTTTGCAGGGTGCATCTATAGCACACACAAAGCGCGAATGGGAAAAGGCATCTTTAGAAAAAGTGATCCCCCCCTCCGGCAGCTTCAGCGGCTCGTATGGCGTGCGCGCCTGTAAAATAAAGCGCGAGGTACTACGAAAAATATCTGACCTGGCATATAATGGGAAAAAGGAAAACCGAAGAATAAGAAAAGAGAGGAGAGGAACCGACAGCATCTGTTCTCTCGCGCGCAGGCTTTTCTTCCCGGAGTCGCGCGGCGCAAGGGAAAGTGTGCGCCGCCTTCGCCGCCTGACTTTTGAGCTGCATTTTCCTCTGCACGGCGCAGCTGCCGCTCGTCGCGCGTGCCTCGCGACTCCTTCGTCTAGCTGCTGTGATGCAGTCTTGCGTCTCTGCTGAGAAATGAAATTGGAAATTAATAGCCTTCGAGCAGACCATCGATGGACCCACACTTTCCATGTGTGTACCTCTTTTCTGTTATATAAGATATTTTAGCCGAATCGTTGTCCTAGATATTTTTTCAATTCGAAATGATTAATAAAATAAAGAAATAGTACGAACAACTGTCTACCTTTACAATTTTCGGCCAAACTTGCTGTGCTTCTTGGAAAGCACATCTGATTTACGTTCCCGCTTTACTTTGGCACGCACGATTGTTTGGTTAACCATTGAGAAAATTTGTTACTAGCTATCGGCCACAACGGGAACATTCCGAAATACTTGGATTGCAAGTTCCTTTCGGACAGTCACTGCGGCGCGTGCACGGTAACCCGACAAAGACAAATCGATATTTCGAAGCGCGCTCGCGTGCCAGCATCTCGGAATGCCCCGTCTAAATTTAGAGCAAAACTACGTTGAAACTCGTTTAAAAAAATACCACTGATTTATTTATAATGTCAATTGACTTATCCGCCTGCATCTATTTCAACTAAAAAAAGAAACACCAGCAATGCTCAAGATACACGAGTTGTTGTTCTATACAAAAATAAGAGATAATGGCAGTGATTTGTCGAGAGTTTAACATTAAAAATAAGAATTTTAATTGGCACCTATAAATGTACACGATTTATATATACTTGCTTCCCATATATAAGGAATTCGTTTAAATCACTTTTAAGCAGACATCGGTTGTAGACTCTCGACCTCTTTTTTCAAAAGCTGAAACGATACTTTGACTTAGAGAGTAAAGTAATTTTTAAAAACTTTAAGTTAATCGCTGTTGCAAAGACAGATGCAATGTAATACTTTAATAGTACAGCAACAATACTTATCCACACGAAATATAGTTTACGCTGAAACATCCATGATAATTGAGAGAGCAGCCAGCTCAGCATTGCGTGCAAAACTATAATAGCGGCGTGGGACGAAGGAGGGGGGGCCGGACTCTGCTGCGGTGCTTAACGAAAAAAGCTCACGGTCAAGATCGATGCACGAGAGGCGCTCGGTGGGCGAACAGACACTACAATATCTTTTTTTATCCCAGCTGCGTGCTGTGTTCCTTCAACCTCGGATGTACCGACAAACAAATCCGACGGACGGAGGCGGCGCGACGTATACTCGCAGCATGAATGCGGCAAGATATCGGCGTAGAAATACACAACAATAAGGGAGGACTTTCGATGAATATTTCGGTATAATTAGTGGAGCTCGCCGGTGTACAGGTGCTGCACTGCACAAAAGGAACGGAAAATGCTTGTATATACCGCGCAATAACGCGCTCTGACTTATATCGTTATGTTTTAAACATCGGAGCACACGCGGTATTGTCTTCTAGTCCATTCTGCCTTGCGGATGAACAGTAGCCGGACGAAAAAAGGATTTTATACGCTCGCATGGTAAAAGGAGCACACGCGCCAACAACTGAAAAGAGATATATTCGGCTCACGTATATGCGCGCACAAGCCAAAAGGGACGCGCAGTGTATATATCTTCGAGCGCGCGCAGACATCCTCAGACGGCGCGTAGGTGGCCGTGCGATCGCGCATTCTGATCAGCGCGCTCTTCTCCCCGAGATTTCCCTTTTTGTAAATGATAAAGGAGAGCCTACAAAGACCCCTTAAATGACGATTCCGTTCATTTTGCATCTCAACTTGTATGTACGTGCTCTGTTGTTGACGACCCCCCCTCGGCCCTTTATATCTTGCTTCTTTTTTTCCTTCTTCGGCATATTATAATTTGACCGATAAAAAAGCACAACAAAGAAAACAAATCCTCATTCGAATGCAGAAACGCTTTTGATAGTCGAGGCTTCGGAATTGAGGAAATGAATTGTTGAAAAGTCCTGGATAAAGAATTTTCGGTGTACTCTTTGAATCGATAGTATTGTGAGCTAAAAAGAAAAGACAATGGTATAAAAGATTTGAATTTTTATGTATTTAATGAAAAAGAAGGCAAAGGTTATTGTTCAAATTGCTAGATCGAAAGACATCTATCTACATGATTGTCCGACAACTCTGATTATATTCGTATTAAAAGCCGCAATTTTATACAACATGGCTAGAGAACTCCACGTCTCATATGTTGATCGAGTTATCAGGGTAGGCGGCTGCTCCAACATGACGTGCATGCGTGTATGTGTGTCACTGTTATAATAGAATAATAAGAAATTTTCAGAGATGAGACCACATAAATTATATCCCAATAAAACTACTGAGGCAATAAGTTTACTTCTACTGATAAACTAAGAAAAGTTTCTAGCAATATTCGATAAGTTATATATGAGGATATTTTTTTTTGTCCACACTTCGAGGGTTCAAAAAATTAAAAAAAAATTTGAAGGTACACCTTTGCGAGAAGTTTCTACTCATTCTATAGGTCATAAAATATACGAAAAAACTCGTGAACAGTAGAAAACGGTCTTGTGACACCGTTTTAGGAAAAAAAAACATTTTTGTTATGGAAATTTAACATGGAGGAAAAGTAGTCATTGATGATGAGCCAATAGTAAGCTTTTAAATGTGCCAACAAATATTCTACAAGAAAGCGATTAAAGTAGAAGAAAAGAGCTTTAATTTAAGCTAAAGATCGTTAAAATCGGTCGGTTCTGCGCAGAGTTACGTGCTTTTGAAAATCGCGAAAAATGACCAAAAATGAGCGATTTTTCCCGAATCCACGTAATTCAATCATTTTTGGTAATTTTTCACGATTTTTTTTTAATTTTTTGAACTCTCTAAGTGTGGACAAAAAAATATCCTCATATACATATATACAACTGAAAAATAACAACATCATGTTTAAAATAAAACTAATGAGCAAGTGTTTATGTATATTTGGAAAATAGTTTGAATAAATGATGAATATAGAATAAAAAAATTACGCTATATCAAAGGAGACGAGTATCTTCAATGACGTTCATAGAGAAAGGAATGCTCATGTGAATCAGGAATGATGCATCGCTATCTGGCTCTGCACTTCCGCGCAACAATGTATGCGTATGAAATACGGAAGAACGAAACCACTGTCGGCGCGTACACACAAACAAAGCCTGTATGGGTATATATATATATGCCTGAATTGTCAGTCGGCTCGTGCCGCGGAAGCCCGAAATTACAATTACGTAGAGGGTTGACTTAGCCCCCACTAGAGAGGATAACTCCGAGCCCGGAATATTAAATACCAGCCAGAGAGGAACTTGCGACCACCTATGGAGGCATTCTGTCATAGCTTTAGAACCTAGAACCATTCTTTTCAGGTACTACTATTGTGCGCTCCTTCCGAACGGATGGGCTTTCAAATATAAAAGATTAGGGGATGCTATTTTATTACTGTGCGCGGCACATGCGATTCATATTAACTAACTGATAATGGCAATTTATTACTAAACCACCATTATTACTTACTTCATCATATATAAACGACATTGAACTAAAATTTTACAACAATACTGTCGGCACTTTTTCATGATTTTACGAACATTTGCAGTATTTACAATTCTCCTTCTACGTTTCAAAGGAATTGCAAGTATTGCAAAAAGTTAATCTGAGAATATGTACTTGATGCAAGGCTGTATTTACTCCACTTTTTTATTGCTATACGGAGCAATAGTTTTTTTTAGCATTGAAAATCTCTTATCATACATCATCTCTTTGTAGCTTTTATAATTTTGTATTTATTGTATTTACTTAATAATTATATTGCCTTAAAACATATTTTTGAACATTTTTTTATCTCGATAATTTTTTTTAGCGTTCCAAAGCTTCCTCCGGAAGCAAAAACCGCTGCCGATACATTGGCACTTAGCTTCCTTAAAATAATGTATTTATTCCTTTTTTTTAATTTTTAATGCCATAATTAATTGTATCATACCCAATTTTCTCTACGAATATTCATAATAAAACTAATACATATTTTTTGAAAATATATTTTTGAAATGTAAATATACTAATTATCTCATGCCAATCTTCAATGAGTGTAATAAATTGTTACAATTTTAAGTCAATAAATAAAATGTTATCTGAGAAACAGCTATTCGAAAACTTTTGAAAAAAATTTTTAACATCAATATCTTTGTTCGTAACCGTGGTAGAAATGATAATCAACCGTTCACTATTCGTTCACCAAATCGCGAAGGTTTGGCCAACCGTTTAACTAACGGTTGGTAATAATTACCGCTTATTTCATTACGGAATAAGCCTTGTGGTTGGCCAATGAATGCTATAATAAGAAAAGTGATTTCTTGATACAAATAAATGACTCATTATTTCCGTAAATGGTGTCCGATGACGGAGTCTAGGTGGTGCGTGCCGTAGGTTTGTGGCTCTAGGTGTTAGAACTCATCGAATGCGTCGTCTGATGTGTTCAGGGTGACCGATTACGGAGTCTACGTCATGCGCTCCGTAGTTTTTTACATCTAGGTGTCGGAATGCATCCCATGCGCGGTCTAGGTAATCGGGGTAGCCGATTACGGACCTAGGTGGTGCGCACCGTAGGTTTTTGGCTGTAGGTGTTGGATCTCATCGAATGCGTCGTCTAGGTGTTCAGGGTGACCGATTATGGAGTCTACGTGGTGCGCTCCGTAGTTTTTTGCATCTAGGTGTCGGAATTCATTTCATGCGTCGTCTAGGTGTTTGGGGTAACCGATGACGGTGTCTAAGAGGTGCGCTCCGTAGTTTTTTGCATCTAGGTGTTGGAACACATCGAATGTGTGGTCTAGGTCTTTGGGGTAGCCGATTACGGAGTCTAGGTAGTGCGCACCGTAGGTCCTTAGCTGTAGGTGTTGGATCTTATCGAATACGTGGCCCAGGTGTTCGGGGCAGCTGAAAACGATGCCTAGGTGGTGCGCTCCGTAGTTTTTTGCATCTACGTGTCGGAATACATTCCATGCGTGGTCTAGGGGCTCGGGGTAGCCGATGACGGTGTCTAGGTAATGCGCTCCGTAGTTTTCCTCGTCCACCACGTTTGCGATGCATTCCAACACCTGGAGCCAAAAAACTATGGAGCGTACCACCTAAACATCATCATCAGCTCTCCCAAAGACCTAGACCACGCATTCGATGTGTTCCAACACCTAGATGCAAAAAACTACGGAGCGCACCACCTAGGCATCGTTTTCAGCTGCCCCGAACACCTGGGCCACGTATTCGATAAGATCCAACACCTACAGCCAAGAACCTACGGTGCGCAGCACCTAGGCTCCGTAATGGGCTACTCCAAAGATCTAGACCACGCAATCGATGTGTTCCAACACCTAGATGCAAAAAACTACGGAGCGCACCACGTAGACATCGTCATCGGCTACCCCGAACACCTGGGCCACGGGCCATCCACTGGCCAACCATTCGTCAATATTTTTGTTATTCGTTTTCCAAAAAGATTAGCCAACCGTTGCAGTTAAGCCATTTTGGTTGGGTTATTTTCTACCAGGGAACAGTCAGATTTTTTTGGAAGAGGAACTAAGTTTGAAGATATAAAACATATATATCGCTAAAAATGCAAATAATCTATTTAATATTCTCTGAGAAAACGCTTTTCGAAAATTTTTTATATTTTAAGTCAATAAATCAAATATTCTCTGAGAAAACGCTATTCGAAAATTTTTTAAAAACATTTTTAACCTGAAATATGTTACGTCGCCATAGTCCGATTTTTTTTGGGCAACGAACTCACCAGGGGATTGTCAGGGATCCGGATCACGGATTCGGCTCAAACTTTAGGATATGTTTTTGACCGTAGAAACACGAAGAAAGCTGCAATATTAGACCCTAATGCTCCAAAAAACTCAAGTTATGGACATTTTTTACTTTATTTTGAAAAATCTTTTAAAAAAGTCTCTCTCAAAACCGTAATTATTTAATCTTGCAAAATCTTAAATACCATTTGAAGTAGCGAAAATAAAACTAGAAAAAACGATCTTTCATCTGCTTTTTTTCTTTTATATATGCACTGAGAGAAGAATATTGTTACTGTTAACATGTTTATCTATTTGAAATACAACTATTTGACATGTTTAAGGATAAAATGTGATATTGTAATAGTTACAATATCTATATTAACTAATAGACACACTGTTAAAAGGATTTGCATTAAATTTAATGAACATGTAAATGAAGCAAATTTCAAGTATGTAAATTAAAACCAAATTAATGAAATTACCTGAAAATAAATGTACAAATAACTGAAAATTAATACAAATCTGCATTACAATTAAGGCAAATCTGCATTACAATTAATGCAAGTTTGCATTAAAATTAATGCAGATCTGCATTACAATTAATGCAAACCTGCATTACAATGTATGAAAAATTGATGGAAAGCTGCATTGTAATTAATGAAAATCCGCATTACAATTAATGCAAGTTTGCATTAAAATTTATGCAAATTTACATTATAATTAATGCAAATCTGCATTACATTTAATGCAAATCTGCATTACAATTTATGCAAATCTGTAATGTACTGTAAATGTACTGGAAAATTTCATCGCTGCACATTAAAAAAAATCCCGTAAACTGGAATTTCAATTGAATGCATATTTGAAATTTCTAGCAAAAGACGTTATACTAATAAAATTTTACTTGAAAACATTATTTACTTTGTTGAAAAATATTTTTTTTTCTTTTTATTCAACAAATTATTTTTTTATTTTGCGAAAATAAAAAATTTTTAGAAAATGTAATAGTGCTACACAGTTTGTAGTGGAAATTATTTATTTTGATTCAAATTTTATTATATATTTTGCTTACCTCACTTCTTTTAATTCCAGCAACAATGTTAATTATAACTTTTTAATATTTATAAATTATCGCATTTTCATTAAAGAACTTGTAACTTTTAATTAATCGCATTTTTATTATCGCAGAAAAAAACTTACATAAAATTTTCGACCTAACCGGGAATCGAACCCGCAAACCTTGGGTTACTACGCACGCACGCTATCCGTTACGCTATCGCTCGCTTGAAGAAGTTTGACATTTTCATCTACATAAGGTGCATTATCCATATTAATACAATTGATATTACATTTTGACTAACTAAAATATTAATGGCTTTTAAGAATTATTTATTTAAACAATATTTTAAGTAAACGAGTTCGATTTTATGTAAACTTAATTAAATTGATGTGAAATACCGACATAATTTTTGAACGTGTACATCTTATGCAAATACTAATAGAATTACTCAAAAAAATTTAAGAGTATAGTATTTACATATATGGAGCGCCTGACAATCCTGTTTTTCAAAAAAAAAAAAAAAAAAAATACTTAGAAATTATTTAATTAAATAAAAACCGCAATGCCGGTAAGTAGGAATCTGCATTTGTATAATTTTGATCTAGTTTTTAAACGAGCATATCTGATGGAAATGCTAATAAAATCACTCAAAAAATTTCTGAGCATAGTATTTACATATACGGAGCGCTTGACAAAATTGTTTTTCTAGATAAACGTCTGAATATTAATTTCATTATTTAATAAATTAACTTTTCAAACATTGATTTGGCAAAACACAATTTTCACGCCCTCCGAACATACAAATACTATACTCAAAAAATTTTTCGAGCGATTCTATTAGTACTGTCATGAGATATACTCTTTGAAAAAATTGGATCAAAATGACAAAAATGCAGATTCCTACTTATTGACATTACAATTTTTATTTAATTAAAAAATTCCAAAACATTTATTTGGAAAAACACAATTTTCACGCCTTTCGTATATGTAAATACTATACTCAGAATTTTTCTGAAGCGATTCTATTAGTACTGTCATGAGATTTTCTTAAAATAAATTTAAACTAGATGCGATAAAAAATTTCTTTTTGATACTAAAATTTAAGGCATACTTAATTGTAATTCAATGTAAATATTCATTAAAGTTAACACATTTCCTGTAAAAAGTATATAAATTTTATGTAGATGCATTAAATTTGTCTTGCTTTAACAGTAATCTCTTTATGCCCTTGCATAGTAGTATTTATGAAAATGTTTATAAAATTAAAAGAACAATAACTTAAATGTAATTCTCAGTACTGGAATAGACTTTCTTGTTATATGTCATGAAATTTCATGTAAAATTAGTTAAATTTTTAATATCATCACATTAATTTTAATGCACGTGAACTGTATTATTTATGCGGATGTCCTGGTAGAAAATAACCCAACCAAAATGGCTTAACTGCAACTGTTGGCTAATCTTTTTGGCCAACGAATAACAAAAATATTAACGAACGGTTGACCAGTGGATGGTGAACTATCGATAATTAAAAGTATCGAATGCGTGGACTAGGTCTTTGGGGTGGCCAATGATGGACTCTTATAGGTGGTGCGCTCCGTAGTTTTATGCGTTAAGATCTCAGGGTGAATCTAATACGTGGCCCAGGTGTTCGGGGTAGCCGATGATGATGTATAGGTGGTGCACTCCGTAGTTTTTTGCATCTAGGTGTCGGAATGCATTCTATGTGTGGTCTAAGTAGTCTGTGTAGCCGATGACTGAGTCTAGGTGGTGCGCACCGTAGGTTTGTAGCTCTAGGTGTTGGAACTTATCGAATGCGTCGTCTAGGTGTTCTGGGTGACCGATTACGGAGTCTTGGTAGTGCGCACCGTAGGTTTTTGGCTGTAGGTGTTGGATCTCATCGAATGCGTCTTTTAGGTGTTCGGGGTAGCCGATGACGATGTCTAGGTAGTGCGCTCCGTAGTTTTTTTGTATTTAGGTGTTGGAACACATCGAATGCGTGGTCTAGGTCTTTGGGGTAGCCAATTACGGAGTCTAGGTGGTGCGCACCGTAGGTTCTTGGCTGTAGGTGTTGGATCTTATCGAATACGTGGCCCAGGTGTTCGGGGTAGCCGAAAACGATGCCTAGGTGGTGCGCTCCGTAGTTTTTTGCATCTAGGTGCTGGAACACATCGAATGCGCGGTCTAGGTCTTTGGGATAGCCGATTACGGAGTCTAGGTGGTGCGCACCGTAGGTTCTTGGCTACAGGTGTTGGATCTTATCGAATACGTGGCCCAGGTGCTCGGGTAGCCGAAAACGATGTCTAGGTGGTGCGCTCCGTAGTTTTTGGATCTAGGTGTTGGAACACATCGAATGCGTGGTCTAGGTCTTTGGAAGAGCTGATCATGCGTTTAGGTGGTGCGCTCTATAGTTTTTTGGCTCCAGGTGTTGGAACACATCGCAAACGTGGTGGACGAGGAAAACTACGGAGAGCATTACCTAGACACCGTCATCGGCTACCCCGACCACCTAGACTACGCATGGAATGCATTCCGACACGTAGACGCAAAAAACTACGGAGTACACCACCTAGACATCGTCATCGGCTACCCCGAACACCAGGGCCACGTATTCGATGAGATCCAACACCTACAGCCAAGAACCTACGGTGCTCACTACCTAGACTCCGTAATCGACTACCCCAAAGACCTAGACCACGCATTCGATGTGTTCCAACATCTAGATGTAAAAAACTACGGAGCGCACCATCTAGACATCGTCATCGGCTACCCCGAACACCTAGACGACACATGGAATGAATTTCGACACCTAGATGCAAAAAACTACGGAGCGCACCATCTAGACTTCGTAATCGGTCACCCTGAACACCTAGACGACGCATTCGATGAGATCCAACATCTACAGTCAAAAACCTACGGTGCACACCACCTAGACTGCGTAATCGGCTACCCCGATCACCTAGACCACGTATGGGATGCATTCCGACACCTAGATGCAGAAAACTACGGAGCGCACCACGTAGACTTCGTAATCGGTCACCCTGACCACCTAGACGACGTATTCGATGAGTTCTAACACCTACAGCCACAAACCTACGGCGCGCACCACCTAGACTCTATCATCGGCCACCATTTTGCGAAGCTAATGAGCCATTTATTTGTATCAAGAAATCAATTTTCTTATTATAACATTTATTGGCCAACCGCAAGGCTTATTCCGTGATGAAATAAGCGGTAATTATTACCGACCATTGGTTAAATGGTTGGCCAAACCTTGCGATTTGGTGAACGGATGGTGAACGGTTGGTTAGCATTTCTATCAGGGTGGTAAAGAAATTCCATGGATCGCTAGTCAAATGTAGTGCTCAGAACTGGAATATCCTTTTTCATTTTGTCATAAAATTTCATGTAAAGTTTATTAAATTTTTAATATCATCACATTAATTTTAATGCACGTGAACTATATTATTTATGCGAATGTGAATGAAATTCAATGGATCGTTACTCAAATTTAATGCTCAGTACTGGAAAAGCCTTTTTCATTTTATGTCATGAAATTTCATGTGAAGTTTATTAAATTTGTTTCATATTCACATTAATTTTAATGCACGTGAACCGCATGATTTGTGTTTATGTACATGAAGTTTAAAGCATGGTACTTTAAATTTAATGAACATTAGTTGATTTAATTATTCGTATAATGTAATGAAATATTATGAAATGTAATTAAATTTCGTTATCTTCAACATTAATTTTAATGCACGTGAACTGTAATTTTTATCATCATGTTCATTAAACTTTGTGCATAAGACATTAATTTTAATTTACACTCGTAATTTTCATGCAATACAGATATTTCATGTACTCATACAATAATTTCTATGTACAGGTACAATAATTTTAATGTACTTTCATTAATATTGTATGGATTTACATTAATTTTATGGTAGATGTGCATAAAATGATATTTAAGTTACAAATTCATGAAAATTAATGCACGAGTGTACATTAAAGGTGCATTAAATTTAATGATATTTTTAACAGTGCATATTCAGATTTGAAAGTAGCTGATGGTAGAAGTTCTTGTAAATGGTAGTTTTTGAATCTAATAGCCAATTTTCTACCAAGATGATATTGTTATATAACAAAAAGGTTTGAGATAAAAACTCCATTTAGTTTTTTACTCCAACGTTTCGGACATTTTTATTGTTTATGTCCCTCATCAGGATAAACAATAAAAATGTCCGAAACGTTGGAGTAAAAAAATAAATGATGTTTTTATTTCAAACGTTTTTATTATAAAACAACATCATCCTGGTAAAAAATTGGCCATTAGATTAAAAAACTACTATAATAAGTATATTGTAACTATTACAATATCAATGTTCTCAGGTAACATATTGAAATTGTTTATGAGAACATGGTAACTTAACTGTTAACATGGCATTATAACTGTTACAATGCCTATATTTGGTCATATTTAAACATACACATGTTAACGGTTACAATGCCATGTTAACAGTAAACAAATCCTTTTCTCAGTGTGGTTTTTATATGGTTACTTTTTGAGATATTTGATATTCAAAATGTTGGTATTTCTAAAAGTGATTTTTTTTATCACACGATAATTGGAGTAAAATTTGTTTGATTGCTTTGAAATTTGCTGGAGATGTAGAGTTTGTATATATCTATTGTATAAGTTATTTGGGTCAAAGAATTTATTTATGAATTTCAGAGATATTTAAGGTTAAAATTTTTTAACCATCTTTTGAAATTGTAATTTCTCGAGAACGACTTTATGTATAAACATGAAATTTATAGACAATTTTGTGTACCATAGTATAGTCAATATATGTGTAAAATTTCATGAGGAAACCATGATTTGAAGTAATAGTATATTATGAACAGTAAAGTAGCTGAACACTCGCTTCGCTCGGGCAGCAAGTCCCTCGTGGGAGTCAATAGCCCTTATTGCTCCCAAGTGCAATGTACAACCTTTTCGCAAAGCAGGCGGAAAGTTATTTGCGTTTAATCCCTGATTTCAGGGTCGAAAAAATCACACACATCTCTTCTAGAAACTGTAACGCCTATGCTCGTTTGTTTACTTTTTTCTCGATTTGTGACGCTTGCGAGTGATTTGCGGCCCGAGCGAAGCGAGAGCTGCAACACGCAAGCGGGGCTAGCCGGGAATAAAGTAGAAAAACGCGCATGCGCGTGGCAGTTTCTAGGAGGGAGCACCTGTAGCGTTTTATTCCCTGTAGTAAGGGAAATAAACACGATACTTTACGCCAGGGTGTGCTAAAAAAGTTATTTAGTAATTTTAAAAGATTTTGAAGTTAATATTATAATCAATTATTTTATGAATTTTGTATACATATTCTAAAACGTAAATCATACCTATTAGTTTATTCATATTTCATACATAATTTAAAAATTAATACTTTTTAATCTTTATATATGAATAAAATTAGAATTACGTCATAAATTGGTGTGATAATTTTAAATTTTAGCATTAACAATTAATTAAAGAAATCAGTAAATTAAGTTGAAGGAAGCTACGTGCCAATGAATTGGAAGCGGTTTTTTATTTTCAGTATATGATAGTGCTAATTCGAATTAAAAAAAGAATTCAATTACAATTATAATGACAATGATCCGTGCAAAATTTTAAAGAAGTCTTTCAGTCCATAAATCAAAATTCACCGGACAACTTGGTTCTGCAGAGATTGAAAGCATTAAGTGGACTTGCAATGAATGAAAAATCACTTTATTAGAAAATTTGGTAGCAATAAATTGTTAATAATAATATATGATATTTTGTTTTTAAAAGCCTGCCCGCCTTATCATAAGTGTTAGATGTCGAAAAGTCAACAAGGTTTCATTGGACATAGCTATTTTATTAACATACAATGTACTTAAATGTGAGAGTTTCTCATGACAATTCTATCTGGGAATCATAGAGTAAACTGTAGTTGAAGAAAACTCAATTAATGATTCCAAAAACGCTAATGTCGCCTCATCCCTCATAGTCCTCCGTTGCTCATCTTGCTGCGCAAAGCAGTTTCCAAAATAGAAATAACGGTCTTGAGGAAGCGATCAAACGCTGCGGTAAAGAAAAAGCTGCCTTTCCGAATATTTAAGCGCGCATCTGCGATTGAGGCCTGCTTCATTTGTTTCTGTCCCGCGAGAGTAAAAAAGCTCCTTTAAAAATAGTCTAACGCCTCCCCCTCTCTCTCTCCCTCAGACGTTTCTAACGTATATAGAAGGACGCCGCGTGTAGTCGTTTTTTTTTTTCACGAGAGTCGAGCTCACAAAAACGGTCGGGAAAGAAGCGCGCTTACGCGCTCGGGAAGGAAGTGGATCAGTTTTATTCGGCGCTGTAGTGCCACTGGGAACGACGCGTATACTACAGGCGCTCGCTCACTGCTGCCGGGTCAACACGTGTGCGCGTTCCTAGTCGGGGGATGTGTGAGAGAGGGAGAGAGCGAGAAAAACAAGGTGGTCGTGTCAGGAGGAGAGAGCTCAATATAGCGGAAGCCAAGGTGGTTGCAGCCTCCTTCTACGGGCCACTTCCGCCTCTTTTTTCTCGTCTCTTACTCGCAGCATTAGCAGGGCGCAGAAGATGCTACCACTATAGTATATGTGCACATGCACACTCGTACGTGTGCGTACGTACACCTACACTTACATCTACAAATACGCACGAACCCCTGCCATTCAACTCTTCTTCCTCTCTGCACCTCCGCCTCCTCTCCTTTTTCTCTACCTCCTCCTCCTCCTCTTCGTCATTACACACATACACACGTACACGCACACTTTGTTCTTTTTTTTCTCTTTCAATCCTGCTTTTGCTTTTGTTTGCTTGCTTGCATACTTCCACCGGCAAGTGATCACCGCATCGATCCGCTATTGTCGGCTTATACGTGTTCACATATGCAGTGTAGGTATGTACCTTCCGATTCCAATATAGATATTAAACTTGCTTCCGCTGCCTTCTTTTCAGCAGGATCCGTGAGAATCTATAGTTTCTCGTCCCTTCTGCTCTTAAGCTCATAACGAATAATCCTTGGAAAAATATCGTTGCTCTACATATATTTATTCAAGAATATTTCACAAGTTTTCTAATTATATGTAAACGCAAGCTTTCATTTTTGAGGATTAGTGATGCTGCTTTCAACTCCAGTGTTTGAACAGGAACTCGAATAATTAATAATAAAGACATGGTGTATTCATCTGTCTTCACCACTCGCTCACTCGTGCTAGTTGTCGATGTCGCCCAACCAGCGCGATTCATCGAAACAATTTTTATTTTTCCATCCCCTCTACAATTTACATTTGCACGCATATGCGACCTCCCCCTCCCCTCTTACGTCTCAAAACGAATCGAAACGAATAAAAAAATTTTTTTGAAAGACACACGGAATGTGAAAAAAATAGGTACACGCTCAATTTAATGGTATCATTTTTTGGCAAGACTTTTAAGTCAATTTTGGATTGAAAAGAATTGACGGAAATTTCACATTTTTTTCTAAACGACGAAACTTGAAAAGATGATATAATTTTGAAGGCACATCTACAGGACAAAGTTTTTCTTGTTCTTGAAGTCTTTCTGAATGTGAAAAAAAATTATTTACAAGCCCGATTGAAAGGTATACCTTTTTGGCGCTACTTTTAAATCTAAAAATTAAGGAAAATTTCGACTTTTGCTTCCTCATAAAGGAATCTTTGGAACAGTGAAAAAAATTTTCAAGACATAAAATGTTCAAAAAGATATTTTAAGGCGATATATCGATATTCGTTGATTTTGAGAAATTTTTTTTCGTGTCTGTGTGTGTGTGCGCGCGCGTGTGTAAACTGTCTATATACTCTACATCTCGAGAACCATTCGACCGATTTTCGTCGGACAAAGCTTATCCTCTTCGTCTCGAGGAAAAAATACGGTATTCTGACTAATTTAAGTTTTTAATTATTTTCTTTTTTTTGTAACCAAAAAACAATTTTGAATTTTTAGTAGTAGAGAATTAAAGGTGGTTCCGCAACGCATTTATAATCATTAATACCTATATATGTTTTCAAAAAGTTCGGCTTGACACATGTTTGATAAACTTAAAAGAAAGAGCCGAATTTCATCTTTCATAAGCTATGTTTTTCTTTTTAAAGTCTCGTTTTTTTATAAAGTAACCATTACTTCCTGTCACAGTTAGTATAGCGCTCATTTACTCTCATGTAAAAATAACCATTTTCAATAAATTTTTTCTTAAATATTCGGTTGGCAACCTTCATAAAAAAAATTGTAAAATATTTTTTAATTATTAAAGATTGTAAATTAATTTTTTGGTGTTTTAATCCCATT
This sequence comes from Torymus aiolomorphi, assembly GCA_036365515.1. Classification (NCBI taxonomy): domain Eukaryota; kingdom Metazoa; phylum Arthropoda; class Insecta; order Hymenoptera; family Torymidae; genus Torymus; species Torymus aiolomorphi. Next base: position 166,235,876 of record CM070876.1, read on the forward strand.
TTCACGAATATTGGGGAACTACCTTAAAGATATTTTTATTGGAACAAACATCCCCCCTCCACCCACATACACACTCGTATAGGGGCATGAGAAAAGTAGTGCATTTCCATTTCAAACGTGTATTTTCGAGAAATCTATATTGGTTTTATTGACAATATTCATAGAGAAAATTTGGTATGATACCATTAATTATTGTCATGAAAAATTACAAAATGGAAAAATTACAAATGAAAAATTAAAAAAAGAAATAAATACATTAGATTGAGGAAGCTAAGTGCCAATGTATTGGCAGCGGTTTTTCTAAACGACACTTATAAATACTAGCATCTGCATATTTGATCTTTGCATACATAATTATCTACACTGAAATTACTACTTTAAAAATTACAGTTTTCTAAGAAATAATCGTTATTACAATTACAACTTCGCATAATAATTTGCTACTAGCAATAATACAATAAATTTGAAAATATAAAATATCAATCTTTTTTCAATCTTTACATCAGCTTTACGTATTCAATGCATATTGTAATTGAAATAACTAACAAGGAGAGTGCATGCCCTCCGGGAAACGGATTTTTGTGGGCATTGGAGAGTCGATTTCTGGTGTCTAAAAATCAAGCACAGTACTCACATTTCCATCAAATGGGCCCTTTTTCTTGAGATATGGGCAATCTCATCTCAAATATCCGCTTTTTCGTTAACAAGTGATGTCTATTCTATTTACTGTCACATTGCAAGTATTTAAGATACGAAAACGGGGAGAAAAATTATAAAAATAGACAGTAAAAGCTAAGATTTAAGCTCTGATTTGTTTGAAGAATATTGATTTTTCAGAAAATTATAAGCAATCAAAAATAGTGTAAGAAACTGGTTAAAAATTGTCTTCATTTTAAGCGATTAAATGAATTGTATTTTTAACCATATTTTTACGCTATCTTTGATTGCTTATAATTTCCTGAAAAATCAATATTTTCCAAATAAATCAGAGCTTAATTTTTAGCTTTTACTGTCTACTTTTATAATTTTTTTCCCCCTTTTTCGTATCTTAAATACTTGCAATGTGACAGTCAATAGAATAGACATCACTTGTTAACGAAAAAGCGGATATTTGAGATGAGATTGCCCATATCTCAAGAAAAAGGGCTGATTTGAAGGAAATGTGAGTACTGTGCTTCATTTTTAGACACCAGTAATCGACTCTCCAATGCCCACGAAAATCTGTTTTCCGGAGGGTGTGCACTCTCCTTGTAAGTAAATAAAAAACATCTGTCATTCCATTCAATTTTTTTATCTACTAATTATAAGAAAATTATAAAATAAGTCTGAATAAATAAATTCATCTTCGTGAAAATCTTCGTAATTAATACGTTAATTTTCTTCGATTTCAAGAATTACGCCAGGATACACCATTTCTTATTATGAATTACTACAATCCAACTGTATTTTAAATAATTACTGGTAATATTATAGTCCACAAATTTTTATGTAATTGAATAATTGATTGTATTATCAACGAGACTGTAATGATTACAAAAATGTGTCTTATTTTGCTTGAAAAAGGCGTCCGTTGAACTTCGTTAGAAAAAGGTGCCATCTCGAATTTTGTTTGAAAAAAGATGTCATTTCAAATTTTGTTTGACAGTTTTCATTTCAGAAGCACTTTATTTTCCACAGATTTTGTTGTGGTACCCCTGCAATTTACTTTTACTATTGTTAATTGGCGCGATATGCGCGCATACGTTCCGTCTTTTTGTCGTTAAATAAATTCCAGTGGTACCAAAACAAAATTCATGGAAAATAAAGTGCTTCTGAAATGACACCTTAATCAAGGAAAATTTTAAATGGCATCGTCTAGCAAAATTCGAAATAACATTTCTGCAATCATTACAGTCTTGTTGATAGTACAATCAATTATTCAATTACACAAAAATCTTTTGACAATAATATTACCAATAATTATTTAAAAGACAGTTGAATTGTAATAATTTATAATAAGAAATGGTATCCTGGCGTAATTCTCGAAATCGAAGAAAAAGTATTAACTACGAAGATTTTCGCGAGCAAAGGAACCAATTTCTCATGGCCACAAGTAGACGACGTCCAAAAAGTGTTCCCGACTTAAACATTATGTAGAATTGAATCTCTATTGAAATATAAGGGTAATAATGGGAAGCAAAAAACAAATACTTTCCGTCTTAACGATAAGACATATCAATATATGGATGAGGCAGTTAAAAATTGTAAAATTTATGAATTTATTTATTCAGACTTAGTTTATAATTTTCTTATAATTAGTAAATAAAAAAATTGAATAGAATGTCTGATGTTCTTTATTCACCTAGTTATTTCAATTTCAATATGCATTGAATACGCAAAGCTGATGTAAAGATTGAAAAAAGATTGATATTTTATATTTTCAAATATTTATTGAATTATTGCTAGTAGCAAATTATTATGGGAAGTTGTAATTGTAATAACGATTATTTCTTAAAAAACTGTAACTTTTAAAGTAATTTAAGTGTAGATAATTATTTATGCAAAGATCAAATAGGCTGATGCCAGTATTTATAAGTGTCGTCGTTTAGAAAAAAATCGAAATTTTCCTTAATTTTTAGATTTAAAAATAGCGCCAAAATGGTATACCATTCAATCGGGCTTTTAAATAATTTTTTTCACATTTAGAAAAACTTAAAGAACAAGAAAAACTTTGTCCTGTAGATGTGCCTTCAAAATTAAATCATCTTTTCAACTTTCGTCGTTTAGAAAAAAATGGTGAAATTCCTGTGAATTCTTTTCAATCCAAAATTAACTTAAAAATTTCGCCAAAAAATGATACCATTAAATTGAGCATGTACATATTTTTTTTACATTCAGAAAGGCTTAAAGAACATGAAAAACCTTGTCCGATGAGTGTGCCTTCAAAAAATTTTTTTTAATTTTTTCGAGACGTAAGGGGGAAATAATTTTGGGAATAGCTCCTATAGTAATTCTAGTGGTGGGCTCAAAGACTGTGAAGGTCGGTCACACGATCTTGTTTTGATTCTATTGTACTAAGCCAGCGCTCACTGTAAGTTTTAAAAACCAAGTTTGCTCATATACATAGCTCTGGATTAAAGTATATATATAAAATTTTCCTTATACTCTACGATATTGAATTATTTTTAAGTTCTCTAACACTTGTATAAAATTTTAAGTCACTTGTTGAAATAATTTCGAGGCTATTATTTATTTCCCATTCCTTTTGAAAGGCACCAAACTTAGTACTTAATGTTTGAGTCTCACAATCTATATGATTTCTCAGTAAAATTAAGGTTGTAAAAGGAAAGGAAACTAAATACAGTGCAAGTTGAACACAAGTTGGGCTGAATCGATCGCGACCTCTTGGATGTTTTGCATATGGGCCATAGTTAAGCTGAAAAAAAGGAACAACATAGTCATAAATAGGAAGGGAATTAGAGAGGGAAAAAATGAAAGATCGATTTCCCAAGGCCTCGCGTGGCCGGGCTGCGAGAACGGAAGTAGCAGTAGCAGAAAGCAGCAGCAGCCGTCCTCCCGGTTCCCCAGGCCTCAGCTGCCACAGCTTCCCACGCTGCGCGCGCGCGCGCGCGTATGTATATGCCCGCGAGCGCAATTCACCTTCTTACTTCGCGACTACCTGACTAGAGAGAACTCGAAAGTCTGCCGGAGCCTGTGCGTGAGACAACTGTCGCACCCTTGCCAGAAAGTGGAAGTGGAGATTTCTGTGGGAGTCTAATGACGGAATGGCTCGTCGCTTTGGCCAACCGTGCTGCGATTGCCATATGCTATGGTTCTCTGCCATCCCTCTGTTTATTTTGCAAATCTTGCGCCGCTCGCTTTAACCAATGATTCTCACCCTTGATTCAGCAAATTCCACACAGGTTGACAAAAGCATAATTGCATTGGTCAACATTTTATTTTATTATCTTTTAGCCCTGTGCAAGCTTAATAGTACATTATGTAACAAGGGAGTAAAGTTGCAGATTCGTCCCGAATGATCGACTTTACTCCCGTGTTACATACAGTACTTTTTAACACACCCCATCATAAAGTTCGTACTTTATTCCCGCTGAAGTGGGAAAAAAGAGCTACGTTCATTCCCTACCCTCACTCTAGTCCCCAGCGCCACGCAAATTCACCATAAATGTAAAAAATTAGGCTATGTTTCTTTATTCCCGCATATGCGGGAATGTTTTGGCGAAATAGTACATTATGCAACAAGGGGCAAAAATAGCAGATTTTTCTCGCGAGGGCAGTAATCGTCCAAGGGAAAAATCTATATTCGTCCCGTGTTGCATTTAGTATTTTATTCCACTCTCGACTATGACCCTGAGAAGAGGGGCCGATCCGGCGGACGCATTTTTTTTTATATTTTGCTAGGTTGATCTACAAGAATGCGCATGCACCTTGTCCCTTTCCATTCCGCTACATACCGTTGTGCGAGTGGCTGCGCTACTGGGCGGTATTTCGCGAGACTAGTGCACGCATCCAGGTAGAATATTATTGAAAAGCAAATTTAATTTAATACAAAATGTCTGAGTGATTGCATTATGTACATAATGTAAATCAAATCGAAAATATATAAATAAAGATTTTGTTTATTTTGTAATCATAATTTTTTTATTTTTTGAAAAAAAAAACACTATATTTATATTAATTGATTATAAAAAGAATAGTATTGTCTAAAAAAAATTGTAAAACAAAAAAAAAAATGTCAATTTTACTTTCGCCCCGTAAATGCAAAAGTAAAATTTTGTCAAAAAATGAGGTTTACGGAAAATCTTATTTGCGGGGCGAAAGTAAAATTTGCGGGACGAAAGTAAAATGAGCGGGGCGAAAGTGAAATGAAATTTTTTTCTTTTAATTTTTTTTTCAATACTATTCGGTTTATAATATAAAAAATGTGTTGACCCGCTTTTCAGAGTCAAAAGTTGGCCACGGTCGAAAGTGGAATAAAATACTATATGCAACACGGCACGAACGTAGGTTTTCCTCGCGGGTAATTACTGCCCGAGTGAAGCGAGAACGTGCCCTCGGGGAATATATTCTCGCTCGGGCAGTAAACCTACCCCCGGGAACAAAGTATAAGAGGGAATAAACTGCTACTTTTGTCCCACTTTTCGGGCCAATAGTGGCCATTATAGTAGAGTCGAGAATAAAAGCAACTTAAAAATCTTACTCTAGCATTCTAACCTTAGTGGACTTGAGTGAGTAATTAATATTCTCTTTATCACAGTAGGATTTCCACTGTGAGATAAAAAATTTGCTCGAATTAGCCTCGATAATGATTTCATTTTTACAATTATTATTTACGAGCGAAACGTTCCTTTTTAATAAAAGCGCATTAAGAATTGCATTGGTAAATTGAACTTTATGAAACGCCACTTCAGCCTTTGGGCTACTGCACACAAACGAGAAGAAGCTTTACGTGATCTACAGTCTCTATTTTTGGAACCGTACGCCAGAAAGCATATCACGCGTGCGCGTCAAGTTAAACTTAGGTTTACGGAGAAAGTGACGCAACCGTCGCGGAAGCAGGAGAGCCCACTAGATTCATATACTTCATCAAATTATTACATACATCTCTCTCTCTCTCTCTCTCTCTCTCTCTCTCTCTCTCTCTCTCTTTTATAAGCTCACGCGTACTAGAGAATGGAGAATTCGTTCAAGGTTCGAGAATCGCAGTCTAGAAATAGGCCTGTTTTCAGGGGGAGAAAACGAGGATAATAAGAACGTACTGAGAAAAAAAAATTTCAATTCCAAAGAACAGCGCAGTGAGTTGATGGCCAAGTCAGGATAGGGTTGAGTTAATGCATCACGTGTCAGTAAACAGGATAGTCTCTGCTTCCCCCCCCCCCCCCCCCCGCCGTCTTTTTATGTTCTTTTTCAAGCAGCAAATATTCAACTCTAACACAATAAAGACTAGATCCGGCTGACTTTTCGCGGTGCAAATGATTGAATTTTACAAAATTTAACGTGATTAAACCAATTTTACTATAGTTATCATGCAACGAAGAAAATGACTGTAAAATACCAAAATATACCAAAATTTTAAATATCAAATATCTCAAAAAGTAATCGTTCGATCTTGATAAAAATTAGCACACATATTGTCTATATTACACACAAAATTGGCGATGAATTTGGAGCAGATTCATCGAGCCGTTCTCGAGAAATTACGATTTGAAAAAGGTTAACAAAATTTTAACCTGAAATATTTCTGAAATTTATGGACTAATCAGTTAGTCCAAAGAACTCCACCGAGGTATATCCAAAATCTACAAGAAATTTTAAAGCGATTAAATCAATTTTACTCCAGTAATCGTTGGACATTGAAAAATCATTTGTTTCATTTTTCAATTTTTTACGGAAAAACTAGTCAACAGAATAGATTAAAATTTACAGATTATAGCTATTTATATTCTACATTATCATGATTTTTTTTCAAAAAATTTACCACCTAGTTTGGGAGTTACAATCTTAAAAAAAAAAAAAAAAAATACGTTTTTGCTAATAACAAAAGAACCATAATAGCTCACATAACTTTTTTTTTAATATAGGTACTACTATGTTCTTTCAAATGTTATCCATCCGATTCAAATATTTCGATCCTATCATTGAAGAAAAAGCAAAACTCAATTTTGCGAAAATCGAAAATTCACCATAAAAAAAAAAAAAAACGAATCTACGAAAAAAAACGGATTTTTGACCCGCAGACAAAACAAAAATGAGCCGTTCAGTAGAAGGTGCGATCCAGGCGTATACACACACACACTACACAGCACACACACACACACCCACACACACACACACGCACCCACGCATGCACGCACGCAAACACACACATGCACACACGCACCCACGCGCACGCACACGCACACGCATGCACGCACACACGTACATTCATACAAGCATTTTCAAAAACCATGTATTTTGATTCCTAACACCTCAAAAAACAATTATAACATGTTTTTACAACTCAAAAAATTACTACCACAAAGCTGCCTCTAGCAGGAAGCAAAACTGGAATTATCAAAATCAGTATTGTGATAATTAAAAGTTACAAGCATAATATACAGCATTGTATATTAATACGCGTACGTAAGAGTATTTTCGCTAACAGAATTGGATTTTTTCTCGCGCGAAATGTCGTCAGTTGGAATTTTTCGTCCAGGGAGGCCGCAAACTGGCTTTTCTTCGTCTGGGAAAAGTCAAGCTGGATTTTCGTCGTCTGGGAAGGTCAAACTGGCTTTCTTTCGCGGCATAGCCGTTTGTTGGCTTTTATTCGCCTTAGACGCGTTTTTGGCTTTTCTTCGCTTGTAACTCCAAAGTTGGCTTTTTTTCGTACCGTTGGACAAAATGTTTTTAGATGACTCATAAAAACAACCTATATATTTTTTGACCATCTTAAGAATTTTTATAAAAAATATAATAATTAATATGACGGAAAACGATAAAAAATCAGAAAATTTGTTGGTAACTTTTAAATGTATAACACATTTAAAGGTCCACATACCTAAGCGTTTGATTTTAAGCTTTCAGACTATAATAAAATATGACTAGAACAAAAACTTTTTTTTCATGATCCATGGATGCGCATTATTTCATATCGTTGTACCGAAAGGTTAAAATTTTAGAACTTTTTTCCACCATAAATAATAAGAACTCATTTATTGGCTCGTGAAGTCGTAGCGTACCTTAGATAAATTTAAAAATTTGTTTACTTATTGTGGTGGTAAAAACAAATAAAATGAGCAATTGTTGAAAGGTGTGCTTTGATTATTAGAGGAAATATGTACTCTTCATTTTATAATGCTGTTGCGAAAACTTTTTTTTAAACAGACATTTTTTAAATGCACCAACTTAAAAAATAGAATTATTCGCTATAAATCATTGTTCCCTCTTCAAAATTTGTGCAAAAAACTATCTTTAAGTTGATAAAGGTAATCACCTTTTTTATACTACAGTCCCTGGTAGAAAATAACCCAATCAAAATGGCTTAACTGCAACGGTTGGCTAATCTTTTTGGCCAACGAATAACAAAAATATTGACGAACGATGGGCCAGTGGATGGTGAACTATCGATAATTAAAAGCATCGAATGCGTGGACTAGATCTTTGGGGTGGCCGATGATGGACTCTAGGTGGTGCGCTCCGTAGTTTTATGCGTTAAGATCTCAGGGTGAATCTAATACGTGGCCCACGTGTTCGAGGTAGCCGATGACGATGTCTAGGTGGTGCACTCCGTAGTTTTTTGCATCTAGGTGTCGGAATGCATTCCATGTGTAATCTAAGTGGTCTGGATAGCCGATGACGGAGTCTAGGTGGTGCACACCGTCGGTTTGTGGCTCTAGGTGTTGGAACTTATCGAATGCATCGTCTAGGTGTTCCGGGTAGCCGATGATGATGTCTAGGTGGTGCACTCCGTAGTTTTTTTGCATCTAGGTGTTGGAACACATCGAATGCGTGGTCTAGGTCTTTGGGAGAGCTGATCATGATGTTTAGTTGGTGCGCTCACTAGTTTTTTTGCATCTAGGTGTTGGAACGCATCGCAAACGTGGTGGACGAGGAAAACTACGGAGCGCATTACCTAGACACCGTCATCGGCTACCCCGATCACCTAGACCACGCATGGAATGCATTCCGACACGTAGACACAAAAAACTACGGACCGCACCATCTAGACATCGTCATCGGCTACCCCGAACACCTGGGCCACGTATTCGATGAGATCCAATACCTACAGCCAAGAACCTACAGTGCGCACCACCTAGACTCCGTAATCGGCTACCCCAAAGACCTAGACCACGCATTGGATGTGTTCCAACACCTAGATGCAAAAAACTACGGCGCGCACCACCTAAACTTCGTCATCGGCCACCATTTACGAAGCTAATGAGCCATTTATTTGTATCAAGAAATCACTTTTCTCATTATAGCATTCATTGGCCAACTGCAAGGCTTATTCCATGATGAAATAAGCGATAATTATTACCAACCGTTAGTTAAACAGTTGGCCAAACCTTTGCGATTTAGTGAACGGATGGTGAACGGTTGGTTACCATTTCTACCAGGGATATATCAAATTTAAAACGATTAATTTATTAGCTGTCATAAATACTATTATACTATATAGATAAGGATATGATTTTTCTAGATGATTGTTGAAGTCCCGGGGAAAAATTTATAAATGATTGTATATTATCATTGATGGTTATATAATATTATAAGTGTGCCTGAATTTTTTTTAGATTTTTTCATGCATGCATTTTTAATCTATAGAGAGCGAGGATGCTATTTTTAGAAATTTTAGCCTTTTTAGTCTATTTTTTTTTAGTCTTTTTATCTTTTTAGTCTATTTAATATCTTATATTTTTTCTACTTCAATAACACTCTTTGATGTTTTACATTATTACTTTTATGAATTTTTTATCTCTTAAAACTAAAAATGAAAGAATTTTGTTATTAAAATTGGCATTATAAAATTATAATAGATAGAAAAAGAAAAAGTTTAAGATAAAATATTCAAAGAAGAAAAAAAAATCAAATTTTCTATTAAGCATTATTCTTTATCAAAAAGGGAAAATCATTGATTTTGTTTTTTTTTTTTTATTTTAAAAAACCTAAACCTTAAATGTGGTAAAGGTGCTCATCGATTTTCAGACTTTCAGTTTTTTATAGTGAAAAGATAAAGGTTTGTGAGATTTCCCCATATAAATGCTCTAGGTATATTAGTTAAGGACGCCGACAAAAAAAATCATGTCTGAATTCGGCGTGAGAAACGTGTTTTCTGGCGTATCTTGATGCGCTGAATCTAAATCTGAAGTCAAAATACGGGGTTTTCCAGGCCGATATTTGTTACCTACCGTTTTATTATCAGGAAACGTTGGGAACCAGGGAAAGGCCCACCCAAATGAGATTATCTCAACGCTTTTCATTAGTGTGTTAGACCTTCGTAGTTTTAGATATTTAGTAGGTAAGAAAAATGGACATCATACGAACCACTTTGATAGACGACTAAAGTTTATTAAAAAGTCAACGTTTTGGGAGAATTGTTAACTCCCCTCTTCAGACCTACAGAGCGTCAAAAAACATTTTTTATAAATTAGAAAACGGTAAAATTTTTCAGTAAAAATACGACGAAAATAAGAAAACTAGTATTATATTACCAATGGTATTCCTGCATTAAATTATTTCCGCCATGATGATTAAACACGCTCCCCTAACTCCAAAGGTCACGTATCCATATTCCTATGACTATAAATATGTGCTTTTAACCTTTAGAGGGCTGGGATTTTGAGAGGGAAATTCACCTTAAAAAATTGGGAAAAAAGGTATCTTATATCATTGATTGAACGTAGACTAAGTGTCGATAAGGGGGTGTGCCATTTTAGTGGTTTTCCGGCCCTCTAAAGGTTAAAGTAGATAAGCTGTATGATACAAATTAGACGCTATACTGAAAAAGCATGCAACGGAAAATCTCTAATACTGGACTGTTTTCATACAGCACCTAAGCATGTTTTGATTAGCTCTCTTCGTTTGACGTACGTACATAAGCCCTTTCTAGACTTGTTTTCCGCCATTAATTTCAGTACGCTCAAGCACGTGTGTGTGCGTGCATGCGGGCGGGCGTGCGTGCGCGCGTACATGTGTGTGGCTTAGTGTGCGTGTGTCCGTGTGTATAAAGTTAATCGAAAATAGTAATTGAGAGTAAATAATAAGCAGCATATGGTATAAATAATGAAATTTCTTTTCCGAATATTCAGATTTATTGTTCTATTGTTCGTTTGGCTTTCCTGTTTCAAGATACCGCAGCAATATTGGGAGAATACCGGTATAATTTGTCTTACTCGAGAAACCAGATGCATCAGAGTTTTGTTCGATTCCATTTGATTCTGATTTATAATTACAATTATCGAAATTATCAGTTCTGAAATAAGTTATAATCCTGTTATTTCTTATATGGGAAGAATTCATCGAAAAAAGAGGGAAGTGTTTCTAAAGAATTTTCGCTGCACGGCGAATGACGAATAATCCTGCGAGACGCGCGCAGCAATATGGTGTGTCGATGTGAAAGCGTAATGTGAGTGCTCTTTTTATTGTGCCAACTTCGACGGATGTGGTATCTCAAACCCTCAGCGTTTGAGCTAATCGGATTTTCGTCAGTTTAACCACGCTTAATCATGTTTATCGCTCCAACGACATTTGAACACGAGGGCGACGACACCCAACTGTCTCGATTCTTCCGATTTCTAAAGAAAATACTATTGAGTTTAATTAATCATGTCTGCATGAATGGCGCATGTTGCTCGACACTTGTGTTTGCACGTGCGTTTCCCAATGAAGGGGGTAGAACCGCCTGCGGAGCTAAATGGAACATATTTAATTAATCCTTCACGATATCTATTATACCCATAGAAAGGGCCTAACTAATGTTTTAAACTTTCTTACTCTTTATTTTAATTCAAAAATATATCGCACGTGAAAAATCAATCATGAGATATTCTATGCACGATATGTAGTTAAATAAGCCTATTTCCTTTCTTCCTTGTTGGATCCCCATACAGGCCATAACTCAACTATAATCCCTTCATATTGAATACTGATTAAGATAATTAATTTTTGTTTCTTTTTATATTCAATGAAAATAATATTTTTTAATAACTTTTCATCGTTAAATAAAATTCTGAAATTTTTTACCAACTTTCTCATGTTAACTTCAAGAACTTTTAATTTTAAAATTAATAATAGTAAATAAGTACTGAAACATATTTCTTTATTTAAGAACCCCATCCTCATCTAATTTTTAAAGAGAGTTGAAGTTTTTCAACCTTTCAAAGATTTTTCTAAAAGTTGTAGTAAATTAAATTTTCTTATGAGTGAATAATTATCCCACTAACAAGAGGAGTCAAGGTCTCCGATTTCGAAATTTTGAAAAATGGCTCCTCTTATCATATAAAGAGACTATTTAATTATCTATATTCAATTTATATATACTGGTATTCGCGCATTTGCCGGGGTAAATTGAAACTTCTACACCGAGTGCCATGAAACGCACTCGATATAGCTACCGCGCAAGTTTAAGGTTGTGTTGGCTATACAATCCACGTCAAAGTTAGTCCATTACTTAAAATATCAATAATTTACTATGAACGCTTTTTACTTAGTTTGTCGCGTTGCATTTCCACTCTAGCTCTTCTATAGTTGCAGCTACTGCCACCATGGCCACGTCATCTTTAGGTAGGTTGAGCCGCAGCAACCCGTCGTAATGTATGTTCCATATCGTAGGACCACCTACGGATCCTTGAGCGACTCCTGTCATGATCTCTACTTGTATGGTGCCACCTTCCGTTTCCACAATCAATGTCCTGTCCTCTAGGTAGCTAGAGACTCTCATAAGATATTCAGGGAGCCTCCACTTAAGAGCTTGATATATATGTTCCCAGTTGGCCGTGTTGAAGGCGTTTTTTACGTCGAGTATTACAACGGCATAGAAGCCTCCCGGCTTCGGAAGTAATGGAAGTAAGGAACGCAAGATTAGAAAATTAAGCCCACTCGAATATAACAAAAATCCTAATATCACACAATCAGATAACAGATGTAAGTTTTACACAGCAATAAATATTATTTACATTAAATTCCTAAACTTTGGTTTTCCTTAACAGTAATATGGACAAAGCCAGTGGTTTTACTTTTAATTCATACGTATGACAACCAATCAAAAACAGCAAAATATTCTAACATTTCAAATAATGAATTGTGGAAAAAAATATCAAAACTATGATGGGTGTATAGAGTGTACAGCCGAAAAATGACGGAAAAAATTTAGCTACTTAAAAAATCAATACCCTGGTAGAAAATAAACCAACTCGGATGGCTTATCTACTAACTGTTGGCCAATAATTTAGGCCAACGAATAAGAAAAATATTGACCAACGGTTAACCAACGGTTGGTGGGCTATCAATTAATAATAAAACATTGAGTAACTCATAAAACAATAATAGAAATTAATAAGAAATATAGATATGTAAAAAGATTTTGATACATAAACAATAATAAAAATTATTGTAATGCATTAAAAAAATATTTGATTGAAGTTGGGAGTAAATTTATTTGAAGGTTAAGTAGACAGCGTAGCACGTGGGCTATGCTCTGAAATTACTGTCCGCATCCCGCTTTCCGCAAGACAAGCACACATGCACAATATAAATACACACATATTACATACACACAAGTGCGATCGCAGGTTCATGTGTTATGTATAGGTAAAAGTATTTAACTGCGCAGACTCATACGAGTCACGTGACGGGATTGCCGGGATCGCGTGGTTTTGCTTCACTGTAAAGGTCAGATGGTAACGGAGCACCGTGTAGAAAACGAAGCAATACGAGTACGAAGAATTTATGTAGGATACTTTCAAATTTTAAATGTAGAATACCTTTTATGTAGGATTCTTTCACATTTTAAATATAGGATATTTTTAAATTTTAAAAAATGTAAGTATCCACCTGTACATGTCCTGACTTACGTCAAAAAGTCACGCACACTACACATTAACACGCCCTAACCTCAATTTGAACAAACAAAACTATACCCGTTACCGATTTAACCATATTTATCTGAAGAAAAGTACTATTAATATGTGGGTTTTGATTATTCTATGAATAATACAAATTTTGAGAGTTTTATTTAAATAATAAGTTGTGTAAATGATTTTTATTTAAGATTTTTAATATTAAGCATTCATTGACCAAGCGCAAGGGCGATTCCGTGACGAAATAAGCGGTATTTATCGCTAACTGTTGGTTAAACGGTTGGCCAAATCCTTGCGATTTGGCGAACGGATGGCGTACGGTTGGTTACAATTTCTACCAGGGTATAAAAATGCAAAGGACCACAACAGTACAAGTGGAAACAATCGAATGAATTTTGAACATATGAGTGTAAGTTTATTGTTTTTTTTTTATTTGAAAATTATATCTAAAAATGTTTTTTTACTGTTTTTAAGGTTATATAATTATTTATTATTTCCAAGAAATGAATGGCATACTATCAGAAGAAGTTTACATGAAACCAGTCTCTACTGCATCGTCTGAAAAATACTCAAGTAGTAACTCTGATACAGATGTAGTCGCTGAAAAAAGATCTGTAAAAAAAAGCAAAAAAAAGTTATAATGACTTACTTGAAGAATTAATAGAAGAAAAAAAGAAAAATAGAGAGAGAGAAAAGAGCAACAAACAACAAAAAAGATTGATATGGCTAATAAAATGACTGATTTATTAAAATCTTTAGTAGAAAAAGAAAATAAATATTAAGTATTAAGTTATAATATATTGTTTTATTACATTATAATTATTAAATGACATTTATAAGAAACTTGAGATCTCAGTGATTTCAAGAAATGTAGAAAATACTCTAAAACTGTAACTAAAATTCTAATTATATAAAATAAAGTTATCTAAATTATACTATTAATTAATGTAAGCACAAGACTAAATTAAGAAAAGAAGTTCAAAACTTTCAAATGTAATAATTTTGCTTTAATTATCGACAGTAAATAAAATGTTGAAATCTTACTAAATGTATTCTTATTATTGTTACCTATTTAATCTACTTCTAAAAATGTCAATAAATATTAAAATTGTTTTTATAACTGAGTGCGTAAAACTCTACTTTAGATGCCTGTTTAGCGTGCGTAAAGTATCCCCTTTTTCACTAGTGCGTAAAGCGTTTCATTGCGCACTCGTGAAAAAAATCAGGGTATTGTACTACGTACACTGAGAGAATCTTGGGGGCGCTGGTGTACTTCGTAGGTATACAGCTATGTTCCGTGCATTTAGAGTGGCAGCTCTACCGAATTCGGGAACTCTGGTGCCCTAAAATACGGGACAGCGGCTGTCTCATTTTTTCACCATATAAGCAGCGAGTACTGCGAGAAATTGAGAGAGCAGTTGTACCACGGTTCTCGTGCGACAGTGATGCCAAAAAGGGTCGGCTGTTGTTCAAAGTTAGGTTATCAGCTGTCTCAAACCGAGGGAAGAATCTTTGTGTACATTTGGGAAATCAGCGCTAATAGCAAGTACGAGAGACGCCCCAAACTTCTCTCAGTGTATATGCTGAACCGGCATCTAACGTAGAGTTTCACGCGCTCAGTTATAAAAAAAAATAGTAAACTCTCGCTTCGCTCGGGCGACGAGACGAACTGTACCCGTACAAAAATCGCCTACTTTACACACTAGTTGCGTAATGTACTATTTTGCATGTGACCAAAGTTATCCTGAAATGTGTACTAATACGAGTTAAATTTAAGTTTTTATTGCATTAATTTTTAAACTTAATAAGTTTGTTGACAAATAATATCAATTATGTACAACGTATGTAAAATTATAGTTTCACAAACTATTATTATCTACTAGATTTTACTAACTACGAATTTGAAAATTACAACAGAAAAAGCTTTTATTTGAAAAATATACATTGAAATATAATAAAAATAAATAAATAATAAAGTATCGATTTTCACACAATAAGTATGAAAATGTTGCAGTGCACGCAGCAAGTCATAATGAATGAAGGAATTAAGTCAATTCTTAACATAGAGTGCTTCCGCAGCAATCTCCTCCACGTACGTTCGACAACCAAGCGAGCTCTTGAATGAATTTTATTAAAATTAATTTGTCTTTCATTGAGATGACTATTGTTTTTGTAAGGTACTAATACATGTTTTTGTAGAATTGCAAATATCTTGTAATCCAGATAATCTAAAAACGCGTTGGTCATGGACAGAGCCAACTTGTTCACAATAACAATGCTCGAATTTTAATCTGTAATCAGCTAGGGTAACTTCACCAGTGAATGAACGAATAAGGAAATTTCAATTTTTGTTATTTAGTTAAGAGAATTAAAAATGGATTAAAAGCAAGAATCTTTTTTAATTAGTATTTTAAAATCTTCAAACTTTACGTCAGTGACAAAATTTTAGATAAAAAATAAAAGTAGACATTTTGTTGAAAAGAAATTTGCAAATATCTCGTAAAAACCAGTAAATGAACACGTGATCTTCGTATCTAAATACGTTTCGCCAGTGAATGAATACTTTGCCAGTGAATAAACACTCAATAGCGGCGATTTTATGATTTTATTCTTAACAAGATAATTTCTTTTATGCAGAATCTTTATGTAAAATGAAACAAAAATTTTCAAAGATTCGAAAATTATCTTCATGTAATGCAGTTTTTTTTAAACGTACATTATCGCGTCTATTATGCAGAAATCGAATTTTAAAACCCTGCTGAGCCGTCACTACAAAATTGAAGACAAAAAAAAAAAACGCGCCTGAGTTAGAAGGTTTTTGAAACCCTCCGCCGAGTTAGGGGGTTTTTGAAGCAAACGCCGAGTTAGAGAGTTTTCGAAGCAAACGCTGAGTAACATTTTGGTGTGAGACAATTAATGATTTTCATGAAAAATAATTAACATAATAAGTATCAATCAACACATTAGTTTAAGAAAGTAACGTGGCAATGAATTGGCAGTGGTTTCTCCCTAATGCCATTCAGCGTCCGCTTAGGCCGTCTATGAAAGTTTGGTCAGAAAAAATGTATATGAATGTGAAAATGGGATTTGAGAAGACTTCTTTTTTCCGCAGTGTCAGCATATGAGAGAAGTACGCGATTTTACATTAATTTTAGAAAGAATAAAGCGAATTATACCTGATTTACCCTTAAAATTTTTCTAATTCGAAGGATCCTTGACATTTTCATGTTATTAGTATCCAAAATAAGTCGCTGCAACAAAGTAATAAACAAATCTCACTCGGCAGATAACTTATAATTTATACCTTGGGCTCACACACGTACACATGTTGAGGTTTCACACAATCACGAGCAGACAATCCAAGCTGGCACGAATCGCGGCTGCAGCTGCGTCACCTGCGCCAATCTGCGATGTTATAGGAACTACAAGCCGTGTGGCCGCTGGTGCGCCCCGTGGCACATGACCAAAATTATATTCATTTTCATGGATATTAATTAATGTATAGATGGCACAAATTATCACAAAGAACCGACGATGTAAATTAACATATAATAGCGAATTATATGATTTCCATTGAAATATATAGCGCAATTTTAGTGAATTTTAGTTCTATTTCTTTGCAAAATATATGTATGTATATATACATGTGTGCGCGCAATTCCAGCAAGGAGGACAAAGTTATAGCGTCTTATGAATGATAATATGTTTTAATTTTGCCCATCTTGCTGGAATTGCATTCAAAGTTCAAAGGGAGAGACTGCAGAAATGAAATAAATTGCCTCTTTTCTATAGACAAAGAGCTAGTTGGAATATACAGAGGGCTAAAAGACATTAAAAGCAATCTACTTAACGTACTCACGTATAGCTACATAAGTCTAACTAAGAAAGTTTATTAAAAAAGGAGCCATTGTTCATTGTAATGTGTAAATTACATAGGCAGATATAGCTCCATGACGAAGGGGTTGCGCGTATAAGGTCTATCCCCCATCTGTGCCTAATTACAGCTAAATAGCGAAAGAAGGTACGGAGGCCGCATGACGAGTCTCTTCCCCCTATTGTGGAGATGTATGGAAAATGCATCGGCTTTCGAATGCTTGCAATGCGTTAGAGGCGAGGCGAGCGAGACGAGCAGCGTTGTGTGGAAGGAAGAAAAGGGTAAAGGCTTTCGGAAGTAAAGAGGGGAAGGGTAAAAGGTGGCTGACGAAAATTAACGTGTGGCACAGGGGCTGAAGAAGCGTGCGCCGGTGCGCTGTCTTCTTCTCCTTCTTCTTCTTCGCCCCCTCCCCTGTTATGTGGCTGCACGCCTATATATCGAGAAGGGCAGAAGGTGCTTGATGCGCGCAGATGGTGAAAATCTCGGGAACGGGGATAGGGCGAAGGTGTGCGACGATCGCGCCGCATATACCTGCACCCGCGAGGGTAAGAAAGGGAGGGGCAAGCTTTTTTTGGGGCCAAGACGGAGGGGAAGGCAGCTAGCAGCAGCACCTGGTCTCTGTGCGCTCCTGTGTGTTGACGAGGACGACGCGATGCAACAGATGCCGCGCACCTCCCTTCGCACATGTGCCCTAGCTATATACGCGCGTGCGCGCTCGCTGACCAAGCAAGCCGATGCGCATGCGCACGCTTAGCATCCCTCCTCCCTCAGATCACTCTCTATCTCTTTCTTTCTTTCTGCAACGCGTATATATCGTCTCTCTTTTCGACTGTAAACAAGCAGCGTCGCTTTCCCGTGCGCGTGCCGCGCGCATCATTGGCTTCATTGGAGGGGAGGCTCGTGATTGTCGCATCAGGCGGGACACCTGTGGACTGTTATAGGCTCGCGATATCGCAGGCTGCCCTCCTGGCCGATCAGAGGCCTGCCCTAGGAGCTGGGGCAGCTCGCTCTCGCCCAATTCTAAGCACCTGCCTGTACCTGCGCGTTTATCACAGCGCGCGCGAGGCCGGAGGAAAGCAGAGAAATGCAAAAAAAAAAAAAAATTTGGACGGGGAATCGGGGAAAGAAATCTCGGTGCAGCTGCCGCGCCACGCAGATTTTTCGGCCACCGACATCCGGCTCGATCTTCATCTGCCACTCTAGAAAAAAAATACGTTTTTCAATTCTCGCGAGCCCTTCTGCCGCGCGCAGAGGGAGAATTTCGGAGAGTCAGTCGTGAGGCGCGCAGCCTACGAGCAATCTGTTGTTGTCCGCTTCTCCACTCTCTCGCCCTCTTTCTTTCCCTTAGCCGCCAAACTCTGTAAGACGCGTACAACTGACCCATCCTCCCTCTCAGGATTTTGCAGAAACAACACTTTGCTCGCGCCGAAATTGACGAGTTTTCTGACCCGATTTCGATCGATGATGCATCGTCTATCCATAAATAAAGCATCGATCCAATAACTAATTTATTTCCATAAATTTAACTCATAAATTTCATTTTCCATTTAAAACAATGTAAATATAATTAGGAAAAAAATAGCAAATTAGGTTGAAATTTTTTTGTCATCTTTTGAAAAAAAAAATATTTCTGAGCATCGCATACTTTTAAAAACCCTTTACAATACGGATTGCAAAATGACTTTTCTCAACCCACTTCAGTACCCTCTTCTCTTAACAATAATCAAAAACTTAGATTATATATGTAACTCGTGTTTTTTGAAACTTTAAGATTTATACTATTGCACCTTTCCAGTTATTGTGTTTTTTATAACAGCGAATGAAGCAAAAGGATTGTTTGCATGAAGTAAATGGAGCCTCCTTATATTACATTGTGATATCTCAAACTGAGTATAATCGAATTACGTTTTTATTATCACTGTGTAATATCCCCGACAAGTAAAAAGGTTTGCGCGTATGTGCGTGTGTTCGTGTGTACGCATATGTGTCAGAGCGCGTGTTTATACGGGAGTGTGTATGCACGCGTGTGTATATATATGTGTATGTGTGTGTCTTTTTGTGTACGTGTGTATGTTAACCAATGCGTGCGTTAATCAAGAACAAAAAAATGCCTTTTGCTTTTTTTCCTTCGAAGACGCTCCCAGGGGTACTTTCATCATTATAATAATCTCAGAGCTATCTATGACCCATGATTCAAATTCAACGAAAAGCATAAGGTACAGCATGCGTGCATGGAAAGAATCGACCTGACCGCGATTTGAAAAGGCTCCCTTTAGGATTCTTCGGAGTCGTGTCTATACTCTTTGGTCGCCACGGCAGCTGTACCTCCGTCTCTCTCTCTCTCTCTCTCTCTCTCTCTCTCTCTCTCTCACGCTCTTTCTCTCTTCTTCCTCTTATAGTATGTATAGGCTTCTCTTTTTTAAAACTAGAAAAGAAGCGTGTGCGTAGAGTGACTACTGCACCCTACACATTTCCTGCCTTGGGTTCTACCTAAGGCCCATACACGTATAGTTCTTGCCGGCCTTCTTGCCACCTCACTCGACAAAGCGTACACAGGCTATTTTTTTGCATACTTTCCTATTTGCATTTAATTTCAAACTCATGAAACTTTATATAGATTTCAGGTGAACCATAATTTTAGTTCGTCAAAACTAAGATTATGAAAAAAATTTTCTAAATGTGTTATTGTATGTGTTTTCAGTATTAATTTAAGGATTTTTGCATTACAGCCTTCAAAAGGCTTTTACACGCTTTTAAATTCATTCATAATTTATGTGATCAGAGTTAACCTACAATACTAGTACAAAATTGTAAATAGGACAAATAATTATGTTGGGGAATCTCAAGTATATTGTATTTATAAAAGAACTTCAAGGGACCAATAATTATGCACACACAGACATACACACACGCACGCACGCTCATACCAAGTTACACGAAACGTCAAAGAATTTAGATTTTTAATTTACCTTTTTCCAGTTCAATATATAATATGTTATACAAAGATATATTTTAGGTAAGATAAATACATTCTCTGCAACTGGTTGTTAATTTACTAAAATAAGAATAACATCTTATGAGTTAGAGTTTTGTAAAAGAAAAAAAAAACACTTAAAAGCAAGAGATACAAGTAGACACACACACACACACACACACACACACACACACACACACACACACACACACACACACACACACACACACACGCACACGCACGCACGCACGCACGCATGCATAAGTAAAGTAAATGAAACTGTATCCAGTTGTCGCATGCCATAAAAAAATTTATATGTGAACGCTTTATTATTTGCCGACCAGATCTTGTAGCTACCAATGCCGAATCGTTTATTACAATTTACAATTTGTTACAAATAAGAATATTTATTACAGAGCTATAAGCACCTAAAAGGAAGCGAACCCCCCGAGAAAGGGAGAATGAGAGGATATCCGTGGCTACATTGCGCAGCTGTATATCGTCCTTCAAGCAGGTTTTTCTGTCAGCTTGTAAAGGAAATGGAAAAAATATCTTTAGAGACCATGGCGTGAATGGCCCATCGGGCATCGGCTCTTGTTCAAATAACGATAAATCAAATCGCGATAGCTCTCAATTTATTTATATTTACTCTCTTCTTGTGAATTCACCAATGCTATTCACGGACAATGAACATGCCCGCGTGTCGACGCATAGATAAAAATGGATGCCATAATTTACGGAAGCGATGTGTCGAGTTGAAGTGAATGCGATTGAAAAATATACCGAAGTGGTCAATTTTAAGCTCAAAAGTGAGTAAAATGAATCAAGATGTATACACATTTAATGCTGAATCTAATAAACATTCTTTTCGTTGTTTTTTTACATTACATCACCGCAAAATTTTAATTTTCTATGAAAATCGTTGTTAATTTTGTACATATAATTGCAAGTCCTGCCATTTATATTATATGAATGCCACGCGTTTCATATCCACAAACATAATTGTGTTTTTATGTGACATTTTAGTGTAGTTTGATATATTTTATAGGCATATTGTGCTACATACATTAAGGTATAAATAGTTAACGATTAAACGGTCAAGAATAGTATAATAATATACAAATGGTGTAGCCTTTTAAATTTTGGTTTTACGAATCTTACGATTGTTTTTACTGCACACGGAGAGAAAAATCACGGACTTATTCCGTGAGATTTTCATCATGCAACAATTCCATGCATTTTTCTTGCCATATATTCAGATCTTGCGTGGACTAGTTGCATGATAAAGCTCAACGAAGAAAAGCCTGTTCGCGTCCGCGAATATTCCATAAAGCGCTACGGGACGATTGCATGAGCCTGAAGCTAGCGATGTTTGCAAAGAAACGCCCGGAATGGTTCCGTTCGTCTCCTTGGAAACTTCGTCTCCGTTAACAGCTATTCGTATGCACATGAATATTTATTCTTGGATTGATTGTTATATTATTTAGTTAATATATTTTATAAAGATAATAATGGTTTAATTTCATAAGTATCTGAAAAATAATAAAATTGATAAAAACACTATTTATTGTTTATATTTTTATCTAAGTAAATATTTTTAAGAAATGATTTCTGCAAACGAAGAATTTACACATTAATAATATACTCATTAAAAAATGTACTGTTTATTTTAAAATAGTTTTCTTGCGCATTAATTTAACAGTATAGGAAGTACGTATCTATATTATTCAAAACGTGCATCTCTTGCAAAATACATGCCTATGTTTAACGACAGAAGAATTCCATGGAGATCGTCGGAATAATTTCGTGCGGCTCCTTGCAAAAATCGCTAGCTTCAGGTTCAAGCAATTATCCCGTGGTGGCCCTGAAATAAAACCTAACGCTTTATGGAATATGTGCGGACGCGAACAGGCTTTTCTCCGTTGAACTTCACTATGCGATTAGTCCACGTAAGACCCGGAGATACTGCAAGAAAAATGCATATGGAGTCATTGCATGGTGAAAATGTCACGGAACAAGTCCGTGATTTTCCTCTCCGTGGCAGTTGTCACAAAACTTTTTCTGATATTCCGTCAAGAAAGAAGAGAGCACAAAGAAAAGGTATTAGAAAATGTATAAATTGGTCAAAAGACATGGCTTTTGAAAAAAAATCGAATAAAGTTGAAAAGAAAGAAAGAAGGGAGAAATTGCTGGATTAGCTTAAAAAATAAAACGCGCTTAGTTTTAACAGAAGCTGAGAATAGCAGCAGCCAGTTGGTAAGGTGTGTGACCCCCAAAGTATCAGGGAGAGATAGTTGCAGGAGTTCTGGCATCAGAGTTGACATATTTTTCACGGCATTTGACAGTTGTCAGGGCCCCCTTGCAGGTACAATGCTCAGCAAGAGGGAGGGCGAGAGAGACAGAGAGGGAGAGAGAGAGAAAGAAGGTGGCATAGCCAGACAAGCGCACGCGACAAAAGCGTGTTTGGACTGTCGGTGTATCTGTGTATGTGTACGTGTCTGTGTATGTGTGAGTGCGCCAGATGTCGTAGCCTCTCCTCGGGGCTCCGAACTTTGAAGAAAGGTGCATGCAGGAGGTGCGTACGCGCGCGCGTACTTTCACCGCACACAGATTATACCAACATCGCGCGTCCAGCGTCACGGGGCATATACACGTCATCGACACCTGCAAATGCGCCCGAGCGCCTGATTATCGATCCCTAAAAAGACCCTATAGCGCCCTACCACCGCGCTTACGTAACTCTATACTTAATTGAATATATGTAGTATATGCGATCCCCGATTATATATGCATAGCTACATATTATATGATCTGTTACCCCTAAAATTCCTTCGAAAATTTAGAACATTAAAAATCTTATCTTCTGGTCGGTTTTTAGAGCACATCGACCTCCCAAATCTTGAATTAAAGCTTTTGGCACGAAGAAAATGTTGTAAAAATTTGGCGATGGTAGTAAGTGTACTGTTGTTTTTAGATCGATTAAAAAAAAAAATATGTACACAAGAATCATGAAAAATGGACCATATTCGCCCTTTTATAAATTTTCTCTACGCAGCTGTTCTTGTATCATTTTTTATCTTTTTTTTTTATTATTCTAATGAAAAGCAGACATTTTGAACAATCGTCTGCTTTGTAAAGAACTTGTGCTGCAGCCTTTTGAATCTCAAATTTTGGAGTTCCCAACATGTTAAAAGTGTCTGAGATTTCCTCATATTTATATATAGCTATAGCTTTTTACATCGATCTTATTGCTCAAAGCAAGCTCTTTTTCTCTTTCATCGGAACGGACAAGCCAACCAAGATGGTATATGTATCCATTAAATTGTGCATGGCGTGCACGTGCGATACATATGTGTGTGTGTGTGTGTGTGTATGCGTGAATATGTTTGCGCGTGCGAGAGAGCCACTTTTTCCGTTTCACGATCCGGGGGGTGTTAAAATCCCCCTTCCCCTTTCCGTTTGATTCATATTTAGTATAGGTAGAAAATAATTCATCTCTGTCACACTACGAGATTCAGACAATATCGATACTTTTTAAACATCTACATAAGGGTCGTTCCATGTCATATTTACACTAACATTTTTTTTTAAGAATGAAATATTTTTTTATGAATTTTTATAAAAATATACTCGATACGTATATTTTTGTTTTTATTTTAACCTCATAATTTCAGATTAATGATTTTTCGAAATTTTGAGTTATGACAAAGAAGCTTTTTTTGAAACACTTGCGTTTCAATTAATTCTCATTGTAGTATATTCTTTTAAGTGAATAAAAGTTAGAATTTTTCTTAACTTTTCAGAAATTTAAACGAAAACTTATTAAGAATTTTTGCTCTATTAAAATTTTATGAAAAAATGGAAAAAAGTGATTTTTTAATAACTTGGGCATTTTGCTTCCTCAAAGACGAAGCTTTGTTTTATATTCAAATTTAACAAAAAATAATAATCTGTAAAGTTTTAAGAATGTATTGATCCGTTTCTGAAAATAGAACGAGGTTTAGTTTTAAAGTTATAAGCAAATTAAGAGCTCGCCGCAAATTCTTATTTCGTCCAAAATGTAATGGTTCTCTAAAAGGATTGCAACAACGAGACTTAAATCTTACAGACGACGTGATGTAAATGACTGATTTTTTTAAACTTTGACGAAAAAAGCGAACTCAATCAGAGATACAATGCGTAATTCGTAGATACATACAATCAAAAAATTAGACTCTCGATATTGTTCGTAGCAGATTTCGCATGCGGCGCTCTTAATTTGCTTATAACTTTTAAACTAAACCTCGTTCCATTTTGGGAAACAGACGAAAAAATTCTTAAAACTTCACAGATTATTATTTTTCATTATATTTGAATATAAAAAATGCCCAAGTAATTAAAAAATCACGTTTTTCCCTTTTTTCATAAAATTTTAATAGAGCAAAAATTCTTAATAAGTTTTCGTTTAAATTTCTGAAAAGTTAAGAAAAAATTCTAACTTTTACTCACTTAAGGTGGTTCTACGAAGACTCTCAAGTCAATTGAGTATCCATAAATAAAAACTGAAATTGTCTTATTAGACTTGTGTTATTAATATTCATAAAATTCAGTTTTAAAGTGTAACAATTAAATGGTATATTACATAAAAAACAATTTAATTTTACACAAAAAATTGTTTGATGTGCAAGCATATGATTTACGTCGTTAGTCATAGATGTGTTCAAAACGGAAAATATGACGTATATTGACGTAATATTACGTCAACCTAACCTATCTCAGTACTTTTACACAAATTTTCATATTATTAATTATTTCGAAAATTATCATGGTTCCATACATTTTGTATGATATCATTAAAAAGTTAAAGCTTGAACTTTAACCATCTCTTTACTGAACTTCCTCCGCATTCGATTTCGGTATTAATTTTGGAAGTTCACATTTTCAAGAATGTTTTACTCAAAAATGAGCGTGTCAACCTGTATTGAAAAAAATACCAAAAAATTTGACAGCATCTGTAAAATAATATATATTTTTCTTGTAAATGTCCGCATTCAACAACATTTTCATAGAACTACCTTAAAAGAATTTCCAACAATTTGAATTCATTTAAATGCAAGCGTTTCAAAAAAAGCTCCTTTGTCATAACTGAAAATTTCGAAAAATTATTAATCTGAAATTACGAGGTTAAAATAAAAATAAAAATATACGTATCGAGTATTTTTTTATGAAGATTCATAAAAAAAATATTTCAATCTTAAAAAAAATATCAGTGTAAATCTGACATGAAATGACCAATAATAATATTTAGTTGATAAAACATTGAACAAATTTTATAGTTGATTTAGTTCATTTAGGACCTCTTGTTAGGCCGAAAAACGGCGAAAATCATGCATGTATTACAAAAAGCTTTTTTTGGAGAACCACGCGACAGGATGCGCAGAACCCTGATAAATCTCTTTCCTCGTGGAATATCAATTGCTGTAGTTTTTGTACGGCTCGGACAGACGTGTGCAGTCAGCGCTAAGGATTCACGACATTCAACTCTTATCAAGGGGCTTTTTCCGTCGAGACCTCGCAACTCGATAAACTAGAGGTAAAATTGCCGGCAGCTTTTCATTCGACGATTTCAAAAAAAATCTTGGAAATAAAGGAAAGGTACGCGTAAGCAATACTGTGCCACAGGGCAGAGAGGTAAAAAGGTCAGGAATTGCTGGGGCTGGCAGTCGGTGGCGTTCTCTCTTCCTCTCATACAGAGGCAGTCTCTATAATATACCCTAGTTGTCTAGCGCGCACGCATGTTTGGAAGAAGCGATGTATAGCGGCAGATGTTCAGAGTTGGCGCGTGCCCGCTGCCACTTGGCTGCGAGCTCGGGCCATCTGCCACATTTGATCTCTCTCCTTCGTTCTCTCTCTCTCTCTCTCGCACCCTCGAATACAGCGCGCACGCCGCTACTACTCCGCCTCGTCATCGTCGTTTTCTTTTTCTTCCTGTTGTACGCGCCTCACAGACTGGCTGTGATACGGAATCACTAGCGAAAATTTCGGGGCATCACTGTTTCCGGTTGATATTTCACCGCCTGCGCGCTACCTTATACAAGCTCGTCGCGACCCTATACTCGAGCTTCTAAACTTCCCCTTTTTTTGCGCTTTTTCCAGTCTGCCGCTTGCTTTGTCTTGCGGTGGTGCTACAGGTATATAAAACCGCATCTGCATGTGCTGCACTTATTGATTTTAAATTACTAGCCACAGCCGGAAGGAATCTCTGTCTTTTCAATAATTTTCGGCTACTGAGTACAGCTCATGATTATACCTTCTTTTAACTATTATCCCACTTTGCATATTGCTCATTTCCATTCAACCATTGTAATATCCGATTGTATGACGTGTCTGCAATATTGTTCAGCCAGCTTTTTTCTTTTTCTTTTTTCATTGTTTATCGACGCTTTATTTCTGCTCCCCTATTGGTGCTAATCAGCGATGGGGGGTTGCGGTTCGCTTATCAGCAAAGTACATGTAAATATGAATATTTATACTAGTGTACTCGTGTCAATTGTAGGGACCAGATCTTGAACTCGATTCTCTCGATTATTAACAAGGACAGGGTCTAACATGCGGGAAACGGATTTTAGCGGGCATTGGAGAGTCGATTTCTGGTACCTAAAAATGAAGTTCAGTGCTGACAATTTCATCCAATAGGCCCTTTTTCTTAAGATATAGGCAATTTAAGCTCTATTTCGTTAAAAAATGATGTCTCTTCTATTGAGTGTCACATTGCAAATATTTATGATACGAAAATGAGCAAAAAAGATTATAAAAGTAGACAGTAAAAGCTAAAATTTAAGCCCTGATTCTTTGAAAAATATTGATTTTTCAGGAAATTACGAACAATCAAAGATAGCGTACGAAAATGGTTAAAAATTTGTCTTCATTTTAACCGATTAAATGGATCGTATTTTTAAACATTTTCATACGCTATCTTCGATTGCTTGTAACTTCCTGAAAAATCGATATTTTTCAACGAATCAGGGCTTATATTTTAGCTTTTACTGTCTACTTTTTGTATAATCTTTTTTGCTCGTGTTCGTATCATAAATATTTGCAATGTGACACTCAATAGAAGAGACATCATTTTTTAACGAAATAGAGGATATTTGAGATTAACTTGCCAATATATCAAGAAAAAGGACCCATTGGATGAAATTGTCAGCACTGAGCTTTATTTTTAGATACCAGAAATCGACTGTCCAATGCCCGCTAAAATCCGTTTCCCGCAGGTTAGACCCTCTCCTTGTAAGTATAAGTCGTTCGCTATACCAACGAGCCACCGCGGCTCCGCCAGCTATTATAATATTCCTGTAAAATAATCTCCTTATTAAAGGAGTCAGTTAAAAGGGTTGGTATGGCTATACACATAGAAAACGGAAGGAAAAGAATATTTATTGCGAGCGTAATAAGTATCTGGCGCGTGTCCGTTGAATAATTGAGCGGGGTCGTGTGTTTAGCGGGCGCGGTGAAAAAAGTAAAGCCAGCGCGAGGTGAGGGGGATAAAAGGGTGGTGGGCACGCGTGCAGTCATTGGCACGAGGCGCGCAGTGGGTGAGCGCACGCGCCAGGAAGTTGTTTATGCCTGTACTCACATAGAAAGACCTCGCGTGTGCGTGCGTACGCTATGAGCATTCGAAATCAACAGGTGCCCCGTGCGTATAGGTACGTGTACACAGAGGGAGCAAACGCGGGATTGGCTCATGCTTTTTTCCAAAAATTCCTCCTTGCAGTCGTATGTTGCGCGCGTGCACCTCTTTCATTACGGCTACGCACGCACGCCGTGTGTGCGGCAGCCGAGCTATCGTTTTTCGCACCCTGTAAACCGAGGAGCGATCCTGCACTCGCGCTCATTCGTGTTGAAAACTTTGCCCCGTGTAATTGGACCGTCAAAACTCACTCGCGAATTGTTGAAATTGTTTAATCAAAGTTGGGTCATAGAAATCTCGCCGTTTTCGTTTGAAAACTCCTATTAAGCTATGTTTATTATACACATTTTCATTGATACGTTATGAAAGTTGGCTGCCTTTTCATAATTCTCAATCTCCCATTAACTCCAACCTGAAATAGAGCTCTCGTTTATGTATATTTATTTATTTATTATTCCGAAAACTACGTTGCGTCTACTTTTAATTATTTTAATTTGAACTAATAAAAAAAAGCTTATCAAGTACATGACGTACTGCAGAACAAGCACTACGCCCTCAATTGTCTTTGAAAAATTGTCCAAGTCTTTTTATTCTTGCAATGAGAAAAACCGCTGCCAATTCATTGGCACGAGGCTTCCTCAAACTTAATTTACTGATTTCTTTAATTAATTTTTAATGCCAAAATTTAAAATTATTGCATCAGTTTTTGACACAATTCTAATTATATTCATTTATGAAGATTAAAAGGTATTCATTTTTAAGTGATATATAAAATAACACCCATTTCAATGTATATGTAGCACAGGTCGCTCCTTTAGGCTTCTTCTATATAACTTGCCTTCGGAGCGCTCCCGCGCTCCTTGATGAATAAAATGATAGGTATGATTTAATTTCTGAAAAATGAATAAAATAATTGATTGTAATATTAACTTCAAAACCTTTAAAAATTGCTAAATAACCTTTACTTCAAATCATAGTTTTTTGATGAAATTTCACACAAATATTGCCAATATCACATACAAAATTATTTATAAATTCAAAGCTGATACATAAGGCTGTTAAAAAAAAAATTACAATTTAAAAATAAAAGGTCCACAAAATTTAAACATCAAATGTCTCTTGAATTTATCAACAAAACTGTTGCTAAAGTAATTCATACAAAAGAAATATACAAACTCTACATATCTACAAAGTGTCAAAACAATTAAAAAAATTTAACTCAATTCATCGTGCGACAAACAAAATCACTTTTTAAAATACGAAAATTTTCAATGTTAAATATCTCCAAAAATAACCGAATGATCTTGATAAAATTTTGCACACACATTGCTTATATAATATACAAAATTGTCTATAAATTTCAAGATGATACATCAAGCCTTCAACTTCTCAAGAAATTACGATTAAAAAAAAGGTTAACAAAATTTTAACCTTAAATATCTCTGAAATTTATGGACTTTTTCCCAAAAAACTGTCGCGACAGGTATCCAAAATTTCAAAGCGATTAAGAAAATTTTACTCTAGTTATCCAGCAACAAAGAAAATCACTTTTTTTTATAAATTTTTTTTTTTTCTCAAAAAATAATAAAAAAACAAAAATTTTTAAAATTATAGTATTCAATATTCTTTTTAACCAAAAAAATATTCATGTCAATATCTTTTTTTAATTTCGAAATATAAACTATTTACAAAAAATTACGTTTTCATCAATAACTTATGACTAAATATAGCTATCGTCTTTTTTTTTTAATTGTTGAGAATTTTATCCGGCATAGAGTGAATTCATAATATATAAACAATATTAGTTCTAAATATTAAAAAAATCGAAAATTAAAATTTGTAAAATTGAAAAATCGCTATAAAAAAAATTGATTTTGACAAAAATAGAATATTGACCCCAACTGTGTAAGGAACATCTAAAAAAAGATCCCTGTCTGGTTGAAATCGGTCGAGTAGATCATGGGATATCAGCGTATATGGACGTATATACACACACACACACACACACACACACACACACACACACATACACATCCATACGGACATTTTCTAAAAATAGTGTATTTGGATTCCAAATATGCTAAACAACACTCCTAAGACATTTTCTCAAATTTTTTTTATTGTCACAAAGCTTCCTCTAAGACGAAGAAAAAGTGTATGTATATGAAATAATTGTAGCATTGTGATGTGATGCAACGACGAACGTGTGTGTGTATGTGCGTGTGTGTAGTTGGAGGAGTCATAAGGCAGCAGAGGCGCGTGGCATCATACAGAATTGTTCTCCCCCTATCATATCAGCATGAGAGAGACAAGCTCGACGCACATGCGCGCTGCCAAAAGACAAACAGTCTCGAGGCTGCAGCAGCAGCAGCAGCAGCAGCTCTCCCACTGCACTTTACGGACTTTGGAAAAGAGATCGGCCAGGCTGACCACGAGAGCAGCAGAACGCGTCCTTAATTAAGGCGGCAGCAGCAGCCGCCGCCGCAGCAGGACCGAAAGAGAGCGGGCGTGTTCCGCGTAACAAGACTCGAAATAAAAATGTCAGAAAAGCAACAGATGGTTGCGGATGCTGCTGCTGCTGCTGCCGGCAAGCGTGTCTCTTTGTGCCGCTGGCGCGAGCGGGCGCGCACGCCTGGCACGTGCCGTTCCCCCACTCGCGGCGCGTCGCGCGCGCGCAGCGCTACTTATCTCTCCCTCCCCCTACAATGTGCTCCTTCTTCGTGTCATCTTTCGATCGAGATCTGCGGCTGCAGGCGGCATCTCATCCGAAAGGAGCCTGCGCGTAGTATCGGCTTTCGGCGCTCTTTTCTTCCCTCTCTCTCTCTCTCTCTCTCTCTCTCTCTCTCTCTCTCTCTCTCTCTCTCTCTCTCTCTCTCTCTCTCTCTCTCTCTCTCTCTGCCTTTCATGCGAAGCAGCGTGTGTATGTGCATGTGTGCGTGTGTATGTGTAGCTCTGCGCGCGAAAGCTTCCACACAAAAGCGCCATCAAGGTGTGTACCCTTGTGTGCATACCTACTACTTCGGTACCTACACATCCTGGATTATGGGAGAAACGTTTTTCCTCTTCCGTTCGACGCCAGTCTTTGCCAGCCGCTTCTTTGCCAGTTTGTTTATTTACTTAATGTACAAGCCAAGAGGAGGTCGGAAAAGAACCGCGCAAGCGCATGAAGGCGTATCTTAGGAGAAACATCTGGCTTTTTGTGTCAAGCCGAAATATACTATTCAGTAAGAAAAAAAATACGAGATCGATAACAATTCCCGAGTCGTACACAAATATATTGGTGTTGGCACGATAATTAGTCGCCGCTCGCCTGAGATTTAGTCTTATTTTGTGTCCACCATTCCCATGCTGGACTTCAGTTTTTTCATCATGTTGAGTGCACCCCCGTAAAAAAAAATTGAGATCACAAAAAGATCGCTTTAAGATATGTCTCGATTATGGCCGTTTTTTGTTACTTTTTAAGATGACAAATCTCAACAAATAATCAAGATGATTTTAATATTTTTTTAATCATCGCTACATTCGGCCTTTTAAAGCATTTTTAAGATGGTTTTTAGACATACGAAATTCATTATTTAATATCATTTTAAGATAAATTTGAGATGCTTTTGAAATGAATTTGAGACGAATTCGAGACGAGCTTTCGTACTGAATTTAAAACGATTTTTAGGTTTTTCTAAGATGATGATAAGATTAATTTGAGACAAAGTTTTATGACAACTTTAAGATGTCTGAAAAATTAATTGATTCCAAAATTAAAAAAAAAAATTTTTTAATCAGTTCTTTAAACCCGATTAAGGGGTTTATAGCAAAAGCAAGGCAAGCCTTGAAGTTTAGACTATTGTTAAAGAGTGATTTAAAGGCTGAATCTCTCGGACTTATATACTCTCGGCGTTTCAGTGTGTTTAGGGGTTCCCCGATCGATGCGCCGCGTAGCGTCTAACGACGGTAACAACCGATCGGAAGTAACCGAACTCCAGGTTGTCGTTTGCCGCCGCTAAGCGGCATCGATCGAGGCACCCCTAAACACATTGAAACGCCGACAGTATATAAGTCCGAGAGATTCAGCCTTTAAATCACTCTTAAGATAAATGGGTTTTTACTCCTAGCGAGGTTTTTCCCCATTCTACACTCCACATAGTAGTTCAGCCATACAACCGTTTTTGATCTATAACTTCTGATAGTGTGGAAATGCCCTCACAGGGTAACGCACAACTTCCTCTTTTTGATTTCCTTCTTTAACGGGATGCCGGAGTAACAGAACTAGTTTTTCAAAGTTTTCTCTGTAAAGAATTAACCGACATAGCTGAAATTTTGGGAATCACTTCAAAAGTTGTATATCAAGTGCGGACAACTCTTGGATTTTGGAAAATTGTCATATTTTTTTATTTAGAAAATAAAATATACTACAGTACTTTCATATAATAATACATTAACTGCGGCGTCCCCTTAAGGAGAGGTAACTGGAATCGCCCAGGCTCCTCCTACGTGAATTGATTTCTACGTAAGGGGCTCCTGGACGGTGATCCGGGCAGGCTGTACCTCACTGGTAGGGGGCGACGGAGGGGGCCCCCACCATCTCTTCTTTCTTTCTTTCTTTCTTTTTTTAAATCACTCTTTAACAAGAGTCCAAACTTCAAGGCTTGCCTTGCTTTTGGTATAAACCCCTTAATGGGGTTTAAAGAATCGATTAAAAAAATTTTTAATAAATTTAAAAATTTTCGAATCAATTCATTTATCAGACATCTTAAAGTTGTCATAAAAGTTTGTCTCAAGTTAATCTTATCATCACCTTAAAAAATTTAAAAATCATCTTAAATTCGGTACGAAAGCTCGTCTCGAATTCTTTTCAAATTCATTTCAAAAACATCTCAAATTTATCTTAAAATGATATTAAATAATAAATTTCGTATGTCTGAAAATCATCTTAAAAATGTTTCAAAGACGATTATTAATAAGATATTAAAATCATCTAGATTATTCGTTGAGATTTGTCATCTTAAAAAGTAACAAAAACGGCCATAATTGAGACGTACCTTTAAGCGATCTTTTAATCATCTCAATTTTTTTTACGCGGGCACTGTATCAGTTTAGGAAGGTGCTTTGGCCTTCACATATAACAAATAAAAAAAATATTTTAAAACCTTTTAATAATAAATCGAAAATAATAAACAATATCAAACGTACTAAATAAAAAATAAGCTAACATTAATTTTTAAAACATTTTACCATTAACTCGTTTTTACAAAATTCATTACAACGGTTTTTTATTACGTCAATGCAGAAGACTTGGTCGTATTATTCGTTTAAATACCTTTAAAAAATAAATACATTCTTCGCGTAAAAATGCATATAAAGGCATAACTATTTAGCAAGGAAGATTATGGCTATTATCGTATCATATATAAAATAAATCAAGCTTTTTATTTATTTCATTCATACACTCTGGTGGAAACTGAAAAAAAACTAACCAGTTCTTAGCGAATGTCGGGCTATAAATTGGCTATATTTTTTAATTGCCAGTTATTAACTAATATGTGCCTAGAAACTGGCTAGTTTCTTTTTCGATTTTTCTACTATGGCAGTAGCTTCGAAAAATGAAAATTTCCAGCGAAATCCATGTACTATATCCCGTATAATAATGCATAATATTGTATACTACTACAGTGATTGGTACATCCTTGATTTAAAAAACAGTTAAGTTGTATAATGTTTTCGGAGGAGAAAATCAAGTTACTATCGTTCGTACTGTGTCTTAACTATGTAATGTACGATAAGATCTCAAAATATCAACCCACATTATCTGAACTGAACAAATAAATGAAGCAACTACAGTTTGCTGTATTTAAATTACCCTTCAAAAGAATTTAGTATAATATTTTCTTTAGAAAACATACAAATTAACATATAATATACTGTTTATGTAAATTTTATGGAAACTTTCATACAATAGATATGCAAGAATGTTTGATCTCTGCGAAGAAAATTTTACCATAAGGTCCCAGAATTTTTTTTTTCAAATCTTTCCACAACTTTCTAATGAGATATAATGTTCAAATTTGAAACACGATAGTAAAAGATCGTTATAGATTACTAATTATTATTTATTAATGATAATCAACATTAATGTAAACATGAAAACCACTGGAGCAGAAGTATTATAAATCTAAACTAATATTTTCGCATCATTATTGAAAGTAAGTATATCATTATAAATAAAAAATAATAATTGAAATGTTTCAATAGCATACGTTTTTAAGCGAGGTAAGAAATAGTATTGAATAGAATAAAAACGTAATGAACCTCGCGGCTTTCCCATCAGTTCGCAATGTGACACTGTACAAGGTGCACGTATCTTACAGAAAATAATCAGTGTACCTATATACAGTGGAATAAAAACCACGACTACGCCGCCTCCTTTTAACTGATGCCCTTTTTCGATCAAATCGCAGCTGACGAAAGTTTTTTTGGTAGACCACGAGTTACCAGGACCCAGTTCCCTTTTTCCGCTGACTCTCCAGGCAGAGCGAACCCATAAAACCATAATCCAATTCAACGACCGAACGTGGCAGCAGGAAAGCAAGTAATAGAAGAATGGAAAAGAAGCGCGTAAGGCAGTATCATTACTAGTTTACGCACATAAAGTAGTAATGATGAAGGGGGAGTTGTGATTAGGATTACGTTTACATTTCCACGTGCATATATATCAAATATGGACAGTAGGTATAAGTCTTGTATGAATTACTATGACGATTTCTTTTTAAGTTATGTGAATTCAATTTCTTAGAGAATTTCATTGCATCCCACACACGCACACACGCACACGCACGCACGCACGCGCGCACGCACACGCACGCACGCGGGCGAGCGAGTGATGGTAAATGCAATTAAGCATGCAAAGTAATAAGGTTACCTAATTATAGTCCTTTTTAATATTCTAGAATACATAGCTAGGATTCTTTATTTCTTCTGGGCTTAAATAATGAGATACTATAGTCCTATTGTTCCCGACTAAGTAAACTTACACATTTCAAAGATATAATTTATGAAAACAGATTTTTTCGTATATGCAAAAGCAAGACAATATCATTGCTTTATCTATTGTCATCCTTAATGTTTCAAATTAATATTCCAAAAAATTTAAGAAGGGGTTTAAAAAAGAAAATTAACGGAAGAGGTAGAATATTTTTTCAAATGCCATGCTTATAGACATTTTGGAATCTAAATTTGAAAGCTTAGCTAGAATGGTGATCAAACCCACTACAACATTTTGTTAAATTGTCTGAAAACTGTGTAATTCGCTCAGTATATCAAAATGAGATGAAGTAAACATTAAAATGGCTGTTCTTTTTAAAAAGGAGTTATAAGAATACGTAATAAAGTTTAATCTAAGAGGGATATTGTTCATAAGGATGAAAATTGAACTCCAGCATTAAATAAAGTGCAGAAAAAGCGATTGGGAAGCTTCGCGCGCAGTGATTTTTCGAGCGTACATAGAGGCGCATGCACATATATACACAAGGCAGCGTGAAAGGCGTGAGCTGTTGCATATGTGCGCGTGTATATACATATACACAGGGAAGAAGAGAGGAAGAGGCCGAAGGAAAGGTGCTCGCGCGCTTGGGTGCGCAGTGGTTACAGCACGTGCTCAAATCCCGAGGCGCAGCTGCGCGCGGGCGAGGGAGGGGGAAGGATATTCGCTTCCTCACAACTCCTCCAAATCCGCTCCTCCCTATACACACGTGCCTGTCTGCCTGTGCCTCTGTGTGCGCGTGTGAGAGCTTCGTTAGGGCGCACTTTATGTAGAGCACATGGGCCCTATGCCCACTTCAATCTCCACGAAATCTCGAGCAGCCCCCGCTTCCTCGTTACGCTCCCGCTCTGTTCCTGCTTCCTCTCCTGCGCGCTCACGGCCGTGCATACGAACGAAGAAGGTATAAGAATATTTTTAACGAATGAACACTTAACAAATCTTATGAAAACTGACACCTCCTCGAATAAAGAAAAAAGAAAAACTCGAGAGTATATATAGGTCTTCTCGGTGCCAAACAACTGGACTTTTCCGGACTAAGGAAATCAATTTTTCAATCGTATTCCACTCGGTATCTTTTTTTCTTTCCACAAACTTCGATAAAAGTTGACACAATGAAATCATGCTCTTTTGAAATATGTAAAACGAAAATTGCTAAAGTCCCACAGGCATTTGCCGACAATGTGTTGATATTAGCAATAACGCGTACAAAGTTATGAACCAGTTAATAATTTTAAAGACAAATCCTTGGTAGAAAATAGACCAACTTCGGTGGTTAACATGTTAATCAAATGGAAGCATTTCTACTTAAGACTAACATCGAAATTTAATTAAAACTATTTAAGGTATAAGTTCATCACACAATGTATATAGCTATTCGTATGAATTTTTATTTTTTGTCTTTTTATATTTGATACAACCAGATCAAGTTTATTCGAATGATGGGTGTCTTAAGAAGTAGAAAACATTTTTTTTCATGCAAAATTACGTAGTATTGGCGCTAATATCAACGATTAATTTTACTAACACGTCGCTTCTATAGAAATTTTTTTTTTCATTCAATTGCAACGTACTGCGGCTCATTTTCCTCCTTATGAAATTTGAGGGTAGGGTCGCGGTAACGATATTGTTGTATAACCGATCCGAACGGCGCTAGATCTCATTGTTTATCGAATTTCACGAAAACAATGAGATCTAGCGCCGTTCGGATCGGTTATCCAACAATATTGTTACCGCAACCCTCAAATTTCATAAGGAGGAAAATGAGCCGCAGTACGTAGCAATTGAACGAAAAATAAAAATTTCCATAAAAGCGACGTGTTAGTAAAATTAATCGTTGATATTAGCGCCAACACTACATAATTTTGCATGAAAAAAACAATTTTTTCTACTTCTTAAGACACCCATCATTCGAATAAACTTCATCTGGTTGTATCAAATATAAAAAGACAAAAAATAAAAATTCATACGAATAGCTATATATATTGTGTAATGAACTACCTTAAAACTATCACTATATTTTAAAGCATCTAATAATATAATATGTCCACATGTATAAATAGTTATTCTTCGTCGACAATAGCAACATAATCATGGTGTGACGTTTTTAATTTAAAAATTGACGAATGGTTCGCCAACCGTTGGTTAGCATTTCTACCAGGGATATAACAAACTTATGAATTTGAGGCCTATCCATCAGCGCTTCGAGGCTCACCAAGAGAGCGGGCTTCGCGTATCGAGTATCAATCAACGTCTTCCTCCTCTCTCTCTCTCTCTCTCTGTCCCTCTGTCTCTCCTCACGCAGCGGGAAAACCAGGTGGCAAGTGCCGCGTTTTGCAAGCGCGCGGTCGCGTGGCCGTCGCGCGCTGCTCTCCCGAGGAGATCGAGCACCTCGTGTGTATAGGCATATATAAACGCCAGCACGCGCGTTATTACGAGAAAAGAAGGAAAAAGAAAGCACTGGCGCACGCGAGAAGCCAGAGGCGACGCAGCTGCCGGCTTCTGCTTCTTCTTCTTCTTCCTCTTCTTCTTCTTCTT
This sequence comes from Torymus aiolomorphi, assembly GCA_036365515.1. Classification (NCBI taxonomy): domain Eukaryota; kingdom Metazoa; phylum Arthropoda; class Insecta; order Hymenoptera; family Torymidae; genus Torymus; species Torymus aiolomorphi. The sequence continues at coordinate 166,273,517 of CM070876.1, forward strand.
CTTCTTCTACGCTGCGCCGTGCTTGCTTTGCAAATTTCGATGAAGCTCGATGCCCGAGCGAGCGGCCAAGCGAGCGAGAGAGAGAGAGAGGGCCTCGAAGTGCACTTTGCACCTGGCCCCTGTGTGCCTTCCAGAAAACTCGAGTCGCGCGCACACACACACACACACCTCGCGCCCCATTCGCTTTCGAGCTATCTTGGAAAATCCAAACACACACTCCATCATACACGGCTGCGCTGTGACGCCGTGTGCGATTAGATAAGCGCGACGAAGAAGAGTGCATCGGTTCGAGCACCAATCGCGCACTATTTCCTCAAAAGTGCACACACCTGGGCACAACCGATTCTGCTTACGTTTCTTTTTCTTTTTCTAGATAGACGAATATCAGATAACAATATTAGTCCCGTAGAAGAGTTTTTTTTTAATAAATGATATATACTAATGGTATTTAATTAAAAACTAATATAACAGCTCTTGCACTCTTATAATGCCACTTCCCAGTCCGTGCAAATTAAAATAATCTTTTGTTTAAAAAAACAAATATAGTAAGCTTTAAAAACATTTTCATATTTTCTTGGAACGTTTGTCATGTCATTTAGAAGTGAGCTCTATTATAATCATAATCAAAATAATATAAAACAAAAGTGTAGGATTTATTAAATATAAATAAATGAAAATGAAGTAAATAGCATGAACGAGTAAAGAGTTTTCAAGTACAAATCGCGGAAAAATGTTTTTTTATGAAATTAAGGGAAAAAGAGAAAAAATGGGTTTTCCGAAAAGCACAGCGTGTAAAAGGAAAAAAGGAGGCGAGGGTCAGTCAATTACACAGAGGGCCTCCAAAGTGATTTCGAACTCGATTTTCGTCTCAATTAACGAGTTGCTCGAACGCGCGCGTGTAGCCGTTCCCTCTCCTTCTCTGTCGGAGAAGCGTGCCTCTCGCGTAGGCAGCGCGTGCTCTTTTTTCCCGAAAAGCTGTCGCGCACGCGCCCGAAGACTGAAAGAGTGAGGAAGAAAGAAAGAGGAGAGCGACTTGGAAAGGAAAAGCAGAGATGCCCAAGAGACAGCTGCCGGCTCGGGCTGTAACATCTGGCGGCATCCAAACTTCGAAGCCACGCGCCGCTTCCCCTCCCCTTCTCCTCCTTCTCCCACGTCTTGAGCGCACGCTGTATAAGTGTGCTGTTCGGCTCTCTACCAGTCTCTGTCCATCTGACTCTCCTTCCCCGCCTTTTTCCCTGCACTTATTACTCGACTACCCTTTTCCGAGTGAGTACTTACCGCTTGCTCGCAATCACGACCAAAACACGCCTGCTCGCAGTTCTTATGTTGCATATATCTTACCGACTGTTTTTATTCAGTGCATGAGGCCAAAAGCGTCCAGAATAAAAGCTCTTCTTGCGCACAAATTACTTAAAATCTCAACTCGTACGTGGGAAGGGATTATTATATCCTATCTTTTTTTAGGGCACAAATCTATAAAAGTAGACTACCTTAACTTTGCGATAATTCATACTGATAAGTTGATGATTTTTTGCAATTTTCAATTTACAAGAATACCTCTTGGCTGATAATATAATTTCCAAAATGCTTAAGGCGGCTCATCAGTGAACGAAAACATTGGATATCTGAGCGAAACTTCGAGAGGGTGTCTGTTATTAATTTAAAACAATGCTCCCAAACTTTCACACCCTGTTGCCAGGCAAATTTTTGCAAACGAGCTATTTAAATATTCAGTTTTTAACATTGCTCTTATGGGAGGCAATTGAATATTGCACCGTAAAAGATACGATATGTTTTGAAAAAAAAAACTGGATATCTCGTTCAAAAAGTGGACACCACAAGAAGAAATTATAAGCTTTCTAATGATATAAGAATAGTTGCATATAGAGGTTAATTTGTTTACACGAACGGGGAGTGGTCACATAAACGTAATACATTTAGAGGCCCAAAGCAAATATAATGGTTAAACAAATCTGTCACACGTCCGCGTCCGTCAGAAGTCGATCGTCATCCTTGGTCACTGATATACACGACGAACGCGTTTTGACTGCAGCTTTAATATGTGCAGACAATAGGTTAACAACGTTAATCAATTGATATTTTATGTATATTAATTTATTATTCATTACTAATGAAATATCTGCAGAACTAACATCAAAATTCACAATTTTTATTTAGATATAGTTTTAAAAAATATCGTGCTAGATTTTAGAAAGTTTATTTCCGTCATTATTTTGACTAGTGGTGTCACTGATAGCCTTCAATGAGCACCTTCAATGTACTAATTTGATTTTATCGATAAAAATGAAAATAAGAATTTGTTGACTAGAGTTACACCTCCTACACCTTAGAGACAGCAATAAAACGGAAATTAAGTTGTAGACACAGGCAGAAAACCGTAGTATCAGGCCAACTTTGTTTTGTTCAAATATCCGGCACTATAATGACACAATTCCACTCTTTTTCTCTCCTCATTCTGAATAGGCAGATGGCAAGGCTTTTAGAAAAAGTAAAAAAGGAATGGTTACAAAAAGAGGTGCATATGTGCGGGCTGTGTTTTCGTCTATGAAACGTTATGCCCATATCCGCGATGTGGATGAAAAGGCGCAGTGGGTCAGCTAAACCGTGGCAGGCAGCCTGGCAAGGAAGAAGCAGACTAGAGGAAAAAGAAGAAGTAGAATAAGGAGAGGAGCGCAGCTATGAAAGGGTTCTCCAGCACTGCAAAGAGCCAGCGCTCCGGCCTCCTGCCGCGTGCGCGGTGACGTCGGCGACATATCCGCGAGACAATAGAGCCCTTTTTTTCTAGGGCCTGCATCGACAGATGAAGAAGAAAGACAATGGCAAGGAAGGTACACACGCGCGTATAACGAGATTTTCCTCGAGCCATCGAAAAGAGTAGTCGCACTCTCGAGTGGCCACGGAAGAAGCCAAGAAGGCGAGCAGTGTAGCGCAAGATGCGCCTCAGGAAGCGTAACGACGGCCGGAGAGCCGAGCCTCTCCTGACTTGCGACTTCCGGTCAAGGCCGGAAGTACGCTCGGTGCGCGCCCCGCGCGCTAGCCTTACGCTCCGGCTCCGTGCGCTCCGCCGAGAGCTACGTTCGCCGCCGTTCCCCAGAAATCCTTGAAAATGAACTTGGCCAAGCGACTCGCAGCAACACTACTCCGCTGAGCTATATACATATCTGAGAACGTAAGAAATTTTTATTTCTCCGCTAAGGCTACACATTCGTAATATCGCTCACTCACTCCCCTTATTCCTTCTTTCTATATACATCAAATTTTTCGCGTTTTTTATTGATCCGTCTACGCGTCCTTTTTGTACATAGCTTGCAGCACCGACAACGCCGACATCCCCGTCTTCAGGATCTAAAATATGCATCAATTAGCTATTTTGCCTCAATTCTCTGTCGGATTGAGCACAATTTATGATCTACACTTTTCTCGAGCATACCTTCATGAAATTCTCCAACGAAAGGACATAAATCTTGCCAGCTGTAATAGCGAGCGGCTTCTGACTCCTCTGAATCATGAAAATCAAGTGTCTTATAGAAGCCTGGTCCAAATTAATCCAGGATGACTGGTAAATCGCCTCATCAAGTGACTGGCTCTGCAAAAATTTAATATACCAAAATGACATATTTCTCATCTTTTTCCTACTCCGAGACTATAATCTCCAGTCCAAAGCTGAGTGAATTACTTGGCGCAGACATGGCTAACGGCCAGGGGCGAACGCCCCAGTGCGCACTCGCTTGGCTCGAACTGAGAGAGGGGGGGGGGGGGGGGGAGAAAGAGAGAGAGAGAGGGGGAGAGAGAGAGCTTTTTACATTGTTTACTACCGAAAGTAAAAAGAAATTCTTAAAACCGTACAATAGTTAAAAAACTATTCGTAGTTTGTGCGTTTGCAGGCAATAAAGTCAAGTCGCCAGGTCTCCAAGAGCATAATACGCTTTCTTAAGTCACTAATACTTTCGTAATATTGTATATATTATTAATGTGGAAATAGGGAACAATTGTTCCCGCGATTTCTCGCCAGAAGATATTCACAGCAAAAGCAAACTCAATATAATAAGAACCAAATTAAAACTTTTTCATGCTATTACTAATTTTTACATTATGAGTAAATTTTTATACGATTATTTCGTAAGAAAGTACATCATTATATAAACAATGATGTAGTAGGTTTAAATTTAGCATAAACAATCAAGTTTCACATTTTGTTTCACATAGGGGAGACTTGGGTAAAACCGGATACTTTTTGGAAATTGTTTATTAAAAATAGATAACAAAATAATAACAATATTTAACACTAGAATTGTTTTTAGTTTACATTCAGATAATTGAAAATCAACTTGGTTAACCAAATAAATATTTGTAAAAACTGTTATTAGAAATCTATGAAAGTATCCGATTTTGCCCCGTAAAATAATTGTCGGGGTAAAACCGAATACTTTCATTATTCTTTCCAAAACGAATTTTTGAAGTGGTATTCGACATTCTAGAAATAATACAAAGATGTAAAAACGTTATTTAATGCAGAAATCTTTTATTAAATTAAAAAATCGCTGAAGCCATATTTTCTTCTGACCAGCTTTATTTAAGCTTTTCTGTATCAAAAAACAAATTAATTTTATATATATAATGTATGATTGCATTGGTTAGTATATCTATAGATATGAAGAACAAGATCTTCTGTGTTGTGTTTAGAGCTATATAGATATACTAACCAATGCTAATCTTGTGTGCTATGCTCCATGCCTTTTTTTAACTGTTATGGCCCTAAATGTCTATTATTAGTTTATTTTATCATTACATTAAAAGAAAAGATAAATAAGCTATCCGGTTTTACCCCAACCTAATGTATCCGGTTTTACCCCAAAGTTCGAAAAAAGAGTAATTATTAATTTTTTGCAATTAAAAGTAAAATTGAGAAACGGAATTGCTTCTACTTACTTATTATAACATAAATGATAAGGTTATGTAAGTACTGAAAGAATATGTTGCTTACAGGAAGATTACACGCACTATGTTACGATGAACACGGTCTTGAGAGCTAAGAAATCTTTGACCTCTTCTAAAGTCAACACAAAGCTATTTTTGACATGCCGATCGTATATAAAATGATAATAGGAACATTCTCAAAGAGATACCATGGCTATTATCTAGATCGCACTAGTAGTAACCGAGAAATTGAGAATTCCGGTTTTGCCCCAGTATCCGGTTTTACCCCAGTCTCCCCTACAAACAGAGAGTGGAATAAAATGCCAAGCTAGCCATTCCAAAAAACATCCAAAGAACATTCCAAAGAACAGGTAGAGTCGCTCAAAGCCATTTTGATGACTTGGTTTATTTGGCCTCGCAAGAGACAGATTTAAATCGTTAACATTTCAAGATAATGTCGAAGAAAGACGGTGGAGCAATTACGAAGAGTGAAATTGTTGAGGGTGGGGAAGATTGTAGGAAAAAGGTATGCTGCGGAGCAATGTGGAAAGAAACGGGGTGGGGGCGAGGAGTGTGGCGGCGGTGGTCGCATGCAAAAGGCCGGTGGCCGAGATTTCCGAGGTGTGCCCGTTGCCGTTGCCGCCGCCGCCGCCGCGGCGACGACTTCCTCGCGAGCGTTCGTTATAGATCGTCACGGCTGGCTGCTCCCTCTCTCCCTCTCTGCGGGCCACTCCGAAATAAGAATTAATTACGCCGGCTCTCCGCCCTAGTGCGAATCCCCGGGGTAAAGTATAATACTCGTAATATAGAGAAGTGCGCTCCTTTTCATTCTAATTGCTCAACTCCTTTGGCCCCGATCATCGTTTGATTTTTCTGCTCTACAATTACGCTCGCCCCTTTCATTAGCACCTTGCAAATGAAGAAATTGCGACAGCTTGCGCATACGCACAACGCGCTACGCTATAGCAATAGTCGCTCCGAAAGCCTTGCGAAAGCCAATTCGTAAAAAAGTAGTAGCAGCTTTCTAAAGAGGTCCGCGCGCGCCCATGTTTAATGAATCCGAGCGTAAAAATAAAAGAGAAAAAAAGCGACGCAGCACCTGACGTCGGAGCGCGGGTAGAGTGCTCACCTGTTGATTTCGCCCACGCGGGCAGCCGCGCTTGCTTGCCTTCGGCACCGGGGCCTCTCCTCTTTCGCGCCCCCCTTTGCTTCCTTCTATACCCTGAACTTGATTTTAACTCATTTTATGATCTCACTCGCCATACTGCGGCCTTCTTTACAATTTTCCAATTTTTCAGCCATTTTATTCAAATATAGACGTTTCCGCACGCCTCCTTAATACACCACGACTATGCCTTGCGCTCACTCGCGGCGCTAGAATTCACTCAATAGATTTTACTTTCATTCACAAACATGAAAGAGGAAGTATCATCAAATTATCTAAGTTCGATTTCATGAATACTGATGTGTGTGTATATCTGTGTAAGTGAGTGAGTGCGTGCGTAAATCACGCTTGAAACATACAAGACCGAATCATATTTATTTCGAATGAATGAAGAATTCGAATTTAATAGCTCACCTGCACGATGAGCTCATTTCCCGGCTGGCAATAGAAGAGTATCTGAAAAAGAGTCAGCGGTATACAGGCCAGGTACCTAATGAAGTCAATGTCTCGGTTGTTCAGCGACTGTGGACGATTACATTGTGGCGTAAAATTGAACAAGTTACTCGATAAAGCAGGGGGGGGGGGGTGGAAGGGAATAAAAAAGAAGCAACTCACGACAATCAGTTTGAAGCCATTGACGCAGATCATGAGGCAGCTTACAAGCAGCTGCTGAAAGCTCGTTCCACTGAAGATACACTGTAGCGCCCTAGCGTTCCTTGAAAAAAATAAACGAAAAAAAAGTTCAACGCGCTTCTCATTGATGTCCAATCAACCAATCAAGCTTGATCTTATCGTGTTTGTCTGTGTAGGTGTGTTTGTGTGTGTGTGTATGTGTGTGTGTGCGCGTGCGTCTGTGCGTGCGTGTGTGTGTGAGTGTGTGTGTGTGTGTGTGTGTGTGTGTGTGTGTGTGTGCGTGTGTGTGTACGATTATCCATAAGATTTACCTGATTTCTGCTTGATGTCGTCGGATCAGACTGATCACTCGTTTCCTTTGCACGATGCAGCCATCGTCTTTATCTCGACCGAGGCTCAACAGATCATTCTGCAGAATTCGGAGCTGTGCGCAAAAGTGGTACATGCATACCAGAAATATTGTGTCTGTCGCGTAGTTAGCTATTCCAACTACGGAGCCTGTGATTATCTGCCAAAATTTTATTATTTTCTTCATTCGTATTACTAAATTTTTATATTACCTGTAGTTATGCATGAGGTATTTTGTCAGAGCGATACATTTTTAAAGAGAATTAGAATTTGTTATGAGATAATGATTAATATTCTGAATAGTCAAAAATATACAATGTATAAAATCTCGAAGAAAATGAGGCAAAAAGCTATAACATATTCATTAAACTAGTTTTAAATAAACATATCAAAAACCATTAATTTGTGAAAAAGGTCCTATTTCATGCCTGAGTTGAGAAAAAATAATTTTTGTGTCATAAAATAAAAATATGTCTTAGAATAATAATAAGAGGATAAATTTTTTTCATGTTTTCATATGCGTAACGGCATGTTCTTGTTTGTGCACATAAGGATTGTGCACATATTTATTGTGCACAGATAGCATTGGTACAGATCTATATATATAGATATATGCCAATGTTAAAGTGTGCACAATTAATATGTGCACAATCAGTATGTGCATAAACAAAAACACGTCTGCGTAACAGGGCTCAAAAGAAATTTTATTTTTATAAAATAAAAAATAAAATATACACGGTAAAATTCGGTTAAATTTTAAGCAATGTCTTAAAAACTGGATTAAATCCTTATTAATAAGTCTTTAGACTGAATAAGTCATTTCAGTCCTTAGATTGAAAACGAACTTTAGAATAGAAGTCGAAAGGAAAAATCTTGAACTTTCAAAATATGGGCTTAGTTTTTGCTTATGTAACATGAATTCATCGAGAAAAAAATTTTTGTTTTTGTTTTTTCACATTTGTCCAAACCACGTTTTTATTTTGTGGGCCTGCGTTATTAATAAAGTTTAACCTTTAGAGGGCCGGAAAACCACTAAAATGGCACACCCCCTTATCGACACTTTGTCTACGTTCAATCAATGATATAAGATACCTTTTGTCCCAATTTTTTAAGGTGAATTTCCCTCTCAAAATCCCGGCCCTCTAAAGGTTAAGGGGGCTTCGGTTATATCAAAATTATATAAAAAAAATCGGTGTGTGCATTTAGCGTTTTTTTCAATATATTATTCAGGCCAGATTACACTGTGGTTTTGAACATTTTCTTTTGAAAACCTAACCTTGTGTAAAAGTAGTACTTTACGCACGGAGTGTCGAAATAGTACATTTCGATACAAGCATATTTTTTTTATGGAGTGAGCGAAACTCGGAGAACTATGGTTATGTAGTGGACGACCGTGAAGTTTGTCGCCCAAGCGAAGCGAGCTCGGGCGACAATCACACAAGTCAAGAGCAAGATAAGTAGGTGGGAAGCAGGGCGCGGGAGGCGGCAGTGTATAGAGTATAGAGTATCAGTGGGGGTTACTACGGGGTTAACATGACCTCTCAGATGTTTAGTCGGGTATGATCGTACAATGAACAATATGTTGAGCATTGAACTCATTTTATTAATTAAAACATACGTCTTGATCGATTAAAACCCAAAGTTTTACTCAAAATTAACCATAAACGTTTAAATATCAATATGAACTTTGATGCATGCGGCAATTACTGACATCCTATAAGAACACGGCTTTTAATTATGGCGCCTCGGTTGCGGCGCCCTGTGTTAAAAGATAGGTCACAGTAATTGAGGAGAGCACAGTAAATCCCACATCTACCCTACTCTCTGGGTTTCGCACTCTTTCCACCACGTGGTCGACTCACCAGGTTTCCCGCGCCTTTCACCACGAGTTCGGCGCTCGGTCTGGCGTTCTTCCCACCATGCTTCGATTATTCCGCGTGCGAAGTTAAATGATCAGCGTATGCGCGTACTTCGCGCACGCCGTATGTAAAATATAGACACAGATTAGAGGCAGAGCTGTAGAGACAGAGACATGCAGACAGAGACGTAGAGAGAGAGAGAGAGAGAGAGAGAGAGAGAGAGAGAGAGAGAGAGAGAGAGAGAGAGAGAGAGAGAGAGAGAGAGAGAGAGAGAGAGATTAGAGACAGAAACGTAGAAATAGGAATGTAGAGACAAAGACGTAGAAACAGCCACGTAGAGACAGCCACGTAGGCACGGAGGCGTAGAGACAGAGACGTAGAGACGAAGGCGTAGAGACAGATATTAGAGATAGAGCTGTGGAGACGAACGTAAGGACAGAGACGTAGAGAGAGAGAGATTAGAGAACGTAGAAACAGGGATGTAAAGACAGAGACGTAGAGACAGCTACGTATACACGGAGGCGTAGGGACAAAGGCCTAGAGACGGAGTCGTAGAGACAGAGGCGGAGAGACCGAGACGTAGAGACAGAAAAGTAGAGACAGAGATTAGAGACAGAGCTATAGAGACAGAGGCGTAAAGACAGAGACGTAGAGACAGAGAGAGAGAGAGAAAGAGAGAGAGAGAGAGAGAGAGAGAGAGAGAGAGAGAGAGAGAGAGAGAGAGAGAGAGAGAGAGAGAGAGAGAGAGGGAGAGAGAGAGAGGGAGAGATGGAGAGATTAGAGACAGAAACGTAGAAACAGAAATGTAGAGACAGAGACGTAGAGACAGTCACGTAGGCACGGAGGCGTAGAGATAGAGACGTAGAGACGGAGACGTAGAGACAGGGGCAGAGAGACCGAGGCGTAGAGACAGAAAAGTAGAGACAGAAACGTGGAGACAGACATTAGAGACAGCTGTAGATACAGAGACGTGCAGACAGAGACGTAGAGAGAGAGAGAGATATTAGAGACAGAGACGTGGAGACAGAGATTAGAGATAGAGCTGTAGAGACAGAGACGTGCAGACAGAGACGTAGAGAGAGAGAGAGAGAGAGAGAGATTAGAAAACGTAGAAACAGGGATGTAGAGACAGAGACGTAGAGACAGAGTCCTAGAGACGGAGTCGTAGAGACAGAGACGGAGAGACCGAGACGTAGAGACAGAGAAGTAGAGACAGAAACGTAGAGACAGAAACGTAGAGACAGATTAGAGACAGCTGTGGAGATAGAGACGTAGAGACAGCCACGTAGACACGGAGGCGTAGAGACTGAGACGTAGTGACGGAGACGTAGAGACCGAGGCGTAGAAACAAAGACGTAGAGACGGAGTCGGAGAAACAGAGACAGAAACGTAGAGACAGAGTCAGAGAGACAGAAACGTAGAGACATGCGCGTAGAGACAGAGACGTAGAGACGGAGTCGGAGAAACAGAGGCAGAAACGTAGGGACAGAGTTAGAGAGACAGAAACGTAGAGACAGAGACATAGAGAGCGAGAGAGAGAGAGAGAGAGAGAGAGAGAGAGAGAGAGAGAGAGAGAGAGAGAGAGAGAGAGAGAGAGAGAGAGAGATTAGAGACAGAAACGTAGAAACAGGGGTGTAGAGACAGAAACGTAGAAATAGGGATGTAGAGACAGAGACGTAGAAACAGCCACGTAGACACGGTGGTGTAGAGACAGAGACGTAGAGACAGAGACAGAGACGTAGAGACAGAGACGTGGAGACAGAGATGTAGAGACGGAGATGTAGAGAGAGACGTTGAGACCGACACATCGAGGCAGAGATATAGAGACCGAAATAGTATATTGTGTACCAAGGGCGTAAAGTGGCCCTTTTTAGACCGAGTGGGAAGTTTGCAGTACGAGTCGAAGGCGAGCAGCACGAGCCGGAGGCGAGAGCGTCCGCGAGCCGTAGACGAGTACTGCAATCACACGGGGTCAAAAGGCCCACTAAGCCCTTGGTGCACACCATATTTTTTGTGACACAGGTATTGATTTTCGCGTTTTTCCACTTAAAACGGGAAACAACATCAACGAATTTCTGTTACACCATTTACCCACCTGGGAATTGAATGACACTTACATTTTGGTTTCAATTTATTTCAACATATTTAAAATCGGTTATCTATGTTTTCGGCGCAGACGGTGGCGCCATCTCCATGTTTTTCATACCAACTGACCGTTGGATCGTTGCGCTCGAATGCGCTGCTTTTCTTTAGTTCAAAAATATAGTTGAGCGGACGTGTACTAGCGACGTATATAATTCAATAGTATTAGAATAATGTTATAAGAGTAAAGTACTATTTAAATTAGTAATTAGTATTTAGTATTTAAAAGTTTTAATTTTTCCTGAACGATGAGTGAAAGTGATATTGAAGAATACGCGCAGTGCACGCCGCCTGAAATTTGTAATCTCGCAGAAATCGTATCGTTGGATTTATTACCAACTAAATCTAAAGTACATTAAAACATGTAATTAGTAAAAGTAAGACACACGGATAAAGAAAAAAAAATAGAAGAACGATTATTGAAAACGGTTACTTTTGCGCCCGCTTCGGCTACTTTTGCGCCCGCTTACCTACTTTTGCGCCCGTTGGTCTAAAATCGTTCACTTTTGGCCCTACTTTTAGGTTTAAAAAACGCGAAAATCGTGCCTGTGTTACAAAAAACTATTTTCACCATACCCTAGCCGGAAGTACCACTTTCACTCCCAGCTCAAAGATGCGAATGTGGTATTGTCGGCACATGGATGTTGAAAAATAGTATACGCACCACGGGAGGAAAATTGGTAAGTTTTTTCCTCCGAAGATGTGTAATTCCTTAGGTATTATAGACTACTTATTAAAGTTCATGCTTAATTGAAAAATGATATTTCTTTGAAAAAATAGAAACCTACACTAAAGGACCCCGCACACAATGTATGGGAAAAAATCATCCGGTCAAATTGAACGAAACTTTAGAAAAAGAATTTGGAAAAGAACTTGAGATCCTGAAGAAATCTATCTTTTTCAAAATTCGAGCAAAGCGGGCGGGAGTACCTCCCTAGTATACATATAGTAACCCATGTTATTTACTGTATCTGTTCCCTTTACCTTTTTGCGTGTAACGGACCTAACTTCATATTTATTGTTTTTCTGAGTTGATGAAAAAATCGTATATCTTTTCCGTATATTTTTTCAAATTTTTTTTAGTTTTGCTGCAATAAAATTGTGATTAAAGAAGTGCATTGAAAAAGTGTCTACTTGTCAATATTCAATTTTATTTTGAAAATGCACACTTTACCCAGTAAGTGGCGTGCACCAAAAAGTAATTACGCTTCTAAAAAAAAGAAAAAACAAGTGCAAGTAATGATGGATAAACTAAAAATTGATAGTGGTAGAGGTCCTGAAAAGACAGCGGTGAAAAAGAAACTAAACAGCCCTGTTCACCCTGTTGATGTAAGTGAAAGTGAAGAATTCATTCTGGTTCACATAAGTTTCTTTTGTAATTTCTTAAAAGACACGATTTATAGTGCTTATTCTAAAAAATGTGTTAGTGCTTCAATAACTGAGAGAAATGGATTGTGTGTTATACTGTAAAAATTATCATTGTTTGAATTCTGAACAATTGTCATTGTTCCGTTTAAAAGAATGGTATGAGATATATAACACTTGATGGATATGCAAAAACTTGGACTCTGCTAAATGAACTGGTGCCTTATGGAAAATCTATTTTTATAGAAAAAGAAAAGTGCATGAACCATGTGTAAAAGCGAATGGGTAAAGGACCTCCGAGAACTTGCTACTAAAGAAAAACTTGGTGGAGTCAGATAGAGCGCTTACAGTTTCTAAAATTAATCAGTTGCAGAAATACTGTACAAGAGCAATTGTCAATAATATACATCTTGTGCTACTTATATTATTTAAAAGCATAAGTATACCACAAGGGGGCGCGGAAATATTATTATTATTTTTATTTTTTTCGATGTTTTGAAGGCCCAAGATTACAAATATGACAATTTTATAATGCAAGTACTTTAAAAAGGTAAAATTTTTCTGCCTCATATGTAATAGTATATTGTGTGCCAAGGGCGTAAAGTGGGTCTTTTTAGACTGCACCCCACCGAGTGCGGTGCAGTCTAAAAAGACTGTCTGAAAAGTCACCTTCACTCGAAGGTGAGCTAGCACGAGCCGAAGGCGAGTGCGTTTGCGAACCGAAGACGAGTACTGCAACCACACAAGGTCAAAAAACCCACTTAGTCCTTGGTGCACTCCATATTTTTTGTACCGCAAGTATAGATTTTTGCGTTTTTTCAAAATATCGATGATTTTCTTAAACAATCTTGAAAACTCCATTCAAAAACGACAGCGGGGTCTTTTCGATTGTTTACCACCCGCTACTGCGAGCAGCGGGCGCGCTTTTCAGTTTTTACCGCCCGTTGGTCGACAAGCGGTCGCTTTCGGCTCTATTAATAGGTTCAAAAAACGCGAAAATCGTGCTTGCGGTACAAATAGTAGATTTTCTTACAAGGGGGGAAAATGGAACTTTCGCAGGCACGTGATATGACGACCAAGGCGAAGGCGAGGCCGTCATATCACGTGCATGCAGAAGTTCCATTTAACCCCCGTGTAAGAAATAGTACTTTTCTCTATTCCCGGGCGAAAGTACGTTAGTTAATCAGTCTAGAAAAGTCGAAAATCATCGGCTTTCCTGGTGGTATCAACTCTGCGCAGCCATGTTTTTACTTTCGCCCTATGCTTTGATAGCGTTAGCGACTTCACGTCGTTCTTGTAGTTTGCAGGTTATATTTTTAAATTTTGTTTTACCTGTCGCAATTGGTTTTTCCCGATGCGCGCGTTTATGTGTGTTCAACATTTGGCGGAAACGCGAAACTCGCTACGCTCGTGCTGCAAATGTTGGGCGGGCTTCGAACACACATAAATACGCGCATCGGGAAAAACCAATTGCGACAGGTAAAATAAAATTGAAAAATATAACCTGCAAACTACAAGAAGGACGTGAAGTCGCTAACGCTATCAAAGCATAGGGCGAAAGTAAAAACATGGCTGCGCAGAGTTGATATCACCAGGAAAGACGATGATTTTCGACTTTTCTAGACTGATTAATTAACGTACTTTCGCCCGGGAATAGAGAAAAATACTATTTCTTACACTTAAAATCTACTATTCTCATCTAGTCACACAAAATTTCAATTTTATATTCACAACTTTAAATTGATATTTTATTATTATATTTAGGGCCAACAAATATATCTTGAGTAATTCTTAAATTTATTTATATCTCTAAAACAACTTTTTACAAAAGTAGAATCTTGGCCAGTATGAGTTTGTTTTTCGTATCTCATGAAATTGTCAAAACTGTGTAAAAAAAGCCTTTTTCAACACGTGCATGAAAAAGGTCCTTTTCTTGCATAGAAAAGTGAATAGAAAATCGAGCATTTCGAGCGTCTAGTGAGGCCTCTCGCCACGGCGCGGCGGGAGGAAGAGAACTTAGTCTCCCGTTGTGACGACTCGATATACCCATCCACTTTTCATACAAAAAAGGTCCTATTCCTGCACTTATTAAAAAAAATACTATGTGTAACAAGGGAGCAATTGACTGTTTCAGACTCGGATGATGATTTTGAGCACTCGCATATCACTCGTGCTCAATCATCATCCTCGCTAGAAAAAGTCAACTTTTCTCCCTAGTTGCACAATGTACTATTTATAAAGATTTTTCTAATACCTTATTACCTTCATTTTGAAAATTTATCTCTCCGGAAATCACTTTACTCAATAATCAAATGAAACAAAGCAAATGAAACAAAAGAAAGCATTGAAATAAACTTATAAATATAGTCAAGTAAGCGTAAGTTTATTCAAGTAAAATAAATAAATTTTAATCATAACTAATATCCTAATTTTATACGAAGTTATAAGTATTTTGTATGAAAAATGAAATTGGAAAAATTAAGGGATGCAAATCTTCAGTCAAAGGAGATATAAAAAACAAAGATTTTGGCCCGTATCCTATTAAAAAATATCCAAGGGTTCAGCCTGTAGGTTACAGCAGGGTGAACATTTTAAAATCTTAATATCTTTGGATCAAATGGGCTTACAGACCTCTGGTATCGCCTATTTTATCAAAAATTACATATTTTAATATCAAATTTATGAGACTGATCAACATTTTTATTTTTATAGGTGAATAAAAAAAAAAAAAAATTTAACTGTAGTATCCCCTTAATCCCTGATTTCAGGGTCGAAAACGTCACAACCTCACTCCTAGAAACTGTAACGCCTATGGTCGTGTGTCTATTTTTTTCCGATTAGTGCTGCCTGTAGTGATTTGTGGCTCGAGCGAGGCAGCAAGGAGGGAGCAACACGCAGGCGGCGCTAGCCGGGATAAAAGTAGGGAAACATGCATGCGCGTGGCAGTTTCTAGGAGGGAGTACATGTGGCGTTTTACTCACTGACGTCAGGGAGTAAACACAATACTTTACGCATGGTATGCGAAAAATGTAATTAATCCCAGTCTAGATTGACTCTTAGGAACGAGGAAGGATCAACAATTATCGTTGACCATGTATGCGCAATTTCTGAATACATATATTCCCATTTTTCAATCTCTAAAACAACGTTAAATGTCAAATCATTAAGTAAATTTTTAATACTGAAAACGACAAAGTGCCAAACTTTTAATTTTCATTCGATTTTTAATTTCTAAAGCTTATAATATTCCTGTTATGATTTGTAATCGATCACGAGCATTGAAAATTGTCTATTTATCCTACATAATTTTTTATTGTTGTTTTAATATTAGTCACTTAACTTTTGGCAGGGACTGCACGAGAAATAAACTGCAATAACAAATTATGTAGGATAAATAGTCGATTTTCAATGCTCGCGATCGATTACAAATCACGATAGGAATATTATAAGCTTTAGAAGTTAAAAATCGAATGAAAATTAAAAGTTTGGCACTTTGTCGTTTTCAGTATTAAAAATTTACTTAATGGCTCGGTTTTTGTAACTATAAAAAATAGCAGAACTTTGTCAATTTTTATTCGATATTCAATTTTCAAAGCTTATTATATTCGTATTATACTCCTGAATCACCCACAAAAACTTAAATTTTGTCAATTATCGCATACAATTAATTATTGCAGTTTATCGAATTCACAAACATTTGGCAGAAACCTTATATAGCCAGTACATCCTTAAGCTTTCTCTTTCGGAATAGTATATTACGCATCTATAGGGAGGAAAAAACTTGGACAGTCCACAGCTCGTGTAAATTGACACCCGAGCTGAAGGCGAGGGTGGCAAACATGAGATATGGGTTGGCTAAGTTTTCTGCCGTGGTGCGTATACTATTTTTCCTAGTTTTTCCCTATCTTAAAAAAGTGATGAATGGGAAGGGAAGCCAAAATAAGACGTTTGTGATTGGCTAAGTCCGATCAAAATGAACTTGTGATTAGTGGACGCTGACGTAACTAACGCGAGGCTGCTGTGCTTAAGGGGGTTATCGTGATTTTTTAAAATAGGTTCACTATTTAATCTTTATGTCATAAATTATTAAAATATAATAATGTAAGTACACACGTAAGCACAATAAACTTCAAGTTTTTTTCAGCTTAAACTGTAAACAGTTACATCTTACTTCGTATATATTAATTATTTCATAATGTAAGCCTACACGGAGAGAAAATTTTCAGTAAAAATTACAAAAAGTTCGATAATTTTTACCGAACTTCACGGTACTACGGTAACAGACTGACATTTTTGTAAATTTTACAGAACAATTCGGTAATTTTTCTAAGCACTTACTTTTTACTGAACCGTTCCGTAATTTTTACTCTTTTTTGAGTTATAAATTTTATAGAATATGGTGAATATGGTAATTAAAAAAAATTTATCTATTTATGGGAATAATTTATATTAATCGCACTTATCGCCATTTTAATAGTTGGGAATCCAGTGTTGCTTTCCTTGTGGTGTAAGATAAGATGTAAATATGCACGCCGCTTTTACATAGGAAATTTTTATATCTAAAGTCCTAAACATATCTAACTACTATACTACGCATAACCTAAGTAATGCCTTACATTTCGCAATACGCAAACGCTTACATATGAACTTTAGAAACTCAGCGGACTTATATACTAACTGAGGAAAGTCGTGGTCACTTGCGAGTTTCAATATTCGCCATCTACCGGTTGTGCACGGTAATTCTCGCTGAAATTCAAGAACGCGCATGCGCACAACAGTCAACAGCGCCACCGCGCGTTACGCCAACGAAAACTTCCAAACCTTCTCTTAAAAGTTACTGAACAGTTCGGTAATTTTTACTGAAAATTCTATAAAAAGTATAGAAAGTCAAGTAAATCCGCTCATTTTGGCAGTCTGTTACCACAGTACCGAAAAGTTCAGTAAAAATTGCGGAACTTTTAGTAATTTTTACTGAAATTTTTCTCTCCGTGTAGATGGGTCGTAGCCAAATATTTAAAGAACAAAATGAGACGTTAAACGTTAAAATCGAATGAAAAATAAAAAACCTAAAAATAAAGACCGTTGACGGGGAACGATAGTTACAGAAGGGCTATATAAAAATGACACTATTTTAACAATTTTTTTTCTCGATAATTAGTTTGGCGACTTACATATTTCTTTGTTGTAATTGGGATTTGACATTTGTATATATAGCTAACTAAAATACATACTAAAATATATCTATATAGCTAGCCAAGATGGCGCGAGTTAGCCAGCAGCCCCATTTAAATACACAGGGCTAACCTGCGCCATCTTAGTTAGCTATATGTACGGATGTCAAATCCCAGTAGTTTCTACGTAACTTCGAGAATATAGTCTAATTTTTGTATGATTTTTTAGTATTTTAGAAAAGTCGTTGATGCCACCTTAAGTTTAAAAGTCTGTTTTTACAAAATTTGATTTGCTCTGGCGTTTTTTATTTTCCGATGGATTCAGCTCAATATAGAACTACCCGACCCGTATAATTAGACGAGTATCTGGCCCAAAAATCGTTTGGATCCGTCGAAATTTCGCTGAGATAATCGAGAAACTTGAGTACATACGGAGTACAGATATACATACATTCGAGAAAAAGCTTAAAACGCACTCATTTTGGGTGAAACTAGTTTTTATATATTAAATTGTTAGTTTTTAAAGTCCGACAATTTTCGCTCTGGTAAAATTATAAGGCTCTCCCGAGCAGCGATCGTGCCTAAAAAAGTAGGAAAAATTGCTTTCCGAAAAAAAAGCTTCGCGTCTTTTGACGTTTAACGTTTTAGAGATTAAAGAATGGGAATATATCCTTGCGCGGTACGAAGAAAAGCCAACTTAGAAGAGCCAGGCGAAGAAAAGCCAGTTTCGCGCGAAAAAAGTCAAAGAATGGGCATATTTTTGGCTTTTTTTCGCGCGAAACTAGCTTTTCTTCGTCTGGCTCTTCTAAGTTGGTTTTTCTTCGTACCGCGCGACGATATGTATTAGGAAATTGCGCTTGCATGGTCAACAATAATTATTGATTCATCCTCATTCCTAAAATAGACAATCTAGAATGGGATTGATTCAATTTTAGCGGGAAACTAACTAGGGATTCTTTTGCTTAAAAGAAAAAAGACCATATTTTTAATTAATTTACTTTCGGTGAAGTAACTTTTTGAGGATATAAAAATAGTCTTAATTAAAAAGAGTCATCAAAAATATTTTGGTACTGTAATAAAAATTAATCCATTCAATGAAATAATTTTGAAAATTGAAAAAATAGTATTTTGCTTGGAATTTTAATTCTACTGAATAGAGAACGAAATTTAAAGTAAAAATTGGGTGACGAAAAAAATCAGACAAAAATTGTTGAAGTATTTAACTTTTAAAAATCATATGTCTTAATACATTTTTTGTAACACATGCACGATTTTCGTCGTTTTTCGACCTAAAAAGAGGTTCTAAAGTGACTTTTTTTTACCGATTGGATAAAAAAATACATTCGCGCCCGCCTTGTGCGCCCAGCGGGCGCAAAAAAATCCATTCGCGCCTGCTACTCTAAAATTCCGTAAAATCGCAAAAAATCAATTTAGCCTTGCTTTTTAGATTTAAAAAGCGCCGAATATCAATACATGAGTCACAAAAAATACGGTGTACATCTAGTACTTAGTGGGCCTTTTGACCTCGTGTGTTTGCAGTACTCGTCTTCGGTTCGCAAAACGCACTCACCTTCGGCTGGTGCTAGCTCACCTATGACTCGTACTGCAAACTCCACACTCGGTCTAAAAAGACCCACTTTGCGCCCTAGGTACACAATATACTATTTAATTTTATTCAAAATATTGTCGCATCTTCAAATGTTATTCAATTCTTATTTTTTTGGTCTATTATATTGTTCGGAGAAGAATTCCTATCCGATCGCGGAACTCTACTATGTGTAATAATAGGAAAAGGAAAAATAAAGGTGTGGAAGGATAAGTGCTATGCTAGTAGGCTGCGTGGAAACCAATTAAAAAAAAAATTAAATTCGAATGTTAGAATTTTTCGAACAATTCATAAAGAATAAACGTATTAGAAAAAGGTATTTAAGAAATAAATCTTATACCTGAATAGCGTAGCACATTCCATAAATAATATCCGAGTTTCCGTCAAAGTAGTAACGTCCAAAGAATGGATACTTTCTTTTTCGAACGGGACCCTTCATATCCATTAATGGCATAATAAAGTACAGTATCGCAACGGAAAATACAATAAAAGCATAGTTAGTACTATGGTGTCGAGCCTTGACTGTTAAATGATACATGATATCTTTATTTTGCTGATAATCTGACATTTTCATTACTTGAATCCAATTCGAACGCATAACTTGCAGGATTTCCTTAGAAACATTGAAAATGAAAATAAAGATATTAATAAAATAATACAATTAAAAACACAAAAACTATCATACCTTAAAAATATTCATTGACTTTAAGAAATTGTAAATTTTTATCATAACAGCAAAAATAAAAACGTTTGACATAAAAGTTTCAGTATTTGCATCAATGTCTCCCCATAAAGTGTATATATCGAACCATTGAGGAATTATGACAAAAAATATAAGAATATATATTAAAAAAAGATGAATTTTTCGTGGCAATGTATACAAAAGCATAGTATCATTTCTATAAGGCCATAATCCTATCGATAACAATCCAAGTTTATTCAAATATATGTAATCGTCGAATTTTCTTTCAATATCCAAATCCGTCTCCAACTTCGTTAATCTTGTTACCTTCATTATCAAGAATCTGTGACGCTATTATCGCAATGGTTGCGATACTTTTAAGAGATACTCCAAAGATCCTTTACACTTGCTGGTCTACATGTTACTGCCTCATCCGACATCCATCAGCGGCGTTGATCGATCGGCCTCTTAAAAATTCCCTCTACAACTGTCATTTAATAGTTTCCGCTTATTGTACAATTGCCTACTGATAATAATTAAAGGGATTTCCTTTCGAGAAAAAGAAAGGTAGAAATGCGAAAAACTAGATAATAACTACCACAAGCAGCTAGAAATTAAAAGCCTTGCGCCATAATATCATCAGCCACTTAAGTTCCTATGAGGAAAAGACATTCAAAAGCCTCTTATGTTATTCGTTTCCATTGATCGAGCTGTCTATTCTACTTCTGTGATGAAAAGCAGCTAAATTGCCGTTGCTATACTTTGTAAGAAACGCTCATACTCATTACACCAGTTTGGATGATTGTCGACTATCTGCCGTCTCTCCGTGTATGATTGCACGTCGCGCTCGTCCCAGTCAATTTCTTGAAAACTCGGAGAATTCGCTTTCCTATTCATTGGGAGAGTTACAGCTCTCACATTGATTACTTGATTCAATATTCTAATTTTATCATATTTTTATTTATTATGTATAATGATGAAATTTGTCGTCGTCGGCATTGCCGTTGCCATTGCTGTTGCCCGCAGAAAGTTGTTGCACATTTTTACGATTTTTTAGATTTAATAATAATAAACTAGCAAAAAAAAAACGACAAACAGATACGAGCTACAAGAATAATATGTATCATTATATTCCTTTTGGCGTGGAGATATTTACATGTACAGAATATATTTACAGAATAATAATAATAATAATAATAATAGACACATTAATATTCATTGAAATTTATAAATTTTTTCAAAATATAGCAATCGGAAACAATATCACGAAGTAGTAAATACTACCACTTAGAATCTATATTGGGATTTGACATCGGGAGGACGCCACTTAGTTCACTTTGTTTTGAAATGCTGGCTATCCTGCGCCATTTTTGTTATATAGATATACTGTACTGTGCTTTACACGTAGTTATACTTTTCACCACCGAAAATGTCAAATCCCAATTACTATAATTATAAAAATTTATGTCTTATTACTATATTTTTATAGAAGAAGAAAACTATACTTATGGATAAAAAGTGAAGTTGGAACGGTGACTTTTTAGAACGAGGCAGGCATACACGTGAAGTCTGACAGGAGATCCATGTGATTAAAGTTCCAGCTCGTAATAACTAAATATTCAATTATTCCGCCTTACCTGTTTACGTTGATAAAAATAAAATGCTCTTCGACTTATTTTGTTTTTTATGTTCGTATTTGCTCTGTCGCGTACAATTGTCAAAAGGTACTACTGCTGATACTTAATGCGTTCGTGAATATTTTACACGTAATATCATTGTTTACTAAATACCACTTTGGATCCGTGGTCTTCCAACATTATCAAACTTCGGCAACATAAACTTTTTTAATCAATTATGACGATTTGTTAATCAGTGATAAATAAACTAATAATTGAAGGCATGAGGCATGAATAATTTATGACGAATGTAGGTACTGAAGAATATATTCACGTTCTTGTTACCGTACGAGTCGAAGTCGTCACTGTTCGTAATGTCACTGGCAAACCGAAATGTTTGTTTTATTCAACCATTTTATCAATTTATCTTTTTATCATTCTCACAGTACTGTTTTACTTTCTCTGTTATCTATTTACCTCCATTGTACATGATATCATACAATTATTGTCAATAACTTAGTTATACAATAACAATCCTCTCTTAAAAGAATGATGACGGAAATGTGAATCCAAAATAAAACCTTTGCGATTGGTCAAGTCCGTTTAAAAGGAGCCTGTGATTGGTCGACGATAACGTTAGCTTTTCGCTTAAGGAGGTTCATGTGCGATTCCCTAGTCAAAGCAGTGCTAAATGAAGAGGTTATCTAAAATTTGAAAAAACAACAGTTGTAATGTTATTCATACATTTGAAATAATATAAATAGTCAATGTGTTATAAAAAAAAATCTATTTAACATGAGTAAGCAAACTTTTTTTAACAAAACGTCTATATTTAGAAACAGATATCGTCACCATAAACAACCATTGATAAAACACAGGGATCTTTTCTATTTTTAAATTAACCAATTTTAGTTTTGAAGGTCTCATTTTATTCCTTAATTAATTTCATGGGGACTTGCCGAAGAAAAATTCAAAATTATTCAAAACCCAGAAAGTTATCACCAATTAAAAATAGTATATTACGCATCTAGGGAGAAAAAAAACTTGGACAGTCCACAGCTCGCGTAAATTGCCATCCGAGCCGAAGGCGAGCCATACCCAGGCCGAAAACACCACATTCCCGTTTTTGAGCCGGGCGGGAATGTGGCACTTTCGGCCAGGGTATGGCGAAAAATATATTTTCTTAACCACGTGCGCGAATTTATGAACAACTAGCTATAACTTTCTGAATTTTGAATAATTTTGAATTTTTCCTTTGGCAAGTACCCATGAAATTAATTAAGGAACAAAATGATACCTTCAAAACTAAATAGAAAATATTCCTGTGTTTTATCCATAATTGTTTGTGGTGACGATATCTGCTTCTAAACATTGACATTTTGGTAAAAAAAGTTTTTTTTTCTTTCATTACCGCCACAGCCTATTGGCCCAGCTGGCGGGGGCCTTCCACCACCTTGGTGTGGAAGTAGTGCCCAATCCTATGACCTCACTATTTTTCCCCCTCATATTATCCTACCTATATCTTAACCCTATTTCTTAACCCACCTGGAAGACATTTCCGGTGAGGACATATTTCAGTCTCGCACCGTGTTGGTTAAGCCAACACTCTCTGCCCTCGGAGGGGCATCGGATCCGACTTCCAGGGTAAGCCTCTCCGGAGAAGGTTCATATTTCAGGACCAACTCCCCGCCGGTAAGGCCGGCATTCTCTGCCTAGTGCATCGGATCGGCCTACCTACCTTACGACCTTCCTATTTTCCTAACACTGCTTCGCATTCGCCCAGGTTTGCGCCTGAAAGGCAAGGGAAAATCCGGGATTCCACTTAAAACAGCCGGTGTCTTGGTACTTTACCCGCTGAAAAACAGCTCGAAAAAAAAATCCGAGTGATTTCACCAGGAATCAAACCCACGACCCCTGGTACGACGTTGTTTCCGTGACTAGCATACTAACCACTGAGCCAACGTCGCTCTTAGGTAAAAAAAAGTTATGTTAAGTAGTTAATAGTTAAATAGGCTTAGTCATGTTAAATACACTTTTTTTATAACATATAAAATTAATCATATTACAACTATTGTTTTTTCAAATGTTAGATAAATTCTTCTTTTAACATTGCTTTGACTGGGGAGTCGCGCATGAACCTCCTTAGCTGATTGATCCAAATAAAACCCACAAATTTTGGAATATTTGTATAACAAAAAAGTATTAAAATTTTATCTGTACTTAGTTAAAAATGAAGGACTATGAACACTGTTCTTATTACAGTTAAATTTCTAACCTCCAAATTTTTGTATTGTAGGAATAAACTAAAATAAATACAATTTAAATTTCAATAAAAAATATTGGATAAATTTACAGATGTGAAGGTGGTTCTATGGTGCATTATAGTTTGTGCGCTCAGCGAGAATATAAACTATACCATGCGCATGGTTCTGTTTATAATCTTTAATATCTTTTTAAAAAGGTTGGCTTGACACATATTTCATAAACTTAAAAGAAAGAGCCGAATTTCATCTTTCTTAAACTATCTTTTTCTTTTTGAAGTCCAGTTTTGTTGATGAGTAATACTATTACATTCTGTCGCAGTTGATGTAGCGCTCATTTATTCTCATGTAAAAATAACCATTTACTGGAATTTTCTTGTCAAAAATTATCGTGGCAACCTGGGTCGAAAAAAAATTTTTTTTTTATCTCATGAATAACATATTGTATATCTTTTTGTTACTCGTGTGCAGTGTTTGCCATAACCATAGAACCACCTTAAAAAGTAAAATAAGCTTTAAATTCATAATATTTCAATATTAATTGTATGGACATAATAAAGGTAAAGGAAAAGCGCGCGCAGCGCGCCTGAACTTCCTAGTTAAGTTAATAACTTCGGCACTGCTACGCACAGCCGTTACCGACGATTACAGGAACACATATTTTTTTTTTTTTTTTTTTTTTCATTTAGTTTCAAATTTTGAGAAAATATCTCTTTGATTCGCTACAGATTCAGTAAAGAATTACAGCGTATCAAAGATTTTTTCTTGAAATTAAAAATTGAATGAGAAAAACGGGTCCGCAATCGACCTTAACGCTGAGAGCTCACCCCTTGATAAATAATTTTATTAAACATTCTTCAAGTAACCTAATAATTCTCATATTGGTTTCATCCAAGGTTTATCGAGGGGAAACTAGAGTTGTTGCGTGATTTACTGCGACGCCTAGTAGCTTTAACTATTACGCGTACTTGCACATCCTTAGTTTTTGAACTGACGATTAACAAAAAAAATATTTGTTCATCGCAGGAACTTTATTACGTTACAGCACGTCAGCGGCCACCAAAGTACAATGTTATTATAGGGAGAATATCGACCGACAGTTTGGCAGGAAGCGCAGTCGCCACCTCGGCCGATCACTAAGGTTACGCAGCTTTGGGTGCGGCCACTACTTGGATGGGTGACAGCGTTTTTTCTGCGACTTCCTCGTGTGATCGGTTAGGTGTTGAAATTGCCTTCTTACAAGCTGAGCAGGAGTTGTGGATAAAATACAGTTTCGGTGTCTAAGCCTACGAAATTGTGACCTAGACATCCAATAGTAGATTAGGCACCTAGGGAGTAAAAGTAAAGAATGTCCCAGATCGCATGTAAATTGTCACCCGAGCCTTCGGCTCGGGTGACAATTTACATGCGATCTGAGGCATTCTTTATTTTCTCCCGTGGTGCGTATACTATTTTTCGTTATAGTAAGCGTAAAGTAACTGCTTTGCGCCTGCACAGCAGGGCGTACAGTTATAGGCACTTTACGCATACTATGACGAAAACTGAATTATTCCAATACACCGACCATCCCGGGGCAGGTTTTCCTAATTAGGATTTATCCCACGTGGTTTGCCTATAGGTTTTCCCCGCCCCAGAGGGTTTCCCTGCGCGTGAATGCGGCATAGATGAGGTAGGAAAAAAGAAAGGTACATAGGAAGGTCCATGCTCCACAGGAGAAATTTATAGGTTATGTGTAAAAAATAGGAAATTGAAAAATAAAGGTGTGAAAGATACGCGCTAGGCCAGTAGGCTGCGTGGAAACCACTAATTTTTTTTTTATAGGGAGAATATCGTTGAGATTCAGACTAGGTGATATAGAGGGAGAGGGCGGGGGGGAGAGGGGCGGTATAGTCATAGTACCTGAAGTTTTCATAAAAAAGTGTGTAAACGAAAAAATATATAATTCCAGACATCAGTTGAAAAGGATACAGCAGTCATATCAGTTTATTGTTTCAGGCAGTGTTGATGCATTCGAACGACCTCCTCGACATCTCCTAATGATGCATCGACGCACGCACGTATATATACTTAAAAAGCGGCTTTGTCCCGATGCATCTCCGGCTGCATGCGCAACAATGACCAAAAAGGGCGGCAAAAAGTTTTGAGAGAGTCACGCATGGTTCCCAGTTCAATGCGTGAATTCGCGTTCACTCATGCGGTTCCGCATAGTGGCAAACGGCTCCCAAAGGTCTCCCCCCTCCCTCCTGCCGCCATCGTTTATTATTCCACCTCATGTTCTACTGAAGCTCCAGAGCTCTGCTAGTGCGTTACATCTTTTCATCGACTCGCATGGGGGGCTTTCCATTGCAGTCCGGGATCCGCTCGACATTTAAGAACTGACGCCTGTTATACATACAAGGGGAAAAGGAAAAGTAATGGGAAGAGGTGCCTAATAACTAGAGATACTGTATGATCAAAGAAATACTTTAATTATCTTATTCTTCATCGACAATTAATTCAATGTACATGTATCTCTTTTTCTCTACATATATACAATGTTCGTCACATCCTTCAATTTATTTATATAATACAGACTCGTACATTTTTGCCCGAACTTTCAGGACTCTTAGGATAAAATAAACTCTACGCATGAAGGAGCAGCGAATTCGAGTAAAAAAGTAAAGCTAAACTCTACTCGTATATTGAAAATATATGCTAGGCATTTCGGCATGGAAAACTAAAAAATAAATAATAAATTTCAACAATTTTAATTTGTACTTACAATTTACATGTCATATTATATAAATATGGCATTTTATCACTATTTTTCTTTTCGTTATTGCTATGGGTGTATATACCGCGACTATAAAAAAAACATATAATATACGTATGTAAATATTTAATCTTACATAAATAAAACGGAACGAAAATCAAACTATTAGGAATAACGTACAAGATACGTTATCCCAATGACCACACTTGGTTTAATGCAAAGCGACGTTGATTGATCGAGCTTTGTGTTTTAATATTTACAAGAAAGGGAATATCTCACAGCAAAATCTAACAACTTCTCGAATGTTTTGTATAATATAAAGAATAAATAAGCTTTGAACATATTCAATTAATACTAGTCAATAGTAAAAAGAAATTTGGATCAACATGTGATGTTGATAGTAAAAACAATAAAAACAATAATAGTGTGTCATAATTCGAATAAGAAGTATTACATTTATCTGCGAGCAGTATTAAGAATAAGAAAGCTGGAGAGAAGAGGAGGGGGGGGGGGGTTGAGTTAGGTACCACCGGGATGCACCTGCTGAGTATAGAAACCAAAAGGCCTGGAGGAATCGCTTGGTTTCGCTGGCGAGGCACTGCTGGCCGGAGGTATGGAAATCGTCGCCGGATGATTGCTCGTCACCGACTTCGGTTGGACCCTAATCGGTACTGGTAGCCCCAGCTGACCCGTCGACTTCTTCGTATGGTGCATCGAGTGCTGATGACCCGCCACACGGTAGCCCTGGTTACCAGGCCCGTTGGGCCGGAGCCGCGGCCTGCCCGGGCCCCGCCGTATCCCACTCATCGACTTGAGGCCGCTGCTAGATGACAAAGTCACATGGCTCAGCTGCTGTTGTTGTTGTTGCTGTACTTGATCTTGACTTGCTGTCGGTTCCGCAAGCCCTGCAAGTACAGTTATACGAGGCGACGACTTTAATTTTCGACACTAGAGCCAGCTTCTGCTTAATCAAAGCTTTCGCTCTGCTTAATGATGTTATTAATTGAGAAAAAAGCATTAAGGATCGAAGTTAAGCGATGACGGTCGTACGTCAATTATTTGTGAATACAAATACATTTTGTATAATAATACATAAAAACACAAATAAATGAAAAGAAAAATTTATTTTCCTCATTGGATATTGGCACTAGCAATTTAATTCAATCGAAAGACTATGCTTTTGTGAGTCGTTAATACACACTCATTCATAAATTATGTAATGGGAATTTTTGTGATGACGCATAATATTATATGTACGTGCTTGAGAATTGATGAAATTGTGTGAAATTACTGCGCTGTGCTGTTTTATTATCAATTTCGGAGCTTCAGCAAATATTAGCCAAGATGCCCAGGCTAATTACAGTGAAATTCTCCAGTTTATTCGTCGAGTATGCAGGCTGGCAAGAAAAAAGGAACAAAGGCTTTTCATATCGAGCCAAAGCAAAAGGGAAGATCGAAAGCGTCGAGGATGAAAGGGAGGGGAGGCAGAGGGCAGAGTGCCGTCGAGTAAAATAACGTGTTCGAATACATATACATATACAGATTGTCGGACGGGCGTGCGCCGGTTCGTACGGTACCTAGCCGTGCCTTATCGTGCCGCAGGCTCGCGACGACGGCGAAGCTTTCTTCGATTCCCTTTCTTATCTCCCCCCCCCCCCCCCCCCCCACACCACCCCGTCAACTGGCGCACGCGGAGAATGCAATTTTCATGTCTTGAGCCCTTAACTATACCTCCCTCTCATCTGACTCGAAAGCGAATTCGCTCAGGTCTACGACTCGCGCGGCGCGGAGCGAGCATCGGTTTTCTTTATTTGTACACTCTCCATGGGGAAACGCAATGGCGCACGTACACGTGAAAGAGGTAGCGCGAGAGAGGCCGTGCAAGAGAGCGGAGACAAGTTTCAAAAACTTAAGAAGAGCATCGATCGCAGCTGCCGCTACCACTGCCGGCGTCTCCGTTTCGCACCTGCTATTGCGTGTGTGTGTGTGAGCGCGCGCGTACTCCTGCTCCATGACAAGAGCCATTTTCTTCTGCTACGCATCTCGTACGCACGCGCTTGTCACCGACGAAGTATATAAGCACTTGACGTCTCGATTTCCTTTCAAATCACTCCATTTTTTTTCTTTTGTCTATCGTTTTGCTTGCAAATTTGACATCGCTCGCGTCAAGATCATATCGGAACCAATCTTCAATTAGCTATACTTGACGACTTTTCAGTATTATTATCCTCTCTTATTTCATCTTGAATTTTTATTAATTATCTTACTCGTTTATCCTTCTTCAACTTATCTACTTATTCCATACATGAGGCATACTCACAATCATTCAGGAAACACGAAAATTTGATTAGAATAACAAAATTTTTGGCCTTGATATATCTATAATTGATCCTACATTGTCCATACTTTTGTAATAGTCCATACTTCCTTACGATACTCAAGCGACTTTTACCATTAATTTGAAAATATTATACATTCCCTAGTGGAAATGGCAATCGTGCCATAGCATGCCATATCGTTCTAAATTGTGCCATACTGTGCTAAATTATGCTACACTGTGCTACATATGTGCCAATTCGAACATTTTACAATAATTTGGCATGGTGTGGCCAGTGTGGCACGATACCAGTACAACACAGTGTGGCATGATATCAAGATTTTAAAATAAAAATACTTTTTTCCTCTTTTGTCGAAATCCTAGCACAGTATGGCATGGATCGGCACAGTTTGACAGAGATCGGCACAATTTAACACAATATGGCATGGTATGGCATAGCTTGGCATAGTGTGTCCCTGTGTGTCACACTATGAAAATAAAAATATAGTTTTCTTTCTCTTTATTAAATTGTGTGCGTGTAAACAAACGAAAGCGCGATGCGTGTGTGTCAGATAGACGGAGCGCTTCTATGTGTATGTACACACAGATGAAGCGGCGTCATGTGATGCGTGGACAGTCTCGCCTGAAATTGCGAGAGTGGGGAGACTCGAGAGAGTGCTATGCGTTCGACCCGCTGTACTTTTGGCTTATATGATACCGCACTAACCCCCTTAAACACTGTGGCACAGTTTAGCACACAGTCTGACACAGTGCATCGTAGTGTGGCATAGTTAGGCATAATCTCAAGTCTTGAGAACAAAAATTCATTGTCTTTTTATGAAATTGAAATAACCTGGCACAAATCGGTAAACTGAAACTGTGCCGTACTATGCCATACTATGCCAAAATGTGCCATACTATGCCATACTATCTTAAACTGTGTCGATGCATGCCAGACTGTGCCGATCAATGCCATTTATTTTAAAATTTTGGTATCTTACCATACTGTGCCACACTATGCCAAACTGTGCCGCACTATGCCAAACTGTGCCGAACCGTGCTCAATTGTTGCCAAATGTTCGAATTGACATATGTATATAGCACAGTTTTCCATAGTCTGGCATGATTTAGCACATCAAATTATTTACAGCAGGGTTGTTAACAGCTTCAGTTGATAAATATTTGCATGAAATATTTCATTGTTAAAAACAATACGTAAATATGAGACTGTACAGATAATGCAGCATTCATAAAATTACAATGCAAATCAAATTGCTATCACGCAAGATTATAGTTAAATAGAAAACTTCTACGGGAAAATTTGGTATAGCGAAGTTGCAACCTAAAATTTTTTTAAAGAACCGAGTTAACTGGTTATTTTTACAGTTATACTTAGTATTTCCTTTGCATCACAATTTGTAAATTCAAGCTATTATTCGTGAGAAATCTTATTTAGACTAATCTTTTGTAACCACTCCCAATTAAAAGAATTAGTATTGTCAATCTATTGACAAGGACAACACGAGGTCTGTATATTGACAATATTTGACTTATACTATGTGCAATATATGACTCCGACGACGTGGCATTATATTGCTCATATTTCACCCATATATTACCCATATAAGGCTCATGTTTTAACAATGGCTCATATATCGCCCATACGTCATCAATACTTTCGGCAATATATTGACTATACTAACTTTTTTACGCTGGCAAGCACTATTATTGAAATTAAGGAGGTTCTCCAGCAACTCTTTAGTCAAATGAGTAGTGCAAAAAAATTCTTCTAAAAACTAATCAAATATAGATCGAAGATGATTTAATAATCTTTTTTATATTTTCTAAGAAAGGTATGGCAGTTTGCATTCATATAAGTTATTTAATGCAAATATTAAACTACTTATTTGAAGTCAATTTGACTACGTAATAAAGTCAATTAAGCTTCTTTGTCTATGTGCTGTTTCTTTCTGACGTGCAAGTGTAGGTTAAGATAGTACATATTAACTATTTTATAAAAAAAGATGCCTTCAAATCTAAAAAATGTTTTTGTATAAATAAACCTAGGATAAAAAGAGGACCTAGAAAAGGACAATTTATAAAATAATATTGATAAATAAAAAGGAAAATGGTCAAAAACCATTGGACATAATTCGAATAATCATATAGTAATATTTCTTGTGTTTATTAGAATGAGTTGCGTCGTTGCTAAGCATCGTAGCGCATTCTAAATTAACCTACGAGATATCGCCAAATTTAATACTTAATATTTTATGATTTTGTCTGGCAACCTGTATTTTTCTTTGCATATTTTGAAAGCTTACATACAAAACTATTAGAATCTCATTTTTCAAATTTATGATAGATTTCTATCATTAAAAAAACCTTTCACTTCCGGCCTCCTTAAACCTTCGGGTCATGTGAAACTATGTTACAGTTGCCGTTTTTAAAATAGTTTTTCTCCAATTTTTCCCTGGCAAGCTGACCTAATCTTTCGGATACAATTTCTTGAAGTATTAATTAATAGTTATGCAAAGTTTCAGTAACCCTTTAGATATCTTCAAACCCTGGAGAACCACCTTAAAAGAAATTATTTTTAACTGCTATCGATATATTTTTTGTTATTGATTATTAATCTTTATATTTGCTTTTGACTATAAAAATAAAAGTGTAATGCTGACCTATCGAATTATTCTTTGTGGTGTTGAAAGCCTGTGTGCCTGGTATCGATCGATTTCGAAAGAAAAGTATCTCTCACTCTATAATAGCAGCCATTCAAAAGGGAAGCGCGAAGCAGTGCAAGAGGGATGAAAAGGAGAAAATATATGGGGGCGAATCGGTCCACGGGGTCAGCTCGTCTGCGAGCGAGCGCGCACACATGTGCTCGCAAGGGAATTTCTCTAGTGTCCTGAATATCCCCTTGAGAAACGAAGCAAGTGCTGATGGAAGGGTCTTGCGATGAAGAGAGAGAAAGAGAGAGAGCGAGAGCCCTGCAAGAGAATTATACCACAACCCCAAGTGTGCGTATAGCGTTCCCTCGTAATTTAAAATGCGCCCGCGCGAAATCCTTCCCAGCTGTTGGATTTTGCAAGCGCCGCTCAGCAACATAATCATTATCGTCTGTGTGCGCAAGTGATGTTCTTTTTCTTTAAAAACTTCATATGGAATCGGACCTTAATATGTTATTATGATGAAATGAAAAAAGCCATTAATTCGTATTGTATCAATGTTTTTATCTTTTTTTCTTGCAGTTATTTTTAAAGTTTTATAAATGGTTAAGCTTCATGTTAATAGTATTCTCGCATAGGAATCTCATTAAATTAGATTTTTCGAGGCCTTCACTTGGATAATGATACTGAATTTTAACACCACACACTCATAACAGCGCAACGTCCGCACATTAAGTCTAATTATATAAGTCTACTACATCAGTCGGTATTCGTTCCCTAAGGAGAACGAAAAATTCGGTTAAATGAGAAGAAAAAAGAGAGGAGGAAAAAACGGCAAAAGGAGAGAAAGTTAGGTTTACATAAATAAATAAGCCGCTTACCATGGGAGCCAGGACTAGAGTTATCCGCACTCGCGAATCTTCCCGGCGAGCTCAGTGTGTTCCCCGGTGTGGCTGATGTAGTTGCCAATCCTTTGGAATGATGCGACGAATGCAGCATCAACATACTCCTAGCCTTACCGCCAATCGGACCACCTCGACGTGAGCCCCGCGGCCGTCCGCGTTTGCTCACCCCGCGTATCGTCGTGCGCATCCTGATATCACCGCCGCCGCTACCAAAACTCATGTTCTGACCGAACGTTCGCTGCTGCCGGATGCCCGAAAGATCGGCGCGGCTGTACTGAAGGCTCATGGAGGCCGAGACCGAGGGATAGGGGCCCGTCACAGGGCCGTCCACGTCTACCACTAGGCCCTCGTTGCTCGTTTCGTCCTGCAAATGGAAAACAGATTGGTAATCTCGTGATAAAAATATATCAGGTGAGCACATAATCAGACTAGTTGCCAGACCTCGGACTTGGTGGGACTGTGGGCTCCCAACTCGTTGTCCGGATGCTTCTGATAATTGCTATTGCCGAGAGCGTGATGCTGGAAGCTCGCAAGCTGACCCTCGTATGAATTCACGACCACCTCACAGCCGCTATCGTCAAAGAGGAGCCTTTTCGCGTCGTTCTATAAAAAGTCTAATCATTATGTTGAACTCACACAGTCACTCTATGTGTATGACTACGTATACATGTGTATATAAAATGTAAAAAAAATGCCGTGAATGATGGGAGGGAAAGGGGGAGAGAGAAAGAAAAGGGTATGGAAGTATATCAAAGGGGGCGCGCTAGCCTTACCTTGACCGGAAGCGCGGTTTGCTTCCTTTTCCGGTCCCTCTCCTTGTGGTGTGGGCTCGTCTCGGCGGCAACGACGACGGTGGCGGTGGCGGCTGCAGTCGCCTTGGCCGCTCGGGCCTCCTCGGCGTGCTGCTTTCTCTCCTCGCTTCGTTGGCTGTCTGTAAGCAATCCGTAAGTACCATGGTTATAGTACGCGCACCACGAGTGAGGAACCGCGCTATACTCGCATCGGTACCGACTATACATTTTGACGAAAAATGAGCCGAGTCCGATGCTCTTTAAACGCTCTAGAAGCGAGAATTCATATGAAAATTTATACTCCTTCCTGGAGAATTTTCATTATTTCATTAATCCAAAGAAGAGCGCCGACAGACGGATCATGAGCTAAGGTTTTTTACAATCTTAATAAATCTTCAGCCTCGAAGTGATAAGTAATCACGTGTGCAGTAAGTTCGCGAACCGCGAAAATTTTATAAATTGTGGTAATCATTCTTAATGTTTGAAATTTCAAGTGAGTTTTTGCCTTGAATGTTTTCTTTACTCAGGTAGGCAACCGATTGGCTAATAACAATATAAATGAAGACGAGCTCGGTTTCAGTTTCCGTTTCCGAGAATAAGAGCCTCCACTTAAGACGATGCACGCATGCGCGCGCGTACACACCAAGTGACACGCGCTGACACAAGTGTCAAATAGCCGACGATTCCTTGACAGCGGCCGCAGATACCTTTCTTTCTATAGTTTTTTTTTCTTCGTATTACGTTAAGGAATCCACTTACATTTCGCCTCGATCTCCTCGTCGTCTAGCAGTAGAGAGACCACCTCCTTTGGCTTTAACGTGTCCGGCTTGAAATTGCCTCCGCTAATCACCATACGTTGTATCTACGACAGAAGAACGAGTAAAGAATAGTATGTTAACTTGAGAGCTAACTGTGTTGCTTCGCTCGAGGCAAAGGAAGAACTGATAAGGCAGCTTACTTCGCTCTTTTCTCTAGCTCTCTGCAGGATTCGTTCCTCGATCGTGCCTTTGCAGATTAGACGATAAACCGTTACCTGCTTCGTCTGGCCCAATCGGTGAGCCCGGTCCATTGCTTGCTGATCAACAGTAGGGTTCCAGTCACTGTCGTAAAATATTACCTAACAACCCAACAAAATCGACATTTCAAGCATTCAAGGCGTTTGTCAAGTTTGAAAATCAATATTGCAGCTACACGGATAAGAGCTTGAGATCGAATTTTGAATTTGTACTTAACAATTAATGTGTACATACCGTATCCGCAGCCGTGAGGTTGATTCCCAAACCTCCAGCTCTGGTGCTCAGCAGAAAGACAAATATATCCGCCCTGAAATACAAAAGATCAAAATCTTTTTTCTACGTCCGGTATCGCTGCAATTAATATTATTCATTCAGGTTTTTGTGCTTAGTTAATTCATTTTAATCAGTTTAGATGCCTCACATTTTTTCCTTCTCCTAGTACTAATTTTCAATTGATGCACTGAGAAAAATAGTATAGTAAAAATTACTATTTTTGGCAGTAAACGTGGGGCATACTCATTTTCTCATGAAAATTACTACAATTTATAGTAAAAAAAATTATAAAATAATAGCAATTTTTACTATAAATTGTAGTAATTTTCATGAAAATATAAGTTTATCTCACAGTTACTATCGGAACTGGTATTTTTTACTCCAAATTTTTTCTCCGTGCGGAGAATAGACGAACAGAGCTAAATTAATCTTTTTGAATATTCTTACAATGCGTGCGAAAAATTCTCACATAACTGACAATTCAATATTAAATTTTTCAGGAGACATAATTTCAAAAGTATCCTCAGAATATTAGAACCAACAAATTCTTATTCAAGACAAATGTCTTACCGGTTGAAACGAACGTCACCTTTTTGGATAAATACATCTATATAAAACTGAAAATTCGTCTACCGCGATAAAATTTTTTAAACCAATTGCTTTCAAAAATTATAATAAGCAACCCCTTATTCGTTTTCGTCCTCTCTAATTATCAAGCACCTTTTTTACGAGTATGAAGCACCCTATACGAAATTATATAGTTAAGTAGATATTATTTATTTTATTTCCTTTCAGTTAATAATTTTAGTTTATTTAAGACGGATTAAAATAACGAAAAATATTTTTTAATAATTGTTAACCACTTTGTCTTATAATTAGCTTAATATTAATTAAACATGATGCTAAAATGTTGTTTGTTTCTATCAAACCAATCTAAAATGCAATTTCAAATACAGCATTTATTGACTAGCATTTGTTAATAATAAGTATAATAGAAAATACCTTTTCTGGAAATCAGCAACCATATCACGACGATCCGAAATTTTTGACGATCCATCTAATCTCATAAAAGTATGTTTTCGATGATACATATATTCCTAAAGATAAGAATTCTTTTTTTGAGACACATTTTTATAAACTTCAGAAATCATTTATATAAATTTCAATTACCGACCTCTAGCAAATCTATCATTTTTGTCATTTGCGAATAAATTAAAACACGATGGCCTTGTTCCTTCAAACGTTTCAAAAGATTATCGAGTACAGTTAACTTTCCTGCATCTGTTACTAAGGTTTGTTTGTCTATAGAAAGCGAATAATAATTAATCTTTTTTATTTCAAAATTATGATAAATTGTTGCTAATTCATCTTCAAACAAAAACTAAATTTGAATTTTATTTTTGAAAAATAATCAAATACCTGGTACTGTTATATTGGACCATCCATTTAATGGTTTACATGCTGCTAAACCTCCAACTTGCAGATACGAAAATTGAGTTGGAAGTGTAGCGCGTATGTGTACTTGATTTAACGGTAAACTTTGAGCTATATCACAGCCAAGCCATACAATTCTTTTTCCAAATAAACCTCCGCATTCATCATGCCTCTGCCATGCTCGAGCAGCTGCACAATAGCTGATATAAACTTTCCTTGAACTAGTTATTACCTAAAAGAAAATGTTACAACATTTTTAAGTTATAGATTCATAAAATAGTCAAAATTGTAAAGCATTATAAATCAAAGTACAAAATGGTAAATAAAACTATTAGATGTATACCTTGGGGATCTTATCACAAAGGAATGAAGGTATCATTGTCTGCTGACAGTGCCTTAAAACTGGTGGTCTTGGTATATGTGGATGTTCAGGTAATAATGGAACTTTCAGATCATCACCTTGTTCAATCTTAACAGAGCAAATTGGTCTTTGGAACTTAATGGGATAATTTGCTTTCTTACTACTACGAAGTATCCTATGAGCAACTGTTTCAGGAATTGAATGAATAAAATGGGTTGTATGAGTATATACAGCTTCCCCATGAAGAATTTTTTTCGTAAACAGTAAGTCACTAGCCAGTTCAGAAGATATATTTAATTTTTCACATAAAAGCCACATAATGTTTGAGGGTATAGAACCATGATCTGCCGACCAGTTCTCCCAGTGCTGTTTAATTTCCACGACTTTCGACAATTGCCATGCATGCCAAAGTCTTTTAACAAATAAATTTATTAGTTTAATTTTCTACAGCTATAATTTTATGATTATTATTTATTTTATTATACCTGAATAAAATTCCAGTGATGAAAAAACTATTTATTTCTGCAGGTGATAAATTACTAAACCGACTAAATGAAACAAAACACTGACTCAATCTATTATTCTTACTATATAGTGCTCGATGAATGTACTCAGTAGCAAATATAAAAAATTTATTATACAACAAATGTTCTTTGGACGGGTCAGTTGAGCTCAAGATATCTTCCTTATACAAGAGAGATGGTAATTCTAAAAGCTCAGTGCGCATAAAATATGGTGACTTTGCATCTCGACGTTCAAAAAGTTCTGGATGATTGCAAACCTAAAATAATAGTTGACGCAATACTGCATTAGGTTTTTTTTCTTCAAAATTTAGATTGTAATCAAATGAAGTTATTTAATACCTTCCGGAACTGCATGACTAGATTCATCAAATTTGATGTAAAATTTTTATCGTTAGCTGCGCTATCTCCAACTGTGTAATGAAGTAAATCTTCAACTCTTATCTTCTTTTTTAAGGCTATGAAATAAAGAACAGATACGAAATTTTCGAAAAAATCATTGGTAATATTATTTTGGTTATTTAGATAAAATATCCTTTATACCTGTGTATAGTAATTTTTGTCTTGTCGTAAGTGGGCAGTATACCATGACTTCAATCTTGTCAGATAATTCATTTTCTACATCTTTTTTTATTCTTCTCAACATGAAAGGTTTTAAAATCATGTGTAATCTTGACAGATGTTCTGAAAGTAATAAAATAAAAACAAAAGAATGCATTTAGGTAAAAAATGTGCAAGTCTATTATTAAAAACCTACTCTCATCAATTCCAGTTTTATTTTCTGCATGACTTTCAATGTCTTTAGAAAACCACTCATTAAATTCATCATGTGAATCAAACAATGTCGGCATGATGAAATGAAGAAGAGCCCACAATTCTGCCATACTGTTCTGAATTGGTGTTCCACTCAGTAATAGGCGGTTACGACAACTAAATCCTAGTAAAAGTTTCCATCTCATACTACAAAATGTGCAAGTTACAGAATATTTATCCTTTCATAAATTTTAAGATTTAAAAACTTGATGATAATTACCTGCTGGTGCTTTTTATAGCTTGAGCTTCATCAAGAATCATATATTGCCATTTTATCCTGTTAAAATACTTATAATCTGTAATAACTAACTGATAACTTGTAATAACAACATGAAAAGATGCTTCTTTAGTATGTAAATCTTTTGTATCCCAAAATTGTCTTAATATTTTACGCTCTTGAGGGTTACCCCAATAAGGGACAACTTTGAACACTGGAACAAATCTTGCCATCTCTTGCTGCCAGTTGTGCAATGTTGAAGCAGGAGATATTATTAAAAACGGTCCCCAAACAGCTGTAAATTATTACAAAAATCTTTGTTATATATTACTGATTACAACCTGCTATAACAAATAATGGACAGCTTACAATATCTTTCTGCAATATGACACAAAAAAGCTATTGATTGAACAGTTTTTCCCAAACCCATTTCATCAGCTAAAATTCCACTAATACCCTACATAATGAAATTAAACACTCTGTAATTGTAGTGTAATGAATGAGTAAAAGTTATTAATTCTAAAATTATATTTAACCTGATCATAAAGATTAGCAAGCCAATTCATGCCTTTCAATTGGTATCCCTTTAAATTTCCTTTGAAGATCGAAGGTTGAGGGTGTTCTAAATTTTCTGGGGTATCACTTAATCTTAATTCTTGATTTGTTGATGGATCAAACTGCCGAGTTCTCGCTTTTTCACTGTCAAATGCATCAATGGCATTTTTCTTTGCTTTTTGTTTCATGACGTCACTGCAATGTTATAAAAATAGATATAATAAAATATGAAAAGTGTATGTGCTCACATAAGAGACAAAATATAAACCTATCATAATCATCAATTCCAGCAAGTCTAGGATTTTTTTCTTCATCTAATTGATTTAATATTCGTAATTGTTCTTCAGGAGAAGCTTTTCCCAATTTACGTGACATGAAATGAGCATACAATTCAGTTTGTGTAATTAAAAAATTTAACTTCCTCTGTTGACGTTTCGCTTCAATTAATTCAACATCTAGTTTTCGTTGTTCTTCAGCTTCCTTTTCTAGTCTT
Source organism: Torymus aiolomorphi (assembly GCA_036365515.1). Taxonomy (NCBI): domain Eukaryota; kingdom Metazoa; phylum Arthropoda; class Insecta; order Hymenoptera; family Torymidae; genus Torymus; species Torymus aiolomorphi. Next base: position 166,312,420 of record CM070876.1, read on the forward strand.
CTTCTCGTTTCTCTCTCGACGCGATCATACCGCTTCCAATAAGATTGCATTTCTCTTGTTAATCTCTTTGCTCTCCATATTGTTTCTTTCATATTTTTTTGTGACTAAAACAATATTTTATTAATACAGTATCAGAATTAATTGGTATGAATTGGAGAAAAATTATTTTTCAATTTATTGTAAATACAGTTAAAACATACTTGCATAGCTTTTTGTCTCCAGTACTTCATACAATGTTGAGCTACTTTTTTACAACTAATGAGCATCTCTTTATGATTATTTATTTTTGCTCTCTGCACTTTGCCAAGTTCTTTCTTGGACATCATTACCCAAATCTTACGTCTTCGTATTGCCATTATCTCTGGACTTTTATTATTATATTTTTTTCGACCACGTCCACGAGGTTGATGTTTTAAAACCAATTCTAATTCTGATTCATCTAATTGGTCTTGTTGCGTCATGCTTTTGTCCCAGTTATCATCAGGGTACTTCTGTTCCTTCAAAATAATGAATAATTTTAATAACTTTATTTTAAGTATCACGATTTAAATATTAAATATAAATAAAAAAAATACTTTGCTGTCATGAGGTGCTTTGTGGTGCGTAGCTTTTTCTTTTTTTATTTTAACTATCTTTTTTTCTGGCTTTTTTTCTTTTTTCTTTTTGTTCCCAACAATAAGTTTTTGATGCTCAGGAAATCTGTCATAATTGGATACTAAGCCTGCTCCATAATACTGATACTGTATATTCTGTACGATAAAAATAACAATTAATGATAAATGTATATTTCCATATAAAATTAATAGCATAAACCTTTTATACCTCTGGTTTTTGGTAAAAGCGAGCCTGATATTTTTTTTTTAACATGTGAAATTTCAACATATCTTGAAAATCATCTTCTGTGATAGAACTATCTGAATCTGACTCTGAGGAACTATCAGATCTGTCACTCAATAAAATATCCTGTAACCATCTTCTCTCTTCTCCGACATTACTCATATTATACAACCGAAGTTTATTATTTCTTTTTTCTAAAATACGTAAAGGTAAAATTAACAATTGTTTTGATATATCATGGTAACAATTTCTGATTGGTAATTGTAAAACAAACCTTCTTTCTGAGACATCAGTTCATTGAGATCTGCTTCAGAATCAGCAGATTCATCATCCTCTGAAGATTCATCATCTTCACTAAAAAGAAGAAAACACAAATTTAATAGAAAAAGAGATATGATTTTCTTAATATTATAAATGTGGTAGAAAAAGAAATAGTACCTGATTTGATCTTGAAACATTTGATTGACTTGACATAAAAATGGTTGCATGTTCAAACTACGCTCCAGGCGTTGCAGATGCAGCGGAGCAGCCATCTCAACTTCCAATCCCATTATTCGAGTGTGATCGGTCATAACAAGAGAGATCTAGAAAAAAAACATTTATTCAAATTAATTGTTGCATCATAAGAGTAGTATAACGAAGCAGTAGTGAACTCCTGGGTGAAGTAAGCTAAAGCCTTTAGCGCTAAAAAGAAGAGAGGAGGCTAACAAAGTTATAACTAAACAAAGTTAGAGCATAAGAAAGATAGAATAAGCATGTAGGGGAGAGCATACACGTGGTTTGTGTATCGAGCATCGGCTACATGCCGCACCGTCTTACCGCGGGGGCGAAGATGAGTTAAAGCTATTGCCGAGGGTACTACACAGCGAACGCTGGTGTCTTTGGCTTTTCCATTATATAAGGTGAAAGCCGCACGATATCACGACTGCCACGACTCCCGCCCGATTGGATTATATTGAGAAATTCACCTTTCAGCTTGGTTATCACAAGCGAGCCGCCGCGTCGATCAGTCGTTGAGCGTGTAGTTGTCCCGGAGCGCGGTCACAACAAATCGCGCTGGCTTACAAGTCACATTGAAATGGAATATGCCGTCGGAAGGGAAATACATAGTGCGAGCGATCGACTCGCAGGCCCGAGCATTTGCCGTGCCATAAAAGCAGGGCAGGGATAGGGCATATTGGTGGACACCATATTTGTTTTCTGTAGATGGCACCACTTTCCAAGTACAATAAGCTCACTGCTAACTGCTAAGTACCACTGCAGTGCCAGTGCTCTCCCGAGTCGTCGTTGTCCCGAGATAGAGTTCCGACTTCCGAGCTGACTGAAAAAAAGCGAAGCAGCGGACCGTTTCACCACTCCGCTGGCCATTCCGATTCCGATGTTTATAATCGGATCTTCTCTTCATTCAAATCAAACTAGGTGTGTGTGTGTGTGTGTGTGTGTGTGTGTGTGTGTGTGTGTGTGTGTGTGTGTGTGTGTGTGTGTGTGTGTGTGTGTGTGTGTGTGTATGTGTGTGTGTGTGTGTGTGTGTATGTGTGTGTGTGTGTGTGTGTGTGTGTGTGTGTGTGTGTGTGTGTGTGTGTGTGTGTGTGTGTGTGTGTGTGTGTGTGTGTGTGTGTGTGTGTGTGTGTGTGTGTGTGTGTGTGTGTGTGGCTTCCCGGGAAAACCACATAAGTGAAATGCTTTTCTAAAAAAAGGTTTTTTGTAACACAGACACGATTTTCGCGTTTTTTAAACCTAAAAGTAGGGCCAAAAGTGAACGGTTTTAGACCAACGGGCGCAAAAGTAGCTAAGCGGGTGCAAAAGTAGCCGAAGCGGGCGCAAAAGTAACCGTTTTCAATAATCGTTCTTCTATTTTTTTTTCTTTATCCGCGTGTCTTACTTTTACTAATTACATGTTTTAATGTACTTTTTATGTTTTTAATAATTACAAATTTTAGTTTTTTTTAGATTAATTTAATATTTTACTATCTAATTTGTAACGTATAAATAATACACAAATTATTGATAAAATATAATGTTATGAGCTAGCAATATACATAGTAGTTAGTGTAACAGAAATTCGTTGATGTTGTTTCCCGTTTTAAGTGGAAAAACGCGAAAATCAATACCTGTGTCACAAAATATATGGTGTGCACCAAGGGCTTAGTGAGGCTTTTGACCTTGTGTGATTGCAGTACTCGTCTACGGCTCGCGGACGCACTCGCCTTCGACTCGTACTGCAAACTTCCCACTCGGTCTAAAAAGGCCCACTTTACGCTCTTGGTACACAATATACTATTATGCCCTATTTCTTATCTTCCAACAGTCCTCTATATCGTAATGATGACAGAAATTACTAAAGCGCACTCGTTGTCTTGAATAAAGACAAGGAAAAACGCTGTAACTCAATTTTTTCAACAGGTTCCCGGAATAATCATGTATCTTTTTTTTTCTCTTTTTTAAGAGTAACTCCCGGAAAAACCGTATAACTCTATTTTTTTTAGAACAACTCCCGGACGAAAACGCATTTAACTCCATTTTTTTCATCCAATACCTCGGAGAAACGATACAACTTAACTATAGACCGCTTCTTCAATTGAATATTTTCGGAATAAACTACAAGGTGAAGGTACCAATAATCATGTACCAAAAAGTGGCTGCATATACTTAATATATATTTTTCAAGGCACTAATACAAATACATTATTTTCTTCTTCAAATCTAATCTAGACATATATAGATTCTAATAAATAACAACGGGTTATGTTGTCTGGTTTATATTTCGTGCAAATAAATCAAAATTTGTGATGACATCTATGCGTCGGCGGCCACCTGCTGCTACTTTCACGTAAGATTAAAGATAATTCCAACCGAAATAATGGCCCACGCATATACACGAAAGGATAGGTCAGCAACTGTATATTCAAGTAATATATATTTCGGCGTATTTTAAGTGACGTTGTTGCATTGCATGTCTAAATAGACATTACAAACAAAAGTTTCTGTAAGTTGGCAATTGAAAATTTATCACATATTTTAGATTAAGAAAGATTCTGTGCTGTATTGTAAGTAAGGCGGCCAAGTATTGGAGCGAAATTTTTTGACACTAGGATTAATTTTTTGTCTATAGTGACCAAAGATTGGTGCATTCATACTCGTCGTTATTTGATTAATTAATTACGATACAATTATAAAATATGCTTTTTAAATGTTTCTCTTTCATGATTTGAAGAACGACTTATTTATATAGTCATTATTTTAGATTTCGTAATGTTTTTATACGTGTAATTCTTGTACTATCTAACTTTAGGCTCTTAAGATGGCCATCGATTGGTACATTTACCTTATAAGGTAAATAAGTAAGTACCTAATTAGGTATCCCGCATAAAAAAGAAATTGATATCGATGTACGGGCAAGATATGCGGCATATTGGCCCTTTCTATGCAAGCTACTTCTCATACAATACCCATATATGTCCTATACTCTAATAAAACAATATACATGGGACAGATATGGGCGTTACATGGGAAATAGTATGGCCCATATTTGGCTCCGGCATCGTGGCCATGTATGAACCACATATTACCCCATATATGGTGAATATGGCCCATATATTGCCAATATTACACCCATACTATGGGCAATATATTGGTTACAAAACTTTGTTTTACGCGGGTATAACTATATTTAGATACGTTTTAATGCAATTTCTGAAGCCATGGTAGCACCTATATCAACAATATTATACCATAGCCGCCTTTACACAGTCAATAGAGACGTTCATTGGTGTGGCTCATATGATAGTATATTGGTTATTGAATTCTTCGTGAATAATGAATAAAAAAAGTTACCGGAAAAAATAATATAATTGCCATTGAGACCGGAAAAATCATATAAATCCACTCAAATTTCTTTTTATTCCCGGAAAACCCATATAAGTGAAAGTCGTTTTCTAAGACATGAACGCTATTTGGTCTAGTCCCAAATGGAAAAAATAAACGGTACTACAATATAAATTATCGTATGTTTCGGCTAGTGTTGTAAGCATGTCCGACATAAAAAAAAAATGTGGGTAAAATCTCCATCACAAGTCCGTCACATGTCCAAACAAAAAATGACAACAAATTTATGTCAAAGCTTTTCCACGAATTCTGGTTCTTGCGATCGGCGCAACCACGACCGACAAGGCGACAACGCACGCGGCACGCTACTTTTTTGAAATGTAAAGTTTTATAAAGTATTATATATTTTTATAAAGTATAGCAAATAAAATATTGTCACAAAATTTGTATGATTTTTTTGCTATGGTCACATGTCCAAAAATTTTATGACGGACATTTTGCCACTATACAATGGGGTATCTATTTTTTATTAAAGGATGTAGTAAAATTTTCTAAAGTATTATATATTTTTTTATGAAGTATAAGATAAATACTGTCATAAAATTTGTATGATTTTTTGCTATGGTCATATGTCCAAAAATTTTATGACGGACATTTTGCCACTATACAGTGGAAGGGGTGTCCATCTTTTGTGTGACGGTTACGACATGTTCTCATTTTTTTTGTCGGTAATTTAGGGTGCGATCCCATGATGTTCAGAAAAATTAGACGGAACCATTTAGGGTGCGTTCCCATGGCGTTCCGAAAAATTAGACGGAACCATTTAAGTCCGTGAGAGTGAGAGAGAGGTTCTTCCGTGAATGTCTCTCTCGCTCTCACGGGCTTAAATTATTCCGTCTAATTTTTCGGAACGCTATGGGATCGTACCCTTAAGCCCGTGAGAGCGAGAAAGACATTCACGGAAGAACCTCTCTCTCGCACTCACGAGCTTAAGGGACTCGCCACAAATGGGACCGTGCCGTCACCGCCCGGGTGCCGGTGCCATAGCGTGCCGAGCGCTTTTCGAATCGAAGTGCGCCGTCTAAGAGTATTGCTTCCGTGCTCCAAGCCCTTTTGGACATGTGAGTTTGCCATCTCCAATCTTTGTTTATGACGAAAAAAATCAAGCATAGCCTGGATTGCTCCGAAATATTCTGCAGGTAAAATCATTGTTAAATTATCGTAAATTTTGTTAATGTCAACATTATGTTAGTTTTACGGTGTTATAACACCTTTTTTTTGTTTAATACTGTTTAATAATATGCTTGATTTTTTTCGTCATAAACAAAGATTGCAGATGGCAAACTCACATGTCCAAAAGGGCTTGGAGCACGGAAGCAATACTCTTAGACGGCGCACTCCGATTCGAAAAGCGCTCGGCACGCTATGGCACCGGCACCCGGGGCCTGATTCTAAATTTGTCTCGATGTCGAGACACACAAAACCGAGACTATTTCTCTCGGCGAGTGCGACTCGCATCCGCGGATCGTATGCGTAGCGCCAGTCTGGGAAGTAAATCAGAATAAAAACATTGGCCGCGCAAGCGCCGTTGACCAACCGACACTACTGTACCGACACAGCCCGAAACCGACTCGTATTGTGTCTTGGAGTTGCACTCGCCGAGACAAATAGTTCTCGGAGTCACACTCGCCGAGACAAATAGTTCTCGGAGTTGCACTCACCGAGACAAATTGTTTTCGGAGTTGGACTCGCCGAGACAAATAGTTCTCGGGGTTGCACGCGCCGAGACAAATAGTTCTCGGTTTTGTGTGTCTCGACATCGAGACAAATTTAGAATCAGGCCTCCGGGCGGCGACGGCACGGTCCCATTTGTGGAGAGTCCCTAAATGGTTCCGTCTAATTTTTCGGAACGCCATGGGATCGCACCCTTATAAACATTGAGATTTGGTTATCGGTCACATGTCCGACACATGTCCGTCATATTGAACGTCATATTACCATTTCTAAAATGTCCGGACATTTTACAACACTAGTTTCGGCACGTTCCTTTACGTGTCGCCATGTTTCTGCACGTTTCCGTACGATTCGGTACGTTTCAGTACGTCTTGATTAAGATTCGGACATTTTATATGAAAACGTACCAAAACGTACCGAATCGTATCGAATCGTACGTAAACTTGCGGAAAGTACGGTGACGTACAGTGACATACATGTCCGTACGAAAATAAACGGAAACATACTTATATGTACCAAATGAATGTATCAATATGCAAATATTGTTGTACCGAATCGTACCGAAATGTACCGAAACGTACTGAAACGTAAGGCTACATCCCGAAATGTACTGACACATACCAAACTGTACACTGAGAAAAAAATTATGTAAAAATTACTCAAATTTTAATAAAAATTACTATACTGTAAGGGTAATCCGACCACAAGAAGTCAGTTTAATAGTTTTTATAAAATAGTATAGTAATTTTCAACCGATTTTATTCATTTTATTAACAATTTATTGAAATTTATTAAAAATTAATTATATAAGAAATAACAGATAAGATTAAATAATATTAAATTTAAACAATGAAAAAAATGTTGCCGGTATAGGGAATCGAACCTAGGCCTCCGGATTGACAAGCGAACTCCTTATTATTTGCGCCGTTGACGAACTTACATGGGATAATTCGAGTTGTCTACGTATGTTACGGTAGATTAATAATTATAAAAGTGAATTATTTTTTTGAAACTTTAAAAACAAATTCGATATTATGCTATGGACAATTATGTAAATGTTGATCACAGTTATTAATAAAAAAACTTATTAATACTATCTAAAGCAAGTTTTCTTGAACCAAATTGCAGGTTAGAACGAGTCGGCATCATTGTTTTGATGGCAGCGCGCATGCGCAGTGTACTGCGTACTCCAAAATTACTATAGGGGAAGGCGGGGCATGGCGTGTCAGGTAGGTAAGTTTGGCACCCTCATATTTTTAATATTAATGAATGCAAAAAATGTAATTTTTACATAAACCTAATTAGATATGCTTTTAGAATTTTCCTCTATACTTTTGAGATTATAGATAATGTTTAACATTTAATTTAATAAGATTGAAAATCGGTGCTTAGAAACAAGGTTGACTTCATTTTTAAGTCGCTTGGAGCAACGAGAAAATGATTTTTTTTCTAAATGAGACCAAACCTATTTGATAGTTTCAACTTTTATCTTTCAAGCCCTGTTTTTGTTTTTTTCAGAAAATCTTTATAAATAATATAATTAAAAAATGAAAATGGTATTAAAATGGGGCATGACGTGGCACCCTGGCGGGGCACGCGTGGCACACTCGGGCGTAGCAGTGCGCCGCGGCGGCCGCCGAGCGAAGTGATGTAACCTACAAACCAAAAATGGAGCAAGATGGGTTAACAACTACGCAGTGCAATAATTTAGTTTTAAGTAGTTTTTAGTTTCAATTATTACATTAATAAGTAAATAACGATTATTTCGACTGCGTATTAAGTTATAGAGTAGAAAAAACAATGGTAAGGAAGGAATCAATTGTAGATACTCAAACTGCCTTTTTCAATGGTCAGGTAGTTCAAATATGCTACATAGATGAAAATGATGCAAAATCTTTAAATTTAAACTTATTGTAATAATAATGAGAATTTGTTAATCAAACAAAAGTATTATGTTGTGATCATATTTTATAAGAAGGAATTTATAATATAAAATCATTTATTAAAATGTAATAATTTATTTTAAAATAAAAATTGTTATGTTCCTTAATAAAAATAAAATTTTAAATTTTCAATAGACTGATTAATTATTTGATTTTTGAAAATTTTATTATGGCATAATTATTAAAGTATTAATTACTGGAAAAAAGAATTGAAAAATACCTATAGTAAAATATTAAATTTGACCGTGCCATGCGTGCCCCCTCGGGTGCCACAATCCACCCGCCGGTGGGGCACGTAGAGCATTTTTTTCAGAATTTCTTTTCTGTATTTTATCAATAATTAAAAGAAAATGAAAAAAAAGTTAATAGTTTATTTTATTTTATTTTTTTCTGATCTAATTATTCCGTTTTTGTACATTTTGAAATAATACACGGTTTAGTTGTTATTTTTAATCAAAGTTAGGGTGTCACACGTGCCCCGCCCTCCCCTACCGTACAGGAAAAATTTATTATCCAGTATAATAAAATTTACTAATTTTCTGGGTAAAATTTATATTAGAGTTTTGTAAAATTTATAATCTCTAATTTTTATCATGCTGTTTAGTAATTTTTCCACTTTTGTATAATAACTTTTATTCAACTTTTTAGTATTTTTTCATACTTTTAATGTAAAAATTATTCGAATTTTAGTAAATATCTCACTTTTGTCATCTTGTGGTAGGATTCCCTGACAGTATAGTAATTTTTATTAAAATTCGAGTAATTTTTACACAATTTTTTTCTCAACGTACGAAAACTTAAAGCAATGTACAACATACGTAACTTTACAGAAACATGCGATAAAATATATAAACGTACGGAATAGTAAAACATAATATTAACTGATGAGAATTTTTCCATCGATCTTACAGTCTTATAAATTAAATTAAAATAATTAATATTTATGGCAGTCAGATTGCCCTTGTTTATAATCACCTCCGCAGAATCTGAAATAAAAACTTAATTAAAACCTGGAAAAAAAAACTTTATTACCTCCTACAGTTTTAGCCCAATCTAGGACCCGCATCCCTGATCATCTTCTTGTTAGTGCTTCCTCGGCCCTCGCGGTTATATATTTTAGAGAAAATTTTTCTTCTCAATGCAAACGCAGTAACTACGATTCAGGCGATGTCGAAGCCAGAATTTGCGTTTTTTAAGAAATCGATAGTTCTTTTTTTCTAATTTTCCATCATTTTTGGTAACGTTATATTCGAAATAATATAACGAACGATTAAAGAAAATTTTATTTCTGAAATGTAGGAAAAAAATATTCAAAGGTCGATATGCATTGGTTCTTTGACAACGTTGATTTTTTCACCTTTATACCACTCTAACTGAAAAATCGCAACTTTGACATTAGATTTTTAAGTTCTCTGGTATAAAATACTGTATGAAACTCATGCTTAAGGTGATTATTACCGCATGAGACGTTTTTCGCGAGAGCGAAGCGAGCCCACAACTGTGTCATAATGTACTACTTAATAAAATATATATACTATATCTGTACGACGTGAATTATCATCCTCGTTGCCCTGGTAGAAATCGTCCATTTTTCTCCCATTTGTGAAACGATTTTTCTCCCATTTTCTAGCCATTTTCTAGCGATTTCGATCAACTCGTCATTAAATGGCTAGAAAATGGGAGAAAAATCGTTTCACAAATCGGCGAAAAATGGATGATTTCCAGCAGGGTGCGTCCGGGCGCTAATTTCACGTCGTGCCATAATGAGCCACTTATGGCATTAGTATCATAATATGCTAATAACGTGTTCGTGGTGTTAATTATATTTATTGTTGCAATAATTAACTGATAGAAATAAAAAGGTACAGTCCGTATTAAATGACTTACGGACATTTTCATGCACTGTATTGTTATTGAATTATCAATTTTTATTATTCATTTTAAAATGCCAGAATAGAATTATAGATAATTAAGATTATAATTATAAGAAAAATAAAAAAATTAATATTTGAAAACTCTGGCTATAGTTAATTGAAATCCGTTCTGAAAAGGGCAAATAAAAATAGACTGAACACGCTGAATGCTATACGAATAGTGATTTTTCATTTATTATCTTAATAAAAATATATTTTATTTAAAAAATCGTACATCGGAAGAAATGCACTTTGTTGTTTTTCATAGAATCCTTTTTACTCAGAATCGCTACCTTTCATATACATGGCTCTTAAAAGTGAAAGAAAAGACATTGATGTCTTTAAGATCTGAATATAAAATAATAAAATTATTTGTCAAAGAAAAGTGATGAGGACAGGTAATTTAAATATATAGATATATCTTAACCATTGTGAAATTTGGCATGGATAATATGTACATTTTTCCTGCCGTCACTCGTAATGGTCTTTGAGTCCTCATGATTATCATCGATAGTTTGCGAATGGAATCGATGTCCAACGAAATCCAGGAAGATTGATAAAGAGCGTAGCCGACTGCCGTACTCTATGCCGTATTAAGCAAATAAAATCTGGTAATTATAAGGAAACAATAGCAAAGCATGCGTCGTAATTACCTGAACAATCAATTCATCGCCTGGTCGGCAGTAGAGGAAAATCTGCAGAATCGCGACAAACATAAAAGCAACATAGACCAAAAACTCGAAACCGCCGTCGTTCAATGCCTGAGAACGAAAAGCGCAATGAAAAGATTAGGTGTAAGTATGTATTGAAAAAGGCCAGAGGAGGAATATATGGCGATGGTGGGAGCAAAGATGCGTTCTATAGTAGCTCACGATTATCAGCTTGAATCCGATGACGCAGATGATCACACAGCTGACCAGCAGTTGTTGCATGCTCGAACCACTGAAGATGGCCTCGAGCTTTTGTGAGTTCCTTGAATGATAATACACAGACACACATCATCAATTGACATCTGGTTATAGAATACGTCCCGAGATACGTCCGACTACACGTGCGCCCATCTGAAATACCGAATCTCCTGTTGGTGTTTGCGGATCAACCGGGTTATTTCATCCGGAGAGTAACTGTCCGCCTCCCCGAGCCGGCCCAGGTCGTACTGGAGTATACGTAGCTGGGCGCATGAATGGTAAATTGCCACCAGGAATATACTGTCCATGGCGTAGTTACCCGTACCGACGACAATACCGATTATCACCTGAGCGCAAACAAACAATCGCTGTATATTATAAAGCGCATTGAATTTTTCGTACACCCATTTCAATGTATATGTAGCACGGGTCGCTCCTTTAGGCTTCTTCTATACTTGCCTTCGGAGCGCTTCCGCGCTCCTTGATAGCTAAATCCACACGTTCTCGCGTGTATATACGCATACAGACACACACACGCACACACACACAAATAGGTTGGAATTTCCGAATATGGTGCTATTTCTTGGTAATATTTTCACATTAGCTGCTATACCTATAATACTTTTAAATTGGACATATGCTTCAAGTATGGAGGACCGAAAGACGATTGTTTTAAAGAATTCTTATTTATATACTGATGGTGTGTGTGTGTGTATCATCAGTACCAAATATTTTGCATTGAGTTATTTTAATGAAAATAGAAGCTTAAAATAAAATAAATCCAATAATGTTTTCTTTGATTTTCATTGCCATTAAAAATCTGGTCGGCCATATTGTGATCCTTCATCCTATTTGTTTTTTCTTTCAAGTTTGGCACAATAGTACATTATGCAACAAGGGGCGAAAGTAGCTGATTTTTCCTGCGGGTGGGTTTACTGTCCGAGCGAGATTTTTCCTGAGGGCGCCTTTACTGCACGAGCGAAGCGAGGGCCGCAAATACGGAGCGAAAGTAAAATGTTGTCAAAAAATGAAGTTTACGGTTAATATATGCTACTTTCGCCCCGATTTTCAGGGACAACAAGTGGTCATATCGGACGAGTGTAAAATAAAATAGTATACCTGAGATGCATAGCACAGACCGTAGTAAAAATTAGAAAATCGATCAAAGTAGTACCAGCCAAAAAACGGATATTTTCTTAGTCGTACAGAATCCTGCTGCATGCCAACGAACGGTGACACGAAGTACATAGTGGCGGTCGAATACATCAGTAGGCCGTATCGCCTGGTGTAGTCTCGAGCCTTCCGCGCCATGTCCAAAAGTATTTCTTTGTGTTTCTCTTGTTCTGGTGCGGAACTGCTCATCGTTATCTTCCAGTTATTCCGCATCGTTAGCAACACCTCCTTTTATCATCAATATTTCAATCATTAAAGCTAATTCGCAATTTACGATAGGCAGATCACAGAAGTGAAGGTGAAACAAGTACACGAGAGAAGTGGTTAGATAATGATAATTTTAAGAAACGTTACTTATTAACTTTTTAGCTGCGGGGCTGGTCCATATATGGACCAGCAGTCAGATCAGCGACTCTATCTGAAATATCCAGTGATATTATGTATACATTTTACATATTCTGAGAGGTCAATTTGTACTGAAATTTCCCCGCAGCCTAAAGGTTAAATATATAAGTCCTTGTACGGACTTAATATTGAAGTAAAGAAAGAGAAACGATTCATTTTTACGGGTTTATATAAAAGTATGTGTGTGCGCGCGTGCAATTTTCCCGATGTAGCTTTGACAGCAATTTTGACAAAAATGACACTACAGATAAAATTGATGCTTCTCGTAAATCTTAAAAAATAGAGGATCTCAAATAAAAGGATTTACGAAATTGTTTACTGTCTCACATAATCATTAGCATTATTAAATTAAAATATACTATAATGTAATGTAGAAATTATATAATTATATGCGACAAACAGTTCTACTCCTGAATACTAATAATGTAATTTATTAAATAAGTACTATTATCCATCTTTCCTTGTTCTTCAGAGATTAACTATGTAGTGCAGCGTCTTTGGCTCCTATAGATGACGCCACGTTCAGAGCAAGAGAAAACGCTTTACCCCTTGGTGGTGCTCTCTTCCGCTCGCGCGCGCTCTACGCCTCTACCATCATTACTTCCTTTGGTGTCGTGTCGATCGGACGTGTTGTAGCAGGCTGCTTTCATCGAGCACATGTTTGTAGAAGTACTTTTTCCTAAGATGGAAATTAAGCCGAGAGATAGAAAGCACAAGAGGGCTGAGGAGTTAAATGACATTCAGGTTTCAATGGACGTTTTAAAGAAACGAATGTAAGTATTGGAGGAGGAACCGGTTTCTGATTCTTCAGGTATCTTCGGTTTTTTTTCTTTGTTTTTGCATGTTTACAGCAGAGCTCGCACATAAGCGGGGTTTATTGGTACTTGTAAGTACAGGCAAAGGCCAGCCGAGCTCGTGCATAAGCCGAGACATGCGCTGAGATTTTTATACCATGAACTACATTCAACCAAGCTCGCGTTGAAGCGGAGATAAGGGTTGAGAGTTCAACAAATCTTTTCTTTACCATAGTCGATTTTTATTTCGAGTGATGGTAGTATTGTTCTGTGTAAAATTTCACATTCGAGCTCTTGTCGAAGCAGAGACGTCTATGTTTGTAATGATTGTACACCATTATGGGTATAATTCGTTGTCTGTTTAACATTTGCAAGGCCAGACTCAAAGCTAATACTTTGTTGGTTTCTTGGTATGAAGAGGCTCAAGGTGGAAATAAAGAAAATTGTCATTTAGACAACAAGGTTGTTAACAATTCTTTGGAAAAGTCGAATGTCCAGGATGATCTTACGGCACGCCTGGGTAGTCATCCGGATGATAACAAGGTTGGCGAGGCCGAATTTCTTGATCATGTTGACCATAGGATGAAGGTTTGGTTGAAAGATGGTGTTTTGAAAGAAGAAAGACCAGAGATTTTGAAGCTAGTACCTAGAGTGGGACATGATTGCACCCAAGTTAAATGATGAAATAAAGTTGAATTTAAAAGAGGATGTTATCAAAAGAGATAGATATTTTTTCAACTACCAGAACTTAATTGGGTTTAGCTTGTCGTTAACAGCAATGGCTTTAAGTATGATTCTAAATGATAAGGTTGTTCCTTTGGATCGTGACGTCTTACTTCATTTTTTGGGAGATGCAGTGAAGGTTCAGGCGGATCTTTTTCATTCTTTTATCCCTGCAAGAAAGGCCTATATTATACCTGCGTTCGACAAGATGGTTAAGATGATGCTGGATAAAGCCAAGACAACGGAATTCTTATTTGGTGATAATATTAAAGAATTAATCAATATTTTTTTTGATGCCTGGAATAAGTTAACGAGTGATGAGTTTGTATTTAAAATAATTCAGGGTTACCATATACCTCTATGTTCTAAAGTCCTTCAATTCAGATCAGTAAAAGATACTGGATTTTCTGCAGCTGAGTTAAACTTTTTATCAGGAGACCCGCGTAAAAAAATTATAACAGGGTTATAAAATAACCCTTTTGGTTTTGGTACTAAAAAATAATTTGATATAAATTGCCCTTTCGAAAAATTTCTAGAAATTAATAGATTACAAAAGATTGGTGCAATTGTTAAAACAGGGTTTTCGAAAGGGCAATTTATATCAAATTATTTTTTAGTACCAAAACCAAAAGGGTTATTTTAAATCTTAAGAATTTTAACGAATTTGTTCCAACTGTTCATTTTAAGCTGGAGAATATATGCACAGCTATCAACATTTTAGAGAAGGATGATTATTTGTGCAGTATTGATTTGAAGGATGCGTATTTTTTAATTCCGATTCATGCTAAGTCTAGAAAGTATTTACGTTTTGTATCTGACGATACCTTATTTGAGTTTACTTGTTTACCATTTGGTTTATGTAACTAGCCCTTATGTTTATAGTAAGATTTTGAGACTGGTAATTGCATTATTAAGATCTAATGGTATAAGAGTGACAAATTATTTAGATGATTTTCTAATTTTAACGAAGTTATGTTTTATAATTAATATTGAGAAGTCCCAACTTATTCTAAATGTAATTTGTAAAAATTTAGGAGTTATGATTAACTTTAGTGAAATGAAGTCGTATTTAACTGCGGATAAAAAAAGTAAAATTAAAAGGCTTGTTGAGCAAGTGTTAAAGAAAAAAGCTTGTGAATATGAAGATTTATTAAGCTTAATTGGTATTTTGGTAACAGCATGTCCAGCAGTTAAATAGGGTTGGGTTTTTTATAAAGAATTAGAAGTTTTGAAATGTGTGCAGAAATCTATTGTTAATTGTAATAAGAATAAAATAGTGTATTGTTCGGATTCTGTTCTAAGAAACTTGAGTTGGTGGAAGGATAATATTGAAGCAAGTTTTAATGTAATTCGTAATTTTGCATTTGCGAAGGAGATTTTTTCTGATGCATCGCTATCTGGATGGGGTGCTATCTGGGAAGGTAAAGAGGCCCATGGTTTTTGGAATGAGTTTGAGAGGAAATTACATATTAATGTTTTAGAGTTGCTAGCTGCGTTTTTAGCGATGAAATGTTTTGCAAATAATGATCAAATTCTTTTAAGCGTGGATAATTTCGTTGCCATTTCTTATATTAATAAGATGGGGGGTGTAAGGTTTTCCTCAACGAAATCGCGCGTTCGATTTGGGATTGGTGTGTACACCGTAATATTTGGATTTTCGCAGAGTACGTAGCGTCTAAGGAAAATCCGGCGGACAGAGAATCCAGGATATCAAATTTGGATAAAGAGTGGGAGCTTGCGGAGTATGCCTATGTTATTATTTTAAAAGAATTTTGAAATCCGGTTATGAATCTTTTTGCCACTAGAATTAATAGTAAATTTTTGTTCGTGGCAAAGAGATCCAGAGGTGTATGTAATTAATGCGTTTACTATTAGTTGGTCTGGGTTTTTCTTTTTTTTTTTTTGTATGCTTTTCACCATTCTCACTAATCACCAAGGTGCTGAGAAAGGTTCGTGAGGATAAGGCGTTAGGTATTATTGTGGTACCAGACTGGCTTTCACAGCCATGGTACCCGATAGTACAAGAAATGTTTATTTATAATCCTATAAGGTTTGACGCGTCTATTGATTTATTGTTATCACCTTGCAGAACGCTGGAGCATCCGTTAGCCAGACAGCTAAGTTTGGTGGCAGGATGTATATCAGGGATGTGTACAGAAGAAAGAAGGTAGATGAGGCTTCGATTGATATTATGTTGCACTCATTAGCTGAGGGTACCTTTAAGCAGTATAATTCTGCATTAAGTAAATGGCAGATGTTTTGTGTAAAGAATAAGGTGGATATTTTAAGTATTGATGTAAATTTAGTTATAAGATTTTTGACTGAGCAATACCAAGCCGGTGCGAAGTTTGGTTCATTAAATTCGATGCGTGCAGCTTTATCATTGTTATGTAATAACGAGTTCGGATAACATAGAGCTTAGTCGTTTATTTAAGGGGTTTTTTTAGACTGAGGTCACTAAAACCAAAGTATGCTAATACTTGGGATATTGATATGTTGTTAGTGAATTGGAAAAGGGGAGCCCAGTAGAAACGTTACCGTTAGATAAGTTAACTTTAACCTTTAGAGGACGGGGATTTGGGTTTACTGTTTTCTCTCACTTTTCTATAGAAATCGAGTTTTTGTGATGTCTCACATCTCAAAACTAACACATGTAAAGGGTCGATCATGGGCATGGCCCGTATAGGGGCCATCCCGTCCTCTAAAGGTTAAAGGTAATAATGTTACCAGCATGGTGTATAGGTTTTAGGCTACAGAACTTGGCTTTGTTAACTTTAGAAGGTGTAAAAATTAATTCTGCGAACGTTGAGTTAAAGATTTTTATTTAGTTTAATTTCTTTTTTCATTGCTAAGATTGTAGCAAGTTTTCTATTTTCAGGTTAATAAAAAAGAGTATATTTATTTTTGTTTGTGCATTTATTAATAAATTCAGTTCTTTAAAAACCACTACATAGTTAATCTCTGAAGAACAAGGAACGATGGATAATTTATAGGACCAAGCGAACTTATAAGTGAAGTTCAATCAAAATTATTCGAGTTCCCTGTTCGAAGAGATTAAATCCCTCCCAATTGTTATAAATTGACCCCTCCCAATAGGTAATTTTGAGGACTATTCTCTTAACTAAATGATGGTAGAGTGCGCGCAAGCGGGAGAGAGCGCCACCAAGGGATGAAGCGTTTTGTCTTTCTCTGGACGTGGCGTCATCTAGGAGCCAAAGGCGGTAGTACTACGTAGTTAATCTTTTCGAACAAGGAACTCGGATAATTTTGATTGAACTTCACTTACAAGTTCGTTTGATCCTAAATTATTATTGTATCTTAGAAACAACCTGTTTGGAATGCGGACTGTATTCATTGAAAAAACTAAAAGGGAAGTCCCTAAATCAAATTAAGGGAATGTTATGCTCAAAAGGGAACAAGCAGAAATCTTTAGTCTTCCTATCTTAAAATATGATGGATTTGTTATGATAACAATTTACTCATCCTATCTTTAAAAAATGATAGATTTGTTATGATATCAATTTATTCGTGATTGCTAAATTACAAAAACCAAAGCGGCACGAAGTTTTGCTAAAATTACGGCGCGCGAAGCGCTTAGAGATGACTATAGTAAAAGAAAAGATTATGATGTTTATTTATCACTACTTGAAAGGTAATAATCTTGCTTGAGAGTCAAATAGAAAATACTTCAAGTAGTGAAATTGCTAGCGTCACTCTACTATGAGTTCCAGCGTACTCTCGCACCAAATCTGCTTTGCTTTTTTATCATTATCTGCATAGTAGTCGGTAAAAAAATAACATTACTTATTTATAGATTATCGAAGGGTTAGATATATAAGTAAATCTTCCGAAATTTTAACTTTTAGCCTTAAAAAAAGTAACAAATTTTTTCAAGACACACCCTTTGGAGCACACTTTTTCTCATTTTCATACTTAGTTAAGGTGATGTGATACCCACACTATTACTCAATTCTGATTTCCCGTTTTTCTCCTTCAATTTTAAACTTTTTGAAAAAAACTCTTTGACATGTTTTAAGTTTAATAAAGAACGTATCAAAGAGTTTTTTTCTTAAAATTAAAAATTGAATGAGAAAAACAGAAACCCAATTTTGAGTAATTGCGTGAGTATCGCATCACCTTAAGAAAAAAACATGAAAAAATGTAAAAAAAAATATAAGCAACTGTACGAAAGTATAAAAAACTGTAAGAATGTGTTGAAAAACTGTAAAAACATGTAAGAAAGTGTAAAAAAGGTATAATAAAGTAATAATAAATGTAAAAAAGTATAAAAACACTATAATCAAATGTTTTATATTCACATTTTTTAATTTTTGCTGGGGAGGGTGTCGAGATGGTCTCATGAAACTTTGGTGACATTTGAAAAATAGTTATTTTTTTTTTTTTATGAGTAAATTAGTTAAAAAAAAACTTGGTGCTGTACGTATAAGGCCCTTTCAATTTTGTATAGTTAAGGCTATTTTTAGTCATGATCACTATTTTTAATCTCAATAAAAATAAAGCGCGAGGTTAAGAGAATCTTGTTTAATAAGTACATACTTGACAAAATTAGCCAGGTTTATTAATTGGGAAGTTCTAGCTTCGTAACATAAAAGTTCAAATTTCGGTGGATTTGCTCATATAACATACTTCTTGTGCCACTACATACAATACAAAGCAATAATTCTATAAGGTTTACATAAAGAGCTTCAAAGATTGCCTAAGTAATGTAGTCGCACCTGAAAAATGTCTGCCGTCGCAAGGAAGCACCAGAGCTTTAAGAGCGCAGTGATAGTGAAGACGTTGAGGACGAAAGTCTCGGCGTTAGCATCGATGTTACCCCACAAAACATACATGTCGAGCCACTGCGGCACCAGCAGCATCATCAGCAGCGTAAAGAGTAGCGTAACATGCAAGCGGTGCAGCAGCTTCGTCAGCCATCCACGGGCCGGCGTCTGGCTCCCCCAGATCCCTAGAAAAGTGAGACCCCAGCGGTTGAGGAAGGTATAATCGTCGAAACTATCAGCCTTCGGCTGTCTCTCCATCTTCGAGCCAACGTGATACGCGCGATTGCAATGTACTTACCTACTAATCTTGCGAATCTTACGGATTCCCTTTGTCGCAGCCGATTACAAAGTCCCGCTCGCTCATAAAAAAGTCACGCGGCTCGCAACATAAGGCCAGAGCACGCGACGTAACGTGCGGCCATCAGTCGTAATTGCCACTCTAGAGCAGAGCGCCGTAATTAATGGGCCGATAAATAAGACGCACGAATATAATGAGTACATGATAGATGGGTACACCGCAAATGTGGAATACCGATCGATCTCGAGATTCTCGAGTATAGACGCGCGGGCAAATTTGAAGAGTGTTGACCGGCCCGCCGCCTAGGGTGCGCCCCGCGCATCGCGGCCGCCGGATCTTCTTGCGGCCGCCACTAATATATCGCGCATTCGATGTCCTCTCTACTCTCGTGCGAGGGCGAGCCGCGACCGCTCGAGAGCGGCGGCGCACAGCAAACGAGTGAACAGTCACAACTCACACGCAGCGCTGTTGGCGCCGGGAGATAGAGAGTGAGAGAGCCGCCATTTTGCCTCGTCGGCCGCGCGCGAGAGCACGAGACCCGCCTGCAGCAGCAGTAGCAGCAGCACACTTTGCGTGAGGCACGCGCGCGTGAACTGTGCGATACGTGTTCTGGTCCAGGAAAGTGACTCCGTCGTCGTCGTCCGGGACGTCGGCTCTCCGAGTAGTCGCGGCAGGGAGGGAGAGGGACCCGGGACGAGCAGCAGCGGCGCATATTAGGAGACCAGGCCCGAGAGCTAGACGTCGGAGAGAAGGAAGGGGCCCATAGGCCTCTCTCTCTCCCTGTGGTCGTCGCCCAGTGCTCCGCTCGAGCCTCGCGCGCGCGCGCGGGTGCGGGGGGCATGATCGTCAACTGACACGAGCGTGCCTCTACAACAGTGAAAAGGCGGCCTCTGTGCGCGCTCGCGCGGCCGCTTGCACTGCTGCCACAGGGACAAGTGCGTCGCCGTCGCCGAAGCAAAAAAAAAGGACTGAGCCAGCCGGTCTTCCCATCCAAAAGGTCAGTCGTTGCGCTGCACACACTATTCTTTTGTCTTCTCGCCGGCGCTGGAGGCTCTCACGCGCCCGCCGCGATTTTTCGCCGCGCCGGTACTGGCTGCTGGCGTAGGAGTAGCGCGAGCGTTCGGGGGAGGGGGGCAGTGATGCGTTTTGCGATGCGTGCCTGCCGTAGCAGATATGGCGGGAGCCCAAGACGCTGCTCCGCTGCGCGCGTTCGGAACTCTCTCTCTCTCCCGCGAACAGCAGCACACACACAACCTGTTCGAAACCCGATCCATGCGATGCTCATTGTTTTCACGCTCCCGGAGCCTCGGTTTCGCTTACGGTCGCGTATATTTGTGTATATATAGAGAGAAGTGCAGTGAACCCGCTTCTGCCGTCCGTCAGATCGTCACCCCTTTGCGGCCACGAGCCATCTTTTCCAAAGCCAAGTTCATGGCTGACCTTCTTGGTATATACGAGGGACTCTGATACGCCGAGGCTTTCTCTCCCTCTCGCTCTTTCGTGCTTTCTAGAATACCTTCTTCTCTCTTGCGACTTGCACGCGTACCCTTCGCTCGAGGAGAGTACACCAGTAAAGTCCACCGGCACGCACATTCCCCACAAATCGTAGTTGAAATGCTGCACGCGATCGATCGACGAGGCCTCAAGTTTTTATACCTAGATCCTCGCTCAATTTCGCTGACGTGCGTAATCGCCGAGACGCTTCTTCCTGCAGATTCTTTTGCTCCTATCTCCGCAGTCTCTCCGTGCGACGATTGCCACGATAAGCGCCAAGCCTTCGACAAAAAGTCAATTTATCCAAACGCACTTTTTTGACCACTTGCCGAAATCGCTGCCAATGTAAATAAACATCAGAAAGTCGAGCGACTTTTTTCCTCGATCATATGTATATAAATATACATTCCTTGGTATTCCATTGATATATATGTATATAAACACACATACATACACACACAGCACGTGTACTCTACGAATTCTACCTTTTTGTTTATCTTGCCGCCAAATCTTATACCGAGCACCTGGACGTTGTTGTTTTTTTTTTCCTTCCTGACAACCGCAATCGCACGCACGCGCCACTTATGCTGGGCACAATTTATACATATGTAACACATTACACATCAATGCCAATCACGCATGCAAAGCGTAGGCGACCGTCTCTCCTTAGTTTGAAACAATTGCTTTTAGCACAGTATACGCGGGCCTGCGTTTGCGTAGTCGACTCACGCGGCGCGTGGAAAAAGATGAATTCGAACCGGCGCGGGGTGGTGGGGGAAATTCATCGAAGAGAAAGCAGCGGCGATTATCGCGCTCGCGCAAGGATTTCGCAACGGTGGGTAAACTGGTGGCGTCTGGCGTGTATATACAGTAGAAAACGCACTCGGCAAAATCGGAGTAGTGCGTGTGCTGCCGTCGCCCTCGACGATACTTAAGTGAAAGGGTCGCGGTTACGTGTACCAACACCATAGAATCTTTCTCTCTTTCCCTCATGAAAAGCCGCGTGGAAGGAAGCGAGAAAGATGATGCGAGTCGAGGCGAAGGTGGGGCTGATAAGTGAATGGTATTCCAGAAGCGTCCCTCCGCCAAATGCTCTTCGTCCGCCGCAGTGGGTGTGTGTGTGTGTGTGCGCGCGGGCGCTCTCGGTGTGTACGTGTGTACGCGTTCGATCGAGTGATTTACGAGCGCGTGCTCTACAAGCGAGTCGAGAAGTTGATTCTTTCCCAACTTTTTAAAATGATCCAATCGGACTTAAACTTTTTTCTTTCTCGCTTTTCGAACTATTTGCAACATGGTTTCTGACATTGTTTCTAGAAAAAAATTACTTTTCAAAGTTAACCATCACCTAGGAATAGCTGTGTTTTATTAGTGTAGTACCTTCGTGCGTTTTATTAATAATCTACGGCATGAAGCGTTCTATATATGTCTATTCGTTAAAATGTGAAAATTCTTATCTTTTTAAATCTCTCAACTCGTAAACTTTTTGAAACTTTTAGACAAAGATAGTAATTTAGGAGAGAGCCGGAGAAACTTCTGGGTAGCGACCGCTAGACATTTTTCTAGTATATAGCTGCAGTAGATTGTCAATTAGCAAAGCGAACGACATTAAATTTTGCTAGAATTTGCGTAAGACTTTGCTTTGTTTCAAAAACCGTCTATTTTATCAAAATAATTGTAGACTATAACAGTAAACATACGCGCTTGATAATTTTCATTGTCTATTATTATTGAATAAACTTATTTTTATGCTTCATGAAGATTATTTAACCATAGCAGTTCAAATCTTTTTTATTATCAGTTGTGACTAATTTACGAGTACTTGACGGCTGCACTTTATCCCGTGATGTAAAATTTAAAATTCACACTCAATGAATCATAACCAAGTATCTTACACATTTAATTGTCGCGTAATATTTTATCGACAAGTAGATAGCATTTTTAAATTCTGCTTACACGATGTTTCTAATTTTAATTTGTAACAAAACAGGACTATTACTTTAAACGTACGTTTTAACAAGTTTTAAATTAAATATTTAGTTTCTTTTATATTCTTTTCAAAACATGCAGCGTACAGTTACCAAGTTCTTAAACTTTACTTCAAAGTCAATTTTCGTTGGATGTGTATTCAGAAATTCACTAAAACAGTTTCTACTTCCATAACTAGGACCTATAGAAATAAACTGAGGGTGGATAGTTTCATCATTTGGTGTCCGAAAACACTTTTCAAACTTTTACCAAAATTTCTGCTTCCCAGGTGTAACATTTTCCTATCGAACAAATCTCGATTAAAAAACTCTATTTAAATTAGTTTGAGATACTTATCTAGACGAGTCGCTAATTTTTTAATTAAATTGGAATAATCTTTGTTTTAAAACCAAACAAAGCTGTTGTTAAAGACTTTGGCAAGAATGGTAAGAGAATCTTGAAAAGGTAGTTTGAAGATCGATAAAATACCGATGAAACATAGATGGATTTGTAAATACCGCTTGGTTTACATATATCACATGTCTGAGAAACTATGAAACTTAATGCATTATTCAGCGAAACTGATCTAATAAGTGACTGTCTCACACGCATACACTCACGCGCGCACGCACACACACACACACAGACACATATATACACGTACACACACGTACGCACACAAATACCGACACGAAAAAAAATTGTTCTCCAAATCGACAAATTTCAACTTGTATCGCCGTAAAACATCTTTTTGAACATAGTTTGTCTCGTCTCGAAATTTTTTTGCATCGTTTAAAAGCTTCCAAATATTCCAAAATATACGAGTCGAAAGTTATTATTAACCCACAAATTTCTAGAACAAAGAACTTTATAAAAACAAAAATTTAATTTTTTTATTTTGAATGCTTATTCAATTGCACATAGCGCCCGTCATAGCATAGCTACTAATACTATGGTGACGTATCAACGGCTATGTTTACCCAGGGCTTCATTAATGTAAATTAAACCACGCGTGGTGGCATCCCGAAGATTCCAGCGCGCAACCGCGTAGCCATTTTCTATCTCGTCAGTTTTTTTCAAGATTATTCGCGTTATTTGGCCTCGCATTCGCGGGGGTAAAAAAAATATTCCCTCGAAAAATGTCGTTCTCGTAACGCTGCTGCTCTCTGCTGCTACGAGAGCTTTTCCCGGGACCAGTTTTATCGCGCGTCGTCGTTTCATCGACGTTTCCATAGCGAGAGAGAGAGAGAGAGAGAGAGAGAGAGAGAGAGAGAGAGAGAGAGAGAGAGAGAGAGAGAGAGAGAGAGAGAGAGAGAGAGCGCGGAGGGGCGCTCGTGGGAAAACAATTTGTCGAAACGCGAAAAAAACCTCGTAAAAATACACAGCGGGGGAGAGGAGAGCGTGAGGCAGGGAGGGGGAGGCTTGGGTGAAAGAGAAAAGGGGGAAGGAAAAAGCGCAAAATTGTTTCGTTAAAATGCACTCTCTGCTCTCTCTCTCTCTCGTGGGTAGGCGCGTCGGCAGTAGCAGCAGCAGCAGCAGCAGCAGCGCACTTGGCGCGCTCGACGCGGCGGCAATGATCGTGGTTTTGGCTTCTCCCGCGCCTCATTGTGGAGAGCGGAGAGCGTCGACTTAATGAAGCCGAGCTCTACACGTGTCGGGGCCAGGTTTATTCAGGCGCGTGCGCGCACGTGCGTGCGTGTATATAAGAGCTTGCTCGTGTGAGCTGCCGCTCGGAAAACTGCGACTGCGAGTATATATAGCGGCTATATAATTCTAGAACGCGCTTTAACCTCGCGATTATTCTTCCAGTTTGAGTAATGCGCCGTCGCCGCTCTTTTACGAAATATACACACGCGCTTAAAACTGCCTCGACGCGCCTCCCGTGCATTCGCCGGTATTTAAACGAGCTCTCTCGTTCATTCCTCATCGTCGGCTGTTCGCCACCGTCGCGCAGCGCAAAACAGAAGGAGAGGGAACGACAGAGAGAGAGAGAGTTACGTAATCCAAGCATACGCGAAAAGACGAGGAGAGAATCGCGCTTACTCAGCGCCGCACGGTTGATCCGTATTCCCGACGCGACTAGTGCATCATGTATATATAATACGCTTGCGCGCGCGAGCGCAACACTTGCTCGAATATAAGCGTGTATATACACTTTTTAGCCGAGTAAGTGTATACGCGCTCGTGAAAGTTTTCCTCCTTGGGCGGAAGGGCTTTGGAGCGGAGCCAGTCGACATTGCACGCTGCCTCAGTCGTGTCCCTATATACGCAACGCGCGAGAACAAAGTCGAATCCCTCGATTAAAGCTGCATGCGCCTCGGCGAAAACTGCAGCCACGTGCTCCCTCTCCTACCCCCCCCCCCTCCCCCGCGACTCATGGGGGTTCACGCGCCGACTCTCCGATTAAAGCAATCGATTTTCGCTCTATACCTATACACAGCCGGATTTTATTTTCGGATGTGGTCGCCGCAGCGGCAACTCGAACCAGTACACGTCAGTCGTTGCACATTGCGCTGCTCTCATCTATATACGGCTGGATGATGGATTTTTATACATATATAGCTGTCGATGCAGGGGGGGGGGGGGGGGGATTGTGCATCTTTGCATGCATTTCAAGGCGTTATCGCTGCTTTTTGCTCTCGGTTTATACGCGCTGTTCTCATAATGCCTAACCGCAGGAGACGACTGTATAGCTTGCAAAGTTGAAAAGGTGCAATTGACGAAAACGAATAAGTTGGATGAACCCGGCTGAGGCAACCTCTCTCCCCTCTTCCTCGAAAAAGTCGAGCAGTCGCGCGCCGGTGTCGCACACGGGGGTTGGGGGGGGGAGCAGCGGTGATTATTATCATTATTATTTCGCGCGACCACCCGAGCGAGGGGGGGGGGGGGCTGGCTACACGATTGAGATGCTATGCAGCTCGGGATGCTGCTGGTGCTCTCCCCCTCCGTAGTCCGCGCAGCTCTCAGCCGGCGAACTTGATTGGAGTATTTCATGTGTCCCTTGGCAAAGAGTTGTCGGCGGCGTGCAGAGGGCGGCGCGCATAGGTATCCGCCGCGGCGCGCCGTTCGCTCGATTCAGCTGATACGGAAGCATCGATCCACCGCCGTCGTCGTAGTCGTGTCCTGCTTGCTCCTCCTCCTCTTCCTCTATACCGGGGCGTTGTGCTGTGCCCTCTCTACCCATCTATCTTTCTCTTTCTCGTTCTGCCTCGCTCGCACTTGGTTGTGCGCTGTGTGTATAAAGCGCGCAGCAGGGCTCGTCGCCAGCGGAAGTGCGCCCCCTCCCCCCTCTCTGTCCCCCTGTATGTGGGTATCACACCATTGCGCGCCAAAATAAATCTACCACACTGACGTTAAGTGGTCCAGGAAACAAATTTTCACTATACAATAACGTCTAGGTAGTCTTAAATGCTCTTTTATCTCTAATCGAAGCAATCGTGGCGAGACTAATACTGATGAGACAATTTATCTCCTCG
The DNA here is from genome assembly GCA_036365515.1 of Torymus aiolomorphi. Taxonomy (NCBI): domain Eukaryota; kingdom Metazoa; phylum Arthropoda; class Insecta; order Hymenoptera; family Torymidae; genus Torymus; species Torymus aiolomorphi. The sequence goes on from CM070876.1 coordinate 166,338,692, forward strand.
CCAGCACAGTATACACACGATAAACTCAAAACAAAGTTATACTTACTCGGAAACTGCGCGCTGCGTGTGGGAAAACCAAGACAGACGCACGTCGCGATGACCTTGGGAATGGGGGGGGGGGGGGGGCAAATAGATAAGAGGCAACTCGGGGGGGCAATAAGCAGCTAGCAGATTTAGTTGGTCAGGAGTATGGGGGGCTGCAGGTAGGCTGCTGGGGGTGGGGGTGGACAAAAGTAACAGCTCAGCCAGCGTCAGACCGGAGAGAGTGGAGTTGCGTGTACGCGCGAGCGAACGCGGCTGGAGGGGGGGGGGGTAAAGAGGGGAGCAGCGCGCGCTAGGGTGGGAAGTTGCCGAGCGAGACATCGATCGGCCCGGCCATTGCTTGCGCACGCGGCTAGGAGTCAAGATGCCATCCCCCACTGCGCACGCGAAACTTGCTTGCACTCTCTCCCTTCTCTCTCTCTCTCGCTCTCTCTCTCTCTCGGCCATCTTATGCGATTCACCTGTGCGAATGTTCGGCTGGCGGCTCGTTACTCTCATCCTTATGCGCTCTCTCTCGCTCTCTACGCGCATGGTAGCCTCGGCGACACGCGCGACGCAAGCGAAGGCATGAAAAACCGTTTTTTTTTTTTATTAATTTCTTCGTGACTGCGCGCGTCCCTCGGTGCAATTACTGCAGCCGACCGGTTCCCCGTCTATTGCCTCCTCTCCATTTCTCTTTCTCGCGGTTCTCTCTCCCTTGCAAATCAACTATGTGATTTGCTGCTTTCTCGAGCAACGGTAAGAGAAGAAAAAGAATCGTAGGTGAAGGCCAAATTTTTCAACTTCAAAGTCCTCCCATTGTGGCCTGCGTACTACGTCTCTCTCTCTCTCTCTCTCTCTCTCTCTCTCTCTCTCTCTCTCTCTCTCTCTCTCTCTCTCTCTCTCTCTCTCTCTCTCTCTCTCTCTCTCTCTCTCTCTCTCTCTCTCTCTCTCTCGCACTACTACATGCACATGACGTGCCCTCTTCTCCCATCTCCGCTTACACCCGCGTTGCCGCTAACTTTCGTACGACTTGTATACTTTGCAGAGGTAGCAAAATCTTTCGTACTTCTCCAACTCAAACCTGGTTCAAGTTACCACGGATAATTCAATGACTTTCAGTATTTACTCATTCTCCTAATCTTGACAGCAATGTCTCGCTGACGTAAGAAACGTGTATTTATCATCGTTTATTATGTATGGCACTCTGTGCGATCTACGTATGTCTGTGCAGACAACTGCTAATGACGTGGAATTTGTGCTTCGATGAACCAATTATTGTTATCATTATTATCATTATTATTAGCATTATTATTATTATTATTATTATTATTATTATTATTATTCAAAGCTTTGATAGAAAAATTTTTTCTTTTTTTCTTTCCTTTTCTTCTCTCAAATTTATCCATAGAATTTATTTATTTTCTCAAATATATATATAGCTACAGATACGCGCGTGAAAGGTGCAACTTGGAGGTGGCGAGTTTTTGTTTAACCCTTTGAAGTATACATTTTTTCGAAAAATTTATGCTTTTTCATATTTGTTTATTTTTAAACTTTTACAATAAATATTTATGACTACTCAACTTTTTTCTTGTGTTCTTTTGTTGCTAAGATACCTGAAAATTACGATAAAATCGACCTAAAAGTGTCTACTAGACTGTAAATTGCCAATATTTAAAGAAATCGAGATGGTAAGTCATACTGTAAAAACACTATTTAGGATAGAATCATGCTATGAAAAAATTATACTTTTAGATTGTGTCATTCACTAATAGCACCACAAATAACTTTATTCTGATTCTGAAAAAGATTCGAATTGTTGAGAAAAGATCGATTTACGTCATACTGCAGAGTAACCTAAAACCCGGGAGTTGGTTCAACTAAATTAACTTTTGTCAAAAACTTTTCAAGTGAAATACTTTTGTCATACTAGCAGTGGTTCCATTCTTGTTAAAAAAGTTTTTTTTTTCAAATTTAAAAATAAGAAAACTCTAACAGGAATGTTATCTAAGCTGATAACAAAGCCAAATTAATTAATGTACCTACTACAAGTCGATGTGTTATTGAATGAGAAGACGATTTAAGTGGAAAAATTAGTTGTTGAAATTACTGTAATTATAATTGAAAGTTATAAACGTTTAAATCCGTTTTCTTGTACATACAATCGTTTTAAATTAGAGTTGCCCATTAATATTTATTTGTGTATTCTACTAAGAATTCTAAACTAGTTAGTTTGAATAATGTATTTATTCTAATGCTATGGCCTTTTTCTAATTTGATAAGTTTGTCAAACCAACCTTACAAGTTTAATAAATTCAATCCTCGTCTTATTAAGTATGTGCAGATTTCAAAATATTATACCTGTATTAATTGACTAAGTAATACACGTTAAGATTACTCTTAATAACGAAAAAGTTAATATGTAGTTAATTAATAAATATTAAAGATGAATACCAAATAATTTTAAATCCAATATTTTACGAGTATAATGTGATATGCAATTTATATTGTATGTTTGATTAAACTTGATCTTTAAGGGACTTACATACTAGCTTATATATTTTTTTATGAACAAAATATTTTCCATTGCATAAAAACTGATGGTTATTAGGAATGAAATGAAAGTATCCTCGTGTTGCATTCATCAACGTTGATGGACACATTTATATAAAGAAAGAATAGCAAATATGTCTAATTACTATTATATCTATCCTCCATAATAATTTCAATGATAAACGATGGTGAGGATCAACCCAGGTACACAAAAAAAAACATTTAACTTTCCATTTTCAAAAAAGCCACAACGTTTCGCTAGTTAGTTTTCTAGTCTCATCAGGTAATCATTTATTTAAAATATAGTTATTATCATCGTGGGTATTTTTAAGAGCCAGAAGCTCTACGTCCTATTACAAAAGCTACATCGCCCCTACGTAGAGCTTCTGGCTCTCAAAAATACCCACGATGATAATAACTATATTTTAAATAAATGATTACCTGATGAGGCTAGAAAACTAACTAGCGAAAAGTTGTGGCTTTTTTGAAAATGGAAAGTTAAAGTGTTTTTTTTTTTGTGTACCTGGGTTGATCCTCACCATCGTTTCTTATCATAGCGAATATGTCTGTTTAGTTGAGTAAAATGGTGTGCGATTACACAATATTGATATAATACGAAGGGACAAAATTTTGCCGAACCGTCTTTAGGCGATCAGGACGCGGAAGGAAAAGTTGAAGAGTTGTCAGTTGGTGAGAAGCAGAGCAAAAGGATGCGAGAACAAATGATAAGCGGGCATGCTTGTGTACATGTATATGCATGCTGACCGTTGTGCTATGAGTTTGCTTGTTCGCTTGACTTCGGAAGAGTCAGCAAGCAGGAGGAGTAGGGAGGAGAGGGAGATGAGTGGGCCGAGTAAAAAGTAGATAAAATGGACGGATAGTATGGGAGGAAAGTATGCGCGCGACCGCGAAAGGAACGGAGAGAAGGGAGAATGAGGAAACGAGAAAATAAAAGGAGTGAGAGAGAAAAGAAACGAAACTGTGTGGAAGGAAGGGCAGATAGGCAGAGAGAGAGCGAGAGAGAGCGAGAGAGAGAGAGAGTGAAAGAAAGGGACGACGAAGAGAATGAGATGAAAGGAGAGGATTCGCGAGCGAGAGAGTCGAGAGAGAAAGAGAGGGAGAGAGCCCAAGCGAACTATGAGAGTGAGACGGAGGCGACTACTTAAAGTTGGCGGAAAGTTTGCTTCGGCAGCAAAGTTAACTCAGTTAAGTTCCCTCTCTCACTCCGCTCCCAAAGCGAAACTTTGGTTCTCCAGACTCGGAGCGCGCGCGCGCGTTCGTCGACTCCCCCAACCGAGTAGTCGCTGCCGCCACCACCGCTTCACCTCCCCCTCTTCCTACACCTCTTCTGGCCCTACAAACCATTTACATTTACATGTGCATTTGCATTAGCAGAAGAGCCTGTCTATCCTATATCCAACTCGATTTTTTCGCCATTTTTCATATCGCACGCCATCGTTATCGATGAGATGTGCTATAGCGCCCTGCTCTCTCGATATAGAACTGCATTGTGTCATCGCGTAATACTTAACTTTCAAACTTTTTGGCCCGAAACTTTTTACAGTTGACTTCCGATCTACTTTTTCATTACGAACTTATTTTACTAGCAATTAAAAGTCGCGGGGGAATTTGCATGAAGAACTTTATTCCAAAGCTCATTTTCGTCTGTGCGTCTGTGTGTGTGTTGATTTGATTTTAAATGATATTTTCCCCTTCTCATTCTGTATGTTGTGATACGGATCGGATATTATATAGTGAGCGTTTGGCAACTCAATCAGCAGTATTGACGTTCAGTTGAAATTTCTGCGTGTAGCGTCTTATGACTTATGGCTGGAAGTCAAGAGGAGTTTGAAAGATTGAGTCGGAGAGGCCCGACTATTGTGGAAAAGTTGGCTAGAAAGAAAAGGTGGGAAGTTTTCAGAGCGAGTAAATGCTCACAGTGTGCAGGTATAAAAACTGTGCGCATCGTTTCGTTCTTGAATGAGGGATCGGCCGGAGAGGCTGGCCATAGCTGGTGCGTCTTTGGCCGCTGCCTCGCAATTTCCATGCACATTTCCATTTATTCTCCTAACGGTCTGCTTGCCTCTCCCTCTTCTTCTCTCACTCGCTCGCTCGCTCCCGCTTCTCTTCTTGGCCTCGATCTTACTTGCGCGCGCTAAGGAGCCGAAATATCTCCTCGGAAAAGCTTAAGTTTAGATCGTCCCGATAAAGCGGAGCGCCTGCGCTTGACGCCGCCGATGCGCGATAAGTAACATGATTCGCCACGCTCTCGCGCCCGATTCTTCGCACTTGCTTATTTCACGAGTCAATATCATATTCATCATCGTTCACACTATATAGTGTATATACCACACTTGTATGGCCCGGGCCATAATGAACTTTCCTTACCAGGCTTTTCCTTAATAAACAACCATCTCTGCAACTTACAAACGTCTCTTCCTATGGGTCTGAAGTTTGCAACGTTGGAGTGCAACGAAATAAAAAGAAAGTTATTTTGCTTTATGCTTATATTAATTAATATTAATTTTCCGTGTAGATTTATTGTTTTGTAGTATCGAATAACTTTATAACAAAGATTTAGATAAAATTTCCATTGCTTAATAACTTTAATTAATTGTAAAAAATTATTTCGTTGCATTCCAATTATTCAAACCTGAGATCCATCTCTTCCTCCGCTTCTTTTGGCTTTACACAAGGCACTTACATTGCGCTCGCGAACTCGCTACCATTAATTATATAACGCTCTTGTTGTTTTTCCCACTGCGGTTTACCTCGTGAGTTGAGTTGAGCGATTTACGCTGCGATCTAAATGCCTTTTTAGGGCATCTAGTCACTTAATAAACAAACCGATCAATCTCGACTTTTCTTTGTCCCGCGATACCCCACCTCTGCTTGGAAAACAATTGAAAGGGGGTGAAAAGAAAAAAGGCTTCTTTCAGATTAGAAAGATTCCCTCTCGCTCTCGGCCGTGCTCGGCAGCGCGTCAGCGGTATAATAAAAAGCCGCGCGCACCGCCACCTCCGCTGCCGAGTTTTGAAAGAAAGTTTACTTTATCGCGGCTCGATTGAAGACGCGCGCGGAGCGAGGCGGCGGCGGCTGCTCCCCCATACCGCTGGAGTAAAGTTGCTCCCAGGTTAGACAATAATTGGATAACTTCGCCCTCGTAGCATCCCGCCGCCACCCCCTCCGACAGCTCGCAAAAGTCTCTCTCCCTCCCTTTCACTCTCACGCGCGAGCGCTATACACACCGCACGAGCGAGATTACACTAAAGGCTTGAATTTAACTGCGCTGCAAGGGGATATTCGTGTTCTCGTCTCTTGCCTCCTTTTTTTTTTCCAAAAGCTGGGTCCACTTGACCTATACCAGAACAAGTGCGCATTTTTACCTTTCCTTGTCCACAGCAAAAGCTACTAGCGCGTATATATACCATCCGAGTTAATCTCTTCCTTTTCCCTTTAACTGAGCAACGCGCTCGGGTATTTTCGCTGAGTTGGCACAACATGTGCCCAAGTCCAAGTCGAGTCTCTCCTGCAAAGTGCTTGGGTTTGCACTTTGCGTTAGTATCGCATCCGTGGGTCCCGCTGAGCCGAGCAACGGCGACGTCGTCGCTGACGACAATCTCCCGTTTTATGGCCTCCGCAGGCCATATTTCCGATTACGTGTAGCCTCTCTCTCGCTCTCGCTTGCGCGCTGGTCTCCGCTATAGAATCACGGCTCGCCGTATATATCCCCAATCCCGCCGATCTGATCTTAGCCCTTTTACACCGCGCGCGCACATGAGGCCAATCATTTTTTGCTCTTTCCTCTCCGCTTGACGCGCTTTCCGCTCTTGGAGAGCAGTGGCACGCTTCAAATAGCCGCTCGCGACTTAAATTCGTAATGTACGAGAGCCGCGCGCGCGTGAGACGAAATCGTCGGTCAAACATTCTCTCTCTCTCGCGCTCGTTGCCGTGCTGTACTCAAAGTCGCGCATCGCGCTTCCCCTACTTACTTTGTCAGAGCTCGGAGCGGAGCAGCACAGCAGAGACAGCGGCGGCTACAGCTCTCGTCGTCCTCCCTCCTGCAATTATTGGAAGAAGCTTCCACGCATTGGAGGGCGCCACATATCGTTGTCTCTTGTCTTAACTTTCGCAACTCTCTTTCTCCCTCCCTCTCTCTGTTTTCTTTCTCTAGCGCAACTTGGCCGCTGCTCCAGCACGCTGCTGAATAACAATACATCAAATGCACAAATTTCCGGTACGCGTACGAGCGCGCCTGCAAGCTACGCTTCTTTCCACCCACGTTTCGTCATTGACTGGCCGCTGCTCGCATGCTCCATTTTTTTTTCACGTGCTCGATTGACCATTGATGCAGCGGCATGCGCGCTCTCTCGGTCATCGTCATTCATGAGGGCGCGCGGAATTCCCGAATTGCCCGTGCCTGACGCTCCGCACAGGCAACTATATATCTCTCCATTAGCCGAAGCTATGGAAAGAGGGAACAAAAAAAAAGGGGGCATGATGCGTGTATGTACGTGGGAAGCACTCTCAGCGTTGACCGGCGTGCGGGGAAGAGAGATGAGAAGCAGCGCAAGAGATATCGAACGGGAATACCGCTCGGGTTGCTGCTGCTGCTGTTGCTCTGTGTAGCGGTAACGGTGGCGGTGCCAGCAGCATCACCGAACAATTAGTTCGAAAATGGTCTGAAAACGTCGACCCAGTGACCAACGCTCACGCTCTCGCTAGTCTCGCGCGGCACGGCCCTGCCACTCCGGCGCGCTTTATTAACCGTTCTGAAAACGTTAGCCCCAGCCGCTTCTCTCTCTCTCTCTCTCTCTCTCTCTCTCTCGTTCGCTCCCTCGCTCGCTCGTCCGTCGCGTAGCCGTAAACGCGCAAAGAGCGCGCTCGCGTGAGAGAGAGGGAGACAGAAAAACGAGGCGAACGAGAGAGAAAAGGAGAGAGGCATCACACGTTCCGGGTACCTATCCGTTTGTGCGTTTGGTGCGTCGCGAGCCAAAAGGCAGGTCCGCGCGTTAAACGCACGCAACGTCGATGTCGGCTCTCGTCGCCAGCACGCGCGTTCGCTTGCTATCGAGAATATATGTCCGAGAGAGAGAGAGAGAGAGAGGAAGAGAGTGTATAGTAGGAAGGAAAATCTCTCTCACTCTCTCCTCTCTCTGTACGCATATCGCACGGCGGACAGTGTGCCGGTGAGCGCACACAGCCGCTCTCCCCCGCACTCCCGCTCCCTCCTCCTTATAGAGTGAGATAGAGACTCGAGGTTAACCTATAAACTTCGCTACCCGCCGCTGCTCTGTCGCCGTCGCCGCCGACGCGCGTCCCGACGAGCGTGCGCATAGACTGTGTGCGTGAAGTGCAGCAGCAGCAGCAGCAGCAGAAGCCGCAGCAACAGCAGCAATAGCGAGAGCCGCCAGGCGGCCCGCCGTGCAGCTCGTTTTCCCCGTGTGCACCCACCACCCGCATATTATACAGCGCCGTCCGAGCGGAAAGAGTTGTTGCGTGCATTCGACGGGCAGCGTCCTTTTCGGTAGGTAGTGCAGCAGCGTTGCAGCTCTTGCGCGCGCGTCGTCTCTCCCGCGAGCACGAGAGTACAGAGAGGGGAACAGAGTCGCCGCGGTGGCTGATAGCGGCTTCCTCTGAAAACGCCAGCAACGTGATTTCGTGTATACCTACTCTCTCTCGTCACTTGCGCGCGCGCGCGCGTATAACATGCGAGAGCTATAGAGAGAGCTGGCGAGAGAGAGGGCGAGTGAGAAAGAAAGAACGACGACGCCACACAGCCAGTATCAGCAGTGTAGTCCGTAGCTGTCCACTCGAGAGAGTCGCTGCTGCGCTCTCTCGCTCCTTCTCCAGCCTCGCTCGCACACACACGCACGGACAGACGGAGGGACACAAACACATCACAAGTTGCCTTCGGAAGACCCGCAACGGTGCGATCAACTTTTCTCAACTCCCTTACCATTGCGAGTGCGTGTCTGTACCTATGTGTGTGTCTGTGATCCGCGTTAGTAGAGACAAGTCGCGCCAGCACGCTTCCTCCTTCCCGTCTTGCTCTCTCGGGCGCGTGCTAGTACGCGGCTAGTGGAGGCGCGGGTACCGAGAGAAAGGAGTCACATAGCGTGTACACGCGGGCCTTCGCGCGCGAGCGCGCTAGAGAAATTTTCGCGTCCTTACGCGCGCGAGGATTGTTACGTGGCTGCTTCGCAAACTGGCTCGCAGTGCATGCACCTATACTGGCGACGGGTTGAGGCTGCTGCGTCCTAACCTCCAATTGTGCCCGCGCGTGCGACGTCTGAATTTAGGGGGGAGAGCGGCGCGCGGAAGCCAAGCCTCTATCCAGACATCTTCAGTTCGTTAACGCTCAGGTGTGTGCGTCTTGTGTTTTGCAGGTAGCAGCTTTTTGGGAGCCGTGATGTATTGGAGGTTCGGCGGTTCCTGCCCTAAAACCGACCACAAGCCAGCATCACCTCGGCAGTCGGTGTGACTAGAATTGCCGAAACTCACAGCCGTCGCCTTCAGCTTGGGACAGGACCTAGTGATTAAGACTTGAAAGTGTGTTTAGTAAGGCTTGCTCCGAATCGTCTACACCCACCCGCCTCTTGTTTTCTTTCGCCCAAGGAAGGAGGGGAAAACATTTTCATACTTGGGGGGGCTGTCTGACCGATGGACAAACGGAAGATGATGCCCAAACGCCCTCGAATGGAGAATATAAGGGGCCCCATCACCAATGGGCCCATCCAAACAAGACCACTGGTGGCATTGCTCGATGGACGAGACTGCTCCATTGAAATGCCTATCCTCAAAGATGTTGCCACTGTGGCCTTCTGTGATGCACAGTCTACGTCTGAGATACACGAAAAGGTTAGTCATACTCACCTATTCAAAAGCAATATTTATTTTTCTATGCGACTGGCCTGAACTATCTTGCCCTTTCCCATAGGTGTTGAATGAGGCAGTAGGTGCTCTTATGTGGCATACTATAATTCTCACAAAAGAAGACCTAGAAAAATTTAAGACTCTCAGAATCATTGTCAGAATTGGCTCTGGAGTTGACAACATTGATGTCAAAGCAGCTGGCGAGCTTGGCATCGCAGTGTGCAATGTGCCTGGCTATGGTGTTGAAGAAGTCGCAGACACTACACTTTGCCTCATTTTGAATCTATACAGACGTACATACTGGTTGGCGAACATGGTTCGCGAAGGCAAAAAATTCACAGGACCAGAGCAGGTATGCTAAAATGACAAATGCTACACTGCTTATACGTTAAGAACTACTAATTGATGAAGAATCTTTTATTTACTAGGTGAGAGAAGCAGCACAAGGATGTGCTAGGATACGAGGAGATACTCTTGGAATTGTAGGATTAGGCAGGATTGGCTCTGCTGTAGCTCTCCGCGCAAAAGCTTTTGGTTTTAATGTTATATTTTATGATCCTTACCTTCCTGATGGAATCGAAAAATCCCTTGGTCTTACTAGGGTTTACACTCTACAGGTTGGTTCTCATTACCAAGCAATTTTTTTTTTTTGTTTTATTATGTAAATACAAGTCTCATCTTTATGAACGGGTATTTAATATAATTACAGGACTTACTGTTCCAATCGGATTGTGTATCTCTACACTGTACCTTAAATGAGCACAATCATCATTTAATTAATGAATTCACTATCAAACAGGTATATATTATGCTAATAGATACATTTGTTTTAATACATTTATACTTTTTCATATTGACACATTTTGATGCAGATGAGACCAGGAGCATTTTTAGTAAACACAGCACGTGGTGGATTAGTAGATGATGATGCATTAGCTGCAGCATTGAAACAGGGTAGAATTCGAGCAGCCGCTCTTGACGTCCATGAAAATGAACCATATAATGTCTTTCAGGGACAGTCTTCACAATGTGAGTTATATGTAATCTAACCTATTACACCCTTACTAACCTTATTAATTTGACAACTTCTAATTTAAAAAAATTAGTAAGCGTTACCAACATAATAAACTAATAAAGCACACAATAAAGATTGTAAAATATTTTATAAAAATAAGAATTTCATTGCATTTCATCGTGTATCTTTATATACTAGTTAAAATGTTTCAATTGTACAATATATTTTATCTAATCAACTAAACAATGCTCTTGATAATGATTAATAAATGTTTGTAAACAAAAATTAAGATTTATCGGTTTATGTATTCTTTGCTATGTAAGAAAACTTGACTTTAAACACTTTTTTATGGATTTACTTATTTATTTATTTGTGTAGGTCCACTAAAGGATGCACCAAATTTATTATGCACGCCACATGCTGCATTCTACAGCGATGCAAGCTGCACAGAACTTCGTGAAATGGCTGCAAGTGAAATACGGCGAGCAATTGTCGGTCGTATACCAGATTGTTTGAGAAATTGCGTCAATAAAGAATACTTCCTGTCGACTACTGGGTAAGGCTTTTTCTCTCGATACTTGAAATTCGCTACGACTAATACAGTCGTCAAGCGTCGAGTTTAGAATTTTTGTCAAATCAATGTAAATACAGCAATTAAGACGATTCTCATGTATGTTTGGGCAAAGTAAAACTGAGCTTTTCGATGGTGTAATTTAAAAGCTCAATTTTTCTCTGCTCAATGAACAAACAGTAGAAACAAACGCTCTCTGTGTCAAACTTCCAAAATTGTACATAGGTAACAATGGATTACGCAGTGAAAAGTGACAGTTGTTAAAAAGAAAATGAAATAAATCTTGTTATAAAAATAACTCTTACATTGCTATTTGAACATAAACTGCTGCCATTTCGAATTCTATAACGTATTCCTCACTTTTTTTCTCTGGATACTTGTGTTGATATTACGCATATAAGAAAGAAAGTATAACAAATGACAGTGGCTCTAACTAGATCTTTGTTTTTTCTTCCATAAAAAAGCGCAAAAAGTAAAACTTGACTCATGACAACTGTAGCATGCACGCCTTTATCTACGAAATGCAAAATACAACTTAGCCATATTATAAAACTTAGCTCTTTCTCTTGGGTCCGGTTACGAAAAAAAAGCAATCCGTAATTTTTGCAGAAACAGATTTTCAAGCAGATGTTAAGACACACACACACTCGTATTAGCGAGGAACGTGAAAGAGACAGAGATATACAGAATCCCACGCAAAGACACGCAAAAAGAAATTGCAAAAAAGAGAGAAAGAGACAAAGTAAAGTTAAGAGTCGAGAGAGAGCGAGAAAAGCAAAAAGAAAGTTGTCGCAAAATGAGCTGTACGAGCAAATGAGAGATGTCCTCCGACATTCGCATAAAAACAAAGTCCAAGTGGCCAATTTCTTTTCGCTTTCTCCGCAGCAGCTACCCAGAGGGCATCAATGGCGGCTACTACGCGGGCACCCTGCCAGTGCAGCAGGCCCACTCGACGACCCCGCACGACTCGGCGCCCCCGCCGCCGGGCAGCCACTCGGCCGCCGGCGGCGGCGGCGGGCCCGGTGGACTCAACTCCTCGGCAGGAGGCGGCGGGGGCCCGACTGGACCCTCGGGCCCAGCCGTGGGCGGTGGCGCCTCCGGGGGCCCCGCTAACGTCCCACCACCGGCCGGACTGCCCGGCCTGCCACACAGCATAGTTAGCGAGCCCGACCCACGGCCGAGCCCGCCCGCCCCGAGTCCCCGTTGACCCTGAACTATCAACAGCCCAGCAACAACGTCATCCCCGAGCCTCCTGCAGCAGCATCTCCACTCCAGCGGCGCCGCAACCATCCTTAGATACAGCAGCAGCAGCAACCTCCCTTAGCCATTATACCTATCGACACGCACGTACCAACTACAACAAACTAGCAGTAACAACTATGACTAAAACCATCTCCAGCAGCGGCTAGTGTCTTCTTCTTATTTTTCTTTTACATTTCTTCATTCATCGTCCAGACCAAATACCACGCGCAGCAGCTGCTAAGTACGACGAGTGGACGAAGTACTGTCAAGTCAGAGTGAGAGTGCCCGTTAAATACCCGACCCACACATACACATACATGTGAGAGAACGTGGAACGAACGAGAGAGAGAGAGAGGGAGAGAGAGAGCGGGAGAGAAAGAAAGCGGGAAAGAGCGGGAGAGAGAGAGAGAGTGAGAGAGAGAGAGAGAGAAATGTAGTAAGAATGTTTTGTTACGCCGACTTGCGCTCGAGACCAAGTGCTCCGTGCCAACGACTTCAAATGCGTGATATGGCCCAGGCTTTTTATCCTCTTCTTTTTCTTTTATTCTACAAAATATAAATATACACGCTTCTTTATACTGTATGCATCATATACATATTTACTTTATAATTATGCACTTTCAACGAAACAATAATGATTATGACGATGATGGTAATACTAAGATTGACGATATTTCTGAGTTGTTGGTCTATCTCTGTGCTTGAGTCGACAGGCACGGGGCTGTTATTATGATTTGCGATGTGATCTGTTGTGTATCCCTTTGATAATCTTTAGTTTGGAAATTTTTCATTATACTGCAAATACTGTAGTAGGAGCACTAAACTTGGCTTTATTTTCCTCTAGGGGTTCATGGTGTCAAGTTGAGTTTATCTGTTTATCTATAAACTAATTTCTTCCGAGTATCTTCTTTTTTTTTTTTTTTTCTTTTTTCAAGTAGAAGACTGCTGTGTCAATATTAGCATGTTTGGTTCAGTCATGCAGGTATAATTAGATGCTCTGGATTGTAATCTGTGAGCAATCAATGGCTTACAAGAATCCAGAAAACTTTATAATCATTGGAATTTAGATTTAAATATTGATATTTTAATTATTAAAAGTTTAATATAAAAAATAAATTCCAACCGTAAATAAGTGAGACAATCTACAAACTAAGGAAAACTTGAAAACAGATTGTATATTAAAAGTTGACAAATATCTCATTTTAAATTTTATACCTGTCTTAGTCTTGTTATAATTTTACGCATTTGTAACGAGTTTTGTGAGTGTTAATATCCGAAATGTGCGGCTACTTTGTATCTTTAAAAATACGGAGCATTGTCAGAACGTATCCCGAACGTTTCAGAAAAGATCAAAGTTGTGCCACTGTGTCTTTAGAAAGGAAGTGAAGAATTTTAGTTGTATGAATTGGCGCTTTGTCGTCTTGAATGAGACAAACATCACCGATGTTATTATAAAGTATTCTTGTGCGAAATGGTGAAAATAATTTTGAGATAGCTTTTATTTGGTATTTTTAATTTACCTTGTACTTGTCTACCTATCGGAAAAAGTTAATTCATAATTTAAAAATCTGCGTTAGTTATTACATCAACTTTCGCGTATTCATGCAGTTTCATAACGAATTAAATATCTATTAAATAAGATTAAAAATGAACAAAATCGATTTCGTTTTCAATTTACAATGTAACTTTAATGATTTTAAATGTGTGAACGAAATTGTTTGATTGATTGCGAATGAAAGTTAACAAATTTGTCAATGAATATGATGTAAAGAATCGACAAAATATAGTACCAGCAGATTTTGTTGATATTTCAATTATTGAAAAGTACATAATCATTCAACATTGCTTCATTAAAAATCATGAAATAGATTAAAGATACACGATTTTCTCTCTTTGTTTCGTTTATTTTTAATGAAAGGGATAAAATAAAACCGTGTAATGATTAACATTCACGATGGCGTCGACAGTAGTGACGTTTATGATAATAATATTAATAAATGGGTAAAAGTAAATACACAAAGATCTATTTTAGAAACGTACACATATCGATTCGGTTTCAAATGTTACTGTTACAAACGTAAAAATTTTCAAAAATTAATCAATGACTTGAATTTGTACCCTAATTATATTTTGTTTCATGATTATATATTATGAAACTTGTTAGTAAACTAATTTTGTTTATTTTGATTAAGGCATTTTTCAAACTCGAGCGCTAAAATTATAAATGACATGATCACATTAAGACTTTTTCTATATAATTTAATAAAAAAAATAAAAATTTATATAAATAAAATGAATTATATAAAAAGTAAAAGTTCTCGAAATATTTAATTGATTTAGTAGAATCCATCATTCCATAAAAATGAAGAAACCCAATAAACGATGAATTAAAAAATTTAAACATCCAAGTGCAAAGTTGAACATTATCGGGGGCCTTCTGTATCAACTTTCATTGGGTTAAGAAGCTCCTTGAAAATGCAATTGATTTTTTTCTTCCATTAAAAAAGTAAGGGAAAGAAAGGATGAATGAGAGTGTGCGTGCAAGCGTGCGAGAGACGAATATACAATAAAAAGCATCACATAAAAGAAGAAAAGAATGAACTCAGCGTGACAGAGGCGACATATACGTTTTTTAAGTAGAAAAAAGTATGCTACATAAAAGAAAAGCAAGGAATACATAAGTACGGCTGCTAAAAGACAAGATGGTCCGGCAATATTAAAATGCTTTATAACTTTTATTCCATTCATCGTACAAATACAATGGAAATTTTTGAAATTCAAAATTTTAATAATACGAATAAAATGATACTTTGGGCCAGCTCGTCCTTGTGCATCCGTATAGTACGTAGAAACATTATCAAGTTTTCTTTTTTAATTTAAAAATATTATTACTTATAAATGCATCATTATACATAGAAAAGAGTGAACCGTACGAATGAGCCCGTAAAAATAATAGGCGTGCGAAGAAAAAAAAAATAGCAGTGAAACAAAAGTTGTTCTTTAAAGATTTGATTATAAAAAGAGAAAAGAAATCGAGAGAATGAGAATTAATTGTAGACAATGAAATTATGATGCATCGATGAGAATCAAGATTGATAAATACAACTACGAAAAAAAAACCAGACCTTCTTCTCCTCCCTGACCTTTGCCTTCCTCCCGTCCACATCCTCTTTCTGCTCCTCCACATTCCGCCAAATGCTATTTCTTCTACGTTATACTTATTGTACGATGCACGAGATATACGAAAAAAAAAATTCCAAATACATCGCATCATTTATTATAATCGTTTGAGAAGAAAAAATAATCTTTTTTATAAAACAGTTGATTCCTTGACTTTTTCGCTACGAATATTGAAATATGTATGTCTCGTTTGCGTTTTGTTTTATCTGAGCGACGTCGTGATGTCATTTTGTTTTTAATGCAAAATAGGGATATATAAGATGCGCGAAACGAAAAAGTCGATGAAAGTGGCAAGAAAGACAAAAATACGCGGATTTGACGAAAAAAAATAAAAAGATGATAAAGTTTAAAGTCGGCGAAGAATAAAAACCACATGGTGAGAATTGAAAGTGGTGAAAACAGCAACATTAATATTAATTATAATTAATAATAATAATTATAATAAATACAATATTTGTACAATAATCAACGGTGCTGTGGTGTATGAATGCCGCAGGTCTGTATCTAAATCGTTTCACCCATCCTCTTTTTGGTTTCATTTTCTTTATACTATGCACAAATCGTTTATTCTTTGATACTTTAGACTAGTTTCACATTATTTTCTTTTTTTTTGAGAAATTTACATGCAATTAAAACTTATAGCAAACATTTTTTTCGTTAAACAGTTTTCTCTAAACACGTAGTAAAACGACGAAGCAACATTTTTTTTCAATAAATGTAATGTTTTTTTAAGCGCATTCTTTTCTTTGTAAAAAACAGTAATTGCTAATTTTCCGCAACACTCGCTATTCTTTTTCTTGATTTTTTTTTCTTTCTCTTTTTTTCTTGACAAAAAACATGGAAAAATTTAGTTAAAAAAATTCGTCAAGACCGTTGCGTCGACGACAGGATCTCGATGTCGTTGAAGGTTTTTTTTTTTACTGTTTTCGTTGTAAGCTCGTTCCGAGTCGAATGACGGGTATTCGACAGCACTGTGGCAATGTTTCAGCGTCCATCACAGAGAAAGTCGTACTTTGTCACGTCAAAGAGCCACCGTGGACCCGCATGTGCCTGTTGAGGTTTCCGCTCTGGCTGAATCTTAGCAAGCACAACTTACATTGATAGGGCTTTTCACCCGAGTGGATGCGCAAGTGTTTCGTCAGAGTCGAACTATCAGAGAAGGCTTTCTTGCAGAATCGACACCTGTATCAGTCATTTCAAACAATAACATCAGTTAATAACTCGTAATTGGTACCTCTATGGTTATTTTTATATTTTCTTCCATAGTTTCAACACAATATTTAGTCAAACTTTTCAGATATTTCTCATATGAGTTGATTCTTTCGTTTCCACTAAATTATTCTCCTATAGGTGAAATCTTTAAAAAGATTGCTTTTTTATTTTTTTTGCTTCTGCTACTGTAAAAATTACTGCTTCTGCCAATGAAAATTGCAATACCCGTTATATTCGTGAGAAAAAATTTAAGGAATGACGTTAAATAGAATTCAAAAAGCTAATACTCTCTTATTATCAATTTCTTTATTCAATCATCATTGATAAATGTGGAATTTTTGTTGTTTTCTCACCTGTAGGGCCGTTCCCCGGAATGCGTTCTCATATGCGTCGTGACAGAGCTGCTCTGAGAAAATCGTCTGTCGCACACCGGACAGCGGAAGGGCTTTTCTCCCGAGTGCGTCCTCGCATGTGCTGTTAAATTTGCCGCTTGACTGAACGCCTTCGAGCAGGCATGACACCTGTAACCACCCAGAAACACAAACTGTGAAAAACTCCTGTCTCCTGAGTTGGTACACAAAGAAGGATAAGCATCTTTACCCACATCTGTGTTTAGTCTAACACAGTTCTTTTTTTTTTTTTTTTTTTTTTTTTTTTGTTTTTTATTCTAAATGACTTTTATGAAGATTTTAATAGTTGTAAAAATTGTCTAACTTTGAATAATAAATCTGTTAACAACATAATGTTCCAATGGCTATAGTATAGTTATTTAAATATATTTAAACTTTCCCACTAATGTTGACTTGTTGCTTTATTTACGTCAAAATATGGAAGTGAAAGGTGATAAGAAAGTTGATAGAAAACATAAAAAATAACGATCCAAAAACAAGATCGAAGGAGTTGGAAAGATTAACGAAAAAGAAATGAAGAGACCTAAAAGGTTTTTCCCCGGAATGCGTCCTTAGATGCGTTTTGAGTGTACTGGGTCGGGCGTAGGTCTTGCCGCAAATCCTGCAGAGATTCGGCCTGGCCTGGTCGTCCTGGCCCAGTGGCACTTGTCCCAATCCTGGGCCGGCCGCCGCGAGTGCGCCTGCGCCCCCGCACAACGCATGCTCGGTCGCCGACTGTGGCTGTGGCTGCTGCTGGAGCCTTTGCTGTGGCGGCGGCTGCTGCTGCTGGGGGTGAGGGTTGTGCTGTGGCTGCTGGTGCTGGTGCTGCTGTTGCTGCTGGTGGGCTTGGGGGTGCGAGGAGGTGGCGGCGGCGGCGGCCGCAGCCGCCAGGCTATTGGCTGCCGCCTGGTTTACCCTCTGCTGCTGATCGACCCCGGCGTACTGGGGGGCGGGACTCAGCAGCGGCTCCACGCCCCACGCGCCTGTGTAGTTCTGCTCGTAACTGAACATTAACGTACCAAGACCATTTAGACGCTTTGAGATTCCCGCGGATGTCGTTATTTGCCAAATATTGCCTCCCGCTTATTTAAGTTTTCATTTCGCGATTTACCCCATGAGCTTTTTTAAGAATTCTCGTTTGCCTCTTCCGAAATATGAAAAATATGCATTCATAAGTTCGTGGGAAGTCGGGGCCATTTTAGATTTGTACTTTACTTTTTTTCGGCTTTTCGGTCAAATTTACTTGATTGGTAGATTTAAGTCCGCAAACTCATTTTGACTTTCTAGTTAATGTAACCATTAATCAACGGTGGTCAACTTGAATAATTGTTCAACAATTTGAGTTAGGTGTGATTTTGGGTAGGCTCGAATTTCCTCTTCTCTAAAAGCTTCTATACTCGGTGTAATCACATTTTTTTTGTACTCTTTTACACAAATGAAGCGAGCCAATGGAACTTTAACAAAGCTACTATCGTTTAATAATAACCATCTAAAACTGGATCAACTTGTTTTTAAATAAAATATACGTTTGCCAAGCAACACTTTTTACAGATATTCAAAACTGACATAAAATTAATTGTGTACTAGTTATGATTTTTAATCTGATTCAGTGCCGAAAGTTTCATTTTGAAAGTAATTTTTTTAAGTTATCAATACAATACTGAAAACTGAATTATATGAGTATTCTTAAAGAAAAACAATCGTGTTATCTAGCATCTTACATAGCAAGGTCATCAATCAATTATATGACTAAATCTCCAGAATCTTTAATTCTCGTGTGACTTCAAAATTTGAGTTTCTGACAGCTGAATACGCACGCACTAAATTTTGTCATTTTATTCTGTTATTGCAACTGATCCAGAGGATGTAGCACTTTCCCTAACACCTCCAAAATTTTATACGTGTTGATGCTAAAGGCTTCATTAAATTAATTTCACTTTTACGCTTTAAAAATGATATGCCACCTTATACCATCAAAATATAGAACTCATAATTTAAAAAATATACTATGTAAATTTAAAAAAATAAATATCTTATATTCGAATGGATAAAGATGGTCATTTCTTCAGAGCTTAAATTAAAGCCTTTACTATCAGCGCGTAGTTTACTAAAGGCTTTAAAATTTTGGCGTTTATAGAAAATGTACTATGTCTTCTGAATCGATTGGAATAACTCGATAAAATAACTAAAATGAACCAAATTTATAGGTATATTGTTACTAATTTTTCGTGAGGGGTGACCAATTAAATAACATATTAATTAACTAAAGTGTTTATTGAAGAGCTTATATCGACGGCTGAACGAAACAAGGTGGTATCTCGGCGCGCGGACGAAGAACGTCGTATCTCGACGTGCGGACGAAAAATATTTGCCCATTACACGCAAAAGGAAAAAGTTACAGATACAAGATTTAACATGGGTTAGTGTGTGCCGATTGAGTGGTATCATTTTTTTTCAGCACTTTTAATTTTTCTTATGGAAATTTAACATGGGAAAAATGGGTGAAAAGGACCCCGCACACAATGTATGGGAAAAAATCATTCGGTCAAATTGAACGAAATTGAAAAAAGATAGATTTCTTCAGGACCTCAAGATCTATTTTTTTTCCAAAGTTTCGTTCAATTTGACCGGATGATTTTTTCCCATACATTGTGTGCGGGGTCCTTTGTCATTGATGATGAACCAATAAAAAACTATTGAAGAGGCCGACCAAAATTCCACAAAAATTGAATTTTTGTTACTATTAAATTTGTTGCTATTAAAGTTGAAGAATAGAGCTTTAATTTGAGAGGGCAATCGTTAAAATCGGTCGATTCGGTGCAAAGCTACGTGAATTTGAAAATGGCAAAAAATGACCAAAAATGAGCGATTTTTGCCAAATCATCGTAATTCTTAAAATTTTCGTAATTTTTCGCACCTTTCATTCATTTTTAAATTCACGTAGCTTTGCACCGAATCGACCGATTTTAACGATTGCCCTCTCAAATTAAAGCTCTATTCTTCAACTTTAATCGCTTTTTTGGTGGAATTTGGTTTGGCCTCTTCAATAGCTTGTTATTGGTTCATCATCAATGACAAATTTTCACCCATTTTTCTCATGTTAAATTTCCATAAGAAAAATTAAAAGTGCTGTAAAATAATGATACCACTCTATCGGCTTGGAACACACGTTTTTTCACGTTCTGTAAGGTTCAAGAAACGAGAAAAACCTTGTGTGGTAAGTGTGCATTCAAAAAAATTTTTCATTTTTTTTGGCGACGTAAAAGGGAAATTTCCCAGGAATTGCTCATATACTAAGATTATAATTTACAAAGACTGAAAGTCAATTTTTTGGATTAAAATTTATATATTAAATGTCATTGTACCATAACAATATTTTATATAATGAAAATAGTACATTACGATACTAGTGGCACTCCAGTGGAAATTATAAAATGTATCAAAATGTACCAAAATGTATCAAAATGTATTAGAAGGTATCAAAAGGTATCAAAAGGTATTAAAGTGTATCAAATTGTATGGAGAGGTTGCATTTCATAACTTTTTTAAAATACTTTGATATCTTTTGATACCTTTTAATACATTTTTATACATTTATATACAAAATCATTTTTTGAGAAAAGAAAAAACTTATTGATGAAAGAACCATTTAGACACGCTCTGGTACACTTATATACACTTTAATACATTTTCATACCTTTTGATACCTTTTGATACCTTTTAATACATTTTGATACCTTTTCATACATTTATGAAAAAAATATTTTTTTACTTTAAATTATTTTTACATTTTCATACATTTTTGTACATTTAGAAAAACTTTGACATATTTACGTACATTATGATACGTTTTAAATATATAGAAAATAATAGAAATAATATTTTAAATATATAGGAAATATATAGAAAGGTATCAAAATGTATCAAAATGTATAAAAAGGTTTTAAGATGTACCAAAAGGTATTAATGTGTTTAATATAATGATAAATGAATTAATATTTCATTTTTTAATTTGTTTGAAAATGTATCAAAAGGTATTAATGAATATTTGTTTGTATAAATGTATGGAAATGTATCAAAATGTATCAAAACGTATCAAAATGTATAAAAAGGTTTTAAGATGTACCAAAAGGTGTTATTGTGTTTAATATAATGATAAATAAATTAATATGATATTTTTTAATTTTTTTGAAAAGGTATCAAAATGTATGAAAAGGTATCAATAGGTATCAAAAGGTATTAAAGTGTGCTACAAAAATTACGAAATGCAACCTCTATATACACTTAGGTACACTCTGATACCTTTTGATACATTTTGATACCTTTTCATACATTTAAAATTTCCACTGGGGCATAAGTTGCACATTACGGCACGGTGTGTATAAGCGCCCGAGTGCGCTTAACGCCGTGCCATAAAGAACGACTTATGACACGTGTATCGTACATTATTTTAAATGACATTTGATATAATGTTATTACATGTTAATATTGTTTACTAAACAAACGTCAAATCAACATTAATTAAAATCTTTTGATTTTCATATGGCTTGCGCGATTTAAACTTATGTAGTAACAGAAAATTTTTAGAAATTATTAACTACAGTGCCACGCACAACTTTTTAATTCACAAAATTGTGAATAATTTTACATCTTTTTTTCGTAACTACATATTTGCATTATATGGACTATTTATAACTATTGTCCTTTTGAGAGCTTTTTCGGCACCAGTCCTCATAGCTTTTGCAATAACTTTTATTAATATGAACAAAAATCAATTTTTATGGAAAAAAAATGATTTTTGCGCCATTTTCTACAGAGTCAAAATAGTTTTCTCAAAAAAGTAATAATCGATTATTTGATATTTGATTGTTTGATAAAATAGAAAAGTCTTTTTTTCAATTATTGAAAAACTTTGGCGGTGGCAGTATTAACAGACAACAATGTGACGATATTTCAATTAAATGTTTTAATATTAATTATTTCGATGTTTTGTAATGTATGCAAACCCTGGTAAAACGGCATACTCGGACAAAAAACAGCTCTGTCTCAAATATCTTTACAAATTCATTTAATTAATTTAATGTTACTAACTACTAAACAATTTTCAAAAATTATTTAACATTTATAAACAAAATGATGAATAGTAACTAATGAAATCTGTTACATCTAATGTAAAAGCGACTATTTCTACTTTCAAAGTACTTGCAAATATAATGTATCAAATATACCAAAATTTTTTTACTAAATAATTAAAAAATATGAAAAATACCTATAAGTTGGGCAAAATAAAACATTTATGTTATTACATTTAAATAATATGAAAAGTGAATATTGAAATTTTCTTGGGGTGTTGATTAATTTTAAAATTAACCTAAAAATTGTATAATTGGATTGGACAAACAAAAATAATAATAAAAAATAACATTGAAGATTCTATTAAAAAAGCGATATCTTGTAAATAAGGATTGAAAACAGTGCAGTAAGTGCTTAATGCCTAATTTTGTAATACTTCATAAACCAAGTATACAACGTATATTTGATTACAATGTAGTCTGAAATCCGATATATGTGTTTCCTTAAGTATTACCTTTTTCTGGTCTTCTTCGGATCATAAAAAATAATTATAATCAAATCACTTTATTAGCAATATTTATGAGTTGTAAATGATGTTCATCTTTAAATCTCGATTAATTTAATTTACTCTAAATTTAAAAAAAATAGTGGTTATTTTGGTTAGCATGTTGATACGGAACAGAAGGAATAAAAAAGTTTTGTTGAAAATACATATTAAAAATTTTTGTTCAATTCGTGCATGAAAAAGTCCTTTTTTCTGACTGAAAAGGCGAATGGAAAATCGAACATTTCAATCGAAAAATGGCATGAAATAATTACCGTAATTCAAATATTTAATAAAAATGTAGTTATTAACACAACACAATTCATGGTCCTATTTTATTTGTAAAAGATGACGATTCGATATCCCAGATCCCTCATCTGCCTATTATGCAAAAAAGGTCCTATTCCTGCACTCATTAAAAAAACTACTATCTGCAACATGAGAGCAATTGACTTTTTCAGACTCGCATGATGATATTGAGTACGAGTGATACACGAGTGCTCAATCATCATCCTCGATAGGAAAAGTCAACTTTTCTCCCTAGTTGCCCAATGTACTATTTTGACATCTTTAAAATCAAATATTATTCCATGTGGCTAACAAGGGAAACACCGGGATTGCAAGTCCTTGATTTTGATGAAAGAAAATATATGATTTATCGACTCAGCATTGTAACCACTTATTGCACTTATTGAGGATAATATTATGTTAAAATTTCAAGAGGTTATCTTCATTTGTTTTTGAGAAAAAATTATTTTAAAAAAATAGCGTTTTCATCATTGAACGATAGCAAGCGTAAACATTCTCTGATCATCTTCAAATTTTACACAATGATGTCTTTTTTATATATTCGAACCGAATTCTTTGTCCAAAAAATTTCGATGGTTACGACCAAAATATTTAGGGTTAAATTTTTATTTTAATATTTTTGAATACCATTTTCTAAGAGAATATTTCATTTATCCACTCAAAATTTTAACCACTTATTACACTTATTGAGGACAATATTGTGTTAAACAACACAATGTATATTTGTTTTTGAGAAAAAAATATTTTAGAAAAAAATGAGTTTTATTCGTTTATCTCCCCCCCCCCCCCTCCACCTCCCACGCACACGTACACACAAATACACACCCACACACACACACACATACACATATATATGGGCATTTGAGAAAAATAGTGTGTTTAGATTTTAAACGCGCGCGCGTGCGCGCGTATGTGTGTGTGTGTGTGTGTTTCGACAAATATGTATTATTTTTATTGCGAATATTCATAGAGAAAATTCGATGTCACAATTCATTATGGTCATATAAAAAGTAATCATATCATCTTGATGAAAATTTACACGCATATTGCCTATATCACACACAAAATTGTCTATAAATTTCAAGCTGATACATCGAGTCGTTCCTGAGATATTACAATTTGAAAAAAATTAAAAAAAGGTGAACAAATTTTAAACTCAAATATATCTGAAATTTATGGACTAATCCAGTTGCATAAAGAAAGGAGCTGAAAGATATCCAAAATCTGCCCCTCAAAAATATTTCAAAGCGATTGAGCCAATTTTACTCCAGTTATCGTGCGATAAAGAAAATCACTTTTTTATAAATTATTTTTTTCTTAAAAAATAATCAAGAAAAAGACCTAAAAATTTTATAGTATGCTCTATTCTTAATAACCGAAAAAGCATTTATGTTCATATCTTTTTTTTTTTAATTTTAAAATATAATCTTTTTATAAAAAACTGCGTTTTCGACAATAACTTAGGACTAAATATAACTAGCGGCATATTTTTTTTTTAAATTGTAGAGAATATTATCCTCCATAAACTGAATTCATAGTATATTATGAGCGATATTAACTTTAAATTGTAAAAAAATAGAAAAATAAAATTTTGAAAATCGAAAAATCGCTATAAGACCAAAAAAAACGACTATAACAAAAAGAAATTGACCCCAATTGTGTATAAGAAAAACAAAAAAAATGAGCCCTGTCCGGTTAAAATCGATAGAGTAGATTCTGAGATATAATTGTCTATGGACACATACACACACACATCCACACACACAGCCATACAGACATTTTCTGAAAATGTTGTATTTCGACTTTGAGATGATAGAGTTAATATTTTTGAATTTTATTAAATGTATCTGAAATGGCTTTCAATTATCTACATTTCTCTTTAAAATTTTAATTGTAGTCTATCATTTGTTATTTATGAAAATGTCTCCTCTTTTAATTTCACTTATATCTCCAAAAATATTGAACTTTTCTGCACGAAATTTATTTTACCACTTACTAAACTTATAAAGTACTTTAATCTGCTAAAATTTCAAGAGGCTATCTGCATTTGTTTAAGAAAAAAAAATAATATTTTTGACAAAAAATGCGCTTTTGTTGCCGAGCGATAAATTGGGTTAAAATCAATCAATCTTCGTGAAGTCTTTAGCAAGTCTTTTTATATTTTCGAACCAAGTCGACACCCCTTACAATATGGCGTTCTCTCGAAGACTAGCACATTTAATAAAACTGCAACGAAAACGCCGAAAACTAGTATAAGTTTCGACTTTTGAAACGTGCTAGTCTTCGCCGCAAACGATGAAATGGACTAGTGTTCGTGGGAAACTGAATCGTGCTAGTTTTCGTAAGGGGCGTCGAAGTTCACTGAGCAAGAAAAACTGTTGATAAGATTGGAAGATATTTGAAGACCTTACACTTTATGAATGATTCTTTTCAAATCGCCAATCTTCGAAAATGACTGTATATCGACGGCTGAGAGGAATAACCCTCTAACTCGACGTTTGCTTTTCGAAAACCCCCTTACTCAGCGTTTGCTTCAAAAACCCTCTAACTCGGTGAAAG
Source organism: Torymus aiolomorphi (assembly GCA_036365515.1). Taxonomy (NCBI): domain Eukaryota; kingdom Metazoa; phylum Arthropoda; class Insecta; order Hymenoptera; family Torymidae; genus Torymus; species Torymus aiolomorphi. The sequence continues at coordinate 166,364,239 of CM070876.1, forward strand.
TTTCAAAAACCCTCTAACTCGGCGAAGGTTTCAAAAATCCTTTAACTTAGGCATTTTTTTTGTCTTTAATTTTGTAGTGGCAGCTCTGCAGGATTTTAAAGTACGATTTCTGCATAATAGACGTGATTAGAAATTCAGAAGAAAATCAGAGTCGATTATTTAACATTGTCTTCATTTTATCACTAGGGGGTAAAGTTGAACTTTACGCACCGAGTGATCGAGACTAGGGTCGGCGCAGCCGGTCTGATTGTGCGATCATGAGGTCGTAATGATTTCGCCCGTGTGGCGAACAATATTTTTTTTTATAGTATGAGTAAAGCACGTCGTCGTATCGTTTGAGTGTATAAGTGGAACTTTACGCACCGAAAAGGATGCGTATCGACGTACTTTACGCATACTATGAAGAAAAATGTATTTCTTTAAATCAAATCAAACTTAATTTTTTAGCTTATTTAATTATTTCTTATAGGTCTTGATAACATTATCGATAAGCATATTTTTAAACGGATTATAAAATACTATTGAATATTGTAAGCAAAAGAAACTGGAATCCAGTAGCCAGTACAAATCAATAGATGATCTAAATAATGCTATTATTAACTCAGTGATAAAAAATATTCATAAACCTTGATAAAGCTAAGAGCAAAAGATCTACAGAAAATTTTTGTCAAACTTTCGACGGGTTAACAATATTGTTAACTAACTATTACGGCAAAAAAGCCTGATGAAGTCAGCGCACCAATGCTGACGAAACATTGCTTTGTTTAGAAAGCAAAATTAGAGTTTTTAATACCTAACTCACCCAAAGTAGTAAAAAAAAATTAAGATGCAATTTCTTTTAAACGTACATTATCGCGCCTATTATGCAGAAATCTTATTTTAAAATCCTGCAGAACTGCCACTACAATATTGAAGAAGACAAAAATGCGCTTGAGTTAGAGGGGTTTTGAAACCTTCCCCGAGTTAGAGTGTTTCGAAGCAAACGTTGAGTTAGGGGGTTTTCGAAGCCAACGCCGAGTTAGAGGATTATTCCTCTCAGGTGTCGATATATTAACTTAAAATTTATAGATAAAAAATTGTTTTTTGTAATGAACAACTTGAATATCTCGAAAATGTATTTACCGATTTTGATCTACTAGAGCTTATTTTCTCGGGACGTTCTGAAACCTCATTCCATCGGACGCATAATTTTGAAGCGTTTCCGAATGTCGTACCGTAGTTTCCGCATTTTGAAATACGTCCTATATAATAGAGCTAATATTTTTTAATTTTATGGACTATTTTTTCTCAAATATTTTTTAATAAATAACTTGATATAAAAACTCATTAACAAAAATTATATTATAAAGAAAAATACATCGAATCATAAAAATAAAAAGTATAATTCTACCAGTTTTATAACATTCTACCCTTAAAATTTAGGTCAAAGTTTGCTTTTGCGGAAATTTTTTATATACTTGGGACTAATAATTAATTTAAATGATTAATAAATAAAGGTTGAGGAAGCTATTTTAATAGTTAATATCCTTTAATGATTGTATTGGCACTCTTTGATTAAATGTAATTATTGGATTGATGTTCATATTATAGGTGCTTGATTTTTCAGGAAATTTAGGTAAGAAGTAATTTAAATTTCTACAAACATGTACTTCCTTTAGATTTGTATAAGAATTCTCGGATTTTTGTTATTAAAGCCTCTTCACAAAATCGCCAAGACACACCCTTTAGTAGGTGCTGAATTTATAAATCTGGCTTCTGACGCCAAAATCAGTTGAAAAAAAAAGAAAAATGTAGTTTAAACAATATACAATACATATATACTATAAATATACACTATTTCTTATAAAATGTCCAAGATATAATCTGTAGCTCTATTTTACTCGCAGAGATATAGCATTTTCAATTTTTTGACATTGGCGCAACTTTTTGAGAAAACCATTCCATGGGTTTTCATAGGACAAGGCCTAAATTACTTGAAATTCATGCACTTATGGCACAAAGAGCTGAAAGTATAAGATTCCTGAAGCAAATAATGTGTAAATGGCAAAAACAAAATAAAAAACATAAAAATTCATAAAATTCATGAATTAAAAGTAGTTATTTCCATAAAAAAGATATTTGCTTCAGGAAATCTTATATTTTCAACTCTTCGTGCCATAACTGCATGAATTTCAAGTAATTTAGGCTCTGGCCCACGAAATCTCATGAAATGCTTTTCTCTGAAACTATATCTCTGAGTAAAATAGAGCTACAGATTATATCTTGGGCCATTTTATAAAAAATAGTGTGTGTGTGTGCAGTGTGTGTGTGTGTGTGTGTGTGTATTGTTTAAACTACATTTTTCTTTTTTTTTTCAAACTGATTTTGGCCTCAGAAGCCACTAGATGCAAGACCCCAATAAAAGGAATACGATGTGCAGTTTACAGAATCGGCATAGAAGCAGAAATTTACAATGCATTTTAGGAATATAATTTGGAAAAAATATTAAATGTGAATGCCTAGGTAATTCAGTCAACAAGAAAATCTGAAGCGAAATTTTAACAATTCACGGAGAGAAGTAGGCAGAGTATATACTGCTGCGCTCCGAAGCGCCACCGTCTATACTCGAGCGCGACGCTCTTTTTTCCGTGCTCATTGACTGTTTCCTCATGTAACCAAAGCATGAGCTTTCACGATGTATTGCATGGTGTCTTTCCCTGTAATAATTGATAGTGCATCCATGTCAAGTCATCTGTGGGAGACATATAATGTTTTCATCCTTTTTTTTTTAATTTATGTTATTATGTTATTATTGTGATGGATAACATCATTATAGATATTTATCTGAATTTAAATTTATCATAAATAAAATGGAATGTTTTTATGTCATTAAACATTTTTGTTTCGATTATTTTTAAAGCGAACGATTAGAAAATAAAATTACACACAAAATTACGCGACATAAATGATTATATTCGCGGGCGTGCGAATTTTGTTCATTATTAACAGTAAAATTATTCTCATATAGTTGTGGGTAATTAATAAATAGATATTTTGATATAAACATTAATATATATTATTTTATTTATGAATAAGAAAATATTTTAGGAAATTATATACTTGAAAACTAACAAATTTTGGATTTTTTTATTAGTATCTACTTTTTTATATATTTAATTTTATTTTCTAATCATAATTACGTCAATATATGAGGAAATTCAGAATTTAATTCAACTTTTCGCGTTCCCAAAACCGGTCAAAATTTATTTTTGCATGTTGAAATTTTAAATTGTTGAACGTTCAACGTTCAACTTCAAACCCTTATAACTTTTGAAGGAATCGACATTTTTCAATTTTCAAAAAAGGAAATGAAAACTCTTTCTTTCTATTAGTTTCAATTTCTTTTTTCAAACTTTCATTTGATAGTTTCTGGGCTAAATGGCTGAGGTTTAAAGAAAAGGGCCTTTTTGCCATTATCTTGAAAAATTTCAACATTTAAAAAAAAATTTTGACCGGTTTTGGGGTCGCGAAAAGTTGAATTAAATTCCGAATTTTCTCATATATTGATGTAATAGGAGAAAAAAGATAATATAAGCATTTGGAGAAATAGGGGATAATGAAAGTCCAATGACGATGACTTGCTTCCGCGCTGTTGTTAAACTGTCAAGTGAAGAATATTGAGTAAAGCTCGGCAAAGTGAAAAGCAGCAAACGTAAAGGGAAAGATAGAAAAGAGGTAAAATAGAGAGACTTAGAAGCTGTAGAAGCGGCGGGCGCGCGTGTTAAAGATTGATCGGGTGGCTATATGTGACTTACCCAGGATGCATGTTCATGTTCATGGTCATGTTCATGGAGACGTTGACGGACATTGCTGGTCCCTGGGCATAGTGGGCAGGACCGGGTCCGAGGTTCTGGCCGTAGTCCTGGGGCGAGTAGCCGTGCGACGGCGCGGTCGAGTAGTAGCCGCCGGTCGGGCTCGCTGGGTGGACGACCGCGTGCTTCAGGGAGAGCAGAACGTCGGCCATGCCCTCGCCGTTCATGTTGCCCGGCCGCGGCATGCAATCGCCCCGCGCGCATCCCCAACTGTTTTGGGCGTGATTACTTTATCCCTCGTTAATCTTTAACACTTATTTTACTGCAACTTCTAATCTACACTATTCTACGCATTTCACCTGGCTAGTTTTTTTCAATGCCCAAATTTACATACATTGGCGGTAAACGCATTGGAAAAGTTATGGATTTTAACGGGGTGGCATAGTCCTACCATTACCGACCGAGCAATTGACACAGTGTCAAGCTTATTAAAAATAAAATACGTAGAATCACAAAAAATCAAGAGAACACCTTTCTGTGGTTTTGAACGTTCTATCACCCAGTAAAAATTTGATGTCGAAATATCAAATGGTTTTTGCAAAAACTTTGAACGAAACCGAATTTTGTTTTGTTCAAAGTTTTTGCAAAAACCACTTGATATTTCGACTTCAAACTTTTACTGGATGATAGAACGTTCAAAATCGCAGAAGGGTGTTCCCTTGATTTTTTGTAATTCTACGTATTTTATTTTTAATAAGCTTGAAACTGTGCCAATTGCTCAGTCGGTAATGATACGGCTATGGCACCCCTTTAACACTTCTTGAATCTTGAATTCACTAGAGACTCTCTGAGCAATCATGCTTTTATTTATGTATTCATTCATCACGTAAATTCTTCCTTTCTACTATACTGTATTTTCATTTATGAGCAAATTCACGAACGCTTTTGTTACTTGACCATCAGATTTATGTTGTCTTGGAGAGCATGTACTCCATTAATAAAAGCACCCCGACGGAAATAGAAAAAGTATATACATGTAAGTCTAAATTTCTATTAAAAAATTTACATTTTTTTATATTTATATATCTTTTATTGCAGAAATACAGTTTTTTATATTTATATACATTTTCGAAATCTTACAAATCATAAATCTTGTATAGCATACGTATAATTCTTTATCATACGCTCAGAAAATGATACTCGCATGTAGTGTATGTACATGTTCTAGAATTAGGAATTTCCGTTAAAAATAGGGGCAATAGAATTTTCTTCTGTAATAGGAGAAATATCTGCGTCCGTATCACATAGCGGTAAGAGGAATTTCTCCACAATATAATAAACGATTTATAATAATTGTTAGTTACCCTGGTAGAAAGTAAACCAACATTGTTGGTTAGCATGTTAATTAAATGATGCACGGAGAAAAATAACATAGGAAAAATTACCATATTTGATTGTAAGTCGAGGACAGACTGAAATCCTCCACAAAATTTCCATAATTTATGGTAAAAATTGCCATAAATTTATGGCAATTTTTCCTACATTGTAAAAATTACTATAAATTTATGGCAATTTTTACCATAAATTATGGCAATTTTGTGGAGGATTTCAGTCTGTCCTCGACTTACAATCAAATATGGCAATTTTTCCTATGTTATTTTTCTCCGTGTGGATGCACTTCTACTTGAGATTAACATAGAAATTTAGTTAAAAATATTTAAAACTATAATTATATTGTAAAGCATATGTAATATAATAGGTAGCATATAATATAATTTAATATCTATAATATTTTTACATGTATAAATAATTATTCTTCGTCGACAATAGCAACATAATCATGGTGAGATGTTTTTAATTTAAAAATTGACTAACAGTTCGCCAACCGTTGGTTTTCATTTCTACCAGGGTAATCATCATAGTAAATTGTTTTTTCGATTCGAATAAGAAACATTTGATTATTTTGAATAATAATTCATTCATTGGGAATTTATATATTTACTTTTATTTGTAAAAAAAAAAAAAAAAAAAAAAAACAGTCCTACGTTCCCGGCCCGTGAATTCCGAATCTCAACGATTTTTTAATCTAAGAGGAATTCTTTTTATTGCAGGATTATTTTATCAGAACAAAAATTATTTCATAGGTGGAAATCGAAAACGTATATAAATGTAAAAAAAGTGTAAATATCTGTAAAAAAAAACGTACATAAATATAAAAAAAGCGTAAATATCTGTAATAAAACGTACGTAAATGTAAATAAATGTATATAAATGTTGTAATTGGAACATTAATATATATATGTGTGTGTGTGTGTGTGTGTGTGTGTGTGTGTGTGTGTGTGTGTGGGTGTGTGTGTGTGTGTGTGTGTCTGTGTGTGTGTGTCTGGGTGTGTGTGTGTGTGTGTGTGTGTGTGTCTGTGTTTTATTACAAAAACTTAATGTTTATTTATAAAAATTTTTTATTTTGATGCCATAAATGATGGAATTTAATGAATGTAAATACACTTCTTTATAATTATATCCATTATCGTAAAATTTATAGATTATAAATCTTATATAACTCTAAATTTTAAAAAATGTAAAAAGATTTATGTAAGTGTATAAAATGTATACCGATGTAAAAAATTTCCTCACTAAACTATATTATCATAAAAATATATTTACATGTAAAAAAAAATGAAAAAAATTTATGTAAATGTGTGCAAGAGTAAAAAATGTTCCAACAATTATAACATTTAGCTACATTTATTTACACTTTTTATTTCCATCGGAGTAGTAGGGTTATTGTTCTGAGTGTATATTTTTATTAGAATACTAAAATTAGTTGTGTTTCAAAGAATTATTCAACTATATGAACGCGAGCTGGCATTAAATAATGATTACTAAAACAACACTATTTTACTATATTTATTGAATAATATTTACTGGTAAACTAAAATTGGAAATGCAAACAAGATTTCTAACTTTATGAATAGGTAGTTAATGCGTACATGTATAATGCATATTAATTATTACTATAATGTATGGTTCATACATAAATAAGTTATCGAAACGATGTTAAAAATAAAAGCTCTTTTAAATAGATATTTAAATTGTGCGTACATTAATCACGTATATTTTTAAAAAGTTAACAAATTTATTATAGTACATTGGAATGAAAATAAAAATCGACTTATATTATGTGCGTCTTTCAGATTATAAAATATTTAGAAGTCTTTTACTATTTAGTGTACATTGCCAATTATATTGTTGTCTATCATTTGAAGTTATGAAATAAAATAGCCATCGAAATTAAAAGACAATTTTATGCGAAGGTTCACTTCTTTGAATTGTTATGAGGATAATAGATTATATTGTACGAAAGTGTGTCACTTTTAACAAAAAATTAAAAATTTGCTTGGAATATAATGCCATGTAGACAGAATATTTACGTATTTTAGAATTGAATAAATATTCAATGGCGATCACGGAAAAATAAGGAGTACAAAATACATAACAAATAGAAGAGCACAAAAAAAGAAAAAAAATCTTTGAGCTTCATTACTGTACCATACGTAATAGTCTTATTGTTAGTTAAAATAATAAGGCTAAAATAGTGAATATTTGTATATAAAACAGTAAGTCGTTTACTTAGGTGTGTAATAAACTCTCTTGGCATGTATTTCAATAAGCCTACATAATATTTCAACAATTGAATGTGATGAAAATTTCGCGTATTATGCAAATTAGCTGTAAAGCTTGGAAAGTACACAGCGCATGCCGTCACGACATAAGATCCCTCACAAGAAGAGTACGTGGTATTGAAAAAAATCGAGGATAAGTTAGAAATGTGAGATGAGGAAGAACCAGCAGTAGGTAGCAATATATAAATCGGAATTGGTCTCACTTGTAAGTGCCGGAGCAGGGGCTGAAGAGTCCCGGCGGCAGGGGATCAAGATCGAGCGGCGGCAGTGGAAAGCCGGCCATGTCGTCCACCCAGAAGCTCGTACTAAATTCACCAACGAGCTGGCTCTGCTGGCCCGCCACCTGGATCTGCTGCTGCTGGTTGGCAGCTTCCTGGACAGCCGCGATGTCCTCGTCGGCGGGACTCTGCAGGTCCTGCAGTCGCAAGCTCGCCTGGAGCCCGGCTAGGCTGCTCTCGGCATGCTGATGATGCTGGTGGTGGTGGTGGTGATGGTGACGATGCTGGGATAGCTCCTCGGTCTCCGGCTCGGCCTCCTCCTCGCCGCCTAGCGAGCCCGAGCACAGGCCCGACGGTATGCTCGCTTCGATGCTGCCCACCGAGCCTGAGACCAAAGTGTGTCCCAATTGAGAACGCTCCTCTTTTCCTTTCTTTTTCCTTCTTTTTTCTCAATCCTCATCCATTTTTACGCTACTTTTAATCCTTCATTTTCTTTTCCTTCTTCCTTCTTTCTCTTTCCAATTATTTTTCACCATTATTTAACGAGCTCACTACTAGTATTATCTCGGCTCAGTCGAGCTGTGAAATGCGATCCGACGGTGTAACGGTAATAGTTGCAATTAAATATACCGAGATATTAATTAATTTCGGTTACAAATACGTTTTTATGGAGTGGCAAAATTGTACGCGCACAGTATACAATTTGACATTGGTCTGGTAATAAAAATCGGTCTAAATTCGATCGATGGAATTGAAATTTAAGCGAGACTCTGGCCTTTGAAAAGTTGAAAAGCGAGAGCAGACTTGAAATTCGACGGCGAGTCGGAACGCTGCGTTCAAGTTTAGTCAAAGCGAGCAGAAAAAAGGGAACAAGAGTGCGCGTGAAGATGAGACTCGAAGGAAGGTGCGCTGGGGGTCGGTAGGAACTGGTCAAAGTAGCGTATTACTCACCTGCCCCGAGAGTGTAGGGCGACTCGGAGTTGTTGGCGGAATGGTGGCTCTGCAGAAACTCCATCTCGACGAAATTGTGATCGTCAGCCTCCCTTAGGAACATCCCCTCAGCCTTAAGCTTTCAGCTGCGCGAGCGCAACCGGCGAGGCACTATACACACCACCTACACACTCGCGCGACTCCCTCTATCCTGCTCTATTCTCTCTCTCCTGCTATCGGCCGCTCTCCCTCTGCGCCGTGCGGACCTATCGAGATGCTGTGGTCCAGCCCCTCTCGTTGTCCTGGCAACGGTGCTGCCAGTGCCGTCGCTCCTGCTGGTCCCGCTGCCTCTCTTCCCTCATCACGGCTGCGAGAGAGAGCGAGCGAGCCGCTTGCCAAGCCGCCCCGAGAGCTTTTTCCCCAAAAAAGCCGAAAATTTCGCTAGCGGCTTTCCATGAATGAGAGAGTGAGAGGGAGAGGGAGAAAGGCACACGCACGTGCGCCGCGAAATCGCGCGCTGGCAACTTTATGGCTTGGAAGACCTGCCGCCCCTAAGGGCTTCCGCCAGCCAAAGCCGGAGATGTTTCCATTCATACGCGCATCCTCTGGGAGAGAGAGAGAGAGAGAGAGAGAGAGAGAGATAGAGAGAGCACGTGTCTTGTCGCTCTTTTTCGCACTTTTCCTCCGCGGCTCGCGCGCGCCCTGTCAGTGCCCGTGTCTCGGCTAACTAACCAGCTAGCACCTACTGCCGGCCGCGCGGCCGCTCGCGCCTTCTTCGCATCCCTTGTCACGGCCCCTCCACTCACTCGCGCGCGCTCTCTCTCGCTCCCTTCGCCCGGCCGACGCACGCTTCCGCGGGAGCTTTCGCCGAAAGCTCTTGTGCGCGCCGCGGATGACGACGACGGACTGACGAGAGTGACGGGCCCGATGGTGCGCCGTGTCCGCAGCCTGTCCTCGGGGCGAAGGAGGAGGAGGAGGACACGGGATACTAATCGCTCATTCAGCGATCGGGCCCCGGATCGCTCCGCGCGGGGATATTATATTTTCGCCCAGATAGCATTACCACACCAGCCCGGTGGTCCGGCCAGCCCCCTGATCACTCGCTCGTAATGCCTTCCCTTTCGGCCCGATTACAACGTCGCTGCCAGTCAACGCCAGAATTTTCGCCAGCCTGATCTCGGCTCCTTGCTTTTCCGATCCGCAGCTTGCCCGGCCCGCGTAAATGCCGAGGAGCCAATCGGCCGGAATGAACTCGGATCGGTAAGGCAATACGAGCCGTGTGTGATGTGCGCAAAGCGAGAACCCGATCGCCCTCCTCCTGCTGCCCCTCTCCCTCTCGCTCTTTCTCTCTCTGTCGATCGCCGCACTTTTCGTGTATAATGCGTGCCAGCCGATGGGCGCGATCGCGGAAACCAAAGTGCGCGCTCGCTCGACTTCCTCTTCCTGCGCCGGGCGGCGATCCTTCCGGAACCGTCGTCGGCAGAGAGAGAGAGAGAGTCACCTGGTGTCGCGGGTCATTCGATACGCGCTTTCGTATTCGCTTTCGGGCGTATAGTCCAAAGCCGCTGGACTATACGCGAATTGAAGATGAGGCAATGTTCGCACCTGTATTTGCGCACACCTGAAAGAGAGAGAGTCTCGCGCAGCGCTGGGGCTCTGCTCACGGGGCGAGGGGTGGATGCTGGCTGGCTGACTGATTAGCCCGCGCGGGGACATGACAGCGCGGCCGATTGCGCCGCAGATTATCCCCCTGCCAGGCTCCAAACGCGCGCAATAGCGCTTTATTGGCCGCATAAAGAGCGGCCGGGAAATTTAATTAGATCGTACACAAACAGAGCTGGTCCCTCGCTCTCCCGCTCTGTAGACAGATAGAGATCGGCGCTCGTGCGCCCGATCATCCAACACGTGGACCGCAGAGGCTCTTTTTCTCGGTCCGCAGGACCTCTCTCTTTCTCTCTCTCTCTCCGGCCGGCTGGCACGCGCCGCGTGTAATTCAATCGGCTATTTAGACAAAGAGGCTTGCTGCCGTGCTCTCTCTCTCTCTCTCTCTTGCGTGAGCCTCTTTTCCACAAAACCCCGGACGGACCCTTGGCGCCCTTAATCTCGCAGCGACAACTCCTTCCCTCCGTATAATCGTTTCGCCTGGCATGCGACGACGACGACGACCGTTGCTGCCACCGTATATTTACTTAGCTGTAACGCTCGCGAGAGAGAGAGAGAGAGAGAGAGAGGAGCTAAACTTCAACCCCCGAGAGAAGAGCGAGTTATTTCATCCCGCGAGCGAGCGCGCGCGCGCGTTCTCGCAGAAAAACAAAAGTCTATCTACGCGCTCACATACAACCCCCAAGATGGCTGCCTCTAACGCGCGCGAGCGAACGAGCGAGCGCGGGCGTATCGACGTTTGGCGTTTGGAGGGTTTCCCGGAGGTAAGCTCATCGGAAATTGCAGGTCTTCCCTCCCCGGCGCGCGTTTGGATCGCCCCTCCTTATCCCTCCCGCCTATACACACATATTCTCTTTCTCGCTCTCTCTCACCCTCTCACTCCAAAACAAAGAAACGTCTGTAATTAAATTTTTCTATCGTCTCAAGTTAATGTTTCTCCGTGACGCGCGCGTGAATCCACACCCGCTCTCTCGCGCCCGTTCTTTTTATATATCCATTGTCACGACTCGAGTGTGCGCCGCTCTCTCTCTCTCTCTCTCTCTCTCTCTCTCTCTCTCTCTCTCCGTGATCGATTAAAAAAAAATATTGCGAGCAATCAGAGCGTTATTAATGCTTGCGTCGACTCGTCCCATCCTTAAGAAATTGACTGACGCAGTTGAGAGAGAGAGAGAGAGAGAGAGAGAGAGAGAGAGAGAGAGAGAGAGAGAGAGAGAGAGAGAGAGAGAGAGAGAGAGAGAGAGAGAGAGAGAGATGCTCAGTTTGATTAATGTCTCAAAAATTTCCCTGAAATTTTCGTTATTAAAAATAATCTCAAATTATTTAAGTAGTCTGAATTTTGCTTCCCCCTAGAGGAAGCTTTATAATAGTAAAATTTTAAGTTTCGTTAAATCGCTGTAGAAACATCATTAGAGGTGTTAGAAGTTCGAATTACAAGGTTTTAGAAAATGTCTGTATGGATGTGTATGTGTGTATGTACTATTTCAAGGACACCTTTAAATTTTGACTCAAAACTTTGCAGAATGATATAGATAATTACATTACGGAGGGCAGGCGAATTTGGATAAGTCGGTAATCGTAGTAACAATAGAGTCATAACGAATTACTTCTGTCCAGACGGTACGGTCGGGGCCTTAACGGGATAGCATAGTCCTACCATTATCGACCGAGCAATTGACACAGTTTCAAGCTTATTAAAAATAAAATACGTGGAATCACAAAAAATCAAGAGAACACCCTTTTGTGGTTTTGAAAGTTCTACCACCCAGTAAAAGTTTGAAGTCGAAATATCAAGTGGTTTTTGCAGAAACTTTGAACGAAACCGAATTTTGTTTTGTCCAAAGTTTTTGCAAAAACTGCTTGAGATTTCGACTCCAAACTTTTACTGGATGATAGAACGTTCAAAACCGCAGAAGGGTGTTCTCTTGATTTTTTGTGATTCTACGTATTTTATTTTTAATAAGCTTGAAACTGTGCCAATTATTCAGTCGGTAATGGCACGGCTATGGCACCCCCTTAGTTAACGCCTCTGCTATTTTTACGTCAGATTCATGTTTACAAAGTGTGTGTGTGTGTGCGTGTGCGTGTGTGTGTAACGGAATATAATTCATTTAGTCATATCGTCATGTGTCAAAACAAAACAAACATTAAAGTGGGTTATTTTGCAACTTATATCAATGTACTTTACATCTGACGTACGGATATAGCAAGAGCCTAAATTTAATGAATTTGTGACAAAAAATAAACTTCTGTAGGAAGCGATGAAATTTGAGAACAAATAAGAACCAATTATAGGTATACTAAAAATCAGCCGCCATAAGATCCATAAAAATTCATTTACCAAAAGTCGTGCGAGTTCTATCCTTGCCAGTTATCATTTTTCTAAGTAGATTCCATGTACTAATAAATACCTCTTCCAAGGGAATTCAGAGTTATATTACTTGTATCAAGTAGATTTTGAGTTATAGCTGCCGTATGAAGAGGCGACGATTTATATACTCTGATATTTATAAATTAATATATAAATTAATATATAATTAATTAAACGTTTAAAATCTTATCTGACAATTAAAAAAATACAATATATTTCTTTTATTTAAATAATATGACATCCGAAAAGACAAACAGCTTTTTCGTTGTAAATTTTTTACTTACTTATTTACTTATAGTGAATTTAGTAGGAAATTATAAATTACTACAATTGAGGAGCTATATATGGGAAACCCCATAAGAGAAACGTCCTTATTCTGAATAGCTTCTCAATTCATAGTAAGTAATAATTGCTATTATTTTGGTAACTTTTATTGTAAATTGTATGTGGTAATTTTTATGAGAATAATGTGAGCGTATACCTCATTTACAATCAAATGTAGTAATTTATATTAAAAATAAAGCTTAGAATCATAATAAAAAGGTATATAGCATATGTCTTCCCTTTTTTCACATATTATATTCACATATATTTTCACATGCCTATTATACAACCGCTTCATTTTGTCATTTTCTTTTTGCTTTTGTAATTGGCAGTAACACTCGTTTAAATTATTAAATAAATAAATATTAATTTAATAGTAAGTATCCTAAAAACATGATAAAGTTAGAAGCTGATTAAGGGGATACCTTATACCAGCAGAGTTCTCTGCCGTACCGACCACAATGTTTTTAATTAAATATTAATTGTTACAAGCTTTTTCTTGAATTCTGAGAGTCGACGCATAAAGGCAAACTTATTATCTAATTCCTGGTAAAATTTCAGATAAATCTATTGGAAAATAAAGACTAAATTTGAAAAATCGCAAAGTCGCATAATAATTCCCCAAAATACGACATTTTGCGATTTTTCAAATTTCGTCTTTATTTTCCAATAGATTTATCTGAAATTTGACCGGGAATTACATAATAAGTTTGCCTTTGTGCGTCGACTCTCAGAACTCAAGAAAAAGCTTGTAACAATTAATATTTAATTAAAGATATTGTGGTCGGCACGGCAGAGAACTCTGTCGGTATAAGGTATTTCCTTAAGGGGATGTGCAACCCTAATTTCAATATTTTTTTAAATCAACATTCAAACATTTTTTGGAAAAAGACGGTTGTCAAGCGCTCCGTACACGCAAACACTATATGCAGATTTTTTTCTGGATAATTCTATTGATATTTGCGTGAGTTATGCTCGTTTGAAAAATAACGTCGGTACTCACATCCTCTTAAGTTGAATGTTTTAAACCGATTAAAGAAGACAAAATCTAGATATACACCCTGGTAGAAATGTTACTCAACGGTTGGCAAACTGTTTGTCAATTATTAAATTAGAGAACGTCACACCATGATTATGTTGCTATTGTCGACGAATAATAACTATTTATATATGTGCAAATATAATATTATATATGCTTTAAAATATAATCATAGTTTCAAATAGTTTAAATTTCGATGTTAAACTTATAAGTATGTACATATAATAAGTTTATTTCAGCCAATTAATCCAGAAATGGACTTGGTTTACAAAGTATACTTAGCCTCACCCATACTTCCATACCTTACGTTTACGCATTTAAAATTAACAATTAAGTTCTATAACGTCTTAAAATTTATTCCCTACAAAATACAATATTTTGTTTGTTTAATTACATTAATGTTATTGTTCTCATTCTCTTATAGCTACTTTTCAGTCTTATTATTCTTCTTTATATCGCTGACTGTACTATGATGTACTTGTATATCACGTTTGTTTCACCTTATACATTAGTTGTACATAATTGATTCACTTTACAATATAATTATTAGATTCATTTCTTTTACAATATAATACTAGCTGCTACAAACATTACACTAAATTTACAGTAAATTTACGCTTGTTCGCCTTACGCTATTATAACGCTTATTGTACAATTACCATTTCATACATCCATCCATACTACAGACAAATCCCGCACTACGCTTTATTCCTTATCTAATTTTACATTTTATTTTCTTTTTTATCTGCTTCGTATTTAAGAATTTTTGAACGCTTTAACCACTGCAATATTTCCTACCTCATTAAATAATTTCCATAGCCTCAACCTACCACCCTCTCTAAGTTTTTTCACAATTTCCTTTAATTCCTCGCAATTAACTACTACATGTTCTAACGTTTCCCTATCTTTTTTCCACATCCTACATAGTTTATCATCCTCTTTTAGCCAGTACTTATTTACCCTTTCTAAATTTCCGCATCTAAGTTTTGCAATTATATCAATACCTATTTCCTTTTTGTATTTTCTCAAATACAGGGGTATCCTTTCTGATACGAGTTCCCCATACCTAGTATTATATTTTAATTTGAATCTTTGTTAAACTTAAGTAGAAATATCTTCATTTGATTAAGGTGTTAATCAATCAACAGAGTTGGTTTATTTTCTACCAGGGCATAGAGTATTAATAATACAATCTGTGATAAAGGCAATTTATTTTTTACTAAATAGTTTTAAATGTGACTTACTACATATTTACTAATAATAAAGTTGATAAGTTATATTGTATTTTAAGGTTGTATTGGCCGTAAGGTCCCTGCCAAAAGTTAGTTTTTCACGTTAAAACTGCGATTAATAATTATGTAAAGCAATTGATCAATTTTTAATTCTCGCGATCAATGTATTAATGCAATTGGAATATTATAAGCTTTAAAAATCAAAAATCAAAGTAAAATTATAAACTCGGCACTATTTTTTTAAAATCGTCATTACGTTGAAATTAGTGCATTTTAATGATTAAAAAAAAAAATAAATAGTGCCGAGTTTACAATTTTGCTTTGATTTTTGATTTTTAAAGCTTAGAATATTCCTATTGCATTAATAGATTCATCACGAGAACTAAAAGTTGATCAATTGCTTTATACATTTATTTATTGCAGTTTTAACGTGAAAAACTAACTTTTGGCAGGGACCTTACGGCCAATACAACCTTAAGTACTACGATTCAATCTGCTTCTTATACTAAGATACGCCGCTGCCATTTTGGCGTAGCAGTACTGTATTGCATGCGTCCATTGCTGGGATTGGAAAAGGCGCTTTATATACACCTAGTCTTGCAAATACAAATATTATAGAATAACTTACTGTTATTTCTATGTAAGCTTTATTTTTTATAGTTTTATCAATTGTGTTTGAGACATAGCGTTTTTAATAAATTTTTAATGTAAAAAAGTTAAAACTAGCTGTTCATCACTCAGGCTTTTTCATGCAACGTTTGTATCTAGATCAACTTTGAAATTAATTTTCACTTTTACGCAAAATCGGCGACACCAAAGTTTGTAGTAAATTCGACATTACCCAAAAAAATGTTCTCAAAGAATATTTTTATACCTTCCGTATTTTTAATGATCGTCAGTATTTTTTATAAGAAAAAACATAAACATTCTTAACTTAAAAACATTGATAAAAAACCATTCGACGAGTAGACGTCTGATGACGGTTCCAGAACATCACTGATGAGTCCACTCTGGTAACCTGGACGAAATGCCCCTTTTTTCGTAAGAAAATGTCGTTATTTCGTTTTTTCTAGATCCTTATACTTTGAAGGATGAAAACGATTTAATGTTCTCGAATTTTTGTTTCCTTCCTCGATTTTCCTATCTTTTTCTTCATTATTTCGACAGCTCGGCCATTAAAATCGTTTACATTGATATACATCTATTTAAAACTATTGAGTTCATATTATAAACATAATTAACATTTATGTTAATTGGTTAAAAAATTCTTAGATGTTTATCTAAATAAAAATTGTAAAATATTCTCTTATTCAATAAAATTAATAATCACTGCTGTATTATGACAGTAATTACCATCATATAATAAATAAATGGGACAGGCAACAGAATAAATAAATAGATATTTTCTATATAATTGAATTTATTATGATGTTTTTCCATAATTAAGGTATTATATTATTTAATTTAATTGTAATTATAATACTAAATGCTTCGTTATAGAATAAAGTATACGATATGAATAAATAAATTAAAAAAAAAAAAAAAATAAATACCAAAGTTATGTAAAATATTTTTTTAGGTAAAAAATTAACAGTTTAAAATTTACATTATTTTCTGTAAATGACCCATGTAACTTCATATACAAATTACATGTACAAATTAAAATTATATATATATATATATATATATATATATATATATATATATATATATATATATATATATATATATATATATATCTATAGCAAAAAAATATTATTTTTGTAATAGTATGCGGGAAATCACATTTTTCACACTCAAAACAGTGTAGAAAATATGAATATCCCGCATAAAGATACTATTACGACAAATATCGTTTGCAACTCGTACGGATTATTCCTGTTGCGGGAAATGTTCCCCGCAAAATATACTATATTCACATTTATTTAAAAAGTTTTACCTTTAAAGCTCTTTTACCGATGTCATTTAATAATTTTGTTTTATAACAAAACGTATTTATGAGTGGAATTTCACATTAAGTTTTACTTTCGAATCAATGCAATTAATTTTGACAAATTAATTTGATATACAAGACACAATTTAATATTTTACGATAACCAAAATTAAAATACTTATATACAAGACGAATATTATATTACATTATGAATCACGAAAATATAAAAAATCTCTTCATGGAAGCATATATAATTATGTGCTTCAAGTAAGCATTTGGCATTATTTTATTTTAAGTGCGTATTAAATATTGAAAAAATAGCAACAAAATTTGGCATTACTGTCGAGTGTCAGACCCTTCTAAAATCTTGATATTTTCAAGAATTATCTAATCTTTGACATTGTCGATGTATTATAACCATTATTCTATATCTATATTAAGTATACAATATAAATCGCTAATTAAAATATTTGAGTTTGATTTTAATTCTATATCAAATTGTTGCTTTGTATCGACTTATTTGTTTGTTTACTGCTATTTGCCTATATCTCTACTAGTACAATAATATTTTAGTAAATGGAAGATTTAGTTTCAAAGGAACTTTTGATAAAAATTTTTAATATCCCTTATCTTTTTAATTTCAATCAAGTTTTAGAAGATTATTCATTACTAGGAAAGAATAATTTACAATAGACTTTTTATTCAAGAATTTGAATAATTTTATGGATAAAATCTGTTTACGTAATTTTAATTGTAGAGACCTTTTGAATATTTTTGTATCGTTTTTGAAATTATTAACGACACTTTACCACGGTTCTGTTATCAGTACATCTTACGAAAATTTAAAAACTAATATAATTGACATGCTTTTTATAAAAAATACAGCGGTAAATTTTATATTTTGTACAATATAATTCTACGTTGAAAAAGTATTTATGTACATTCGCATGCAACGGACGAGAAATCGTACGAGTTTGCGTAAGACTTGCGTCGACGACGAAATGTCGGACTCTCAGCTGATACGAACGTGAGTTTCTTCACCGAGCATATCACGAACCTCCTGAAATAAAGTATCACATTTTTTAAATTGAAGGATTTTGCGTATAGAAAGATGTCTTTAGTTATACGAAAAATACAATATAGTTAGTTTCATAAACATTTTTACTGATATTGCAGAATTTTCTCAAAACGTTATCTTTAATTTCGAAAAATGTAATGCACGAACCTGTAAACGTTGATAATGACCGTCGTTAACTTTCTTATTCTCTTCTTGCTTATTGTTCTGTGTAAGGGTTAAATTATCTGGATGTAGTGAGCCAAAATACCAACCGCCCTCGCCATCAAAGCGAAGAATTAATTTGTGGTATTTAGATAATGAAGATACCCGATGAGTGATTGTTAATAAAGTGATTCCTTTTCTCTTAGCAGTCTCATACATTTCACCTTCGGCTTCAAGGCTTACTGCACTTGAACATTCATCAAGAAGGGCATATTGCGGAGCATGATAGAATAATCTTGTCATAGCTAATCGTTGTTTTTCTCCTCCGGATAAAGTTGAATCCCAATCACCGACGGCATCAAGTCCGTCAGTTTCTCTTTCAACGATTCCACGCAAATCAACTAGATCTAACAGATCAAGTAGTTCTTCATCTGAACATTCATCTTTTGTGCATTCAGCAGGATAAGTGATTTGATCTCGAAGGCAACCAACTGTCATGTAGGGTTTTTGCGGAATGTAAAACAAGGCTGGCCTACCAGTTTTTATGGAATACGATTCTCCAGGTCTCGTCAAGGTACCACCGTATAAAGGCCATAGTCCAGAAATTATTCTAAACAGGGAGCTTTTTCCACATCCATTTGGACCAGTAATAATTAAATGATCACCAGGACGAATCTTGAAAAAAAGGAAGATATTAAAAATAATTATTTTTTTACATTTACTTAAATTTAAATAAATAGAGACATACTTGAAGTGTCAAGTTAGAAACTATAACTTCACAATTCGGTGTCACTATTGGCACGTCAACCAAGTTTATACTACCATCATCACTATCTTTAACGATTCCTAAAAATATAAGAAACAAGTTTATTAACTAAAAAAATCATTATTTGCAGACAAAATATATTTTTCGATATACTATGCCGTAAAATTTGATTTTACGGACTCATTTGTGGACGTAAAATGAGTCTATAAAAACGAATTTTACGGCAAGTATATAAAAAAATATTGTTCGCCACTCGGCCATAAGATTTTACGGACTAGTGACGAAAAATACTATTTTAAAAAAGAATGTTTGTGCACCTTTGATTACCGGTAATCCATCCTTAAATTCTACAAGATTATGATCTTGAGTTATGGTTCCATTGGGAGTTCGGGTTTGACAAGTTGTCACAACATTTCTTCGATACTTACAAACAGCAGCATCTTTAAAAACATCCAACATTTCACTTACTCTAGCAGCATACCCAGCTAGTGCAACCAATTCCTAAAATTCACGGAAGCAAAGAATTTGGAATCTGTCTAAATGACTTAATAATAGATATTGATGAATATAAAATACCTTGTAAGACGACATAAGTCTTTCTACTGCATCTGCACCAGAACTTAGAAGATGTTTAGATGTAGTTAGATACCTTGTACGTTCACTTACTCCACCTATACAAAGCAGGTATTTCATATAATTTGAAAAAATACTGTAAGTAAAAATTTAACTAATATTAGATACATACCATCTCCATCTGAATTTCGTGTAGATTGTAGTACTGCATTGGATGTGTAAAGTAAAGGCATAGCAATAACGAAAAGTCCAGTTCCAGACCAGACATACTTCATTAAGAATTGCTCTAACATAACATATCCCAATTTTAAGGCAAGAACTTTTCTCAAATGCATTGTCAGTGCTTTATATGCATTTGTAAGGTATCTATGCTCTGCTCTATGACCACCATAGAAGGCAATTTCTTCAGCATGTGCACTTATTCGTGCATGAGCTTCTCTTAATTTTCCTTTACGCACAGCTTCTTCAGAAACTAATTGACCAAATTTAGGAGATGCTAAGCGTAGAACTTGTCCAGTAAGTGCAATTACAATTAAAGCCAGTAGTGGACCTTGAAAAAATATAATGAATGATTGGAGAGTTCAATACTGGATAACATTAAAATGTCTTTGCAAAAGGTTATTTGCTAATCAACACAGTATAATTTTCATTGGTCAAAAATATCTGCTTATTTGTTTTTCTATAAAATCTTGTTCATTTTCTTTGATGTAAAAAACTTGTGAAGGTATTAAAAATATTCTATTAATTGATTAAATGATATAGCAATGATATAACAGACAGAAAATTTTTTTTTATCTTTTATCTTAATGACTTTAATTACCAGGTACAGTTCTAGCTCCCATTCGAGAAGAAAACGAAATGAGAGCTATTCCAACTAATGCACAATCTAGTAAAGGTTTGGTTAAGCTGGAGTACAAATGAGCAACAGAGCTTGCTAGTTCTGATAAATCATCTGTCAGTCTTTGTTCAGCTCCACCAAGACGGGTATCTAGTGCAGACACTCTGTAGTAGGTTTGTTGACTGAGGTACATTTTGTATGCATATTCCACAAGCCGCTCTCTATATAAAAATTTTGTAGAAAATATTATTTTTACACATATTATACATCATCATTAAATTATTATTGACAAATTTAAATGCAAAAGTGACAATAATCAATATTATATTAAACATACAACTTTATAATCAATTAAAGATTACTCATTGGTTTATTGGGCCATCCAACAAAATATTCAGTGATTATAACTAAGATTAAAAGACAGGAATATTGTTGAATTAATTTGAATGAATTACCTAAAACTTAATGCCAGTCGACCTTCCAAGTATCTAATGGCTGAGTTGACGAATGTGGCAGGAAAAGCCACTGCAATCCATCTTGACAGCATCCAGAAAAAGCCTCTCACATCCCGCAAGACTATCCTCTTAACAATCTGACCCTCGAGGGTGGCAACATATACAGACAAAAATGTTCTAGCCAGCAGAGTGATGGTGGCACATGTCAACAACCCAGCTTCTCTGGACTTCCATCCAGGGACCATGATCTTGAGCAGCATCAACAATTGCTTAATGAAATTTCTGTCCAGACCCACGGTTTTTTGCGCGTTCCTATCAGCCGCTTTTGTTCTCTTGTTCTGGTCATTCTGCTGCAGCTGCTTATTATTGTTTTGATTGTTGCTGACGGCATTCTCGAGGTTCTTCACCTGGGCTATGCACACCTTGGCACTCGCGGCCAAGTACGGATAGCCGATTTTGAGAAGGTAGAGAGCCGTCACCGCCCCGACGACTCCCCGCGTCAGCTGCTCCTGACGTATCCCATACTTGCTCGATGTCCGGTCGATTAGCTTCGAGAAGACTGAAGTCATTGTCTCAGCGGCTTGTGGCTCTCATTGAGCCAACACTTCAACAAATCTTCCAATCCTGCAAATTTCGAGGATCAACGCACAAGCATTAAAAAATTGCCACGAGAAATGGATAATTCATTTTTAATTAAATACCAATGTACTTAGACTGTCTGCGTGTGGCTGAGTCGAAAAATCAAGCATATCTTATGTACTTAAAGAAGGATCGCAAATTGGACGATGGATAAAGAGAAGAAAGGAGGCGCGAGTGCAGAGCAGAAGACAAAAGAAAAAGAATCAGCAGAAGAGCGAGTAAAGAAGCGAGAGGGGGAAAGCGAGAGGGAGAGAGCGTTCAAGCAAATTACCAGGCAATTGTCGCGGAATTTTCTAAATGTCCGCGTCGCAGCAGCCTCGGCATGACCCGCATAACCTCACTCGCGATAACTGGACATCCGCAATGCTGCAGTCAACGCGAAAATACTGATACAGCGAGAGGCCACGCGCACACTCCGTATGTGCCTATATGTTGTGTACTTATGCACATACTCAAGAGCGCAAGACAGGGAGCACGGAGCCGCGCACACAATGTTGTAACAGGCACTATAGCTGCGCGGAGCGAACGACGCGATCACTGCACTGCCTTATACCTACTGTGCGCTCGTTCCGTCGCTCTCTCTCACTCTCTATCTGCGTTTCTGCGTGCGAGTAGCGAGAAGAGGCAGCGTGTGCAGCTTGATGTGGCTGCGCGCGCGCTGGCGTTGACTGGCCAGCAGGCAGACGCCGACTGGTTTGGCCTGCCGCGCGCCACCGCGGACTCGACTCGGGGCCGTGCTGCGCTTGCTCTCCTCTCCACTTTGCAGGCCGCGACGATCCGATTAATGCGTGCGTGCGAGAGTATAGAGAGGAAACCTACCAGCAGCTCTCGAGCGCTGACCAGTGCGGCGAACTGCGCCGGGGGCTTTTCGCGCGCCTGAGATTTTCCTTTCTCCGAAATTCGCGCCTTTCTTAAGCTGCTCCGGCTGCTCGCTGGCTGCTGCAAGTGGACCGCGCGAGGGTCAGTAGTCCGCGCTTCACGCGTGAAAGGATCTCTCTCTTCTCGTGTTCTCTCGACGATGCGCAGGGAGATATCTCCTGGGGCCATAGGATGAGACTGCGAGAGGGAAAGCGCTCCGCTGTTTTTTTTTTACAGCAACCAGCAGCGGCTGCGAGAAAGTAATACTTTACCGACGTACTTACTCATCCGTGCACCAGCGCCGTTTCTTCGTTCCGCGCTGCACTTTTCTTACAAGTAACACTGCATTCGCGTGCGTCTATACGTGAAAAAACGCGAGCGTGTGTGTGTGTATATATATGTTTTTCTTGCTTGGCTATATTACCTATTACCTATTCGCGTAGGAAATACAAATTCGAAATTCATGTATTGACGAGTGAACAAGGAAAAATGAATATAAGTACTAGACTTTCTCTCTTGAGAAAAACGCCGAATCCCGAATGCACAGTGTTGTATCATGCATTCTGTTTTAAAACGCCTAATGAAACGGTATTTTCTGAAAACTTTTCTTTGAAAATGAAACTCGTTTCTCGAGGCGCTACACTGACGTTTCTATTCTCTTCTATAATTTCGCGAGCACGCGCACGGTGAAAAGTTTTCAAAGCTGCGTGGAATGCGCGCGACTCTCACGCACGATGCGGAAATGAGCAATTTCGCGCGTGCATATGCTGCGGCATATTTAAGGTTTTGCGAAAACGATCGATAGCTGGTAATGGCAACGGTATTGCACAACGCTCAACGTACGCATACAGGATTGATGCTCGCAATTTGATCAATTGTGCAGGGGAAAGACTGTGAAATTGATTGAAGGAATGAGCTACTGGAATATGATATACATATAGATTATATATTTAAAGATACTTTTTATTATTCATTATATATACAATGATTAAATCTTATCTCTATACAAAATTTACATTCGCGCGCGTGTGTGTCTGTGTGTGTGTGCGTGTGTGTGTGTGATGTGTGTGTGTGCGTGTGCGTGTGTGTGCGTGTGTGTGTGTGTGGGTGTGTGTGGGTGAAAAACCGCGTACGCACGCACGGCGCGTACTCATGTTTGTTTCCCGTCGATAATAGCGATTCTCGAGAGGAAAATGGATAAGCACACTCTTTTTATCCACATGACGAGTAATACAAAGCGCCGACACGCAAATCAGCTTCTCGCGTCTTTGTACATCGGTGTGCACATATATAGATGAGACAGAAGTTTACATATAGGTATGTTTTGCTCCTCTTTTTTTGTCATAAAATGTACAGTAATTTACAATTGAGATCGAGGCTAGTGTGCACACAGACGAACGCGGGATTCGTCTATTATTCACATTTTATTGGCGCGGGAGAGCGTGCGCGCGGATATTTCTGGAAACATATGAATCACTTACGTCGATAAAGAGGCAGATAGTGTAGCTGCAGCTCACGAGCATTAGCGAACCGCCGCTGCGCTATGCGAGTGAGGTATATGTATATATAAGGTGAGCGCGAAAACGAGTACATGTCCTATCGCGAGTGTAGCGAGATCTCAAGTTCAGAAACTATGACAGCCAGAAAATAGAAAACTTTCACGCGTGTAGCCTTCTCGCGCGCTCCTTGAGGAGGTATCGTCTCTCGATTCTTTTAAGATAATCTTACTGTACTACCAAACAGTTTTACAAAACAATTTCGACCAAAAAAATAGACAATTCATTAAAATAGTAGATTGTTGTAAATATTATATTGTTGTAAATACAATATAAATAGATGTTTGTAAATATTTCATCCTAATTACGGAATTCGATATCGCGCATTAATGAACGTCAATCGAAACTTTTAGCTTATCGTTTATCACAAACTTGTGTTGTGTAACTGTCACAAAAGAGCGACCGGCATTCTCGCATTCTCAATTCGAGAGACAAATATAACGGACTGCACATAGCCACGCATTATACGCTACAAAAGAGCCTTTAAACGTTTCGTACAAAGAAATATCCGCGCGCGCTTCGCGGCGGCGTCATCGGCCTGGAACGAATGTTCGCACTGTATATGTGGCACGCGCAGTTGAAAAATCTAATATAGACACTGTCTATTAAGCGAGAATTACAAAAGAATCGTTTATCCATTTTAACAGATGCTCGCTGCGAAATAAGATTATATTGATTTGAGTACGAAGAGCAATTCCAAAATTAACAGGTACATAGATTATTCGTCTGTTAATTTAACAGAAAAATAATCAACAGGTTAAAAATATTAACAAGTAAACGTGAACTGTTTACTCTGCCTTGTTCCCCTCGACGCATATCCGTATAACTAATCTATAACGACGATGAGTTGCCCGCACTCATGTATCTTATCTCATTTATAAGATAATCGAAGGAATTTGAATTTCTTGGACCAATAATATATTGTAATATAATCACAACTATTTGAAACGCTTTCTGGACCCGAATAGCGAATGCACACTATTATATACTAAAAGTGTATACAAAAAAGCAACTGCATGTACTTGAATTTCTTTATGTAACTAATCAATTTTTTGCCAAGTAAGGAGAAGATCGCACGAATCACGCTGTCGATTCATAGCTCAGATAACATATACGTACAGAGGCATACGTTTTAATGAAGCTACTCCTTAAGTAAAAAGTCAAATAAGCCTTGCGTCGACATGCGCATGAAATCACAAACGACAAGCCGTGCACGATCAGTCTTGGTCGTATTCTTCATTTTTTTTTATCTCTACTTATCATCGAACTAAAAAAGAAAGGACCATTAACGTTATTGTCACTCGGATTGTACAGTTAATGACTTCAAATAATTACTATAAAGTACGTCGAAAAAAAGTCTTAAAATAAATACAGCATTATTAAATAAATATTGAAAAAATATTTTAAATATGTTATTTTAAATGTAATATTTTTGTTGAAAAATGAATTATTGATGATTGGCGCATTGTTTATAATTTCGTGTTAGATTAGATTTTGGAATTAAAAATATGGAATATTTAATTAGAATGATGGCATAATATAACCCAATTTCATTTTAAGCAGGTGCGACGATTGTAACCTGTAGTGAATTGATGTATTATTTATGAGTGTTAAATGCTTCTAGGTATATTGCTCTCTAAATTTTTATTTTGAGATCAACTGGAATTCAGAATATGTCTTTGCAAAATCTAATGTTCGCATAATTTCTATTTATTTATTTACATACGCATGTGTTGTTTATTAATGTTTGACCCATCCACTCAAGTGCGATCTTCTACTTGGTCGAAAATTCTGTTTTTGAAAACCAAAGAGATTGTGGACAAAGGAGAGAATAGATAACGTAGACCCGAGTAAGTCATGAAAGAAAAAAAAAATTGAAATGAAATCAATATATCAATATTAGTGCAAGTAAAATTAAATTGCCTTTTTGTAAATGATAGTACTTTTGTTGTATAAAGGAGCAGATTAACTTTCTTCTTGCAGAGAAGAGAGAGAGAGAGAGAGAGAGAGAGAGAGAGAGAGAAGTCGAATGAGCCTGAAAATTTAAAAACTCTTGCATATACGCGGAGAGAAGGAAGGAAGAGTCTTTGTACATGTAATAAGATTATTTCGGCAAAAGTATTTTATCGAAACGTTCTTTCATTTCTGTTGCAGCTCAACCTCCGATTATAATTCAAATGCCAGCGAGGGAGGCTACGCGTACGAGTTCTAGGATATGGGCCCAGGCAGCCGGTGGGGCAGGGCCGATGTAGCAGCTATATGCGGATACGAGGGCAGAGCCTCGAGTATCCGCGGGTGCGGCTGTAACGGGTTCCTCTTGTGGCTTGAGCTGAAGACCAGGCTACTGGTCTTCTGACCCGTCGCGGGAGGCAGCTCTTCGGCCAGCCAGCCTCCGATAGACCGACCCGCCGCCGGCGGTAGCCTATCCACGGTGACGCTGTCGTTCAGCGAGCCCAGCTGCAGGGGATGTTGCAGAACGCCGCCAATTGCCACCAGCTGTGGCTGCTGCTGCTGCTGCTGCTGATGCTGAAGGTCCTCCGATGAGCTCCCCGACTTACTCACGCGGCCCCCTATATCTGCTGCATTCCAAAGTGACATTTTTTTTAGATATATTTTTTTATGCCACAAACAGCTTATTTTTTCCTTTTTCCTTGTGCCAAGTTTTTTCCAGTTAAGGAGGTTAGCTACCCAAATGAAATTAATGGTTACATCATTCCAAAAACTTAATATTGTTGTTCTTCGATTCATTTCCTGTAAGTGTACGAAATTTCAGATCATTTGCCAGCTCGGTTATGGAATAATTCAACTTTAAAGTTCAACTCTTATTATACACGGGTTCTTATGGAAGTAAAACCATAACATTAGTAAAAACGCAAGTGAGCGGAGCAGTGGTAGCTAACCTCCTTAAACGCTTTCGTGGTTTTATAATGCCAAACATGCCACTTTTAAAAATAAAGCCGAAATTCCAAAGACTCATTTTGACCCTAACTTATTTAGACTAAAATGTTCACGGGCATAATTTATACACGCACGCACGCACGCACGCACGCACGCATGCACGCACACATAAATATATGCCATTCGGTAAAGTTGAATTTTTCAAAATCAGGCAACTTTTTAGCCATTTTTTATCAATCTAAATTTTTAATGAATTATCAATTATGAGTTAGTTGCTCGTCGGTGCTAAAGGCAGATGGCATTGGTCGATAGCCCGGATCGACGGTTATGAGAACGTGTATATGTACGCATGTTTTGTCGCGGCAATAAAAGTCATGGTCTTGCATTGGAATTCATAAATAAAACGCTGAATCTCGAAGATGGTAAAAAAAAGATACGTATACGGCGCGATCGTCTATAGAAAGGTCATGTGAAGACTGGAAAAAGAACTAAAAAAAGGTTTGTCCAAATTGACTAGACATTCCTGTTTCCACGCACTCTTCGTTTTTGTTTTGTCTGTATAGCAGTGGTGGTCAAGGTGGTATTAAGAAATTACATAAAACTTGGATTATTTTTTTAAGAAAAATAAAGAATAATTTTGTAGATATCTTGGAAATATTTTGGAGATAAATCGTCTACGCGCTCAAGACAGTAAAGGAATTATATTATTGAATGTAAATGAAGAAAGGGTAAATATTTATTCATCGAATACATTAATGCAATGTCTAAGAAAGTTTATGCGCAGTGTACGCTTGATTTCTAATATAAAAAGGTACCAGAAAAATAGTCAATAATAGCGCTGAACGAAAAAAGAATCAGTTGTTATATGAAATTGACATTGGTGACGATAAAAAGTCATAATATTTCAAGTGCATGCTTGCTTCTAATGATGGGCTTGTTATGGCGCAGACAAGACGAAACAAGGCCCTGGCCCGAGGAGAATGATAATAATACGAATGCAAATGCGCGTGACAAACGCGAGCGTAATTGCCGCTCCATCAACGCGGGCGCGAGACAATTAGCATATACGACTAGTCGTAAAATGAGATTCAGCGTAATGCGCAAGGGAAAAGACGGGCCGCGCTAATGCGTATATCTATATATGAGATCGCCGACTGAATCACATTTAGTCCGTGAGTGTCTTGCGCTCTCCACCGCACTAGCATAAACACACACAAACACACGCCTCTCTTATAATGGAAATTCATTTCTGCCTCGCATTCCCGTAATAGCGTAATTTCAAAATTAAGACTCAGCCGCGCTTGATTAGCCTTCTCGAGCAAGCGCTTACTTAACTTTCAGATTTTTGGACTTCTTTTTCTCATTCACTGCACTAACCAGACTCTCGTTATAGTTTTATTCTTCTTTGCATGACATTGACACTTATTTCTGCATTATGCAATTCAGTAAAATAATATCGGTTTTAATACACAGCATTAAATAACATGCACGACGTGAATGCCAATCGAATTTTCCTTAACTCTTCAAACATCTTTTATCTTCAGAGCGAACAATACAAATACCTAATACTTTCTCATTTAATATGCCCATTAGCGAATTCAAGCAAATTTACAGATCGCGTTATTAGATACGTCAGTTCAAGTGTGAATTATTCATTCTTTCAATTTCTTTCCTTGTCACTGCGATTTATTACTTCAAGTGTTCTTTTATCAAAATTTTGCATTAAATTATTGAAAATAATGCTTAAATGTTCTAAATAAACCAAATATTTTTAATTTTTAATCGAAACAGTTATTAATGATTATTTTTTTATTTTGAGATAAATGGTCAATCATTTACTTCAGATATTTAGTAAGCATTTTATAAATAAAATATAGTTTTTGATAAGTGCACTGTTTCCGCGATTTGACAGTATTACCCAAGAAACTTTGTTTGGTCTTCAGTGAAATCGTACTCCATTACGTTAAAATTTATCTCATCCAGTTTTGTAATAATATGAAAGAGATTTTAGCACCTGAAATTGTTATTATAGAGTTACGTAATACACACACACACACCACACACACACACACATACACACACATACACACACACCATGCGCACACGCACACACACACCCACACACGCAACACACACACGCGTGCGCGCACACATTACGTAGAATCTCATAATGAAAAAAAAATAAATTTCAAGTATTCGTCGTAAAACTAGTCTTTAACAAAGCGATCGTTTTGAAATTCCTAATCGAAATTTAACAACATCCTTATCGAATCAAACAGCGCTTGTACATGCTTCTTACTTCTTAACTTATCGTTTGTATGGCGATAGTGACCCAACATTGAATCTTGATAATGGTTTTTTCATAAATACATTTTTCTTTGTCTATATATATTCTACAGTCTCTGAACTTGTGTTAATATATATATATATACTTCAGAGATAGTTATCAATACCAAAATGTTTCGTTTTTACGTTGTATATAACAATGTCATTTGATAGTAATAAAATAATAATTAGCAACCTTTGTGAGATTATGACCAAGTATCCAATATTGCAGGAAAAACAATCTAAAACTATGAGTATTATTACGCCATTAATTGTAAGCGGCACCTTTAATTATCTATTTAAAAAAATATGATTAATTGACGAGGTAGTTAAAGGCGTTGACAAAGTAACATGTAGCACTATTCAGAAAAATAAGCATTTGCGGAGCACGCAGTGATTTATTCTTAATAAAACTAAAAGGAATTCGGCAGTTCGAATATATACCGTACGAAAGGATACGCATAGCTATTAATTTCCGAATCGCAAAAACTTGAACAAGAGAAAAATGAAATTACAGCTGCAATAATCGAAATAAACACCTTGTATCAAGACTCACCGAAAGTTTTGGCCTCCCTCACGTGGGCCAGTATCTTGTCGATCCTATTCCTCTTAAAGTACACATCGGCTATGTTCGCCTGCCTGGTGCTGCGGAAGAGCTCGGGCTCCGTCAGCTGTTCCTCGACGATGCTTTCCTCGTCGGGAGTGCTGCTGGAGCTGCTGTCGCTCGTGTGGCCGTTGTGGTTGCTGCTGCTGCTGTTGTTGTTATTGAGGTCGGCCTTGGCCTGTGCGACATCAGCCGGTGGCGGACTCTGGAGCGAGGCCGGCGGCAGGGGTATCCGCGTCGAGTTGGAGGAGATGTCGGGCAGCCGCCAGCGGCCGAGCTCCGTGCACCAGGAGGCCGCGGCCCTGATCGCCGCGATGTCGCGAAGCGGGCAGCCAGGTCGCAAGTGCGGCACCATCGCTTCGCAGATCTGCTGAGCGAGAAGCTCGCGACGCAGCAGCTCCCGGCGTTCCTCGTCCCACGATGCCTGCAACCGCATAATGTTTTACAGATAGAGACAATCCTAATGCATCTCATAATCTCGCTGCCAACTGCTACAGGCAAAGCACGCCTTCGAGTTCGTTTATCAATCATTGTCCATCAGAGCTTTTTACGCAGCACTGCAGTGCAAACGCGAAAAACAAGCGTTAACCTTTTGACCAGCATTGCTATGTCTGCGCGCGATATTGCACTTTACGTAAGAGTCGTGCGATATTTCTCATAATGAAGCAGATTGCCGCGCGAGCATACATAGACATAGCGGCGGCTGTCTTTATACAATAATGTAATTGGCATCGAGAAAACAAGAGAAAACGTCGCGCGGTCGTTACCTGGAGGTCGGCGGCCTCGGCCTCGAGCTGCTTGGCCCTCCGCGCCATCTTCTTGAGCGCGTCCTCGGTGCACTTGAGCTGGCCGTAGACCTCGAAGGCCCCGCCGTTGCCCTCCTGGCTGCTCCTCTCCAGGGCCTCGGCGAGCATCTGCAGCCGCTTCCGACGGCGCTCCCGCCGCCGGCGGATCTCCGCGTCCCCGAGCGCCTCGCCGCCGATGGTCAGCCGCTCCAGCCTGCGCAGCACCTCCTGCTTGGCCGCCTCCTGCTTCCTCCGACGGCGCTCCTCGAGCTCCGGCCCCGGGCCGCCGGCCCCCGGCGACGGCGGCGGCTGCTCCAGTGCTAGAACCGACAAGGTGCGTGAGTGGCTGCGCGCCGCGGGGGCGGGCTGCTCACCGTCGGCGGCCGTGTCCTCGGGCCCGCTCGGGGCCGCCGACCTGGAGCACTCGCAGGCCCGCGCGGCCGGCTCCTCCTCCGGCTCCGGCAGCTCGCGGCTCTCGCTGGACTCGAGGAGCTTGCGCAGCCGCTGCAGCTCGAGCTGGTACTGGCGCAGCAGCGCGTCCTTGGGGTCCTCGTTGACGACCGGCTTGTTCTTGATGCAGCGCGCCCGGGCGGCGTAGCGCAGCGTGCTCAGCGTCTCCTCGCCGTCGGCGTCGCTCGGGCTGACGCAGGCGATCATGAGGGTGCGCGCGTTGCCGCCCAGACTGTCGCGCAGCAGCCGCGTCAACTTGCTGTCCCTGCGCGCATCCGGGGCTTTAGTGGCCGCGGCTACCTCGGGGTTCGCGTTCGGGTGAGCTTATAGTTACCTGTATGGGACGTGTCTGCCGTTGCCGGCGGCGAGGGCGCTGATGACGTTGCCCAGGGCCGACAGGCTGAGGTTGATGCTCGCGGCCTCCTTGAGCCGGTCGCCGGTGGCGCCGGTGCGGCCCTGCCGCTCCGAGCCCGCCAGGTCGACGAGGTGCAGCCGGCCCCGACGCACCGCGCCGCTCTCCGATGCCCCGGGTCCGATGGCGATCGCCTCCAGGGATATCGTCAGCACCGCGTGGCTTCGGGAGCTCGCTGCGTTCATCTTCGTGGCGGCGGCGGCCCGTCGGCGGTCGCCCTGCTCCACCAGCCGCGCGCACTCCCGGGCGTCTTTGACGGTCACCTCGCGCAGCCCGCCCGCCACGTAGGTCCCGCGCACTGGATCCTCCTGCGCAGAGAGTCAGTATCGGGGCCACAATGGAGCAGCGGGGAGGGGGCGCCACCTACCTTGAGCTGCAGCTGGTTGTCGTTCGCCGGGTCGTTGGGCTGCAGCAGGTCCCGCAGCTTCTCGTTGTAGATCTCGAGGTAGGTGAGCAGCGCGAGGTACCGCGTGTCCGAGCTCGAGGTGGAGGTGGCCTCGAAGAGGTGCTCGAGCGCCTTCTCGACGAAGCCGCGCATCGTGTGGGATTTGCCGCAGCCGGTCTGGCCGTAGGCGAAGACGGTGCCATTGTAGCCCTCGAGCACAGCCTCCACGACGTAGGAGCCCACCTCCTCGTAGACGGCGTCGGTCGAGGCCTCCGGCCCGAACGCCGCATCGAACTGGTAGACCTTGCTGGCACCGCCGCTGTCTGCGAGGCTGCAGCAGCGCGTCTTGCTGTCCACTGTGACCAGGCTCTGTAAAGGACGTACAATTAGTGTGAGAGGCTTTCCTTCCACATTCGCTATATGTCTACAGACGGATAATAAGTAGCTAATCATTTTTCATTCATTCCCTAGCGGAAATGCAAAATGTTAATGACTATAGAAAACTGTGAATATAACTATGAATAACTGTAAATAACTGTAAATAACTGAAAACAATTGTTTGGTTTGAGACGTAAATAACGGTTATTTTCAGTTATTTACAATTATGTACAGTTATTTACAGTTATTTACAGTTATTTACAGTTATTTACTGTTATTTACAGTTTTTTACAGTTATCTCCAATTTTGTAAAATAATAATTGTAGAAATGAAGGTACTGATAAATGTTATTAGCAGTTATTAACAGTTTTTTACAGTTATTTACAGATATTTACAGTTTCTTACTGTTATTTACAGTTACTTACAATTTTGTTGATGCGAAATAAAATTGTTATTATAGCTAAAAAAACTTAAATGTGTATAACTGCAAATATCTGTAAATAACTGTAAATAACTGTAAATAACTGTAAAAAAACTGTTAGTAACTGTAACTGTAAATAACTGTAACTAACTGTAAATAACTGTAACTACCTGTAAATAACTGTAAATAACAACAAAGAACTGTAAATGATTGTTAATAACTGTTTTTAGTACCTTTTTTCTACAATTATTAATTCGCAAGAGTGTAAATAACTGAAAGTAATTGTAAATATATCTATGAATAACTGTAACTAACTGTAAAAACTGAAAATAACCATTATTTCCGTTTCAAACCAAACAATTCCCTGGTAGAAATGGTAACCAACCGTTCACCATCCATTCACCAAATCGCCAAGGTTTGGCCAACCGTTTATCCAACGGTTGGTAATAATTAGAACACTGAAAAAAAAATTCTATTTTCAAATAAATATTTATTTGAATACTACTATATAAATATTTATTTAAATTAAAATAATATTCATTTAAATTTAATAAATATTTACTCAAATAAAAATAATTTTTTTAATTTAAATGAATATTTTTTAAATTTAAATAAATATTGTTTTAATT
Organism: Torymus aiolomorphi; assembly: GCA_036365515.1. NCBI lineage: Eukaryota > Metazoa > Arthropoda > Insecta > Hymenoptera > Torymidae > Torymus > Torymus aiolomorphi. Next base: position 166,397,610 of record CM070876.1, read on the forward strand.
TAAATAAATATTTATATAGTAGTATTCAAATAAATATTAATTTAAAATAGAATTTTTTTTTCAATGAATGCTATAATAAGAAAAGTGATTTTTTGATACAAATAAATGGCTCATTACCTAGATGCAAAAAACTACGGAGCGCACAACCTAGACATCGTCATCGGCTACCGCGAACACCTAGACGATGCATTCGATAAGATCCAACACCTACAGCCAAAAACCTACGGTGCGGACCACCTACACTCCGTAATCGGTCACCCGGAACAGCTAGACGACGCATTCGATAAATTCCAACACCTAGAGCCACAAACCTACGGTGCGCACCACCTAGACATCGTCATCGGCTACCCCGAACACCTAGATGACGCATTCGATGAGATCCAACCCCTACAGCCAAAAACCTACGGTGCGCACCACCTAGACTCCGTAATCAGCTACCCAGACTATTTAGACTACACATGGAATGCATTCCGACACCTAGATGCAGAAAACTACGGAGTGCACCACCTAGACGTCGTCATCGGCTACCCTGAACACCTGGGCCACGTATTAGATTCACCCTGAGATTTTAACGCATAAAACTACGGAGCGCACCACCTAGGTCCATCATCGGCCACCCCAAAGATCTAGTCCACGTGCTTTTAATTATCGATAGTTCACCATCCACTAGCCAACCGTTCGTCAATATTTTTGTTATTCGTTGGCCAAAAAGATTGGCCAACCGTTGCAGTTAAGCCATTTTGGTTGGGTTATTTTCTACCAGGGTTATTTTCAGTTATTTTCAATTATTTTCAGTTATTTACAGTTACTCACAGTTATTCACAAAAACGATTTCCACTAGGGTTCGGCTTTCAGTTTTATTCATTTTTCTACTAGGCTATCCTTCCCCTTCATTCACATGAGTAACATACGAGCTATAATCTTATAAAAGCTTTGACTTTCTCCCATACGAATGGTACAAGATCTATTTTAGGAATGATTATTTCAAATCATACTGACATTTTCTCTTATACAGGGATGTGTGGAACCGTACAAATCATTCAATTAATTTATTGAATAAATTAATGATTAAACGTTTATCGTCATAAACGTTGAATTTGGGCTCTTCGTTTACGTAAAAGCTATAATCCTAAATTTTTTAGCGACTCTATTTTAATTTCCTATAAGATATTGTTGCTGGTAAATTATAATAGTATTGTACATCCCTTTATTTTGAAAATACTTTCATACATATTTCAAAGCAGTTTCCACATTTCTTTGACACCATTTCGAATTTCTCTAATGTCTCGAAACTATATAGAGATATATCTATATGGCTTAGAGGTTACTGAAGTGCAAGGTCACAATAGAACTTTAGCGTTCAATAACTTTATAAATTACACATTAGGCAGGAAAAAAACGCTTACTTGAATAATGAATATCCTAATACTCTCTACTCTCGTCTCATAAATTAAAAAGAAAATTCGTTTTTTCTCTACTCCTATCATTATTGACCACGTGTATTTCTTTAAAATCCGAAAAAATGCATGTACATATTTCACGAATTTCGTCATAAAACTCACTGCTATCTAATTACAGAGCATATCTTTATATGTAGGTAAACCTCGTTACTTGACACAGTTCGTTAATACCGGTTATTAAGTATAAAGCATTTGGAAATTCGATGTAAACTTGCAATAAAGTATTAACTGCTTAGTGCACCCTGTACGCAAGAAATTGTTTCAATTATAATTTTCTTATTTTATCTTTTACACTTTTCTTAACAATCCAAATTAAGCATTATATAAAAATTCATAAGTTTTTGTAAAATGTTACATTAACGTATAAAAACATTGGAAAGCATTTTCAATACTGCGCCACAAAAGAAAGATTGTGTAATTGTGAAATATAGGAAACTAGTGATTTCACATGTTGTATGAGTCAAAAAAATATTTCCTTAGTCATATAATTATGATAAATTAAATTCGCCTTTTTCACATTTCTTCAATTCTGCTTTACAATGAAATATCAATCATCCAAAGTGGAAGAAGTTGCGCGCATGAATAACCGTTGTAATAAGAATATACGTATATAAGCACCGCTATAGCAGTTTTTTTACTCTCATTTAACATTTTTCGTATTTAATGAAAAGAAATAGGATCGACGTTTGTACTGAACTGAAACGAAAAAGCATGGACGCGCTCCTGAAACTAATAAGGAATGTCCAGCCCCGCTGTGTAGACATATTATATGGCTCGAATTAAAAAGCAACTGTTGTATTAGTTAGTCGAGAAGGCGGTAACAAGTGTATCCAGCTCGCTTTCGGAAAATCCATATCGAAGATTCTCGGTATAGGTGTGTACGCAGTTCGGCAGCCATATTATACGAAGCCAGTATACGCGCGCATTCACACGCTTCAATTATTAACGGGTACGTAAAGTCTCCCCCGCGAACGGGCGTCAACTCTCTCCTCGGACTCTGGCACACGCTTGCGATTCCAATCGATATAACTATATGCTGTATACACGCAGCAGCGTGTATGAAAAAGAAAAAAAAAACGATCCGCTGGACACATTGCAAACAAGCGCGCGAGGAGAGATAGATCCCTTATGCTATATATATTTAAATGAAAAGCGTCGTCGCGCCGCGTGTCTATGTGGGCTGCAAGCGCGCAGAGCTGCAGCAAGTATATCGATGGGACGAAATATGTGTCGAATCGATACCGAATGACGAACTGGCCGGAGTATAGAATAACACAAACGCGGACGCCGGACGCCGGCCGAGTATAGACTTTGCGCGCGAGTAAACGATGCTTCGCAGCCGTCCGGTGCGCGGCGTGGGCCGCGTGCACGTGGTTGCGCTACTGCTATAAACCTGCCTCAATATCGTACTGCAGACGTTTTTTTGCTTTATTTTATTATAGAAAAGTTTGTTTATTTCAAATGAAAAATTATTCAAACATTTCTGTCGCATTGGCTAATTTTTTTTCTTTCATTACTTTTTAATATTAATTGTGAGTTATTATCATGAAATTGATTATTAAATATATACAAGTTAATCTTTGATACATATAACGGCATTTACATAGTAATTATAAAAAATTGAAAGGTTGCTTGTTTTTGCAGAGCATAAGCAAGATTCTTTCATCTATAGCACCTAAGATACTCGTGTATCTTCGTTTCCAGTTGCCCGTCGAGACTCGGCCTACCTATACCGTGCGAAACTGGGCTCGCACGCGCGTTCCAACTTAATCTATCTAGATCTAGATCTTGCGCGATTTCGTAAGGCAATGTTTCAACCGGCGCCGACGATAGGCCGCCGTGTGACAAAAATACACACTCGCGTGTGTATGTGTGTGTGGGGGGGGGGGGGGAGAGTATACAAAGACAGTCGCAAATACATGCACTTGGTTGGGTGATATAAAGTCCAGTGTGTTTTGTAGCGGTCGCTAAGCTACATTCGTTCGATATATGACAGTGAGTCTTCGGTACATCGGTGAGCGTACGCACGTGTGCACGAGCGCACTGATATACGCGCGCAGCACCGTCGACGACAAATTCCTATAATGTCATGTGTTAATCACGGCTCGCCTGATAAAATATACCTGTGCAATTTACTCAATTTTTTTTGCCGCTTCTCTGTATCTTCGAACAACTTTTTACTGTACACAGAAATATATGAAGCACTGTTACGAAATGTCGCATGATTTTATATATACGTGCGCGTGTTCGTTTTCTTATCGTCCGCTCTCTTTGTATTAATTACTTTTCACGATATGCACATGTTGATTTTAGTCTCAATGTCGATATATAGATGAATGTTATTTATATAAATTATTTTCACTAATTTACTGTACTCGTCTTTCTTTCTCTTCCCATGTTGTTTCGAAAAAAAAACTTTATTGTTGTTTCTCTTATCAATACTCCCAACAGTTCCATACTCACATTTTCATATATTAATAATTCCGTAAATAATTCACACTGTTTTTTTTCTAAACAAAGTAAAATATCTTTTTTCTACCGAATAATTTTCATGTTTCAAAAGGAAATCGATAATCACTTCCATCTGATTTACTTTTATGTGGCTTTTAGCGAAAGAACTCATACATGTAATTTGAAGAATATTGTGCTTGACCACTCGATTCCGAGCTCGATTCTGTATTTGTTTAATAGATAGGAATAACAAAGAGTTGAATCTTGAGTCAGCGGTTGAAATTCAAGGTCAGATAGTAATCGATAAGAGTGTTTTCCGAGAATTCAGGAACAGCAGTAATGAATTTATCATTAAATGTTGTGAAAATAATTTTGAAGTGTTGGTTAATTCTTTTTTTATAAGTAGCCGCCATTCATATCTTGAACCTGTTGCTTATTGATAGCGCGTACAATATAGGTAACTGAAATATTAAAAAGTAGCGGAAAAAGCGTCATGATCTACTCATGTCCATTAAAAATGTCTGCTTTTTATCTCTCTGAATTATGAATTCCAAACTAATCAGATATTCCAAGTTATTACACGGAGAAAAAAATTTCAGTAAAAATTACAAAAAGTTCCGCAATTTTTACTGAACTTTTCGGTACTGGGGTAACAGACTGCCAAAATGAGCGGATTTACTTGACTTTCTATACTTTTTACTGAAAATTCTATAAAAAGTATAGAAAGTCAAGTAAATCCGCTCATTTTGGCAGTCTGTTACCACAGTACCGAAAAGTTCAGTAAAAATTGCGGAACTTCTTGTAATTTTTACTGAAATTTTTCTCTCCGTGTATGTGAAAATTAATTATTTTTTTTAATCTTATTTTTTCAAGTTTTGAGGATCGAGCATTAACATTGGAAGATGCCAATTTTATTATAAATATTTTATTTTCTCTTATTGCATTAATAGTACATATAGTACTTTATTCCCATCGCCACTATGGCCACTTCATAGATTTGAAAAGTTATTTTGTATTTATGTGTTATATAATTTTGTTAGTTTTAACCCAATTCACCATAAACGTAAAAAATTATACTATGTTACTTTATTCCCGCTAATTTACTTGATTCCCATGATAGCATTATGCTATACTGTATTAAAATACAGTATTAAAATACTTTATTCCCATCTCCACTACAATGGGCATTTTTATAACATGAAAAGTGGGGTAAGAGTGTCGTCTAATTCCCTCGTTGCTTTCTTCCCGCATATACGGGAATAAAGGAACAAAGTACTACATGTAACACGAGACTAAAGTCGATCATTCCCTTGGGAGATCACTGCCCGAGCAAGCGAAGCTCGCTATATATTGCTCGGGCAGTGAACTCACCCGCGGGGATAATCTGCGACTTAAGTCCCTTGTTACATAATGTACTATTATTCACGACTCCACTATGATGGTCACGTTACTGGCCTGAAAAGCGGGACAAAAGTATAATTTTATTCCTTCTAATACTTTATTCCCTGGTTAGCGGGAATAATAAATATTATTCCTAGTTTAGCGGGAATTATAAATATTATTCCCTGTTTAACGGGAATTATGAATATTATATTCTCTGTTTAACGGAAATAATAAATATTATTCCCTATTTAGCGAGAATAAAGTACTTTGTTTTTCTCATAATAGGAACAAAGTAAATTATTTTAATTTTCACATTTATAGTGAATTTGAATGAAACTTATAAAATTATAAGACTTAAATACAGTTTATTTTTATTTATTAACTATTTAACATTTAATATGACCGGATGTTGTGAAGCACTTAAAGAATGATTTTGATTGGTCTGTAAGGAATAGGCGCGAAAATTCGCTACTTCCACTACATTTGAATTTTTGAAATTGAATTTTTATTCTTAACTATTTAAAACTAAATAATTAAACCAAATTAAAATAAAAAAAATTAATTTTGGCATGCTTTCAAAAATGATCTGATTATCCTATCATTTAAACCAATTAAAATGAAATCATAATGAAAAATTATATATTCAGAACCTAAAAAACAAAATAGTACGCGCGCAGCGCGTTTGGATATTGCTAGTGGTTATATAAATTATAACACCGCGGCATATTTACAAACGTTGTCTAATGTAGTCCCACTTTTCCAAGTTAACAAAGTGGTCACAGTTGAGTCGGGAATAAAGTTCTATATGCGACACGGGAGTAAAGTCGATTATTTCCTCGGGTGATTACTGATAGCGGGAATAATTTGCGACTTTGCTCCCTTGTTGCGTAATGTACTATTTCGTCACATACGTGTCCATAAAGTGAAATACAACTTTAAAGCTTCAAAACTTACTTGGCGGACTCTTATGGCGAAAAATAATGTTCGCTCCACGGCCTAAGACCGAAAACTACTATTATTTTCTTTGATCTTGATACGCATAAAATTTATCATTCGTCAGTTTTTACACATTTCATTCTCAGTCGATAAAGATAACAGCAAATACAAAACAATGTGTTTTCAACTTAACTTACCCGACATTTCTGAAGTATCTCCTTTTGGGATATAGGGCGGCATCTTACCGCGACTTTGACAGACTCACTCATCTGCAAAAATAAACGAGATAAGTTGGTAAAAATTTGAAGTTATAAAATAATGTATTTTTTCAATTAAAAAACCTACGAATGTAAAAAATTATTTATTTAAACTTTAGCGTATGCATTTTATATGCTCGAATATAAATCATTAAAATTCTTTTATGCTATATGTAATGTAAGGTAAATTATAATGTCAATCGAATGTTGTTTTGAATTGAAGAAAATAATAAACGCCGAGTTTGTTACTATGTATAGGTGTTTAAGGTATCATTATTTCGAAATATGTCTTATAACGCGTAGCCGCGCTGGATGCAGTTAGTGTAGGCAGCGATCGATAATTGGCATCAAAATTAAACAAACATTCAAAAATATGATTTTACAATTGGCATCCTTGTTACACACGCACTAATATTTATGTTAAAGTTTTATACAACTAAATTACTGTAATTAAATTTTTAATGATTGTGTTCGTGAAGGAAAGGGCAAGTATAAAAGTTTTGTAATCGATTGAACTGACGTCATCACTTTAAAAAAAATTCACTCAAAGGAACTTTTTATAGTTTGCTATATATTTTTCCAAACATGCAACTGCACTGCATTATTTAATAAATTTTCGCCACAGCTCTTGCGCGATATAACCGTTACGCTTCACACGGCTTATTCAATTCTTTTGATTTTTTCTCACACTCGCGCGGCCGTAAAATTTTTCAGTTTAAAAAAGCTCGCTTCCTGTCACTAACCGCGCACACGTGCGTGGAACTTCGGTGTGTATCAAGGTCAACACATGGTCTTGTACTGCACGCGTGCGCGCACATATAGCTTTTCCGAGTTTAACAAGGCCTTGAACTCCGCGAGAGAGCCGTTGAACCATCTTTTCCCGACCCTCCGCCACACGCTCGCGCGACACACACACACATGTATACGCCCATTAGGTACATCGTACGTGTCACTCTTCACTAATGAATACTTTAGTGCCGTCGATTTGTCAGCCAGCGGACGAGTGACACGAGTGCCACTCGTTTCGATTAATTACTATTTCTAATTACTTTGTTTTAAATATTGCTTCCTCTCTAAAATCCTCTCTAAATTCTATCATATACCGAAGAGCATGTAGAAGTGCATATTGAAGTCTCCAGCACATACGTATGCATGAGAGCTTCTACATGCCACGTGAATATCATATCGATGATTTTCGAGTGCGTTTCTAAATCGTGGTGTATATAAATAAGAATCGCACTTACCGCGCATGTTCCGTCGCTCGTGATATAAAAAGTGAATACAAGTCATTGCAGATGACAGTGCATTTTTTAATTTAAATTCTGACGTATGCAAATATAAATGATGAATTTTAATATTAATTTCGCACTACCTACATCAACGCTTATATAACAATTTTTTAAATGTTTTGTTTTAGGATAAGCCTGTTTTCAGTTTTCAGCTATATTCGTAAACAATGTTGACTCATTAAAAAAAAATATATATATCAATTACATAGAACGTTCATCAATCAAGCAAGAAATTCTTCAGTACTGAAAATAGCAATATCTCTATATATGTATAAGAAAAATTTTAATGTTTGATTTCATTTTGCATTTTATTAATACGTTGCAATTAAATACTTAATACTTAAATTGTATCGAGGGTGAAAAATACGCCTGTAATAAGGGACTTCATTCAAATTTCAATGTTATTGATAAGTAAAAATTATTATAAAGAAGTTAAAATAGTCACAATCGGCTTTATACATAATGCATTAAGCATTCTTTGTCTTCTATGACGTTACTCTTTTAAACTATGCGCAAGAAGAAAAAGTTAACTTTCCACGTTCGTAAGATAATTACGTGACTGACGATAAATTATATTTTCTCGATCAAGTGTATTATGAAATAAGTTTAAGAAAGGTCGGCTAAACTGGACCGCTTAAAAACTTAGTGAAATGTGCTGTACGAGGTATATACACCATTAGATCGACGCCCCTAGCACGGTTCAGTTTCCCACGAACACTATAGTCCATTTCAGCGTTTGCAGCGAAGACTAGCACATTCCAAAGTCGAAACTTATGATAGTTTTCGGCGTTTCTGTTGCAGTTTTGTGAAATGTGCTAGTCTTCGTGAGAACGCCATAAATCGTGCTAGTCTTCGTAAGGGGCGTCGACTGATAATGTGTGTACAATGTTAACGAAACGAAATATTGCACGTATTATATTTATAGAAATAAAATACTACAATACGGTATGCTATAGTCATTTAGATTTTAATCTACTCTAATGGTATTTTCAGTTTTATGAGTTAATGACCATTAAAAAAAAAACGAATAATTATGTTGACATTTCAATAAGTATTAGTCGTAAGTAAAACGCTTCTAGAAATTCAAACACTTGACATGAGTCGTGGCATGCAACATAAAGAAATATTTATTTTCTTATACATTAAGATTCATTTGTTCAGTTCACTTTGTTAACGCTTTGAAAAGACAATTGGAATAGGTCATTTTTATTTACTCGAGTCTTAGGTTAATGCGACTCCTATCCTGCACTGTAATATCTAAATTTTCATGTAGATCGAAAAGTGGATTATTACGCCGATAAAGAAGGCGCGACATTAGCCGGCGTAACGCACGGCAAAGATTTAGATTTGAAGGGGTAGATTGCACTGAATTGGTGAAAAGGGGCGCAAGCAAGTGTCCCTCTTTTCCGAATCTGACCTACTGAAGAAAGTGTATTTCATAGACAAGGGCGCACGCACGCTTCATTTACTCGCCACCGAAATGTTGGAGCTTATGGAATAATTGGGCAGTCGCGTGGTGTGACACTTTCGCCTACACGAGCTTCGCTTGTGTGCGTGCATGTGCGTGCATGTGTATGTGGTTTTTGCTGTGATAAAGCGAGCTATCCTCTAACGTTTCTTCTTTTAGTTTACCTATACAGGTAGTGATGAAGTGATTTACCGATCTCGATGGATTTGTTTATTAGGTATAAGTAGTATTGTCGAAAAAGTTATTATTCAAAATGTTGTCCTCAATCAAACATCATAGAATCGTTAGATTTTTTCATTTTTCGACGGAAGGTTGATGATGAAAAAGTAGATCAACCGCAAGGCTGTGACTATAGAGTGCGAAGCTACAGGTAAGGCTTGCAAGTTAGCGTGTCCAACGCGGCGTACTATATAGAGTGGCGAGAAAAATCCTTCGTCATATGGAGCTCACCTCGTCGGGAATCTCCTGGCGCAGCTCGGCATCGAAGCTGATGAATGTTTCAACACTTTGCACACACGGCTAACATTCGCCGGCTGCCGGCACGCACACTTCACGGGCACTCGACGGTCTAGCGAAGGGAGTCGCACTGCTAGCGTGAGTCCACCATCCGCGCGAGCGTATACCACATTACCACCTCCTCCCCCACTCTCGTGACCTGCGCCCTGGCGATTTTCCCATTTACGCTATAGAGGCAGCCACCCTTTGCGCGCGCTCCTCACTCGTAATACGGGTGAAAAGGCGCGCGCAAACTCGAAACGTCGAAACTTGCAGCCCGGCGGGTGTGTTCAGCGCAACATGTTGCGCCACACCGCGGTTGCGGCAGGTACTACTACTATTCTGCTGCTGCAGCTTTCTTTCTTACGTGGGCAACGGGCTCTCTCACGCAATAGCTACAAAGGCCGTTAGTGTTCTCGAGTTGCTCGCACGAGGCAAAGACTGACTGGCAGCATGGCCGGGTACGATCTGAAGAACGAGGAGCACGTCAAGGAGTATCTAAAGAACCTCTTCACCGAGTACAAGTTTGGCTGTTACAGTGAGAAGAACCCGGAGGGTGAGTGCTGACACGAGCGCGCCCGCCATAACCTATTCATGTCGTTCTTTATGTGTTGTATCGTTAGAATTCGATTTGAATTCGCAGTTTGCCACCTTCTGGGAGACTACTATGAAAGCCTGAAGAAGGATTTTGCGAAGGCTGGCGAAATCTACCAAAATAATTGCGACAATCTTGACTACGGGCGGAGCTGTGCCAAGTTCGGTGGATACAAGCTTGTAGGTAAGGAAGGATTCCCAATTTCCACTACAGCTGTTTTTTTTCTCTCGGCCATTGCAGATGTCGCCAGCTACCGCTGCCCACATTTCGGAGTAACAAGAGCGGCGTTTGGCTCAGGTGGTAAGGTGCTTGCCTTCCAAGACAAACGTTGCTCGAGGGGCATGGGCTCGGTTCCCCATCAGTCCGAAATTTTCGGGGGCATTTTTTCAAAAGTGTAGCCGGGTTTTTCAGTGATAGGAATTGAAATCGTACCCTGATAAATAGCGATACGTGTCACAGATAACGAAAAAATGTAATAGTAGTGGAGTGGCTATGTGACGGATGTCGAAAGCCAATAAAAATGAATACATTTTGGAGTAACAAATACTCATACCGTGCATAGATAGGAGAGAACACTGTTATGATTTCTATTAAGGTAGTTCATCACACATATGTAGCAATATATATAGCTATTCGTAATGAGTTTTTTTTGTTTTGTCTTTTATATTTGATACAACCAGATCAAGTTTATTCGAATGATGGGTGTCTTAAGAAGTAAAAAACATTTTTTTCATGCAAAATTACGTAGTATTGGCGCTAATATCAACAATTAATTATTTTGAAGTTTTACTAACACGTCGCTTCTATGCAAATTTTTATTATACATGCAATCGTATTGATCAAAGTCTCATTTTGTTCCTTATGAAATTTGAGGGTAGGTTCGCGGTAACGATATTGTTGTATAATCGATCTGAACGGCGCTAGATCTCATTGTTTATCGAAATTCCAGTGAATTTCGTAAATTTTCAATCAACAATGAGATCTAGCGCCGTTCAGATCGGTTATACAACAATATCGTTACCGGGAACCTACCCTCAAATTTCATAAGGAACAAAATGAGACTTTGATCGACACGATTATGTATAATATGTATAGTAGGTGACGCAGTGAACATAAGATGTTAGATACGGTAATTTACACTATAATGCAGGCTTGATTAGTAACATATCAGTAATTTAGAACTAATATTGTTTATATATTATGAATTCACTGTATGCAGGATACAATTCTCTACAATTTAAAAAAAAGTCGATAGCTATATTTAGTCGTAAGTTATTGATGGAAACGCAATTTTCTGTAAATAGGTAATATTTCGAAATTAACAAAAGATATTGACATGAATATTTTTTTTTGTTAAAAAGAATATTGTACAATTTTGCTAAATTTGTATATTTTCTTATTTATTATTTTTTAAGAAAAAAGAATAATTTATAAATAAAAGTGATTTTTTCGTCGTTGCATATGCTAGAGTATAATTGGCTTAATCGCTTTGAAAATTTTTTATGGGTAGATTTTGCATACCAATCGAGACAGTTCTTTGGGCAAAAGAATTGGTCCATAAATTTCAGAGATTTTTGAGGTTAAAATTTTGTTAACCTTTTTTTAATCTTAAGTTCTCGAGAACGGCTTGATATATCATCTTGAAATTTATAGACAATTTTGTATTTTATATAGGCAATATTTGTGCAAGGTTGTATCAAGATCAGTCGATTATTTTTGAAGATATATAAGATTGAAAATTTTCTTATTTTAAAAAGTTAATTTTCTTTGTCGCATGATGAATGGATTAAAATTTGTTCAATTGTTTTGAGATTTTGTAGATATGTAAAGTTTGTATATTTTTTTTTGTATGAATTACTTTCGCAAAATGTTTTGTTCATAAATTTGAGAGACATTTGGTGTTCAAATTGTATTAATACTTTTATATTTAAATTGTAATTTTTTTTAACGACCTTATGTATCAGCTTTTAATTTATACATAATTTTGTATGTGTTATTGGCAATATTTGTGTTAAATTTTATTAAGATTATATGATTAATGTGTCTATAAATTTTAGATATATTTGAGGTTAAAATTTGTTCAACATTTTTTTGAAATCGTCATTTCTCGAGCTTTATGAATAAACATACAATTTATAGACTATTTTGTATCACTAAAAAACAGTCTATGTATGATTATGGTTTAAGCAGATAAATATTTAAGGTTAATTTTTTTATTTTTTTTTTCAAATCATATAGTATTGAAGTAATAATTTGAAATTCATGTTATTTAGTAATTTCATCCCTATTAAAAATAATTACGTGAGTATTCACGTGAGCTCTCACGCGAGCTCTCACGTAAGTACTCACGTGAGTACTCACGTGAGAAGTAAAAAGATGGTTTAAAAAAAATTAGTAATCAATGTTTTTTTTACTAAACTATTACATAAGTATTTTAACTTTAATTTTTGCATATACCTTTCAATCCTTAAATAGTATAGGAAGATATCAAAAGCGAGGCAAGCCTCGTAATTACAACTCTTTTAAAAGAGTCGCGGTATTGACTAAGTCTTATGGCTTTATGTATTCTCGCCGGTGTTCATTTGCCTATGGAAATCGAGAAAGGGGTTGCCGCCTGGCGGTTAAAAGAGTTACTAGACGTGGAGTTCAGACGGGTCCTATCAGTTCCGCCTGTGACCGCCAGGCGGCAACCCCTTTCTCGATTTCCATAGGCAAATGAACACCGGCGAAAATACATAAAGCCATAAGACTTAGTCAATATCGCGACTCTTTTACAAGAGTTGTAATTACGAGGCTTGCCTCGCTTTTGATATCTCCCTATACTATTTAAGGATTGAAAGGTATACGCAAAAATTAAAGTTAAAATACTTATGTAATAGTTCAGTAAAAAAAACATTGATTACTAATTTTTTTTAAACTATTTTTTTCACTTCTCACGTGAGTACTCACGTGAGTACTCACGTGAGAATATGGTCGAAAACCTCACGTGATTATTTTTAATAGGGATAGTTTTTAAAGTTAATATTATAATCAATTTATATGGCATGAATCTATTTACAATCTATCTATAGTCATTTTTTAAATTATTTATAAAAACTCAACACAATACGGATAAATTTCAGTGATAGAGATTTGTTGTGTGCGTGGTTTGTATACCGCGATTCTTTATAAGAAGAAAATTGTGATGGTGGTCAAAAGATTTGACATTAATGTATATTTTTATTTGTCTCTCATATTTTAGTTTTGTTGCAAATATTCATACAAAAAATTTGGTGTGATACAATTAATTATTGGCATAAAAAATTTAAAAAAGAAGCGCTACATTAATTTGAGGAAGCTAAGTGCCGATGTATTGGCAGCGGTTTTTGGTGCCTCAATCCCATTTTCACGAATATTGAGGAACTACCTTAAATCAATATAATAGAACTACCTTAAAACCTGGAAAGTACTACGCAACAGATAATATGGCTATAATTCTCGTGAGAATTTCTTCATCGATTTTAATATTTAGGCTTACTTTAATAGTTTCACTGACTTATTATTAACTGCTTTTAGTTTGTTAAATCCAAACTTTTTATCTTTAGACCTGTTACGTAGTAAAAAGTTTTGATATAACATTATTATTGAACAAATTATTAAACTTTATTACAAAGCTTATAGCTATGCAAATTGTTTCGCTGATTCTAATAACAGGAAAATTTATTTATTGTGAATTAAAATTTCTAATTGGAAAACTTTTTTATTTCGTTTAGTAAAGTAAAAGTTTTATTTACATGTAGCAAATACAATATAAATATTAAGATAATACAATTTAAAAACCGCTGCCAATTCATTGGCACGTGGCGTACTCAAACTAATGCATAGATTTCTTGTTTTAATTTTTAATTCCAATAAATAATTTTATGTAAAAAAAAATTTACAAAAAATTGCAATTTGTTATACTGTACGTATGCGAAATCAGAAAAATTAGACAGTGAAATAGAAAGCAGAATCATTATACTGCCGCCTTAAGCAGGAAGGTCTGTAACTTCAAAAAAATTTACTTTCATAAAAATCGTTCATTTAACAGAAAACGACATGCTTTCAGGCTTTATATCGAAATTGCGGTAAAAGTGAAATTTTGAAGTTATAGATCTTCTTACTTACGGTAGCAGTATACTCATATAAGGAATAATTTTCTGAATTGTATTAATTCGGAGGAAGAAAAGTGCCGATCCATAAGCATTTTTTTTTGCGAAGTATTCCTTAATCTTCTTTTCATCCGAAACTGATTATTTGACCGGGAAGTTATATAATATTAGATTACAAGAGCGACGGTAGTTAACTATTTGCACTCGAATTAACTGTTTTCGATTTAAATTCACAGAGGCTATTTTCTAATTTCTTTATATAGTTTTCTAAACTTTTCACTTTTTCTTCTTGTGAGTCAAGTCGGGTAGTATGATCTTCAAGTGTTTTAGATAGAGGGTCAAGCATTTCGTTGATTTTGCTTAAGGACGTTCTCCGAAAAATCACATTTCTTGTGATTTTTGTAAAACTTGTTGAGAAAGCTTAATTTAGTGTCCTTAGTACATGCTTCAAAGCCCGGCATCTAAAGCGGTATTCAAAATAGAAATATTTGACTTCAAAGTTCCATCGACGCTATTACTCAAAATTGAGTTCTCGTTTTTCTCATTCAATTTTTAATTTTAAGAAAAAAACTCTTTGATACGTTGTAGTTCTTTATTAAACTTAAAACGTATCAAAGAGTTTTTTTCAAAAATTTTAAAATTGAAGGAGAAAAACGGGAACTCAGAATTGAGTAATAGTGTGGGTATCACATCACCTTAACATGGGATTCCTATCTAAGCTCGTTTGAAAAATACATTTTGATTTACTGTAAAAAAAGTTTTCTTTGTGGTTTTTTTTTTTTCAACCGTAAGGCATAAAACTAGAAATCAAGGGGAATAATATGGTGTAATTTTCAATATGGTAAGCCGTATTAATTTCAGAGACATAGCAACATAAAGAAAAATTACTATGTCTTTTGTATATTTATATATAGCCACATCGCGTAAGTGGTACTTATTTCAAATATCGTATTGACACCTTTTTTCTTACACCGTCATTTTTTATTATTTTTAGCGTAGTGTATAGAGACTCGTGAAGGGTTTCCATCATAAATAATATTTTTAGATCACAATTTTTGCGATATTGATGAAGTCGAGCCGAAGAACGTCTTTGAGAGACCTCAACAGTGGTGAATATCCACAATTAATTTATTTTATACCACTCTAACCTCAAAATCACAACTTTGGTATGATTTTTCGGCGCTCGTGGTATAAAATACCGTTCGAAACGAGTACGGAAGTTGATTATTTACTTCATGTGACTTTTCGCACTCGCTTCGCTCATGCGAAAAGTCACATGAAGTAAATCATCACCTTCCGCACCAGAGTCGAAACGTACTATAAATTCTCAAACATTTGATCCACGCTTAAGTGCTTAAGTTTGAATTTGAGATATTTTTCATCCTAGTAATTATATCATTTGAAGCGGATACACTAAAGCATTTTTTGAGCGCAATTGTAACAAGATACATGCGGGATGTCATCGTTTTCATCATAGTTAACGATGCATCCTAATTCTATTGCGCATCGTTTATGGAAACTACTTGTATAATAATAGCAAGAGTACAATTTTCTATTATTCAAATTACAATCGTTGTTGCTACATTTGAAACTGTTGTTTCTACACGGAGAAAAATGTTATAATAAATTTTATTATAAGTATAATAAAAATTACTATATAGTATAGGAAAAGTGTGACATTTCCACTGTATGCTGCATTTTTGTTATAACTATATGAATAATTACAACATTTTTAGTAATTTTTATTACAGTGTTGGTTAAAAAGTATTACGACATAAAAGAAAAATTGCTATACAACATAGCAAAAACTGCGATATAGTAAAATTTGAAATATATTCTTTTAATTTTAGCCACCCGTCATAAGAAATTTTGTTATCCAATATAGTAAAAATTGCCACAACTATAGTACGTCAAGTCGTGCACATGGTCTAATTGAGGTTATGTACACCATTGCAATTTCACTTGGCCTTGCTTTTAAGTAAACAAAACTTTGAAAATCTCGATTCAATCATTTTATTTTTTATTGTGTACATTGATGATGAGTATTTTTTATGTAATTGTAGTTATTCAATATTATCATTTAAGAGATTTTGTAACCACGGGTTTGACATATGTCAGTTCCAAAATTTTGTACTCAAGAATCCTACTTGGGTAAGTGGTTAGCGCGTCCGATTACCATGCTGAGGGTCACAGGATCGATCCCAACCGCCCGAACAGAAATTGACTTAGGGCTAACGCCAGGGCCTTATCCGATGCCTTAAAATAATCATAAGGTCCTAACATGGCACCTGGTGAGGCCCTTAACAAGTCGCGTAATGGGGCGCGCCACCGGCCCTGGCGGGCTTTCCCGGGCATAGCTCGTATTTTTCACTGTTTGGTAATTTACTGCTTTAAATAATGCACAGCTTTGTAAGCGTTGCAAGTTATCTAAAATAATTCAATAAACTTTTTCAAATAACACAGATGTGTTACTCTGTAGTAATGACATTAACGTAAGAAATGAAACAAAATTATTTTTAACCTGCTAAATCCAGACATGTCATTACAATATCAAGGCTTGATCAGGGCTTCGTAAGGCGTACCGTCTGATGGATACATATCAGGGCCAGACGAGGACCATTCACGTAGCCCTAGTTTAATATCTAAATATTTTTGTAAGGTGATTTTCAGGCAAATTAAGGCCTTATCAGTCCGGGCCGGGGCCATACCAGCACCGCGTTACGCGCCTTGCTGGGGGCCCTTACGGCAAACCTAGTTAGGCCCTTACGTTTACGCAGGGCTAGCCCAACTCATTTTCCGTTCGGGCGTCGTCAAAAAAAAAATTTATTTCTAATTTTAAATTTATTTTCACATTAAGTATTCTATTAAAATGCAAAGATAGTTCAAAAAATGAAAAAAAAATTAATTTTTTGAAATTTAGTCAGCCATAAAAATTACTATGTTGTGTAGCAAAAATTATTATAATTTCGATATGTCACACCGTTCCTATAAAATATAGTAATTTTTCTCACATTTTATAATAACATTTATTATAACATTTTTCTCCGTGTATATCTTCTTCTGTCATTTACATTTGCCATCACGAAGAGTTGTATCTATACTCGTATACTACAATAGTTAAAATTTATATGTAGTCAAAATAAATAAAATGAAAGCAGTTGAATGAAATAAAATAAATATAAATACGATTTATGAAAACTGTATAATCGACGAAAACTATTGGGATTTGACATTTTCAGTGGCGAAAAGTGGACCTACTTGTAGAGCACAGTACAGTATATCTATATATCATAAAAATGGCGCAAATTAGTCAGCATTTTAACACAGAGTGAACTAAGTGGCACCCTCTCGATGTCAAATCCCAATACGGAGCCGATATAACTATTAACTTGTCGTACTCGCTTATACGCCGCCTTGCGGGATTTTCTTATAGTAAATATCATCTTGCTTCTAGAGAATTAAAGATACATGAGCAATATCATTCTTTCAAAGTAATAATTTCAATCAAAAATGGAAAAATCGCTGTACAAACAACACATTTAATTAAAAAAAAAGAAATTTTTTCTCGAAATAAGTAAACAAAAACTAAAAGAATAAGTCCTGTCCGGTCAAAATCGGTCCAATGCATCCCGAGATCTGCTGCTATGTATTACAAAATGGAGAAAGATAATATACTAGAAATAAAAATTGTTATGGAACAATTGAAAATAAAAATCCAATTTGAAATGAGAAAAATATTTTTCCACTACCTACGTAGGAAAACAAAAAACAAAAAGAATAAGCCCTGTCCGGTCAAAATCGGTCTAAGAGATACTGCAATGCATGGGATCTACTCGTCACGTGACAATGAATTCGCGGAGATTTTTTAACTTTAAACGTCTCAAAAACCGATATTTCCGTCTAACGGACTCATTCCATAGATATGCAAACTTTAAGTCTCTCTGTAAGTCTCTACGAAAGTTCAAAGCGATTTAAAGAAACACACACATACATACGGACATTCTTTTAAAATATTTATCTCGGTTTTCAATGTCGTATACAATATTTCTTTGGTTTTTCTCGGAAAAAAAAACATTTTCACCATCATAAAGCTTCATTTAGGAGGAAACAAAAGTAAAGACATAGTTTTTTCGAATTTAATAAAAAATATATTGTAATCTTATTGATAAAATAAAAAATAGTGGATTTTATAAAAGAGAAAATTTCAAAATATACAATGCTAGTTTTTTTTTTCTTATTTAATAATAATGTCCTAGCCTATATTTTAGAAGGAAATTTTATTATATACTGAAATGAAAAGTAACACATTGTAATTGGCTCTGTTAATAAATAAATAAATAAATAAAATAGTCACGTCCAGTCAGTAAAAACTGTATTATTACTGTTTGGTAACTTTAACGTTACGTGCACAGTAAATCACAGAAAATGCAATTAGAATTGCGATACACGCATAGATTGTATAATCGCATACCGCATAATGGGATTCCATAAGCGGAAAGTGAATCGAATAGAGCCGACGGGCTAATAAATGAAAATAAATGATTGAATTTCCTTCTTACAAGGAGAGTGTATACCCTCCGGGAAACGGATTTCCGCGGACATTTGAGAGTCAATTTCTGGTACCTGAAAATGAAACCCAGTGCTCACAATTTCATCAAATGAGCCTTTTTTCTTGAGATATGGGCAATTTAATCTCAAATATCCTCTGTTTCGTTAAAAATGATGTCTTTTCTATTGACTGTCACATTACAATTATTTAAGATACGAAAACGAGCAAAAAAAAAAAATATATATATATAAAAGTAGACAGTAAAAGTTAGAATATAAGCCCTGATTCGTTAAAAAATATTGATTTTTCAGGAAATTATAAGCAATCAAAGATATCGTAAGAAAATGGTTAAAAATACGATCCATTTAACCACTTAAAATGAAGCTAAATTTTTTAACTATTTCCTTACGCTACCTTTGATTGCTTATCATTTCCTGAAAAATTCATATTTTTTAACAAATCAGGGCTTATATTTGAGCTTTTACTGTCTACATTTAGAATTTTATTTGCTCGTTTTCATATCTTAAATACTTGCAATGTGACAGTCAATAGAAGAGGCATAATTTTTTAACGAAATAAAGGATATTTGAGATTAAATTGCCCATATCTTAAGAAAAAGGGACTATTTGACAAAATTGTGAGTACTGGCTTTCATTTTTAAGTATCGCAGAAATCCGTTTCCCGGAGGGTATGCACTCTCCTTGTTAGTTTAATGTTGAGAATAAAGACTGAAGTCTACATGAATATTTGAAAATGTAAATAATACCGGCTATTGTTCTGATCGAAGGCAAAGGCTGCGAAGCCGACATGAAGACAGCCTTCGGCTACATGAAAAAAGGCTGCGAGCTGAACGATCAGGTCGGCTGTACAAATGCGGGCATCGTCGGAATCTCCAGCTCGGAGATTCATACAGAGGACAAGGCGTCGATAGTGAAGAACGCCATAAGCATGCTGAACAAGGCATGCACGGAGTTCAAGACGGAGAAGGCCTGCTTCTACCTTTCGGGCGTTTACATCCGCGGCATCGATGGCATTGTAGAGAAGAACCCTGTCGAGGCCTACAAGAACTCGCTGAAGGCCTGCGAGTACGGCAATCCTTTCGCCTGTGCCAACGTTGCGTATATGCACACACTTGGTGAAGGCGCGCAGAAGAATACCGAACTCGCGGAGGTCTTCAAGAAGCGGGCCCTCGAGCTCCAGAAGGAGATCAAAGAGGTCAGGCAGCAGATTAAGTTCGGACAGGGCATAGACACCTAATACCGTTCTTTCTTCCTTTCTTCTCTCCTTTCTAACATGTACATAAACATATACATCAATATATATATACATATTTATTGTTAAATACATTGTTTCATAAAAAATGTTAACGTCTCTTGGATTCAGTTCATTACAACTCTTATTCTAATTTTTTTCTTACTGGTAAGAATTAAGTAGTTATAATTGCAAAAAGCAACTTTAAATATATTAAAAATATGACAATCTCTATATCGTCGGGTGGGAGCAAGAACGTCTCCGCTCGGCACGTAAGAACGTCCCATCTCGGCTCCACGTCAACACACTGAGCGCCCGAGATAGGACGTTCTTACACACCAAGCTGAGATTGGACGTAACGTTCCTGCTCCTACCCGACGATATGTATTATGCCGTATAATCAAGGAGCGCGGGAGCGCTCCGAAGGCAAGTATAGAAGAAGCCTGAGGGACGACCGCGCTACTTATACGTTGAACCAGGTGTATTTATTATATACACTGATAAGTCGGCATATTTTAAAACTGCTAAATTGACTAGACATAATCGTTGTTATCTTATTATTGACAACGTGAGATTATAATACATTGGGAAACTTGACATGAACTTCGATAAGAAAATAGCTACAGATATATTTCATCCATCAAAGTGGCCCGCTTTCCCTTAGCTCGCATCGCTCTGTTTCACCACGGATGCGGGTAAAACGGTAAAGATAATCATATTTGTTTTTACTCAAGACTTGAGAATCTTACATTTTACATGCTTATCAAAAACGTCTATTTTTCAACAGAATTTTTAAACTCCCCATTCTTTCCATTTACAAATTTACATTCAATTATTTTTAATATTTCACTTTCTAAAATAATAATATATTATTATATATCGTAGGTAGATAAAATTCTTGGTCGACAGTTAATGTTAAAAACTTAATTAGGAATATAATCTTAGTTATTGCGTATCATATAATATAGATCGAGAGAAATGAAATAATAATGTATATATTTAAGTATTTATTATTATAACCCCATGCTGCAGTTGAAAAACGAATCAATTGTATTTTGATTATGTATTATATATATGCTAATATATATTAGCATCGCGACAGAAGATTATACATACATTGCATTAAATATCTGCTTTAATTTAATTATTTAATTATTCATTTGTGTCAAGTGCGTATCGATAATCATGATTGTTACTTAAAAAAAAATTACTATTCTATTGTACAGTCTCGCGCGGATAATACATTTGAACAATTATTGGGATAATCGGTGAAATGAGAGATTTCGAAAAATTTCCACTCGTCCAATACTAGACGACCTCTCGTATCTATAACGAAAGTATTATCGGCTGTCACTTGTTATCTCGAAGACAAATCCTTATACTTTTTGGATAGAAAGCTGAGAAGCCGGAGATAGCGCAGCAGAGGAAAAGGAGCGACCGAGAGGCAGCGATATATTATTTCGTCTTAACTGTCGATTATCTTGCGCGTATTTCCCTTCCCCACTCTGACTCTTTCTTACAGTCAGTAGCCAGCCCCGCTCTAAAGCCGTTTTTTAATGTGCCCCTCTACTCCGGCGGATTTTCGAACGGAGCGGGGCACTGGCGCTCGAGTCCGCCCGCGCCACTTCGATCTCCGATCGCTCCACGAAGAGTCACGCAGAGCTCACTCGCACAACAACATGAACAAGCCGATCGCCTTCGCGGCTTTGGTCGCCTTCGTCGCCGTCTCTTGCTTCAGCTCGGTAAGTATAATTATGGCCTGCCTTTCCTTTTTTCCTCGCCTTATTGGGGGATTTTTTTTCTCTTTGTCGACGTCTATGCCGCTTTATATATCCCTTCGAATAAAATTCAAAAAGATTTTAGCAACAATATGCGTAGAGAGGACATTTTCATACGCGAATACGATATATTTCATCGCGACGTTCCGCTTCGCAATTGTAATAAAAACATCTCGAACACTTATATTATTTTATATAGAATGCTGCTCTATTCATATGTTCTATCTGCTGTCCTACATTGTAATAGCGCGCTAATAAGGCATTTCCTCGAAAGGCACAATGTAAACATGCGTCTCTCTAATAGGTTTCCGGACAGCAGCAAGACAAGACTGTGCTCACGGTCGACGTGTACTACGAGTCACTCTGTGCTGACAGCATTCGTTTCATTACCCAAGAGCTGGCTCCCGCCTACAAAGATCTGAAGGATGTCTTGAAAGTGAACTTAGTGCCGTTCGGTAAAGCTTCTGTAAGTACAAGCTTCCAATAATCTAATCAAAAGCTGTAGGGGGCGGAGGTTGATGAACTCCAGAAATAAAAAAATTATCATTTATTTCATGCCTATTTGCATTTTTTTTAATCGCCCGAATAAATTTATTCTTGAATAGAAGAATTGAGGTAGAATATGTGCTTATAGTGGGTCGCTGGTAACCCACCAGAGTTCACCTGTCAGCACGGGCCAAACGAGTGCCGCGGTAACCGGGAACAGGCATGCGCGCTCTACGAGATCGAGAAGACACTGAAGCCGGAGGACCGCCAGCTGAAACAAGTCGAAGTCGTTAATTGCGCAATGTCGAATCCCAGCCCGGCATCTGCTGTGCCTCAGGTACTTACGTGTTTACTACATATGTATAATGTATCATTTACATATCGCTGGAAAGTATGTACGACCGCTCGTGCCCCGAGCATTAAAAGCGACTGTAATATACTTACGCTCACGTACATAAAAACTTGTCTTATTAACGCAAATGCGCAAGTGATTTTTATTATTTTTTCCGGAAATGCGACATTACTATAATTCCTTCCTTATAATGGTCTTTGAAGCAATTGGTCATTGCGCACTTTTTTTTAACGATAAAGAAGCGGTGAATGGTCATCTTTAATAAAGTGCCTGATTGTTGTTTCGCTCTGCTTCAGTGCGCAGGAAAGATCGGGCTGAGCGGAGAGTCGATCGAGCGCATCAAGAGCTGCAGCAGAACGAATCTCGGCAATGAACTTCTTATCGCGTACGGCGAGAAGACGAAAGCCTTCCAGTCGCCGCTCGCCTTCGTCCCAGCCATTGTCATCAACGGCGTAAGTCTTCTCTTGATTATCTTGTACTCCGTAGGTCAAATAACTGGAATAACTAATATCAATATTAACAAATATTAAAATTAACGTTCCTTTGTTCTAAGTACTTTCAAGTTTAGCCAAAATAAAACAAAATTAATATTATTTTCATAAAATATACATTTTTCAATTTTTTTTTTCTTTAGTTTTTGGATTTTTAAGGATTTTTGGGGTGTCGTTTGATTAAAGAACCACTTGTCATTTTTCGTATAAATTTATTATTCGTCACATTTTATTTAAAATGCACTACTATATAGCCCTATAAACATAAATTCAGAATTTTGATTATATTTTTAATAGTATTACGGCTATTCAAACAAAATTCACTCGCATATAATCTACAATTGCAGCGAAGGAGCATAAAAAATAGAATTTACACTATTTACATTTTTACAATTTCTATGTCACTTACACCTATAGGAAGAAGCAGTTCTTTAAGAAAATCTTAAATTACTTAACGTCTTAGTTTAGAGAAAGAATAAAAACATCACTGAGTTAATGTTTACAAAATCGTATATTCGTTTTTTAGGAGCTAAAATCGGAAGCATTCAGAAACTTCACTGCCACCATCTGCCAACTCGTCCCGGCCGGTCAGAAACCATCTGTTTGTGGACCACAGTAAATAAAGTGAAAAGCATTGCGACGATAAGCACGGACACAAAGACCAGGAGATCCAATGGGAAGTCTTATCTCTGACAAAACCCAGTTTCTGTGATCCATGTTACAGAAGAATTTAGCTTCGCGCTCGAACAATATCTTTCGATGCTACTCGATTATTTACAAATGTACACGAAAATTCCAAAAGGCACGTTGAAAATCTAAGTGACGTATTAGTGTCTTTTGTGTAAAAATAACATTTTTTAATCTAAATATTTGACTAAAATACCGATTGTCTGCAGTAAAGTCTTTTTAAAATCCTTGAGAAAAGACTTGCTTAGTTATTTTTCCTCTCCAAGTCCGGTTTAGTCAAACCAAGGATAACCGCCTTTTTCACATAAATTACTTTACGCATCATCTGTCCTTCTCGTTTCGCGATCCGATGGATATCGGTACAAGAATCATTCTCACCGATCTTCAGACGAGTTAAAGGATTCCGTTTTAATAGTCTTGATAATCGATTTTCGCATCGAATCAAAATGAAAACATCGCTATTCACCTATAAAAACTGAATCTTCAAGACTGCTTAGCTCTAAAAATTGCTGCTCTATGTCGGAGCCTAAATCTTGTAAATCTGCAAGATCTTCTTCACCGCCATATCCTAAAACATAAATAACATTGATTCATTAGGGTTCGCACGATAAAAATTTATTTATAACTTTGCGTAAATCCTTTTTCCTAACGAAATGCGCAGAGTTCGATTTTGCGAATCCGAATAAGTGTGCAAAATAGCATATTCCCGCACTAGTGTGCAAAGTTCAAGTTTGCACACGCATTTGCGCGCCAGTTTGCGTAATGTACTATTTCCACATGGCGTGCGGGAAGTTCGATTTCCCGTTTTTAAAAAGAGCGTGCGGGAAATCGAACTTCCCGCACGCGTGTGAGAATAGTACATCACGATACAAGGGTCGGAAGTATCACTTGAGGCACGTGTATCGTACGTTATGTTATAGTACTGCCTGCTTTAAATCCGCCGGCACGTGTTTCCGTGTCTTCAGTAGTCCTTTCTCGCACCGTAAGGTTAGCGCACGAGCGTAGCGAGTGCGATAAACACGGTGCCAGAATGGGCTACTTACCGCATGGAAAGGTGTGTCTGAAGTGCGGACTTAAATCACGCAGTGCTATAAAATAGTGTACGTAACTCGTGCGGGAACTAGGCGATCTTCCACGGACATTGTCGCCCCCACGAAATTCACCCCCTTCCCGTATACTAGTTACGTAATGTACTATAACAAATTCTATATATGCAATAAAATTAATGAATTGATAATTATGATTTTGATTGTCAAACGAAAAAGTTAAAAATGGTTTATGGAAAATGTTTACTTTACTGAAATAATCATTTACTTAATGGTAGTTGAAATACATTATAATAGTATACGCGACCAACAGAACGCTATGATTAATGTGCACGGAATTCATTACAACGTAAAAAATAATTCCTATTTAACAAAGAAGGCATTAGAATTATTCAATTTTAAAGAAAACCAATACAACTAATGAAATATACGCGGGTATGTTGTAAGTGTATAATGTATTGTTCACGGCTGGCTGTAACTATTATCGCTTCGTGCACTGCGTATACTTAATCAGCGGCGCGAAGAGCCAATTCATGACTTGTCTCGTCGGAATTCGTATGCACGTAAGTATACAAATCGGTTAACTGCTGCAGTGTAACCATACGACTACTTTCGACTCGCTGCATGCCTCTCGCGTTATAAAAATGGATTAGAAAAGCGCGAGTGCGCGTGTATCGCACGTGCCACGCATGCCACGTGCGCGCGCGCGTACGCGTGTGCGCGCGCAGTCAAAAAAGTATGGAATATTATTTTAAGACTCGCTGTGGGGTAGAGACATAAACTGCACCGAAAGTGTAGGAGCGGCACCTCCTCTGAGATTCAATATGGTGGCCCGCTCGCGCGCTTTGCGCTCCGCGACTTGCGGGCCGCGTGTACGTGTAGCATTATATTCTATACGCACACGCCGCCCATTACTCATGGCTTCTGCAAAAACATGCGCACTTTGACACCTATATGCCCACGACTGCTCCGCCAAGCGAATGGAAACTTTTTAGCGGGCTTTGTAAAAATAAGCTTCGGGCCCCGTTCGCCCCTCCCCCCGTACCCCCGCGATTTTCGGCATGCGCATACACCAGAGTTATATTTACAAGCCGTTTTTCTGTGCGACAGCTGTTTATGGTGCGAGGGCACGCGCAATGTCCCGACGAGTTGGCAGGTTTTGCGGATTTCAGATTGCCAGTCCGGGCTTACTCGTAGCCCCTTGGGATGAGGAGTGATTTTGCAAAAGCTGCGTGCGCGTATAATTGCGAGAAGCGAACTTACCGATAGAGTCCAGTCCGAAGTGGCTCTTATCGTCGATGAGGAACCGCGCGACCGACTCGTACGGTATATACTCGTGGCCCTCGTCCATGTTGTTGGGCACGTGGTCGACCATCGGCGAAGCAGCCGCGTGGTAGGGCTTGAGCTCGAGCTCGTCGAAGACGTCCAAAGGATCCTTCTGCGAGCCGTAGTCCGAGGAGACGGACGGGTTGCGCGAGGGCTGCTGCTGATGCTGGGGCCGCTGGGTCGTCGGGCTCTGGTAGCTCGTCGTCACCGAGGAGACGCTTGACGTGCTCGAGTGGCGCCGGCTCGCCTTGCCGGACAGTCGGCCCTCCGAGGCAGGGGCGGAGGAGGAGAAGCCGGCCGCGTCCGTGTGATTCTTGGCGTGCTTGCGCAGGGAGGACGGGTCCGTGTAGCGCTTCCCACAGCCAGCCACCTGGCACGCGTACGGTTTCTGCAAACGACATCGCCTCGATTAGTTACCTGGCCCCCGCTGTCATCCCGAGAAATCATCTGATTTATCAGCTGATTTCTCATGCCAAAATGTCACCTGAGATTCTGCTCGGATGCTGCCAAAAGCTTATGTAAATTAAAGATCAGCTTGTTCAGTATTGGAAATTGCCTATAAAGATGTTTTACCCCCCAGAAGAGCTCAAAAATGCACGTTTGGAAGCATTTTACACATTTTTTCTGTTTTTGAAAATTTTATAAACGAGATATCAGCTGAGAAATCAGCTGACAAATCAGATGAAAAATCACCTGAGATCTCACCGAGAAATCACCTAATTTTTCAGCTGATTTCTCAGCTGACATCTCATGTACAAAATTTGTAAAATTTGAAAAATTGTGCAAAATGCTTCCAAACGTGCATTTTTGAACTCATCTGGGGGTAAAACATCCTGACAGGCAATTTCCAATACTGAAGAAGCTGATTTTTAATTTACGTAAGCTTTTAGCAGCATCCGGGCAGAATCTCAGATGACATTTTGGCATGAGAAATCAGCTGATAAATCATGTGACAAATCATCTGATTTATCAGCTGATTTTTTTTGTAGGGACACCCGTGTGCCACGTGCGTCGGGGAAAACTTACCGTGTCGTAATGCGTCCTCTGGTGCTTGGCGCGGTCGCTGCTGTTGCTGAAGGCCTTCGTGCAGCCGCGGTGCTGGCAGGCGTAGGGCCTCTCGCCGGTGTGCGACCTCTGGTGGATCTTGAGGTTCTCTAGGCGCGAGAAGGCCTTTTTGCAGCCGGCGAACTGAAACAATCACGAGCCACTCGTCAGCCACGAAAGGCATGTCGGCCTGGACTACGTCTCTACGCGTCGAGATACTCACCTCACACTTGTTGGGCTTCTCTCCGCTGTGAACTCGCATGTGTATCAGCAGCTTGTACCTCGCGTTGAAGGGCCTGTCACGCGAGCAGCCCTGCCAGAGGCAGGCGAACTGAGAGTCGTCCTGGCTGCTGGCGCTGCCGGTCGCGCAGTCCTTCGGTCTGCCGACGCCGTCCCGGTCCCTCTCGCGGTGCAGCCGCCGGCTGGCGCCGTGCGCGCTCGAGGAGCAGGACTCGACGTGGCACTTCTCGATGTGCTGCACGAGGCCGATCTGTTTGGCGAAGGCGCAGCCGCAGTCGAGCCACAGGCACGGGTACGAGGGGGTCGAGCCGTCGTCCGAGTGGCCGCTTCCTGCGGAAAACGGGAGCTAAAGTTAAAGCCGATCTTCCCCGTCTCTCTACAGCGCGCCGTACGGGCAAGTTGTCTCTCGCGAATGTTACTTACCGTACGACTCCTCCTGGGCGTCTCCGTCGGCGGGCTTCGACTGGGGGTACAGTCTTGTGCTCTCGGCGTCGAGCATGAGGCCCTCGTCCCTCAGCAGGACGACCTGGTTGTCAGCGGCCGCGACTGGCTCGCGCTTTATGTTGTCCAAGACGCTGTCGCTGCGGAAGCTGTCCCGCGCGGGGGGCTCGACCTGCGGGGAGAGCAGGTGACCGACGGGGTAGGCCGGCTCGGTCTCCGGCAAATACTGCATAGACTCGCACAGTTGCATCTGCGAGCTTTCCTGATTCGGCAAAGTCGTTGGGTCTCCCCTGCGCAGTCGGAGAATAATGTCAGTTGGTTATAATTAATCAGCAAAAATGATGTTTCGCATTTTAGGCTCGACGTACCTGATGAGGCTGAGGTCAAAGTCGTCGACGGCCTGCAGCGATTCCTCGAGGTTCAGCTGCGACTGCTGAAGAATCGCCGGAAAGTTGAGGAGGGCCGACTCGTCGTGGTACTGGTTCGAGAATTCCTCCTGGTACTGATACATATGGCAGGAGTTGTCCAGCTGGCCAGCAGCAGGCGCAAAGCCCCTCGAGAAGCCGAAGGCCGTGCTAACGGACGGCAGTCTGTGGTTCGACTCCTCGTTGCCGCTCGACGTCCAGCTGGCCGGGTACGCGTGCGCCCAGTCGTTGGTACCCTCGCCGTTCCAGCAGTTGGCCGCGAAGCCGTGGCCGCTGCTAGCCGCGTGCATGCTATCCCTCTCGGTGACTCGCGCCAGAACGTGCTGGAACTCCTCGTCGAGGTGCATTTTTTTCACTCACCTATATATCAAGTACAATGCAGTGTGAACAATATAATATAGTTTTAGAGAGAGATAAGCCCAAGTGCGCACTAGATTTCGTAAATCGAGAGAGGTGGCCAAGCGTGCACGGCATCATCATCGATAACTTTTTTCGCGCGCTCAAAAATTAATAACTTCAGGCTCGAGCTTTTATCTCACGTTGACGTCGCAAGGGTCAGATCCGACTGAACTCCCAAAGTTGCGAAAACCGCCGCCGCTCGCTTCGGCTCGATTCAGCGCTTTTCTATACCATCGTCAGCGCCACTCTTTCTCCCCGCATATATAATAGTTTCATCCTATTCGACGATATACTTGTAACCGCGCCGATAAAAAGCGCTCCGCGATCGGTTACATAAGTCGCGCGAGAGCGTATACCTTATTATACATTGCCGCCGCCAAGAAATGGAAAAATCATTTTCGAATCTATCGTCGCGCTGGGAGCGAGCCATCATGAATGTAATCGCGAGCGCGCGCGCGCAGCAGGGCTGTTTACACACGGAGTGAAAAGAGCGTGTCAATGATCGCTCGCTCGCTAGCACTGGAAGAGAGCTTCATGTACGCGCTAGCCGCAAGGAGTATTGCCAGTGTGCCCCGTATACATTCGGAGTCCGATGTAACTTGTAGGCGGCCAGATGGTCGCGAGCGTAAAATTCGATTGGGGTATCCGATGAAAGTATAGAATAGGATATGTATGAATAAGGAGAAGAAGGAGAACTCACCTGGTCGTCGTGGATCCTTGTGGTCCAGCCTGGTTCCTTCTCACGTGTGCCTCGCACTACTGTTCTCCTCTCTCGCGCACTAACTACAGCAGAACAGTCGCTCGCGCGTCTTATCGCACTCTAGCGCGCAAGCTCCTCTCGCGCGATATTATTCCACTGAGTGCAAAGTATGTAATAATCTCTCGCTCGCTGTCTCTCCCTCTGCTCCGCGCGCCCGGACACGCACACACAGACACGCGCGCACTAATCTTTCGCAAGATACGCGGCTCTCTACGTCAGTAGTCGGCGGCGGTAGCGGGGCGCGGGGAGAATGATCGCGGGGGTTGTCATTAAAGTCACACGCGAACTCTCGCGACGACGCAACGACTTACTACGTCGACGCGCTGCCAGCAAGTGAAGAGGCCCGAGAGATAAGGAGCCAGAGGCGGCACGAGTCGGAGCGAGACGACTTTAGAGAGAGAGAGAGAGACACGTAGGGGCGACGGCTGCACACTTGGTCCCCACCACCGCCACCGCGATCGGCCCTACCCCCGGAAAAAAACGCGCCTCTGAGCGCCTGTCTCAGTGGAGACGGCGCTGTGTTATGGGACCCCGAGACTTGTCGGCTCCTTCGCACCGCCCACTCGCGTGGCTCGCCTCATGTATGCGCATCTTCTTGCTCTCATTCCTTTTCTCATTCTCCGATAGCCGGGACCTATACTGTCAACTAGCCCGGATCTCTCTCCAAAGCCGTTGCTATAGGGACTTTGCCATGCTTTATTTCACGAGCTGCTTAACAAACTGACTTCGAGCAATTTTAGGCTCGCTCTGAGGATCTTTACATCTTTATTTCAATGAAATATCTTTGCCATATAGGTACTATAGTAAATCAGTGAGACTCATTTAGAAGATTCAAGTATATTTGCCGACGTTCATGTGTTTACAGATACCCAGATATATATATATATATATATAGGTTTTTCTAATCAATTTACGCAATAATTCTTGTTAAGCCAAAGTCATTCGACGCGAGCAAGTTGATCGCATGAAATATGATTGATCTATTGGTATATCAACGATCACGCGTCAAGGCGACATCCCCTACTTCGTACGGTTTTCGCGCCCCATCACACTCTATAAAATATTAAGAAGCACAATTTGTTTTCATTGTCCAAAATGTTTAGCCTGTTAGTAAGCGGAAAAACTGCTGTCGTCAAATTAAATTGGGAGATTGGAATTTCCACATTCTATTGCTTTATCAATGTAAGAGAAGCCGCAATTAATCTCAGATTATGACTATCGCCATTCTCAAGAAGACTGACACTCTTAATGTATGACAAGTTAAAAGTTACTCAAACGAAACTTTCATTCGAAATCAGGTGATGAAATTTATCAGGATTTTTTTTTCGTTATTATTTTTACTTCTCACGACTCGTATTTTTCCACCACCAAGATCAATCAAGTTGAAGTGAAGTATTCGATTTTCATTGATGTAATGCTAAATTATAATTAAAATTACGTATATGTATAACGGTGCCAAATGTGTGTGCTCAAACGTTATTCACACTTTCTACTGTATGCGTTGCACTGCCTGATAAATTTAAATTTAGAAATGCAGAAAATATACTGTCTTCTGATAATTTTGTTTATTATGAGAATACGTTATTTGTCATCACATCAGACTGTGAACAAATGGAGGATTCGGGTAAAAGTTACCGCGTACAGGCAAGAAAAGTTATTATATTTATACCGTAATAATTTATTTCTATCCTATTCACCTAATAGCCTAGAAAATTTGATTTTCACTTTTCTTATATATCATAAAAAAGTAATGCTGTTATGAAAAGTGCATAAAAAGTTATAACATTTTGAAGCTTAAATTGATTGCAAGAATATTAAACCAAAGTTATAAAGAGTCGGTTAAACGAAGGAATCGAGTACTATGAGAAAACGATCCGCCCCCTGTTTGCACGACCGTGGCAACACACACACACACACGTGCATCAGCCCGAACTTGCTACGTTCTTGTCAGGTGGATCCGATTCCTTATTTTTTTCTATATCTTTCTCTCTCTCTCTGCTCGCAGCAGCAGCAGCAGACTTTATATTAGTTTTGGGGTAATTGGTGGGAACCTCGGCATTGGTTTTCCAATTTCGGAGGTCTTAAACCCTGCGACGCGTAAAAAGATCAACACATTAAAAAAAAAAACTCTCTTTCCCTCTCCTCCCTCTCCATGTCGCTCGACACCGACCGCGCACGAGACACCGGGGCGGGCAGAGAGCGAAAAGTCGTGTAAGAGCTTCCATAAGAGAGAGCGAGAGAGAGAGAGAGAAAGCGAGAGCGATGGGAACGATGGAAAAAGGAGCGCATCCTCGGCAGGTTTTCCAAGTGAGAAAAAAATGCTCGGCCAGCTGTGGCGCACACGCGTGACTATCCGCGTAGCCGAAAGCTCTCGGGGATCCTATGTTTTCTCGAGCGATTCTCGCACCTCTCGAGTAGCATATACTTAAGTACTCACGCTTGTCATAACCGCCAGAATTGCGAGATAAACGATGAGAAAGCAAAACTTTATAGCCGGGGTGCAGATGCTGTTGTCTAGAATTTTTAACCCTCTCTAATGATAAGCAGGGGAGAGAGGAAATGGTACTTATTTCAGTACTCAAATTGTTAACGATTGTTGTGACTATATAACTACTGAAACTTCATATAGCATCTTATAAAATTTCATATTTTGTTAATAAGGTTAAATCGGTAAGAAACTTGGATCTTCCGATTATTCGATTTTATTATCTATCGAATTGTACGATCGAATCGTAAATAACCTAATCAATGGAAAAAGTTTCTATTAATATTTATTTACTAAATTCCTGACAATTTATATTGGACGATATGGTTCTTTTGAAAATTATCCCTATCGCATGAGCTATTCACATGGTTTGGATCGAAGCAAGATTAATGATCGATAGTATGCAAGCGGATCCCGGGGGAGAAAGAGGGCGAGCGATGTTGATGACCCTGCGCTCCTGTCCGCGCAGGCTCGAACGGACTTGCATGCGGGCTGCACGCGCGCCTGCGCACATGTGCTGCACGCACGTGGTGCGCGCGCGGTGCGTGCGTATATACGCATACATCTATACGCGTTTAGATTTTTAGAATAATTTTCATGTGTCACGTACGGACCGCGCTAAAAAAGCAGCTCGTGCCCGCTCGCGTATATAAACGCATGTGCACAGCTACTCGTGCAAAAAAAGCTCACGCGCCCGGCGCGGTTCAACGCTCTATTATGCGCGCGGCTCATAATGAAACTATATATTATATGCGGCGCACGTGTGCAGCGCTGGGCAAAGAAATTTATAAGCTCGCGAGGCGCTAGAAACGAAGACGACGGATGACGCCAACCCCGTTGGATTCCACCCCGGCCGTAACGGTTTTCTCTCTGCTCGTCTCTTTTCGTCAGCTCGACACGCCGCCGCGGCCGTCTTATTATTCGAAGAGTCTTCGACACTTTTTTTCCTCCTCTTTACGATGTGTAAGTGAAATTAGTAGTTTTGGCGATAAACTTTTAATGTCTGTGGAGTACTTAAATTTATTTTCATGAGCTCAGCAGGAGTTCATAGTGCAGTATTTTCTTACATTTGTTCGCTGAATATTAAGGAATATCAACATTTTTATATGCAATCACCAAAGCTAATATATATTTAATTGGAAAATTTAATTTGAAGAAGCTTTTTAGTTCACGCTCTATAATCAAACGTTCATTTCTTTTTTCATTCACAATCATATACGTGTAATCGCGCTTGATATTGTCGAAAAAAGCGCGCTAAGAAAGCAAAAATGACGCAAGAAACGCGCGTCAACCGTTTGATACATTAAATATTTCCTTATGAACGTACTATTTTTAAATTATTTGTTAACACAGCATCGATAAAAATTTTGTGACCTCGTATAAACCTTTTCTAAAACTAACATGAGGTATGTACATGTTTACAGAACACTTTGACTGTCAACGAAATTCATGGATGTATAGAGAGACGTAGGCTCGAGTGAAACATTTATGTCCTGCGCGAATGCGCGTCAATTGCGCTGTCCTCCGCATCTTATTCCTCCCTTTATTTTCAAGCTCTCATTGCCGAGGCGAGGGCAAAAAATCCCGCGATATTTACTCCGCGAGGAAGTGCATGGTGCGAGCTGCAGTGCATCGGCGGCTTGGGTCCGGGCGCTGCAGGCCAGTCAAGTGATAGAGCGGCACATGTGCTCTGCCAGCCCTTCCACTCGCTCGCCCCATCGAGCTTTTTTGTCGAGGCACCTGTCAACCTCGTTCGCGCCGCCGCGCTCACATGTGCTCGCATCCCCCCTCTCCCCTCACTCCCGCCACTAAAATAATATATGCTGCTGCGAGGCAACACTCTTGTGTATAGTTGTACGCAAGATCGGGTATATGTGCAAGCCTCGAAAAAAAAAAGTCGAAAACGTGCGCGCACTCTTAAAAAGTCCATATTTGAGAGAGTCAATTCCCCTCTCTCTTATACGCCCCACACCTATTCCAGGCTCGATCGCCTGAGTGTCTTGTTGGAAGGCGCGTAAATGCGCGAGAGAAAAAAGGGACTTTCATAAATCAGACTGCGCGCTTTTATGAGCTTGGCCTGCGGAATCATGATTTAAGAAAAAAGCAATAATGAAAAAAAGAAAAAAAACAAATAGAACTTTGCTGTAGAATTCTGCCAAAACATCTTTTGCGTTTCTCCACACCTGCGACTTTACTTGCGATATTATCAATCAATACAACTACACGGTGATAAATCGTGAGCGTTAAGCGCATCACCTTGCCCATGAAGTAACTTAGCAAAAATCGAAAATGTAGCAAATTGTTTAGTAAGTGTAGAAAAGGGTAAAAAAGTGTAAGAAAATGTAATAAAATGTAGTTTTATGCTGGATTTCGGACATATTTTACATTTTTTTACACTTATTTACATTTTCTTTACATTTTCGTACCCTTTTGTACATTTCATAAAATTTGTAAAAATTCGTAAAAATTTACAGTTTTCTACACTTATTTACACTTTGTTGCATTTTTTAGATATTTTTTTACATTTTCTACACTTTTCTAGAGTTAATAAAATTTGTATTAACCATAAAAATCCATTATTAACCATAAATATAAAAAAAATGTAAGAAAGTGTAAAAAAATGTAAGAAAGTGTACAAAAGTGTTAAAAACAGTAAAAAAGTGTAAAAAACATATTGAAATATAAAAAAATATAAGCAACTGTAAGAAAGTATAAAAAAACTGCAAGAATGTGTTGAAAAACTGTCAAAAAAATGTAAGAAAGTATAAAAAAGGTATAATAAAGTGTTAATAAATGTAAAAAAGTGTAAAAACGCTATAATCATGTGTTAATAAGTATAAAAAAACTGTAATAAAATGTTAATAAATGTAAAGAAGTGTAAAAAACTGTAAAAGAATTTTTGAATTATGAGTATCAAAGAAAGTGTAACAAAATATAAAAAAAACTGTAAGATAGTGTAAAAAAATGTAAAAAATTGTAAAGAAAGTATAGAAAAGGGTAAAAAAATGTAAAAAACGTCCGAAATCCAGCATTAGTTTACACTTTTTTACACTTTTTTAGATTTGTTTACACATTTTTACATTTTTTTACATTTACCTGCATTTATTTACATTTTTTAATTTTTGCTAGGGTCTATATGTGTGTTTCATGAGCTAACTCCATATAACTAAGGAACGAGCTCCATGGTCCGCTCTCTGCTCATTTCGCTCGGGTCTTGATGCCAGAATTTCATCAGCGCCTTGCGTTGTCAGGTAGAGTGAGGCAGCACTACGGCGCGCTCCGTACAGCTGGCTCCATGGGGGGGCAGTACTATACCTCGACCGAAACGCAAGAGCTCATGAGTTTTGGGCATCCCGGTCGAGCGCTGCGAGTATTAGGCTTTAGATGCGAGAAACGCACATGTTCCAAACTTCCTACACGTATGGAAATAATAAATGTAGGAAATCATAGAAAACCGTAGGAAATTGTAGGAAAATGTAGGAAACTATTGGTTTTCGGACAAAATTTGTACGATTTTATACGATTTTGTACATTTTTGTATGGTTTTATACGTTTTCATACGATTTATACATTTTCTCAAATTTGTCTGTAAAAACTTAAATGTATGAAAACGTAAGAAAATGTACGAAAACGTAAGAAAATGTAAGAAAACGTACGAAAACGTACATTTCCGTAAGTTTTATTGAATCTTACAGTTTCGTACAGTTTTGTACATTTATTACTTTTATTTTTATTTTTTTTTACATTTATGTAACAAATTTTTCCTGAAAATAGTAAATGTAGGAAACTGTACAAAACTGTACGAAACCATACGAAAACGTATTAAACCGTAAAAATTAACCATGCAAACTGTTCGAAAACCAACACTTTTGTACAGTTTTGTACATTTTCTTAGTTTCTACAGTTTCGTATAGTTTATTACTATTTGCTACACTTGTTTTTTTCCATATGGGTAGCATGACGTTAAGGCAAAAAGCATTCGACACTCGGCTATGCTCGCATATCATAATAATTTATGCGTTAAATGTTCACGACTTCTCACCGTGTACGTAGTTTCACACACTAGTTCGACGTCATTTATTATCATAAATCACGCTAAAACTTGAGTCAACAGTTTTCTACTATTTTCGACGTGGAATCGTAAACCATTTACAGAGTTGATAATAAGTAATAACAACTGGATTAAGGATCTTGTTTACCAGAACGACACGTATATAAAATACTTTTTCTCAGTCCTGTAATTCCCACATAGCATGAAAGCTTACTAGAAACTTCCTGGAAGCTTTCATGAAAGTTTCATATGCTCCAGGAAAGCTTCCACGAAAGCTTCCTGAAATTACCTTATGTCTGGGTCAAATTCATGACAAAAAGCTTCCTCGGATGATTGCAGGAACTGTTTCAGACACTTTTCAGGAAGCTTTCGGAAACTTTCTAGGAACTTTTCTGGAAGCTTTCAAAAAGTTCCTGGAAGCTTCATGTAGGCTGTGGGAATCTTCCAGTAGTCTTCCCCGAAAGATTACAGGAAGCTTTAAAAAATACTTCCTACAAGACTTCAGAATCGATTTATGTCAGTTTGAGAATGGAAGCTTCCAGAAAGGTTCCATGAAAGCTTCCCGGCAGTACATAATGTCTAGGTCAAATTCATGACGAGAAACTTCCTTGGAAGATTTCAGGAACTGTGTAAGAATCCTTTCAGGAACCTTTCAGGAACTTAAGGGAGCCTCCGAAAAAATTACTGTACGTTTCATGGAGGATGTAAGAATCTTCCAGGAAACTTGCAGGAATCTTTCGAAAAAGTTACTGAAAGTTTCAAGTAGACTATCGGAATCTTCCAGTAAGCTTTCAGTTAGCTTTCAAATAAGTTACTGGAAGCTTCAGGTAGTCTGTGGGAACTTTCCAGGAAACTTTCAGGAAGCTTTTTCCAAGTTCTTGAAAGAGTAACTTAAAGCTATAAATATTAGAAATTCTCTATAAGTATTAACAATTCGCACATATTCTTTAGAACTTATTTCTACCTATATTAATCGCCATTTTATAATCGCAGAAAAAATTTCACATAAAATATTTTGACCTGACCGGGAATCGAACCCACGATCCTTGGGTTACTACGCACGCATACTATCCGTTACGCTATCGCTCGCTTGAAGGAGTTCGGACATTTTCATCTAAATTAGTTACACTTTTCACGATTATTTAATTGTTATTATTTTGATTATTTTATTTAAAATATTAATGCATTTCAAAAATTATATATTTAATGCGGTAAATTAAAAAATTATAGTGTCGGAATTATTACTCTGAATAAACATGTTTTTATATTTGGCATTTTATTATGTTGATTAAATAATTTATGAAAATTCTAATTGAATGGTTTAAAAAAATTCTTAGTATAGTATTTATATATACGGTGGGCCTAATAATTGTGTTTTTCCAAAAAATTGTTTAGAAATTTTTTAATTAAAAAAAAATTGTAATGTCAATAAGTAGGAATCTGCTTTTTGTCATTTTGATGCAATTTTTCAACGAGTATATCTTATGATAGTACGAATAGAATCGCTCAAAAAATTCTGAGTATAGTATTTATATATAGGACGGACGTCAAAATTGTGTTTTCCTAAATGAATGTCTGAAAGTTAATTTATCAAATAATGAAATTGGGTTGATTTTAAACTCTAGGTAGACCATTCAAGTTGAAGATATGATAAACTATAATAAAAAAAATATTACTGTATATTTTTCATTATATTCCTTTTTTGGCCATGTGGAGTCCAAAATTAATCCAATTTAATTATTTAATAATTTAACTTTCAAACATTCCTTTCGAAGAACACAATTTTCACGTCCTCTTTATACATAAATACTATATTCAGAATTTTCTTAGCGATTCTATTAGTACTATCATGAGATATGGGGATATCTCCAGAACTTTTAATTTTCACGTTACGGCAACTTTTTAGATCTTTTTAATAAGAAATATATACTTTCAGCAAAGTAAATAGGTAACAATAAATGTTTTTAAAATGTTCCATGTATGAAACAATCGTTCCAGTTACGTATAAAGCGTAAGTAGAAAAACCTAATTTCAGAGATGTGCCTACAATACATTTGAAATCTAGAATCAAGAAAGTTGTATCAGTCATTTCTCAAAAATAAAAATTTTCATAGTAATTCTGTTCCATACCTTTTAACATAAAGAATTTTCTTAATATGGCTATCAAATTTCATTCTTTATTAAAAATACAATCATTTGATTTGTTGCACGTGAGTATGCCACGCATTGTTTAAAAGTTATGCGTCTTCAAAAAATTACTTCTCAAGCGTTAACTCATTAAGAAAAAAAAAAATAGATTTTTGATAAGCACACGCTGAATTTTGAATTTTATATTCCAAAAGTCATTGTAATCACTAACTTAATATTTTAGAAAAACGTAGTTAAATTGTCAAAATGATATATTTAAAATTTAATACAATTTTTATAGGATTAAGCCAAATAAGTTCGTCATTTATATTATATTTATATATAAAAAAAAATTTTTCGATATACTCGTAAAATGGAATTATGTTGCTTTCATTAAAAAAAAAAAATTAAAAAACGAGTAAAGCAAGCTTTGAATAGATAAGTAATCGAACAAAAAAATTGTTTTTTTTAAACACTGAACATTAAAAGTTCGAGAGATATTCTCATATACTCGGCGAAAAATTGCATGAAATTGACAAAAATGAAGATTCCTACTTATCGATATTACAATTCAAGAAACGTTTGTGAAAAATTTGTGAAATATTCCAAGAATTGATAAGGCGATACATTACGGAAATATTGCAGAGACATTTAATTATAATATTTCACTAATAATGACGTAATATTCAACATTATATTGAAGAACTATTTTTCCATAATTCTATAAATGTTTTTTAATTATTTCGGAAGTATTCCGAGAAATGACAAAAGCGATACATTGCGGAAATCTTAAAGATAAATATTTCATGATATATTTCACTAAAAGCGACGTAAACTTCTCCATCAAATCGAAAAATTATTTATTAGTAAATCAAAAAACGTTTTTAAAATATTCCAACAATATTACCTGAAACGATAAGGCGATACATTGCAGAAATATTACGAAGAAACCTTTCATAAAATATTATACCTCCAAATTTTAATTGTATATTATAACCTCCAAATTTTTGTATTGTAGCAATAAACAAACAAATACAATCCAAGTTTCAATAAATAATATTGAAAAAATTTGCGGTTATTTATTGCATAGGCATTGTTCGTAAAAGAATTAATAAAGTCAAAGAATAGTGGATCAATATTTATTTTTTATTATTAGTCAACGTAATATAGACAGATTGAAATACATCCGAATGTATTAAGCTTCAATCATAGAATGAATCTTTTTTGTTCTTTTTTTGTTATGTTTAAAGTCAAACGGTTGCTATGGTAACACTTTAAAAGAATGTCTCAGCCGACCACAACGTCTACAAGCGCGCCTCTTCGCGCCTATCCCGTGGTCTCTCTTCATCAATTTCAAAAATTGGTTAAGAGATAGCTGTGTCCCCGAATGAAAATTCGTGCACGCAGTCGGTAACTCATAATTTGAGACCAAGACAGAGTTTTGAAGAAATTATTTAAAAGAAAATCTCTAATTATTTATGTATATATATATGTGTGTATAAAAGTGAATTTCAATACGAACGGATTTACAAATTGGTTTCGTATCAGGCATAATATAATAAAGGCAAAGGATGAGCGCGCGTAGCGCGCCTGAACTTTCTCGATTTTCAAAATAAGATGATTATCAGACGATCTATGAATCTATGAAGCTTCCAAGTTGGAACCTTCCGCAAAACTTCCAGTGCTGAT
Organism: Torymus aiolomorphi; assembly: GCA_036365515.1. Classification (NCBI taxonomy): domain Eukaryota; kingdom Metazoa; phylum Arthropoda; class Insecta; order Hymenoptera; family Torymidae; genus Torymus; species Torymus aiolomorphi. The sequence continues at coordinate 166,437,701 of CM070876.1, forward strand.
CTTCTGTAAACTTTTGTGTAAGCTTTCTAAAAGCTTCCCCGTAAATTTCAAGTGGCATTTTACCGCAGCACTTTTGGAACCTACTTGACAGCCTTCCCTAAAACTTGCTAATAGCTTCTTAGGAATGTTACTTTGGAACCCTTTTGAAAGCTTCCATTATATCCTTAATCCAGCTATTTTTTATATTATGTTAGGAACCCTGCTTGAAATACTTCCTGGAGTGTTCCATCAAAATTTTCCTCAAGGTTGAATTGGAACTTCCATAGGAAGCTTCCTAGACTGTATTTCAAAAACTTCCCGCAATCTTTACATGTAATTTAACTTTCGATCTTCCTAGAAGCTTTATGTTAGCTTCCAAGAGCCTTCCGCGAACCTTTCAGTGCCGATTTCAGTAATGGTTTATGTAAACTTCGTGGAAACATTCTTTTAAGTCTTGAGTAACATTTCACCGTAGCACTTTTGGGACCTTTCTGTTAGTCTTTCCTAACGCTTTCGGCATTGAAGCTTCCTAAAATGTTACTCCTGAATCCACTTGGAAGCTTCCGGTATAACTTTAGACCATTTGCTTTATTGTATGTCAGGTATCTTGCTTGAATACTTCCTAGAATTTTCCATGAAAGCTTTCCTCAAGATAGAATTGGAACTTCCATGGGGAGCTTCCTGGAATGTATTTCAGAAAGTTCCCGCAATCTTCATATGTAATTCAACTTTTGTTCTTCCTAGAACCTTTATGTTATTTTTTATTTATATTTAAAGAAGACGCTAATGGTAGTGGTGGTAAGTAAATGTTGATTGCAGCTAGTAGATTGGCCAAGGTTACTACCAATATTTTGTTGCAAGAGATGGTAAAAAATTAAACAACAAATTTATTTCACTTTCACAACGTTTCGGACATCTTTTTTTATTTAATGAATGTCTCTCTACAGGTAAAGCGTCAGTTTTTAATGTAGTGCGGAGAGCTGTCCGTTTGTCACACAAAAAAAGATGTCCGAAAAGTTGTGAAAGTGAAATAAATTTGTTGTTTTATTTTTTACCATCTCTTACAACAAAATATTGGTAGTAACCTTGGCCACTAGCTGCAATCAACATTTAACCTTTATCTTAGGTTTCAGGAGCCTTCTGCGAAGCTTCCAGTGTCCATTTCAGTAATCCTTTATGTAAGGTTCATGGAAACTTTCTCGTAAATTTTGAGTAACATTTCACCCTAGCACTTTTGGAACCTTAATGTTAGTCTTTCCTAACGTTTTCTAGAAGCTTCCTAAAAAAATTACTTCGGAGTCCACTCGGAAGCTTCTGTTATAACTTTAGACCAGTTACTTTATTATATTTCAGGAACCTTCCTTTAATACTTCCTAGAATCTTCCATAGAAGCTTTCATCAAAGTTTAATTGGAACATCCATAGGAAGCTTCCTGGAATATATTTCAAAAGCTTCCCGTAATATTTATATATAATTTAAGTTTTGTTCATCCTAGAAGCTTTATGTTAGCTTCCAAGAGCCTTCAGCGAAGCTTCCAGTGCACGTTTCAGTAATCGTTTATGTAAGCTTGATGGAAGCTTTCTCGTAAATTTTGAGTAACATTTCACCATAGCACTTTTGGAACTTTTCTGTTAGTCTTCCCTAACGGTTTCTGGAAGCTTCCTAAAAAGGTTACTCCGGAATCTAGCAGGAAGCTTCCGTTATAACTTTAGGCCAGTGGCTTTATTTATACGTCAGGAGCCTTGCTTGAATACTTCCTAGAATCTTCCATGAAAGCTTTCCTCAAGTTTTAATTGGAACTTCCAGAGGAAGCTTCCTGGAATATATTTCAAAAGCTTCACGTAATTTTCATATGTAATTTAACTTTTATTCTTGCTAGAAGCTTTATGTTAGCTTCCAAGAGCTTTCCGCGAAGCTTCCAGTGCTCATTTCAGTAATCGTTTATATAAGCTTCGTGGAAGCTTGCTCGTAAGTATTGAGTAACATTTCACCGTAGCACTTTTGGAACCTTTCTGTTAGACTTTCCTAACGCTTTCTGGAAGCTCCCTAAAAAGGTTACTCCGGAATCTAGCCGGAAGCTTCCGTTATAACTTTAGGCCAGTGGCTTTATTTATATGTCAGGAACCTTGCTAGAATATTTCCTAGAATCTTCCATGAAAGCTTTCCTGAATTTTTAATTGGAACTTCCAGAGGAAGTTTCCTGGAATATATTTCAAAATCTTCACGTAATCTTTATATGTAATTTAACTTTTATTCTTGCTAGAAGCTTTATGTTAGCTTCCAAGAGCTTTCCGCGAAGCTTCCAGTGCTCATTTCAGTAATCGTTTATATAAGCTTCGTGGAAGCTTACTCGTAAGTATTGAGTAACATTTCACTGTAGCACTTTTGGAACCTTTCTGTTAGACTTTCCTAACGCTTTCTGGAAGCTCCCTGAAAAGGTTACTCCGGAATCTAGCTGGAAGCCTGCGTTATAACTTTAGGCCAGTGGCTTTATTTATATGTTAGGAACCTTGCTTGAATACTTCCTAGAATCTTCTATGAAAGCTTTTCTCATGGTTTAATTGGAACTTCCAGAGGAAGCTTCCTGGAATGTATTTAAAAAGCTTCCCGTAAACTTTTGTTCTTCCTAGAAACTTTATGTTAGCTTCCAAGAGCCTTCCGCGAAAGCTTCCAGTACTTATTTTCGATAATCTTCTATGTAAGCTTTTTGGAAGATTCCGTAGAGCTTCCATGTAGTATTTCATAGTTAAGTATTTCAAACTTTTTCTGTTTCCTTCCTGGAATCTTTCTGGAAGCTTACTTAGAAATCTTCCAATGTAACCTTCCTGAAAGTTTCAGTTAGCTTCCTGGAAGGTTCCATTAACCTTCCACTGTAAGCTTCCTGGGAATTTTCTTCCGGAACCTTTCATGCTATGTGGGTTAAACTACGATATTATCGTGATTATGTATTTAGCAGCCTTATCAAACTGAAAATGTAATTTTAAAAAATAATACTTTATCTATGTACAAACATACAAAGAATTTGAAATTTATAATATACACATCGGCGTAAAAAAAATCTTATGAATTATGGTTTCTTCTGCAATAATACATGTATTAAACAATAAAAGAAAATTTGCGAACATTCTTTCAATTGATTTCATTCGAGCGAGATTTACTGACGTACTAGTAGTTTGCAGATAATATTCCGAAGACATTGTGAATTGCAGTTTTTAGTGTAATGGTATTTAATATTTTGAAGATAGGAAATTCAAAGCTGCGTAAATACAATTATTGCAACTACAATATGACTGAGCAAAAAAAGAAAAATTATTCTATAAATTGATTACGAAATCGTTCTGTTTCTTCAGTATCTTTGTACTTATTTATCATAAAGGGAAAAATATAATTCTAAAGGTTTTTGTCCAACGAATTGTGATACCTTCGTTAATAAAATATATTAAAATTAATATGAGAAAATTTGAGAAAAGAGCACTGTATATATTATTATTGTGTAATACTCTTTAAATGTTCTTTGTAAGTATGCTATACAAAATCTTTACAAAAGTCGTACAGAACTATTTGGCGTAAAAATTTAAATTTAGAAACTTTAGAAACTGAATTGAATTATTAATTCAATTGGTGGTACACCTTATGTAACATTCTTGATAACACATGTGTGTATAACAAAACAAACTCAACTTTTAAAGAAAACTAAATATAAAACGAGTCAATACATTCTTGACATAGAATTCTAATAAAATCATATTTACGTGCATTTGTATTGGAAAAGCTAATAAAAATCGTAGCACCTGTAATATGATGGACTATAATGAAGATTTCTCAATTTACGCATAGATTTCATCATAGTCTTTTTATCATCGAGCGATTATCAAAAATAGTGAAAATGTTTTCAACTGTCACGCCTCCGCGAGATAAGAGCCAAACACAACGTGTATATATATAAATGTATGTGAGTCGTTTTTTCGGCATATCATTCAAAATGTTCTTATTAGCTCGCCATAGTTGGTCCAAGTTTTTCTCTCACAACTCTTCAGATAATGAGAAAGAGGGAGAGAGAGAGAAAGAGAGACAGAGAGAGAGAGAGAGAGAGAGAGAGAGAGAGAGAGAGAGAGAGAGAGAGACAGAGAGAGAGAGAGAGAGAGAGAGAGAGAGAGAGAGAGAGAGAGAGAGAGAGAGAGAGAGAGAGAGAGAGAGAGAGAGAGAGAGAGAGAGAGAGAGAGAGAGAGAGAGAGAGAATGTTGCAATGGTACGGTTCCAAATGACATAAAAATACAAACAACAAGTATGCCACGAGTTATATACGTTATAATATATTAAGCCGAAGTCTCTTGGATTCCCCGCGAAGAAAGATAGGAGCTTATCAGTAAAATATTATTTTGTTTATTTATCGTTCGGCCGAATGCTCTCGCACTTTAAATTGTAGTTTATCATGGGTGAATAATGTACACATAGCGAATCGGTATAGTCATAAAATCATGAATTTTAGGTAGAACCGAGCGGAAAAAATGACGATTATCGCGAAATGCTTAGTGAGCGCACATTATACACAGCAAACGATCGAGAATTGCGAAATATGAGGGAATATCGAGAAAAGTATAAGCTGATTGCCTAATTTTATAATACGGCACTAGATAACGAGCTCTTTTTAGCTCCGGCAAGCTACTCGTGCATAAAATGTTAGTCATCGAGCAACTGAGACTCTCGATTTAATTTAATTCACATTGCTTTTATACTTTTCAATCGTGCACGAATATCCTAAACAATTCGATTGTTGTAGACCAGATAGTCGGAATGAGTGTTTATCAAAATGAGAAAAGAAGCACAGAGTAGGTATAAAGCAGTCAGGTCTTGCAGAAGCAAGTGATAAAAACGACAAAACCATTGTACAATTTTTATCACGATCAAACTTGTTTGAAAAAGTGAAAAAATCCGCGCGATAGTAGCATAATTATCACTTTTTCTCATCGTCATCTGCAGTGCACAATAAACCGTATGAGCGCTATAAGTATACGCAAGATCCCGCGACAGTCGCAACTCGCGCTCTCACTCGCGCACAGATAGTCGATAACCTTCAGAAGATAAGGGCGTCTTCTAGTATGCTTAAATTAGTGTTGAAATGCTCTCGCTCAGTCTCTCCCTCTCGAATATGTGGATTATTCACAACAGCCTTATTGACAAATACGCTCGAACGTGTCGTCTGATAAAAGATCATGGAATATTTATGTTTAAATAACATAACGCGCGCGCGCACGCAACTTGCGCTTTCGGTTTTCCTCCAACATTTTTGGACGCAAGTTATTATTACTTTGATGGTAGATAATAACGTGCTATGAGCCTATTTTGCTTTACTTCGCGAGCATTTCAATACATGCGTCAAAGTTTTGAAATAATTGTGTTATTCGCGCTAATTCGAATACTTACTTAAACTTTCCTTAGTTGACCTAGTAATTTTTCAATTATTTTCATAATTTTCTATCATACGCGAAATTCAATCAAATTATTCAAAGTGATAATTGGAGTATAAAGTGATAACTAAAAATGGATTACTATAATCTGTTATAAAAACTTGATCGGATATGTAAAAAGTCACGGTTTGAATAAGCAAATGAAAGATCAAAGTATTAGATTCTTCGTACAAATTGAATCGATTTGCTGGCTTAAAAGTGTAGGGGAAAGAAGATAAATAACAAATATGATGATGTCGAGAATGATAAGTAAAAGAATTAGTCTTAAGAACGGAATTCTATTGCGATGTATCGGAAAAGAGATAATAGATTTTATTGCTCGATACTCAGTAAACAAACGAGTCTCAGAATTCTATCCAAGTTTCCATACGAGAAGCAAGTGCCAGAGATATTAATAAATGCATAGGCCTCGGTGAAATATCACCCATCAACTCTTTTCTGGTCTTCCGAGGAAAGGAGGCGCGGGCGAGTCTTTCCGCATACATAACGCTTCTACTTGAAAATAGGGATCGCGGGATAGGGCAAAGTTGACAGCATTTAGCTCGGTCAAGGAGCATAAGGCGTCACGAAAATAGAAGGGTGTGCGCGCGCGCTCGCGCTCTGCGTGTGACTTGGTATAATTAGATACCGAAAAACCACTCGTTAGCAGGCGCTGGAGAAAAAAATGAATTTATTTCTATACCGCAAGCGGTAGGTTCCTTCGGAAAACTCTTCGCTGCGTCGCGGGGTCTGTAAATCTACATGTGCTGTATACATATTTATATGCTAAGAGATTAAGGGGGTAAAAGGGGACTAAGGAAATCAGTGCTTCCACATTTACTGTGCGTTAAAAGTGGTGCTCGAGTGCGGACAATTATAAATGCCAAGATTTCTGTTTTATCGGTGTTTCATACAATGGTTAATAATTTAAAATAGTATTTCGTATTAACTCTACAAAATGTCGATAAACCAGAAATCTTAATAGGTAAAAAGTTAGAGGTAAGGTAACTCCAGGGGTCATATTCTGTAAACTTAACGCAACGCTATTTTGGGCTTTAAGCACGAAAGTTGGTCTCTGATCATGCGCAGTAGAGATAAAAATCAATTTAACGCCAGCATTAAGCTTACAGAATATGGGTCAGGATATGGTAATTCGACAAGCATAAGAGGACATTTCTTTTGTATGTTTCTGCGAGCATGTTTCGAACAAACTGTTAAAGAGACATCAAAATATAGTACAAGAAAAAAAAAATTGAGCACGCCCTAAAAGCGATATTGACTTCACACAAACTCAAAATGTAAAAAGAACATTTTGACTATGAAAATTAGTAAAATAAAGAAGCTTTTTCATTTTTTTTAAAGCAAAGTCGTAAACATGTATAATTATACATTAGCATACAACCTATCTTCTACTAGAAACAAAATTTCTTGCCTTCTGAAAATGAAATTGGCCTTGGTAAGGGCTAGAAAAAAAAGTAGCTAACTGAACACTTAGCATGTAGGTATGTAATACAGACAATTTTCGGATTAATTGTAAACAAGTGTTCCGATCAACTCCTTTAAACAAGTGAAAATGATTCGGAAAATTTCTAAATAATTTATGAGGCATATTTTGTTTTATATTTTTTAACTACTTATATGCCTAATTAAGCTTTTCCAGAAAGTGGAGTTGAGGAAATATGTTTGTGGCCGAATTTCCTCGTATTACCTTATTTCACAAATATTACTTTCATGATAAAAGTCATAATTGGTTTCTAAATAGAAATAAGTTTAATATTAATATACATATAAAAAGAAATTAAATTATTAGTTGCCAGAATTAGAATTAAAACATGAGCTATAATAATATGAATTTCATAGTGTATGAGTATACATGTGAACTATATCTCAAATAAATATAAATCAAAGTGACAAAGTAAATATAAAAAATACAATTATTGAACTTTTCATAATTATTTAATTATTCAGTTATATAACATTAGAAAATTGTATAAAAATATCAGTCTTTTGACGACTGCTTAGCACTCCAGAATAGTAATGCTATCTTAATAACAAAATACATCTGTACAAAATAACACTAGTACACTGTTACAAAAAATGCTTACGAATTTCGTTGTTTTGTATAAATAAATACATAAGTTAATTTTACAGCAATACAGTACTAATTATTTTAAATATATAAAAATTCAAATAAATAAATCATATTTTTCTATTATAATTTGTCAAGTTTTGCTGTAAAATGTTGGATGACAATGATAAGCGAAAATTAATTGTTGAAAATTATTTGTTCATCATTGTTAAAAATGATTATATCATTGGTTATCAACTTACACTTGCTTGTGCGTCTATGTTATTGCATGAAACTGAAACTACTATAAAGTGATGTTTGTAAATCATCGCCTATGGAAAATGTGTTAGACATTGCTCCTATTGTTCTCGTAAGATCTGCTGCTGGAACATCTGCAGAAACTGGATCCACAATCGGAAAATGTTGTACAAAACCGCTGCTCCATGCAATCGTTAAAATTGCGAAATCTGATTTCTGCAGGTAGTTGTGATAAAATTGAATACAACTGGGAACTTCATTGGGATGTCCTTTTACAAAACATAACGGCTTAACATCGGTTATTCTTGATGTAGCTCCAACTTTTGTTTTGAATAACGCAACTACTGGACTATCCTAAAATATTTTGTAATTAAGAAAGTACGTTAAAACATTAATATAATTTTAAAAATTTAAATAATTTTTTTTAATTTACATATGATTAATACCTGGAATATTACTGCTAAGTATTTTCCAAGAGGATCCCAGTCCATGGAGACAACTCTACCTCCAACTGAAATTTGTTCATCTCCACCATCTGATGTAAATGTGACTTTACTTAAGTCAATTAAGGGTACTGCCACTTTATTATCATTGAGAGTGCCAACTTTTTTCACATCGAAGATCTGTTCTTGCAAAGGTAAAGAGAAAATCATTGCTGGATCCTCAGTAGATGTAAAAAGAAGAGTAAAGTTAGGTCCAAAACATGCAGCGGCAACTCGACTACTAGGAACAGTCCATCTTTCAGCTTTCCATGGGGTTCCTACTCCAGTATTCCATACTCTAAGTGATGAGAAGAAAATTATCAACAATATTATTCATACTATATTTTTATATTGCAAATTAGCAAAAGAAATATATTTATTGTCTACCTGAATACTTTTCTGCAAGTTGTTGCTAATAATCTTGAACCACAAGAAGACCAACGAGTAAAGCATAATCCTCCCCCACCAACACGTCTCAGTGGTATCCCACTTTCTTTCGCAACATCCCAAATTATCATATTCATATCTGTTAATGAACAAGAAACTAAAAGATCCCCCTAAAATTATCAAGTATAAAGTTAATCAATAGAAATACAAGTTGTTTTTTATATATTAAATAACAAATTGAAGACTTGACAAATTGTCCTGCAAATTGATTATTTTTATATTTTTCACCTGTGGACTCCATGAAACACTTGTAACGGGTGCATGATTTCTGTACTTTAGCATAAATGCATGGCTAAGAGAATTACTAGCTGCACCAAGCTCGACTGTCCATAACAAAACTCCGTTTTGACATGCTGCTGCTAATTCTCTACCTGCATTTGGTCTCCAACTCATGCAACATACAGATTTTTGTGCACTATGTCTCAAAATAGCAGTGCCTATATTGCCAGTAGAAAAAATTCTAATACGATCATCTCTTGTGGCTACAGCTAAACGAACACATTGGGGGTGCCAAGCTATGCAGCGAATCTGAATAATAAAATTCCTTATGACATACTATAAATTAAAAGTTTTTTCAATATATTTATTATTAAGTTTATCCAGTATATTCACCAATGCAGTAGTCCAATCACGTGTTGCAGCTACGTCCGCAACAGATCCAAATCCAGAAGTAGGCAAAACACTACTCCAGATAGTTCCTGTTTCTATTGAATCCAACATTCGTATTACTCTAATAATTGTGCAAGATTATTATAGATGCTCAGTTTGTTTGTTTGTAAACATAAAGTGTGACAATTATTGTTATATTACCTAGTAGCAAACCAGTGAACTGGATATGTGACCTCCTTTGGATCTTCAGTAGCAGCTAATCGAATAGCCTCAAGTAAACCTTTTTCTCGCCAAATGCTGACAATTTTTTTAAAGGCACTGTCTTGAACTGGTAAAAACAGATCCCTTGCTCCAATAGTGCGGGCTGTTTCTCTTGTAGCCAGCATCTCCAGTGTAATATTAACTAGAGGAAATTCTCGCAGGTACATAGCAAAAGGTTGAGTCTCTTGTTGGGCCTCATCTTTTGTACAAAACACAGGACGATTATGCATATAACTAGCAGTTACTAGATTGTCAAATAATGGACTGTCAAAATCCCTCAGAGACAATATTTTCAGCATCTTGGATTTTTTACTGTAAGCCCTATAAAATGACAAAGTGAATAAGTACACAATTTGAAATTTAAAAAATCTTTCACAAAAACTAACAATGTTTGAATGGAAATTTCTTACATTACCTGATAACCTGACTGATATTGTCAAATTTATAGATGCAGTCTGCTCTCGCCCATAACCTCCAAAAAGCTGGATAACGTACTGAAGCGCAGAGCTCGACTTCCTTCTTTATTATTCAAAATAGTTTTCTTGAACTGTTTTTATAGCGTATACCGGCTTCAGTGTCCAGAAACTCCAGGCTCAGCCCGCTCAGCCGACAAGTTTGCCACTTGCCCGATTGCGCGCGCACATGCGCTGGCGCCATCGCGTCATATGGTGATGTCTGCCACCACCAGCAGAATGCAGCACCTCCTACTTGAAACCTGCTTAACCTGCTGCGCGTTGCGATATCAAATTACGAAATTAATTTCCACCTATAAGCTACAATACTGTAGATACTGCCATACTGGCATTACAGTTATATAAATTCGGCGTTGCGGCCCAATAATGCCAAGATTCGATCAAAATTAGACATAAAAAGCTATTCCCAGAATGAAATTTCATGCAAGCAGCAAGGTGCAACACAACTACATTTCAATAAGTTCTAATAACAAAAATTTACTCCGTAGATCTAATCTTCTTTATCGACTATTGAAAATCGGTGGGAATTAACTTTGGAAAAAAATTAAGTTATTATTATCATTTATAATAACTTACTTCCATATTCAGAAATTAAGAGGTATATATTGGGTAATTTAGAAATCTATCTTATATTAAAGTTACCATTCGAAAATGTTTGATATATTTGCATATTGCTAAAATCTTTATTATATTTTTCAAACCCACCGTACTTATATATAGCAATGCACTCTCTGATCCTGCAAAGTTTCAAGTCAATAATTTAAAAAGTCTAAGAAAGAATAATATTTGAACAAAAAAACAGGCAAGCTAGAAAATTAATTAAAAAATGACAATCTTTGAAGTTAATTAAAATAAAGAAATTATTACAAAGGGCAATGATATTTGGTTTTGCAATTTTGCAGGCCGATAACAATTGGTTATCGAAAACAGTTGTAAAAAATAAAAGATGGTATTTCAATTTCGTATTCAATTGTTTCTGAACAGGTAAACCTATAATCAATAACGAAGAAACAAGTGCACAATAATGAGTGATTTCATTGTAACTCGGTAAATATTATCGAATAGGTATTACGTAGCTCGCAATAGCCTCACGTAATCGCATCTATAGGTAAGTAAACAATAGGAACGAATCATAACCCTAAACTTAAAATACAACATGTTAAGATATAGAAGAATTTCAAAGATTCATTATATCTGGAACAGACCGCACTGAAGCCGATCCATGAAATTTGTAGCCGCGGGCGAGCAAGATAAGCATACGATGGCATTATTCGAAAGTTTCGGCGGGCTCAGACGGCAGAGCCCCCGAGTCGCCGCGCGTGCATAATGCGCCGGCGTCGCGCTCTCCCAGTCAGTCGCACTTACGTCCAGCGAATCCCTGATAACAACAGATAACAACAGCCAACAGAACGTCCCGCTGATAGCCACAGCGCATTTTTCCACTAAAGAAACGAAGGCAAAAGATTAAGCTGAACAAAACGCCGGCACGCACCGAGTTGAGCTAGAAGAAAACCGAATGGAGTCAGGGAGCGAGGAGAGCAACAAGGCAGAGAGGAGAGAGAAGCAGTAGCAGCAGCAGCGCGCATAGGAGAGTGCGTCGGAGCAGGGCAGGGGCAGGGGGCGCAGCGCCTAGGAGTGGGGAGCGGCTGGCTTTAGTGTGCGGTCGCGATTCGAGCGACGCGGAAGGCCTCTGCGGCTCTGGCTCGCTGCACAGTCCACGCACTCTCTCTCGGCAGTTTTCCGGAGTCGTGTCTTCTGCTCTCGGCACGCTTCTTACTGCGACTCTACCATTTCCCGTGCTTCCGAGTCAAGTAGTCGCCGTTGTCGCGAGAGGTACAGAGAGGCTCTGAAAAAGCTCTCGCGTGGGCGCTCGCGCGCGCAACGAGTGCCGTGCAGCGGGGGTGGCTCTGTGCGGAGGTGCCAGCAGTGCACCTATGAGCCGAAGGCCCTGGAGGCGTCGCGGGATGACGAAGAGGACGACGCCGGTGCTGGGAACGACGACGAGGAGCTGCTCGCGCTAGGCCACGACGGAGGCCCGCCACCGAGATGGGCAAGAAGGGCGCGAGGCGGAAAACACGCTGGAGGACCCTTAGCATCGGCAGTGAGTGCTTCGGTCTCTGTCCCTTTTTTATTATCGCTCTCTTTCTCCCCTCACATCCCACAGACACACACGCACACACCTACAGAAGACTCGGGAGGCTGCGTCTGCGAGCGCGCGGCGAGCAGGCAAGAGTGTGACGTAATACGCGTACAGTAGGTACGTCGCGAACGCGCCCAGCAGCAGGCCAGCAGCTCTCTCTCTCTCTCTCTCTCTCTCTCTCTCTCTCTCTCTCTCTCTCTCCCTCTCCCTCCCTCTCTCTCTCTCTCTCTCTCTCTCCCTCTCCCTCTCTCTCTCTCTCTCTCTCTCCCTCCTTTTGAATTCCCTAGCGCAAGCTCGCGAGCGCGCCGCAAGCTCGGGCGGTAGGCTCTCTCTCCGCACACACAGATCGATCCGGCCTCTCTCTCTCTGTCTCGCTCCTTCTAGCTGCTTCCCCGTGTCGGCGCGTGTATGTGTGTACGTGCAGCAAGCTAGCCTGGAGCGAGCGAGCGTGCGGTACACCTGCACTTCTTCCTCTTTTTAATCGCAATTACATTGGGCCCCCCTCCCCCTCTCGCTCTGGACCCATAATCGTCTGCGTACCAATATATACATATACGTAGCTATAGCTCTGAGGCGCGGCGGCGGTGCTGGGCTGTCCTGTCACGTGCAACGCGCGGCCGGTCAGCGAAGGCGGCGGAAAGTCAAATGTCGCGGACGGACGGGAATGGACATGGTGACAGTCGGGCACTGGGCAGGCAACAGCATAGCGGCGAAAGAAAACGAGGGCTTTCAGCTCGCCTGTAGCGGCCGGCGGCCTCCCGCAGAATTTTTATAAATAGCGAATTGCACAATGCCCGCCGCCTGCCTGACTGCCTCTCGGCTTCCTTTCTCGCTCGTCCCGTTCGGCTTTGCGTCCGCTGCTCTGGCTGTATTGTGCGCGTGTTCGTGTACTCGTGTGTGTCAATAAAGGGCGAGGGAGAAGGCGCGCGCCAGCTCGCTCTCTTGCGACGTCGTGCAGCAGCAACAGCAGCAGCAGCACCAATCCGCCGGAAATTCGCGAGAGACGGAGAAAATTGGAGTGCGCGTGCGGTTGTAACCGGTACAGGGGCGCGCACAGTAGCCGCGTGTACCGAGTGCAGTGGCATGTTTTTTTTTCTCTCTCTATCTCTCTCTCCCCCACTCTCCCACTCTCGCTAGTTTCATAACGTCATGCCGCGTGCAATGCAGGGGGGGGGGGCGTCTCTGTGCTCTTTGTACCGACTCCGTCTTGCACGCCTTGCGCGAGCGTGCGATCGCGATTCTCTCGCTGCCATGCGCTCGCCGGAAATCATTGCCTCGCTGGCAGTGCTGGTTATATAGACGTGCTTCACACTACGCTTTTATGCACCGGCAGCGGCAACTTGACCCGATCGACGGCACCGTTCAACTTCTCGCAAATCTTGAACGGACCTGTCTTTTAAAGCCCGTTGTTCAACTGCCAATTTGTAGGCGCACACGTCAACGCAACGAAGTATAATGTTCTGCTAGGATGCTCAAAATTAAGTCAGCGGTAATTATTACGTGTATATCTGCTAAATTTTGGCAATATTTTCACTTAGCCTTCGAATAAAAATCGTGGGAGAATATGTTTTATAGGAGAAATTAATATATACTATGATTTTTGGAAACGTTCCGATGACTATTTCTTAATTATTAATTTCTTCGATCAGTATGACAAGAATAATAAATACATAAAAACAGTGTAGTATTTCTGATGTAATTCATTTCTAACTCGCATAGAGATACATAATTCGATAAATCAAATAAGCCTTTTTCTTTATACTATTTGCATTGAAATATTAGACTAATTTAACAGAATTTTCGTTAATTCAATAGTGAAGTCTATTGTTTCCAATAAGTATAAAAAAAAAAAAATTCCACTCGACTTTGCAGCCTTCGTTATTTTCATCATCCGGTTAGTAAAACCTTCAATGGAAAACGCTACAGATAAATAATATTACGTAATGTTTACTTCTGTTATGTCCTCTTCTCGTTGTTTAATTACATCTTGGGCTTTTCCACTTTCATTTCTAAACTTATCTTGTGAGATACACTCGACAACTGATTATTTCGAGCAAGCATACAAAATGGTCAAGCACTTTTTTATCATTATTTAGAAAGAAGTACACTTTTTGAAAACACGTTTTCTATAATGCTCTTAGTAACAATCATCATCTATAATGTTGTTGCGTTTAATTAAATAGTTGTTCATACGTATAGTATTAAAATCTATTATTTTGCAATTATTGTGCTCCATAATAATTATAAGTATCCCTAATAAAACATAACGTTAAAAACTTTTTTAAAACGTGGTTTGAAACACTTTGTAACGTGTTTGAAAAACGTTTTAAAAACGTTTTTAAAACGTGGATAATGTCCAATTTTGGAAGCATTCGCATGTTTTTAAAACGTTTTAAGAACGTCTAAAAAATGTCTTTAAATCATTTTAAAACGTTTATTTGATGTAGCTAATTCTATAGTTCTTAATTTTAGGAAACGTGTCAAAAACGTTTTTATGACGTTGCCCACACTTGCCAAACTGATCCTCGCGCTTTGCAGTTACGTTTAAAAAACGTTTTTGAACTATTATAAACAAAGTAGTCCATACAAAATGTTTATAAAGACATTGTTAATAAAAAAAAAGAAATTTAAAATGAGAGCATCAAACTTCGATCACCGCCCCCCCTCCCCCCCCCCCCCCCCCCCCCCCACCTTTATTCCCTGACTTTGACTTATAACCTGAACCAAACATTTTTACCCATGTATTGTCGTGCGCCACCTATCGATCATAGTTGTATTACGAAATGCGTTTCGAAAAATTTTAGCACATTTTTAAAACGTTTTAAAAACGAAAAAATTTCAAACATACCTTGTAGATTATACCAACATTCTACAAACGTTTTTAAAACGGGTGGGGGGGGGGGTCCAAAGTTTAGACGACTCACTTGAAAATTGAAGTCAACTATAGACGTGCTCGGTTTCGATATAAGCTACTGCAGATTGTGCAAAATTTAGAAATTCTAAATTACGAAAATCATATTTTCGAATGTAACAATTCACCTACTGTCCAAAACATCGAATTTCATTAATAGAATTTTAATAGGGATACAATAAACATATTTCGAAATAAATCATTAGAAACAAGTTATATTTGCTTTGAAATCGTATTGATGAAATTCGATGTTTTGAACAGTAGGTGAATTGTTAGATTCGAAAATATGATTTTCGTAATTTAGAATTTCGAAATTTTGCACAATCTGCAGTAGCTTATATCGAAACCGAGCACGTCTATAGTTGACTTCAATTTTCAAGTGAGTCGTCTAAACTTTGGACCCCCCCCCCCCCCTTTAAAACGTTTGAAAAGTTTTAAAATATTTTAAAGACATTTTTTAGACATCCTTAAAATGTTTTAAAAACGTGCAAATGCTTTAAAAAGCGGACATTATCTACGTTTTTAAAACGTTTTTTGAAAAACGTTATAAAGTATTTCAAAGAACGTTTTAAAAACGTTTTTTAAACGTTTCAGTTCTAATAGGGATATGTCCGAATTTAATAGTTTTTATACGATTCTTTTTATAGACTTAGGGTGGCTCATGCGGGCTAGCAGACCTAAAGCTATGAAAATTTATTACGAAGATTCATTTACACATTTCAATCTGAAAACTGACATGACAGGAAAAAGGGTTCTTAACATAACGGAATACATTTTTGTTGGAAAATTTCCAATGTTGCATAAGTAGATTTTGTCCACTAAAATGAAATTCAATAAGTATTTATAATCTTTTTTGTTTTTCATTCAATTTTAATTTGCAACATCTCATTTTCTCCCTTGTTCAATTTCAGGGGGAGGTATCGATATAAAAATTGAAAAATTTTCAAAACCTGCAAAGTTATATACAATTGTTTATAAAATTCAGTGACAAATCTACAAACAATCGCATATAACATTGCAGGTTTTGAAAATTTTCCAATTTTTATATGGGTACCTCCCCCTGAAATTGGACAAGGAAGAAAATGAGACCTTGCACATTAAAATTGAAGTAAAAACAAAAAGGATTATAAATACTTATTGAATTTGTTTTTAGTGAACAAAATCTACTTTTGGAACATTATTGGAAATTTTCTAACAAAAATTTTGTCCGTTATCTTAAGAATCTTTTTTCCTGTCATATCAGTTTTCAGATTGGAATGTGCATACGCGGATCTTCGTAAAAAATTTTCATAGCTTTAGGTCTACTAGCCCGCATGAGCCACCTTAAAGTTTAATTTATCAGGAGTGCATCGCCAACCATTCGAAAAATTCAACCTTTACTCGATATATCGTAAACAGACAGCACTGCACAATATCATTGCAGGTAGAGCAGCTTATAATTATAATTTCAATCCATTAATTTTGGCGAACACTTGAGTGAATTTTTAAATTTAATTATGAAAGCGCACACAAAAAGGGAGTGAGCACTGTTACTCGAGTTGCTGTTGCAGACGGGTCAGATGCAATCACACGCGTACAATGCAATGCGTTGCAGAAGCAAATAATCGAGTGCGGCCGTCTAGAAACTTTCGCGACAATGGCGACCGTCGCGCTTGGCGCTCCTTTGCTCCTTCATCTCTCTCCCTCATCTGCGCCAAGACATGCACTTATCAATTACTTTCGGCCCCTGCTGTCTCTAATTTTCATTCGCTCGGGGGCTGCCCGGTTCAAGCAGAGCAATTCACTTATTGCCGGAGATTAATATCATTTGGCGTTCTTTCGCTGAAATATCGATTGAATCGCCGCTAAAGTAAGCTTAAAATATTAGTATCGAGGATGAATAAATGGGCGATAAGCCTGACCTAGGCGGGACTTTCTGAGGCGGACACTCCGTGTCAACAGCGAGGCAGATAGGGAAAATCGCTGTCGGTATCTTCTCTGTATTACAACTAAAGCGGAAGTGAAGCAGCGGCGTGCGTGCGGCTGGCATGGTAACGCCAAAGTCGCGCGCGGCCGCTATTCCACGAGCAACTTTGATCGGCGATTGGTAAGCGGATTGCAGGAATATGGATGTTGGAAGGTGCGCGTAAAACAAAACTTTCCTCCTCATCGCCGATCTATAGGCATTCGAGAAGAGCTAAGAGAGAAAGGCCAGAAAAAAAAGACTGCGCGTGCGGGTGGCCGCGACTCGTTACGGAAAGCTAATCGATATAGACGTCGCGCGCGCGTCTCTAGTCTCAATCGGCCTTGTGTCTAGCATACGAAATGAAATGTGCGCTCTCTCTCTCTCTCCCTCTCTTTCTCTCTCTCCCTATCGTTCTCTGTCTTTCTTGCTCTCGGCTTACCAGCCGCCAGGGTAATGTCCTTTTCGTGTACACATACTATATGTGCGCTTGGCTTTTCTTCTCTGCCTCCCACTGTGCACATTATTTTTTCAATGTTGTAAACAGACGAAATGTCGCGTGAAAATGGAACATATTCGAAGTGCACGCGAGATGAATACAGCAGTACGAAATATAGATGCGTGTACTTAACGGTAAACTCGCAAAGTTGACAAAAGGAACGGCGTGGTAGTAAAGAGGAGAAGGGAGCTCGATACACGCGTGCTCGCGCTCCTTATGTAATAGCTGCAACAGCGCGTCTTCTCTCTCTCTCTTTCTCTTCTCTCTTTTTCCTTGTCTCCTGTCTCCCTCTCAGCACGCCGGTATAAAAAATTTTTTATAACGAGGGGACGAGTCGTCAAAATAAAATGAGAGGACCTTTTCAGGTTAATGTTTTTGAAAACTTAACGGACCGAGACGTTGCACGGGTAGCTGCTAATATCATTCTAGCTCTATCTTATTTACTTTTAACACAAATAATCCACCGTAAAGTACTTTGATAAGAAAGAAAAAAATAAAAAACTAATCCATTACACAATTTTTATTTTATCAACCTCAACTCAGTCATTGGAATGATGTGAAGATACGTACATTTTTTTTTTAATTCTATTATTACATCATACCTATACATTTCTTGAGGATTTCTCTTTTTACTACTTCATCCATACCGCATTCGCCCAGGGTTATGCCTATGTGGGGCGGGGGAAACCTATAGGCAAACCACGTGGGGGATAAAATCCTAATTAGGAAAAAACCCGCCCCGGGATGGTCGGTGTATTGGAATAATTCAGTTTGGATGTCTAGGTCACGACATTCCGTAGGCTTAGAAACACCGAAACTGTACTTATACACACCTCCCCCGCTCAATTTGTCAGAAGGCAATTTCAACACCTAACCGATCACACGAGGTCGTGCAGAAAAAAGCGGTTACCCATTCAAGTACTGACCGCGCTCTTTGCTGCTTAACTTCGGTGATCGGCAGAAGGGGCGACTGCACTACCTGCCAAACTGTCGGTTTGTGAAGATACGTACATAATTAAACGATTTTTCTATTACACAATACTCTACAAATAAATTAAAAACGTATTTAAACGATTTTTTATTTACGCAAGTATACGCTATATACCTATATACGCACAACAGATAATGCGATCGATACGGATAAGGCGTCATGAGGTGTTTCGCCACGAGACAAAGTTTCTCAGTTTTTTAAAGCCATCCCGGACTTATTTAAGCACGTGTTTACAGATCGTAGACCTTACGGATTCGCGCGTATGTCGCGATTACGTAACCTACCACGAGAGCCAACGCTTGTTGACCGAACGTTACTTTCACACTTAGCGCAAGTATATACTACACTGAGAGAAATGTCGTAAGAAAATTTATTATAAACGTAAGAAAAATTACTATATTTTCTAGCAATGAGCGAACAAACGTGCATTATACCGAATTTTTATTACAATAATAAAAATAATTAATATATTTGGAATAATTTTTCTAAAAGTTAATTTATAAAAATTATTATGCCGGTTATAAAAATTATTATGTTACATAGTAAAAATTTCGTTGTAGTTTATATTCCAAACAGACTCTAATAATAATTATAATAAAAAAAAATAAATTTTATTTTAGCACAATACAAATTTTATTTTGTATCGTAGTTCAAATTACTATAAATATAGCAAAAAGCGATACATTTAAAAATTGCCATCGATTCATAAGAAATGTTGCTATCCAACGTAGTAAAAATTGCCACACCAATCGTTCTGCGCACGTTAAGACGCACACGTGTCATTTTGTGATTATGTTTCTTTCGCAATTTCACTTTGTCGTGCTTTCAAGTTAACAAAACATCGAAAACCTCGATTCAATTATTTTATTTTTATGCAAATTAATTATAAGTTATTTTTTTGTATTATCATTGTTATTTATTGTCATTAAATTATCATTGAATTTCTCTCGTAACCGACGGTAGCAAATATATCAGTTCCAAAATTTTTTACTCAAGAATCTCATATGGATAAGTGGTTAACGTGTCCGATTGTTGTGCTGAGGGTCCAGGGCCGGATCGAATCCGGTCGTCAAAAAAAAAATAATAATTTTTTATTTCTCAATTTAGGTCTTTAAATACGAAATAATGAAAAAAAAATTAATTTTTTGAAATTTGACCTCGGTTATAAAAATTATTATGTCGGATAGCAAAAATTATTACAATTGCAGTTTGTCCGAACGTTGCTATAAAATATACTAGGTAATTTTTCTTAGAACGCGATCTGCCAAAATAGCGTACAGAAAAGGTCTGATTCTGGTGATTTTGCTTTTGGCGAGCGTCTACAGTTTCGTTAGATTCTATATATTTTTTTGCATCTTGATCAACATTAAACTAAATAATGTTGAATAATTTCTCTAACATTTGAAATTTATATGTTGCGTCATAACCATTAAATGTTTCACACTAATTATGCAAAATTCTCTTTATTGGCAAATACATGATGGAATGATAGCTTATGGAAATATCTGTTAAATGTAATAGGACGTGCAATAGGTTTTTTATTCATTCAATATTCTAACTAAAAGAACAGATTATTCTTTACCGTATTACTAATCTAAAGATTTGACGATTGTCATATGAATAACAATTGAAATGTAAAGGACAAATCTACACACATACACTCACACACATGAAATTTCATTCATCAAGTAAATTCTTACCTATACTTCGTTAACAGGCAATGAACCAAAGTAGATTCATCTGTTCGTCAAACTTGTTTATCAGGACATAACAGGTGACTAATTGAATCGTCTGACTTTCTTTAAAAGTTACTGTCGCATTATAACACTCGTGAAACTGAAATTTCAATCACATTAGAATTCAAAAAGCCGTCAATGAAGGTATACTTTTGTGTAAGATGGAACAACTTCAACCGGAAGACGGAAAAAAATTGCCAGGCGACAATGATATAAGTTTCCAATTGAAATCAATATTGAATAAGAAGTTTAGCACGCGCGCAGCCGTCTGTCACGCCAGATGCAGTTTCGGATTCAATCCCCTTTATAACGATGATGAATTATCAATTTTCACTTTTCCGATGTAGACTGCCTACCTACACATAAAACGCAGATAGATACACGGATAGAATTTTCCCATAAAAATTACAGTGAAATTTGCATTAATCGAGGAACAACGAATTTTTTTGTAACTTTCTATATACACGTATTTTCTATAATTATTACTGCGGTCTTAAGGGGATGTAGGAGCGAACTTTACCGATGGTGACCTCCACCTCGAGCCGCATTTCCCATTGTTCGCGCGAAATTTACTTCGTAATACAGAAAATTAAGTTGCTAACGATTTTTTATCGTGCAAAGAACGCGGGATCACAGCATTTTCAATAATCAAAATGTTCAATAATTTATATAATGCAATATTCTTAAAATTGACGCGTGGAATTACGTAAAAGTGACGGTCATCTTACAATTTTCTATGTGAAACGTCATCCTCACCTCGCCTCGTATTTCCCATTGTTTGGTTTAACTAAAAATTATTAAATGCTGTATAACATTTATAAACATTCCTTATTATAACAAGAACACGCGATCACCGTATTTTTGTGCTTTACGATTGTACACTTTTTTTTATTTATGATATAAAGTTTTTGAGGTTAGGAAATTTTCAACCAATCAGCGTGGCTCCGACATCACCTTAAGACAATTTAATATATATCACGTGAAATTTTACGGTACTGCACTGTAAATTATGTGTTTCATAAATTTTCCAGCGATATTCAATAAAAATTGTACACGGAGAGAATAAATCAGTAAAAATTGCCAAAAAGTTTAGTAAAAAGTTTGGGTTTTCAGGTCTGACTCTGGGTTACTTGACAGTTTGGTAATTTTTACTGATTTCTTTCTCTCTCCGTGTATAGTGATATACACAGTAACTTTTTGCCGTACTGTCACGGTAATTTTAACTAAATCTTCCGCATAAACTTTAGCCTGAATTCATAGAAAAGTCGGTTGCTCGCACCGTTGTCAGAAACGACGCGACTGCACACATAACCCCGTCAATAATTGAATTCACAATAAATTAATAGTTATGATAGGTTTTTAGAACTGTTTAAGCAAAATTTGAAGTAAAATATTGTTTAGAAACTAACACTTCCAATGTCATTGCGAATAATATATATACTTAGAAAGTAATTATATTAGGTACCCATTTTCGTAAAACCTGATATTTTTACCGCGACAGTCATGGAAAATTTTCCTATACTTTATACGCCCCCTCAAAAACTAGCGGAACAACCTCACGTCCCACGGCTACAGTCTGTACGGTAATATTTTACCGCGAATTTCACGATAATTTATCTGGGAAAATTCTATCTGTGTATATATAGTTTTAGAAACGGATCTGTAGCGCCCTGCCAATCACGAAATTTCACCGATACGAATTTAGAGGGCACCGCACGCGCAGCTCTGCCAGTGATATAACACAATTATGTAAGCTCCAATGAGTCTTGGAATTTTACATTCCGGCCAGAGAGACAGGCTGATCATCTGGCTTGCATTTCGCATGTGAATCAACGAAATACGAAAGAGTGGAGAAATGGGCTGTTTAGCCTTATCTTTTTTTTTTGCTCGGCAATCAGCGGAGCGCGTGTCGCGACGAGCGGCGTGGCGGCGCGGAGGAGTTATGAATAGCTCACGTGAACGACCACGAGGTCGGTCACACATGTCTGTCCTCTGCCAAAGTTTTGCCGTGCAGTTCAACGCGCGCTTGCGCGACTAAGCGTCACGAGAACTCCCCTCACATATACGTAAGAATGAATACACGCGCGGTATAGCGGGCAACTTTTTCACGGAGCTGGCGTTGCGTAATAAACGCGCGGGAAAGAGAGAACGGACTCGCGCATCTTTTCTTCGCAGACATCGAGCGCGTCTACACGCTTTAATGAAACCTCTCGCAATTCCATGTAATCAGCCGAGATGTATACTGCAAGCGTCGCATAATGCGCTCGCCGCGCTCCTCGATTATTTTCTGCTAAACTAGCTTCCACGTGCCTCGCATCATCTGAATATCGTCTTCTTTTTTTCCCCTTTTTTACTTCTACATACAGTCTCGCCTAATATAGTTGACGGGTATGTTAGATTCTTCTTCTTCGTGAACTCCATTATTTTTCGCGTTAAGTATATTCGATCGAAACTTTTGGCGATAACATTTAGTCTTATAGGGCTATTAGTCGGCTGTGGTGGGGCTCGATAATTTGAGTGATGAGAAGCGCCGCACCGTGGATGCACGCTTACATAAGACTTACAGCGCGGCGAACGCATGCACATGTTAAGTACGTCACGCGCGAGCTCGCATAAGCTTATGCGTGTGAATTTACGACCCGCACTATCTATCTTATTATGACACTTTAACCTCATCCCCTCAATTGCAGATAGGAGTCGAGCGCGAGTTACTTATCGAACTGTTTTTTACTCCTCATAGATTAGAGGTAGAGGTTTTTCGATCTATGAAATAATGGAGATCGCATTCACTCCCAGTCAAACATAACTCGCTCGCGCTGTATTAATGGTTTTCTAATTATGATGGATTGTATAGACTTTTCAACTAATGATCTGGCTGTTTTGTCGCTCAAACGTTTTTTATTTCTATCGAGATTTCATAATGTCACACGCTGATGGATATGAATTTTTGAATGAAAGAGTACACTTCAAAATTGCTAATAGTGCGTACGTTATGTATTGGGTTTCGTGAATCCCCTCGTGAGCAATCCGATATATGTTTCGTATGTCAGATAAAGGACAGGGATGCCATTACGCCTAAATATTTTTTTGTGCATGCATGCATAACATCGCGTATACCTTTACCTAAACATTTGTTATTTAGGTAAAAACTTCTCTTATAAGTATATATTAAATTAAAATAAACTCTACTAAGATGCTGAAATAAAGACATCGAATGTGACAGCAAACATTATTGCATCAATAATATGTGATTCTTACACTGAGAAAAAAGTTTGGTAAAAGTTATTAATAATTTGGTAAACATAACTATACTTTCTGGTAAAGCCACACCACAGATTGTAGAAACCCAAAAGATTACCATACGTTATAAGAAATTTTACTAGAAATATAGAAAAATTTACTACAACTATATTGTAAAATTCATTGTAAAGTATGGTATTTTTTTGGGTTTTTAGTTTGTGATAGCTTTATCAGATATAGTATAATAATTTTTCCAAAACTTTTTCTCAGTGTATAAATAATGGTAAATTATTGTATTATTTGATCTAAAATTATTATTTACTTATCACTTTTAAAGCTATATTTTACGCTACAAAAATTAAAAAGAAAATATGAAATGTATTGAAAATATCAACGTAAATGGGGGAAAAAATTATCGTATCAGGTTGATACAACTATTGGATATCAATCCTATTGATTCTTCTCGCAATAAGTAATCGTATAAGTATAAAGCCGGTAGAGGAAAACTAGATAAATAAGATTAAAGTGTTATGCCTCTGAAATATTTCAGATTCTATCGGCTTTTATATAACTAAATAAACGATATTTAAAAGATGGTTAAAAATTCCTGTTATTGCTTAATCGAGCGTTAAAAATGGAACGGAAGGAATTCCATCGAGTGTGAAAAGACGAAGCTCTGTGTAGAAGCTCCATCATCTTAGACGACGTGCAGAAGCACGATATATACCTATAGATAGCGAGCAGTCTTGTCTTCGAGAGGGTATGATGATCCGCACGTCGTGGTCGCGTCAGTCGAATGTTTTCAACAATGTGCCTAGGTTGTTCTATAATGGTCCGCCGGTCCAAATGGCCGCGCGGGCACGCCGCTACTATAACTCTCTCTCTCACTCTCTCCGTCTCTCTGTCTCTCTCTCTCTCTCTCTCTCTCTCTCTCTCTCTCTTGGTGCGTCGTCTAGTCTCGAAGATGACGCCTGCAAAGCTAACTCTTCATTTCATCAGCGAGTAGCGCACGCGCGCATGTGTGTGTGTATGTGTCTGTGCGTGTGTGTGTATGTGCGAGCAAGCGAGCGTATAGCCCCTTTCTCAGCCGGTATTCAGGAGCTTTTTGCTCCTCTCGCAGCCGGCTCTTCTGCAGAGACGTCTTTTTCTTCAAATTCTTATCTATTCTGGCTGGAGTCTGCGCGCGAGAGCCGCGTGCAATGCTCTCCTTGCTGTCCCGAAAACTCATTAAGAAAGTGCCGAATTACCGAGTGGTCTCGCTTTGTCAGGTGGCTAAAAATTCGTCGATTTAAGGATTTTCTGTTAATTTTTATTATCTGACACAATATTCTTTTTTATAATATAGTGGGGTAGAGTAGAATAGCTTGTTCTCGATCCTTTGTATAAACGAGTAAAATTTACATCATTCAATTAGTTTGAGCTTGTATATTAGAAAAATAAATAATTTTTTTAATATAACTAAAAGTGGTTTTTATAATACTAAGAAAATAGTTATTCCTTATAAGTTTAGCGAATGACTTTAATAATTTTTTTTGTCAAGTACAATAGTTATACTTGATTGTTCGGTGTGTGGATCCAAGTATTTTAAAACTTCTTATCCGCTTTGTCATCTCAATCAAAGCTGATGAGTTCTTTGTTGCATCAGGTTCAAAGTTCAGTATTTTACCGGCTTAGATGTCTGGTTTTTTCATTGCACTTCAGAGAGGTTATTTTTTTAACTCAGTCAAGCAAAGTAGACGTTGCATCGTTCAAAAATGAAAGCTTTCTAACTCCTAGGTGGTCGATGAATCAAACAAAATTGAAAATAAAATGTATAGATAGAAAATGAGATAACAAGTAGTGCATGAAATTTTTCATTGAAGCAAAGGTTTAACAATTTTGCACGATTGCAATAACGTTTTTATAGATAATTTATTATTTATGAAAACTTATATAGCGGATTACATATAAGTTAGCCCGTGAAGCTAAACGAATTACTAGTCTTAACAATGTTAGTAGATAAAATTGGCGAGCTAGATAAAATATAATTACCTTGTTAGATATAATTATTAAACAACTGTAACGTTTTATTCTAAAAATATGAAACTCTTTCTGTGAAGTACATAAGATTAAAAATATACTAAGGTAAAGTACCTAGTACTGGGACAAAGCCAGTTTTGGAACCAGTAGTGGGACAACAGTAAAAAAACTACAATAAACAGTGAATACGATAACAGCATTATTCATTAGCATTATTTATGATGTTAACTATGTATTCACTTCGTTATTGTATTGATTTACTTCTTAAATTAGTGTATAAACAAGATCCAAATTTTCGAGGTTATGTTTCAATAGTGCGCATAGTGAAAACTTTGTCCCAATTTAAGTGCCTCTTAAATCCCATATCATAGTAGTGGGATCCAGCTACCTACATAGGCGAAACAAAAAGAGCATTAAAAACTAGGATAAAAGAACATCAGAATGATAAAAACAATAAGTCAATGGTAGCAATACACGCAAAAAACACGTCACACACAATAGACTGGAATAACATTAAAATTTTAGATAAGGAAAGTAATTAGAATAAACGGATAATTTCCGAAATGCTACACATTAATACATATAACAATACGATCAATAAAATAGAAGATGTACAAAATTTGAATTCCGTATATAAAGGCCTCTTACGAAACCTGCGTGTAAATGTAAACAAAACTGCTCCCATATAAATGTACAGCGTATGCGTTCACGTGCGATAATCTGTTGACAAAGTTAGTCGAAGCTATGTTGGCTCCATCAGCTGATGTAAAAAACTTTGGTAATTATTTTCTGTTGTATTCTCTGTATAAGTCATTATATTTTTTGAACTGTTTTTTAACGTTGTGTTGTTTGTTATCTATGTTTTCTTAATAAAGCCTGAAGAGGCCAGAAAATCGTCTGGCGAAACGTCGCAAAAGAAAAAATGGACTAAAATTCATTTTCACCTTGGAAATTGGTCCTCAAAGGATCCATTATTCCTACCTGTATTTAATCGATATAGTAGTGGGATACATTTAAAAGTATTGTCCCACTACTGGGTTCGAACGGGCGTCCCACTACTGGTTCCAAATAAGTTACCGTGTCCCACTACACCAGTCGATAGTTATTTTCTTTTAATGGAATTATTTTAATACACCAGCAACGAAAAAAGACGTTTTTTTTTTAAATAAACCTCCAAACACGAGCTATCTGCTCAAGTAATTAGTTTTCATGTATTATGCTTAATTTTGGTAACAGAAAAGATTATAAAAAAAGTATGGTCAAAATTGTCCCAGTACTGGGTACTTTACCTTATACAGACGAATGAAAAATGTTTATTATAAAGTATTTATGTATTCTTTTTCTTCAATTTATCATTGAAATGGCAAATTATAGAAAACTTGCAGAAAAAGAAGAAACTTGTAATTTAAAATAATAAATAAGAGATCGAAATATCTTTTGACTCCTTGACCTTGCAATTATTTGGGTTTAGCATTAAAAATAGCCACTAGAGGCACTGTTGTTAAAAAGCTACATGTATATATATAGATAGCTAGCAAGCATCAATACACGCAGGTGCGTGAAAACATGTTTTTGTGTTCTTATCATCACTCAGCCAAAACAATTTTAATTACGAGCTACGTGAAGCTACAAACAGCCGAACTTATTACTTTAATTTGGTTAGAAAAGTGATAGGTTCAATGTATTTAAATCTGCAATGACATTTAACGAGCAAACTTCGTAAGAAGAGAGATAAAATTGAAACAGTTTAATAAAAATGAACGCCGCTTAGTGATAGCTTCGTGACACGCGATTAATACAGCTTATCAATGGAGACATTTAAAAATTGATTCGGAAGAATCGCAGCTCGTGTCCCAATCTTATTTCGGTGCTCGCGTAGCCGACATTTTTCCGACTTCTGAGCAGAAAGTTGTTACCCCTGGCGAGGCAAGTCCCGTGTTCGTCCTTACTCCCAAGCTTCTCTCTATAGGTAGCATGAAAATCGAACTACCGCCTGCTCGTACACCCACGCAGGCGCGTCTGAGTGGAGGCCGGTTAATGGCGCGCGCCGCTTGCATTCACATGTACCGGCCCCACGTCTCGAGCAAGTTACACTGATTTCGTTTTTGCTAGAGCTCTTTATGGCTCAATCCTCCCGTGAAACCGTCTAATGCCCGCTGTTTTATGGACTTGATGAATAAAAAATAAACCGTGCTTTTATATACTCGATTAATGGTATTGCGCCCTTGTATTTTTCGCGCCTCTGGGTACTGCCTTTTTTCGACAATGTAATAGGTGTAAGTACTCATAGAATGTTCGAGTCGGTTATTCCCTTTTATCGAGAACACGCCTTAAACGCTATGTTTAAGGAAAAATTTATCTTACCAAAGTGCCCACACATCACCGTGAATTATCCGTTGAGCGTGTTATTTCATATTCATTAGTCAAAACATCAACTTGATACACTCGATTATTATAGCAACACACACACACCGGATGGTCGCAAGTCGCGCATGCTCGCAAGGAAGCGTATGCGTCTCGTGGCCAATAAAAGTTTCTATGATGCAATTTTTAAGATTAAATTTATCGGTTCTCTTGATAATAGAATTAGTGTAAACAATTTTCGAAGGCGCAAAGAAGCAAAATTGGTGAATATATCTAAACAAAAACGTAACTTGAAGTCATAGAATGTAATTAGCTATTATTAGCGTACTAGTGTAGATAGTAGCACGAGTCTTCTTAAAGGTCTTTCACCTCTACTTTGCTGAAAAAAGACGTATTATCTGCTCCAACCGGGAATTATGTGTCTTTTTATTTTGCAAATGAATATTATATAAAATAGATATAATCTATATGCTCGTATTGCAAAACATTTTAATTATAAATAACATAATAATTCTATTGTTATTATTTTTTTCTTTATAAAATTAAAATCATTATTAACTCAATTACAGTTTTTTACGCGGAAGCTAAATTGCTATAGAAATATTCTACGCAATTATTTCAAAAATTTCCAAGTAACTTGACCTTTTTTAAAAAAATTTCTTTTACAGATTTTTAGAAAACATTTTGGATACTTGACTAATATTCAAAAAGTAATATCGGTTAATAAATCGGATAATAAAATCGAGTTGATTTTGAACTCCTCATCGCCTTAAAGCTGCTGAATGTCAGCATATACATACACATTGAATACATAAAATGTGTATGTATTCAACAGTTGAGACGCCTAATTAAAAAATCTGTCGAATCCAATTGAAAATCTTTTAAAAGTAGTACAAATCTAAACTTTGAATAATCCTTTAAATGACTAATAACTAATTCTTTAATTTTTTTTATAAGATACATATTGAGGAACAACTGGATTGTACATGTAATTTTATCAGTGATTTGTCTGTGCCTTTTGCCAAAGCATCATTATACAATGATTCGAAGGCGGCTATTTAAATCCAGATGGTGTTATTCCTTTATTTTTGGAAAATAGAACACGTTTAAAGGCAATATATATTTCTAGAGAGGAGAATGAGCATGAGGACGAGTTGGCGAAGAGTTAGTGCGCCAGCGCACTCAGCAATGTTCATTGAGAGCTAAAGCTCCGCAACAGATTTTTGACATTTTAACGAGGGTAGATCTCGCGATTGAGTATCCGCCCGTCTCCACCATCTTCCTCTCCCTCCTTTTTCTCATTCCCTTAGCGAGTCTGCGCGCTAAAGCGGCGACGGCGGCAACTCCGTCACGAGCAAGTTAGCTAGGCGCACTCCTCGCCGAGGATCTATTTCTGGCAGTATTCTAGTCCAAGCCGCGCGCTCCTAGTAGAAACTTCGACGGCCGTTCGCGAGAGCGAAATTTCGCGCGTGCACGCCCGGCCGTACGCACGCGCGTCTCTCATACCCGCGTGCTCGTATCATATGTGACAAAAAAAAAGAAGGAAACGGGCGCGTAACTGCAAAAATAACCGGCCGACCTTAGAGCTCCGAGCACAACGACGGGGAGAACGGAATAGAGAGATAGAGTAATAATTAGCCCGGCGAATCAAAGCATCCGACGCGCAGTGGGCCGACGGGGTGGCTGACGGGTATCAAGTGGCTGCGATCGCATAAGTATACTTTCCGGGCTTGAGGGCAGAAGTAGGGAGGGAGGGTGGGAGTAGGAAAAAGCCAGTCAGTAGCGGTCATTCGGGCCGCTAATCGAAGATGCAGTGGCGCCGGCAGGTCAAAGTCAACCGCGTGATCGGCTCGGCGAAATTCGCCCTGCTCTTCACGAGGTACCAGAACGGTAGGCCCGCACCCGCGCCCCACCCGCCACAGGGACAAAAGTACAGCCCCGCTAACGCATCTCTGCATCTGATTTCAGCTCCACCTGGCGAGGAGGACGAGGAGGAGGGCGTGCGCAGCAACGGCTACGCCGGCGAGACGCAGGCGCGCGAGTCCGCCGGCTACCAGCAGCAGCGCAACGGTGGGCTGCCGGGTCCGCCCTGGCTTAAGTCGCGCCACGGTAGCGCCGGCAGCAGCGCCAGCGGCAATGGCAACGGCAGCACGACCAGCGGCTACGCGAGCGGCGGCTCGCGGTCCCGCCGCGGACCCGACGACCCGGCCGACTCGCCCACCCAGCAGCCGAAGCTCGTCTTCAACGAGGAGGAGTACACGCGCATCACGACGCCGCGTCAGGACATGCTCTTCAAGAAGGGCTACCTGTCGCAGCGCAAGCACTGGCACGCGGCGAGCACGGCGAGCATGAGCGCGACGCCCTCGACCACCGAGAGCCAGTCCGCCTCGCACTCGACCGCAGGTAGAGCCACCACCCGCCCTCCCCTCCCTGCCCCCCCGCAGAGCCCGACTGACCTTCTGCCCGACCCGACAGACGGCAGCGAGGCGGCGGAGGACCAGCAGCTGCTGGACAGCGGCGAGTACGTCGCGGCGGCCCCGCTGGAGGTGGTGGCGGCGGCGGCCCAGCCCCAGCCCCAGCTGGGCTACGGCACCTACTACGACCACGCGAGCGGCTACTACTACGAGTACCCGATGATGCTCGTAGGACCGGCGATGCCCGAGCCGCTCGGACCCAACATGCTCGCGGCGATGCCCTGCACGCCGGTCCCGCTCAGGCCCATCGAATGGGTCAACCCGGCCTTCGTGCCCAAGCTCGCCTCGCAGCAGTACTGCTACATGGATTACCAGGTGAGTGCCATTATTTTTCCGAGCCCATAGACGCTCTGTCGCCCATTTACTCCTCACTGTCGGGCTAAGAATACGTTTTCATGTAACATTATATCTCATCTCGGAGTTTCAGGCTGCACGAGGAGCGGATTGCGCGACCCTAGTGGACGCACAAGGCATGCCGGTGCCAGTGGTCGAGTCACTGGCCGTCGGCGCCATGAACGGACTGAGCAACGAGGTGAGCCTCGCGGGCAGTGCCTCAGCCTCCGCCTCGGCGAGCGCGAGCGGTAGCGTGGCGGACGAGCCACTCGCCCTGCCCGTCGAGCTGCTGCAGCCGCACATGTCGCGGGAGCCGATGCTAGAGGAGCTGCCGGACCCGGATCAGCAGGAGTTGATGCTGGCTGCGGAGCAGCAGGAAGCGATGCTGGCTGCGGAACAGCACGAGGCGATGCTGGCCACGGAGCAGCATGAGGCGATGCTGGTCCTGGAGCAGCAGGAGGCGATGCTGGCCCTGGAGCAGCAGGAGGCGATGCTAGCTGCGGAGCAACAGGAGGCGATGCTAGCCGCGGAGCAGCAGGAAGCGATGCTGGCCGCGGAGCAGCAGGAAGCGATGCTGGCCGTGGAGCAGCAGGAAGCGATGCTGGCCGCGGAGCAGCAGGAAACGATGCTAGCCGCGGAGCAGCAGGAAGCGATGCTAGCCGCGGAGCAGCAGGAAGCGATGCTGGCCGTGGAGCAGCAGGAAGCGATGATGCTGACCGCGGAGCAGCAGGAAGCGATGATGCTGGCCGCGGAGCAGCAGGAAGCGATGATGCTGGCCGCGGAGCAGCAGGAAGCGATGATGCTGGCCGCGGAGCAGCAGGAAGCGATGATGCTGGCCGCGGAGCAGCAGGAAGCGATGCTGGCCGCGGAGGAGGAGGAGGCGCAGGAGCAGCTGATGCGGCCGGAAGACGGGCTGGAGCTGGAGGAGGGAGGGCTGATGGAGTACCCGGAGCCGACGATCTACCTCGAGGCGTTGCCGGCGGCGGAGGCGGCGCACCAGCCGCTCCACATGACGCACATGATGGCTCAGCCGATGGGCCAGCCCTACCTCTACCCCGGCCACTACATGTTCGGCCCGCCGGTCGTCAACGTGAACGGTTGGTCATGTTGCGCCTCTAAGCTTGTGCCGTTCTTTTCTTTAACCTTTAGAGGACGGGGGTGGTCGATATTTCGACCACCTGTCAGGTCGGGGACGTACAATGAGTTATTTGTTGATAATATGGATAAATTTTGGGTCTAAAAAAAAGTTGATTTGAATAAAAATTTCCCCGTCTTCTAAAGGTTAACCATCAGCACTATACCGCTCGGCCCGATATTTACGTGACGCGCGTACTTACTTGCTGTCTGTCTACACTGGCTATCTTTCTCTCGCGTTATCTACCGTCGATTCCTCCCCCGAAAGAGCGGCCCGACGCAGCACTCTCTTTCTCACAGTAAGACGAGAGCGAGGGAGCCGGCAGCAACCAGGCGCGCTCCGTCATCCTCGATTGCACTGGATGGTTGGTTAGCGAGTGTCCCGGCTCCCTCGCTCGGCTTTCCTTTTTCTTTTTTTCTTTTTTTTTTTTTATATCAGTGTGACACACGATGCCGTTGATTATGATGATGATTATTAAAGAATATTAGGACAGACCTTTTTTGCGTTTGCTTAGCGAGATTATAGTAGTTAGCCGTGCTTGCTCGTAGCCGTAGGCTTGACCGTATCTGTTTCTAATGTTAACCGAGAGCAGTGTCGCTCGGATGTCGCGCGGCCAAGGGGTTCGGACGCGCTCAGGTTTATGACTGCTGTTGCCCCGTCCACCGGCACCGTTGCTGTATTATAACCGCAGTACCTCTACCACACTCAAGGTAAAAGGTAAATCATTCGCCCGGCGAGATTTTCATCCTTTAGATGCATTATACACCTAAGATAATCAGTTTTGTTTTTATTACGCTGTATATTCATTCAGTCTCTTTTTTCCGTCAATGACTTTTTTTCGCGTCTAAAGGCTAAATCTCGCTCGAAAGGCGAGTTACTCTCGATGTGTGTTACGATTGTCATAAGCATCTTTTGCGTAGCTCGTTTTCACTTGTTTATGTGTATTAGATGTTTTATCTGGCACAGTACACATTCCTTTATTTCACGACCCGTCTCTGTACATGCACACCAGCACATGCACCCATCCCTCAAATACAGATTCAGAAATACACACGCACACACACGCACATACATACATATATATACACACACACACACACACACACACACGCATACATATTCTTCTTTCAGTCACCGTAGAAGTATAGACACGAAAAGCACGTAGCCTGCACAGCTCAATGGGCGATGTCTTTTTTCTTTCTTTTTCTTTAATTTTCAAAGCCAGAAATTTTGAAGAAATTTGCAGAATTTTGGTCGAAGTCGCGCAATCTTGTCAGGAATCGCCAAAAGAAGAAAGAGAAAGGGGTAAAAGAGAGAGAGAGAGGGAGAGAGAGAGAGAGGAGTTAATTGTCATCGGTAATGGTCTAGAGTCGCAAATACATACGCAACGAAGATGACGAGGACGGTTCGACGAAGCCGAAAGAGTGCGCTTGGCAGTTGTTGCCGCATTGCTCTCTCTCTCTCTCTCTCTCTCTCTCTCTCTCTCTCTCTCCCTGTCTCTGTCTCTTGCTCCGCGTTCTAAATAGAGACATTAAAAATAAAAGCCCGCCAATCGCGCGTTCGTTTGCTACTAGACGCAATTGCTGCTGCAACGCACACGGCCAACCGAATAAAAGAAGCGAGTGTATCTTTGGCGCGTCGGCTGCGAAAAAGCCAAGTGCAATCTTCTAAAGCCTCCTAGTCGCTCGAGTGCGTCGCTAGACGTCCGATCCCTTCCGTGCTACTATTGGATATTCTTATCATTCTCTCTCTCTTTCTTTTTTTGCGTTCTCTTCGCCAACGCTACAATCTCGCGTTCTCTTGTTTGTCTTCCTTAAACTGTTGCTCCTCTCCTATACCTATAATATACTTCTTTCAAATTCTTTATACTGTGCAACCAAAACACACACACGCACGCACACACACACACACACACATATACAATCCTCTCTCTCTTTATACCTATCTCCACTTCTATATCTCTCTTCCATTTAACGTATACGTGTATACAGTTGTATAACGATACATCGCGTTCGCGCGAACCAATCTGCTACGACAACAGCTCGCGCGTACACGCGAAGAAAAAGAAAAGAATAACACGCAAAGAAATAATAAAAACCTAATACACACTAACGTGAGCTCTCGCGGTGACGGAGCGAGGCTCGCCTTAATGCCCGACTTTTCTGTTCCCGACGAAGGCGTGACGATGCAAAGTGGGCCCATCCTCAGGTGCAGCGACATGGTGGCGAGCAGCGCGGCGGCAGCGGCTGCCTGCGCGAAGCGCCGGAAAAAGAAAAAGAAGAGAAAGCAGAAGCGTCCGCATGCTCTCGTAAGTCCTCGCATCTCTTATTATCATTCTTTATCCCCATTTTTTTCAAGTTTATTAAAATTTTGAATTACTTTACATACACCAGACTTCTTGCGTTTATACATAATTATTTTTTCACCATACCATGACCGAAAGTACCACTTTCGCTCCCGGCTCATAAACGCGAATGTGGTATTTTCGAGCCACGAGTATAGTGAAAAATAGTATATGCAACACGGGGATAAAGAGGGCCACCCCATGATATCTCGCCTTCGGCTCGGATGACAATTTACACGTGCTCTGGACTGGCCAACTCTTTACCTCCCTAGTTCCGTAATGTACTATATTGAAGTAGAGTGAAAGAAAATTATTCTACAAAAGTATACCTACAACAGAGGAGTGTTCTTATTTGTTGCAAACTGTTAGATATTATTTGAACCTTTAGAGGGCCGGTATTTGTATTTATTAAAAAAGGTATGTTATATCATGGATTGAACATGTGTAAAGTGTCGATCATGGGTTGAGCCACTATAGTGGCTTTTCGGTCCTCTAAAAGTTAAGAAGCTCCATCTGTATAATGCGATTGGTTCTTTTGAACGAGAATGTTGGCTACATCAACAGTTATCCAAGCTTTGCAAGGCCACCTAACT
Organism: Torymus aiolomorphi; assembly: GCA_036365515.1. NCBI lineage: Eukaryota > Metazoa > Arthropoda > Insecta > Hymenoptera > Torymidae > Torymus > Torymus aiolomorphi. The sequence continues at coordinate 166,472,446 of CM070876.1, forward strand.
GAAAGGCAACTGTGCTCGTAGGGTAACACGGAGGATGATGACGAGGAGGACTACAGTTCGGAGGGTGAGAGCGGGCTCGCCTCCTCGCGAGTATGTTGGTCGGTGGCGGCAACGCCAGCAGTGACGTCTTTCAGCAGCAATCGACCGCTCAACCCCGAGTGCCAAGAGTTTCACCTGAGGCCTGCCACTAGCATCACCGCTGACAGCGCCACCAACGTCTTTGGGCCCCTCGACGTCGCCGCCTATTACACGAGTTTTTCCACACCGATGAACGGCGGAGGCCTCGAGGACGACTACGTCGACGTCGGCGGCGAGGAGGGCGACTACGTCGACGTCGGCGGCGAGGAGGACGACTACGTCGACGTCGGCGACGAGGAGGACGATGAGGAGGGCGGCGAGGCGGGACCGCTGCCCAATCACCACGCGAACCACAACGAACCTTCAAGACTGACCGACGGGGAGGCCACGGAGAGCCCCGACGATAACGAGGAGCAGTGGGCCACTGGAGAGGGCATCGACGAGGCGGATCCGCTGATGACGATGAGCAACGGCGTCCTGACGAACGGCGACTCGACAGTCATGGATGAGAGCGCCACCAACGGCGCCACCAATCTGCCAATAGTTCTGCTGTTCGAGAAGAACGAAAGCAGCAGTGCCAACGGCAACCTGCCCAGGCGCAAGTACAGCGCCAAATCGCTCAAGTTTGCGCGCGAGCCCACGCCTGGCCCGGACCTCGACGACTCGAGCGTCGCCCTCGTTGCTGCTAGCAGCGAGGAGCCACTGATAGTTTTCAACGCCAAGGAGACCGAGACTGACCTCGAGGAAGTCACGGCGATGATTGCCGCGAGCTGCATCGCTGACAAGCCCGCCGCGCAAAAGGACGGAGATCTCGGTGAGTGCCTCTGTCTGCCTTGCCGGTGCACAGTGACAATTTTTCATTAGAGAGAAAGCGAGTGAGAGAAACCGGCCCAATCTCACCATTTCATTTCAATTATGCACCTTTTAACGTCTACAATTTCCGCTCTCGATGCAGACTCGGTATTCATAACAAGCATTCATAACAACAACGATAACATTCATTTTCATGACGACTCTAGTCCGAAATTCAAAATTTTTCATTTCTGAATGAGAATTCTTCGTTATGATTTTGACTGCTTTCAGTTTTTTCTATACTTTGGCTAATACGATCAAAATAAATGTTTGTAGCTAATTAACGGCTATTTCAACCATTATTCATTCATCTAGAAAAAAATCATTCCTTTCTCTCTAAGTTACTGGTTTATAATTGTCTGTCTAACATGCTTTGCTTCTTTAAGTATTTACACGTACTAACAGCCCGTATTATATCCCTTTATCTTATCAGGTATTTGGTTTTGTACACATTATTAAATATGAAGCTTTCAATATTGACACAATAATTTTTAATCACATAATTGTTTATTAATATTGACAAATGTTAAATTTGACCGACGAAAAAGACACTTCGTCAATGAAACCGAGAAAGGAAAAATTTTTACTGTGCAGCTGCGCAATTAAAAAAACTTGACGTATAATATGCATGACACAGTACTAACATTTACATAGATACTTACTAATCTTTTTTACAGTCTGCATTTAATTGAGTGCGACATTCTACTTTTGAATAGATATCTGTCGAACGTGGGTAAATGAAAGCTCGATCACCTCCGAGAGTTGTTGCAACGAGAACAACGTAATAACGACGACGACGACGACAAAGTCGTTGAGGACGGCACCGCCGACGGCGACCGACGAGGATTCTGGCTTCGAAAGTCAATCGAAGCTTGGCTCCTCCTCGAGTCGGCCGATCACTGCCGCCGTTACCGAGTGGCTCAAAAGCGTCAACTCGCCCGACCTCTTCATCATGTCATCGGCAACGAGCGACGATGACGATGACGAGGAGGACGAGGACGACGCGTCAGTCTGCAACGAGCCGTCAAAAAACTTGCAAGGCAACCCCATGCCTGCACTATCTGTTAACGCCGGCGCCGAGGACGGCTGCCAGGATAATCGCGGCGAATTCGCAAAGCCCGCCGATCGAGCGGGTACCAGAGTCTGTGAAGACGTGGAGGAGATGAAGATCGAGCCGCTGCGCGACGCCTCGGCCAAGAGGCCCAGAAAGTCGCGAAGTGCTAAGCGGAAGGCTACTAAGAATCGTCAGAAGAACGGTCAAGGTCTCGCGAGTCGAGATAACGAGCGAGAAAATGAACAGGGTGAGTCAATTTGCGACGCAGATTTGCATATTTTTGGATATACTTTCACCTTCTACAAAAATTTCGTCTAACTTTTCAGCCTTAGCACGAGCAAGCACACAGAACTCTGCTGGGCAGACCGACACGCCAGTAGACCGAATGATCGAGGCGATTTGCGAATTCACTGGGAAGGATAGCGATGCGGGTATGAGGGTTGCTGAAAACTCTCGGATAACAATATCATCACCAAAATCAACAATACTAATAACAACAACAACAACAACCACAATTAAAGCTAGAAAAACAGAAAGGCCGCTCGAGGGCGCTGGAAAATCAAGCGAGGACGCGCGGCTTCGCAAAGTACGAGATGGTTCTTGCAAGAGCATAATCGACGAGCTACAATCGGTCAAGACGTTTGAAAAGGGCGAGATCGTCGTCTCAATGGACGGCGAGTTGCTGCACGTCGCGGCGGCCGAGGATCGCGCGAGCGTGTCCAGCTGCTGCGCGAGCGAGGGAGGGGACAGCTGTGGCAGCACGGCGCCGGAGGAGGAGGAGGAGCAGCAGGAGCCGTCGCTGGGCAGCATTGAGGAACCGGACGTGCTTGAGTGCTGGGAAGCCGAGTCGCTCGAGCCGATCGTCGCCCCGAAGAAGCTCGGCAAGACAGGCGAGCTGCCCGAGGAAGTCGAGGCGCTGGAGCACGTGCAGAGATACTACCGGCTACAGGCGAGCGTCACCAGCGTCGAGGACGAGGTCTGCAGCGAGCTCATGTGCGAGGAGAACGAAAAGAGCCCGCTGAGCACCCCCATGAGCGAGAGCACCTGCAGCGAGGAGATTGTGGAGGTGAGGCTCGCGGTGCCGGAGGTGCGGGGCAAGAGCTGCGAGCAGCTCGACCCGCGTCTTCCCGTCGACGAGGCCTTCGAGGTCTACGAGAGCTACTACACCGGCAGGCCAACGCTACCCTTCGGCCCGGGGATAGACAAGTCAACGCGGCTGCTCGGCCGACGCCGGGATGAGGAGGGTCCCATACCTTGTCGCGTCGTCTGCTGCAACATCCAATGACGCACATGGTCGTCCTACTCTCTTCTCGAGTACCATTGAACCGTTTGTTATTGATTTTTTTTCTCCTCCATTTTTCAGCCCTGTCTCGCTGCGAACCCGCAAACACTGACAGTCATTTTTTCCGTGTACTTTGTTACTAAAGACTCGTATGTATCAGCCTTGTTCATCTTTTTAAATGAAAGATGATAATAATTATATCAAGTGTGAAACTCGTTGAAGAAAATCAGTAACTCATAGTGGATGGTACTCAAGGGCTAAACACGTCACTTTTGACGGACGACAATGCTGTGTCGGTCAATTGACTTTTCTTGAGCGTTCATCCGAAAGAGAGAAATGACATTAACGATGCTGGTGAACGGCGAATAAATCGCGACAAAACATGTTGTGTTCCAGTGAGCTTTGCGTTTGTAAATAGCATGCCAGCATTCGTTCGCGTTTTCACCCACAAGTCACAAAAGTAAGAAAAAAGACTCCTTCGATAATGTGCATATATAAGTCGAGTATGTTTTGGAGCTTTAGCATTGCATATATACTTTTATGCAGTTACCGTAGATCATAATAATCATTCTCGTAGATCCTTCACCATAATCGTTTTTTCAAACTTTCATATTTTTCTTTAGCTGTTTAAAAGAGACGATTGAAAGATATTCGTCAAGGTTCCTAATTACTGTTAATATTCTTTTATTATCAAAGTCAACTTTAACTGTAGCAGTTTTATTCGAATGTCTACAAAATAAAAATCATTTGAATTTTGGAAAAGAGATTTCCATTAATAATCGTACCGTTTGTCGCTTTGACTCGGGGTATAACTTTTTCAGATGTGATGATAATATTAATCAAATAAAATGGTAAAAATGAAGAAAACTGTAATGTCATCGATACCTTGTTACATTACTTGCGGAAGAACAAAAAGATTCGTAGGATAATCGTTATTGTGTTTAGCCTCCGCGGTGCAGCAAAGAAAGCTCAATCGATTTTCATTTTGTTGAGCGTATATAAAGGGAGAAGAGTTAGAAGCTAGTCTGAGGAAGGCTGACGATGAAAAAGATACCAAAAATACCGCGGTTAGAATGTGCGACGGCGTATTGTTATAATTGTTAATCGTTCTTGTTATCGATGATTCGAATATAAAAAGTGTGACTGAGGCTAGAACTCACGTCGTGTGTGATTAGAGTCATATTTTGTACGACCCTCTTAAAATATGCAAATTTGAGATCTTGAAGTTTAAATGCAGAAGAAAACAGTAATTTAATTGTCATTTTTCGTGAACAAAACTATCGCAAAAACAGTTGTGTGCTCCAAAAGAGAGAAAGAGAGAGAGAGAGGGGGGGGAGGGAGAGAGAGACCGTTGCGCGTGAAAGAAGAAAAAGAACGCGCCTGCACTATCGTTGACATTGACTTACACGAGATGAGCGAGACCGAAGAAAGAAATCATCCCTAGCTATATATAGAGTCTGACAGGAAACAAATAATCAAATCTGCTTTTATGCTTTTGCATGTAATCCTTCCCTTCAAAACGATGCGTGCTATCGCGTGGGTGCAACTTAACTGATACGTTACGTTTTAGAAGTCATATTCATTCAAAGCTGATTACCAAAACTCGCAAATATAGATTGACAGAGGTACGATGGGAGAAAGTGGATTTCAACGAAATTAGACAAATCTTTTAGAGAAAGAACGTTGTAATCGTAGACGAGTAATTAAAACGACATAGTTGAAAATCGAGGTTAAATCGTAGAGGACAAAAAAAATATTAAAAAGCAGAATCGTAAATTGAGAATAATTGCAAAGTGGTATGAAAGTCGTCAGATAAGGCTAATTACGTATATAGATGTTGACAGTAGACGTTAAACGTGCTGCAAGCATCAGTTGTCTGTATATAGAGGCAGAGCTTGTTAAAAGGAAAAAAAAGTTTGTGAGAGTGAGTGAATCGTTTCAGGGCGCCAAATTCATGAAACATATAGACATTGCACACCCACGCACGCCTGGGTACGCGCGCGCACACATACATACACATGCATGCAGAACGCGGTATGAAGTGGAGTTATGTATCGATATAAATTTGTACACCGTTACGTACCAAGGGATACGGCGAAATGAGGAAACAATACAGGAATGCTTATAATACAACTCCTTTTACACAAACATTTACATACATGCGCGCGCGACGAAAATTTACACGAGGCGCACTTGTTATACTATATGATTCACGCTTTTAAAGCGGAAGAAGAAAGGGAAGAAGGTAGCGTTGAAATGAGATGAAAAAAGAGAATAGCGATAGCGCAGGACACTTGCATCATATACCTCATCAAAATATGTAAATAAACCGATATCTGATCATCCCTTCGAAAAACCAAACGAGAAGTAGACAAAAAAAGCCAATTACACGTGTATGCATACACACATACTTGTGCACACTCACACATCTTCATATCCGGTCTCTCCGCAAAGGCTTTTCCCGCATAGCCGTTGCTTTATCTCAGTAATGGCAGTGGCGCACTTTCATCTCGATCTTTGTCCAGACGAAAAAGAAGCGAATCGGTGTTTTTTTTTTGCTCACACACACACACACACACACACACACACACACACACACACACACACACACACACACACACACACACACACACACACACACACACACACACACACACACACACACACACACACACACACACACACACACACACACACACACACACACACACACACACACACACAGACTTTGCCGATCATTCGGCAAAGTCGATTCGGCCAAATGTGCTTTACGTTGTAATAAAAATATATAGGTCTGAATATATCGCTCTAATTATCAAAGTGCGCATTGCATCAATTGTGTGCCTTATTCTGTGGCGGCCATTTTTCTAACTGATTGACCGTACGAATTTTTCTTCGAATCGCGAAAAATGAAAAGATAGCAGAGAAGTGCAGGGGGGGGGGGGGAGTTGTACACGCTGTTTATACAGGGAAGAATGAGGCAAAATCCCAAAAAACGTTCGGTAGAAAAATTCGATAAGGACAGCTTGAAATTTTTGGGGGAAAAGCAATCGTATGAGGAAGTACCAATTCCCTTCATCGTAGAAAAGCGACACGGGGTAAATTATGCATAGATGATACAAATGTAATGGGCGCGTACGCGAAAATAATTGTGCATCGAGGGACAAAAAAATAATGAGTACACGCGTATACATACACGCAGATACACGTACATTAAAGGAAGAATGCATCCACTACATTACGATTAAACACGAGTCATGTTGCTGTACAATTTCATGAAAAAAAAACTTACTATATCGAAATAAAGTGTAAGGAATAACTCTGTACTTTAATTCTTTTGTGTTTTGCTTAAAAAATATGAATAAAAACGATTCGAAAAAATTGTCTCCGCTACTCCTAAACTTCCATCCAATCCTATATCGGTAAGGTCAATTTCTAAAAACGTAAAATCGACAAGCCTTACGACAAATATAGTACGTTTCAATTTTTATTAAAATACTTTATTTCATTTTTAATCAGTTAAAAATAATTTATAAAAAACTTATATAACTTTAATAAATAATGTATTAAAACCTTATATACATTTAATAAATTGTCCTTTAATCGAATTACACATTTTCAAATATCAAAAAGTAAAATTCCAGTATTTTTTTAAAAAATAAAACTTTTACGAAAAACTTTGATTTTTATACTTTCTATTTTTAAGTAAAAATTTTTTTCGTGCATAATCCATAGTTTCTGTATATTTAATAAACTTTGAATAATTTTTATTAGAAATTCCCGCATACGGAAGACAATTAACGAGCATGCTTTGAAGTACAAAATATACCTAATGTACAGACATTGCATTATTGCATAATCACTTTGGGCTGATCTTTCATATAAGAGTCTAATTACATTTATTACTCTTAGAAGTTGAAAATTTGATTTTTAAAATATCATCGACAACTATACCGTAAGATCTAGTGCAATACAGAAATTAATTGGAATTGAAAGAGATTGTTGGAAGAGTATGAATATACATGATACACGTTGAGGGGATCTGGCGATAGAGTAGGCACCTTCAGCCTTCAGTAGACGACGCTCGGTAAGTTACAATCTTATAGTTACCCGGGTCGTGACGTGGCGCCACCTCTGCTACTCCTACTCGGTGTGGAGTAGCCTATCCGCGCGACAGGCCGTGGCACTGATCGCAGATCGCGGCCGTGCGAACTAGCTGGCTGCTGTCTGCACACAGGCACAGGGCCACATTGGTCACATATACGTATACATCGCGCCCCTCTAGCCCTCGACAGTCCGATCCACGTATACTGGTATACACGCTCGGCGAGCTCTCCGTGTGTGTGGCGGCGCGGCGCTCGCCCGCGAAGAAGATACAGCAGCGGGCAGCAGTCGCTCGGTCGGGAGAGAGAAGAGACGGAGAGAGCGAGCGAGAGAGAGGCTCGTGCGCTGGCGCGTGTGTGTGTGCGTGTTGGGGGAGAGACGGGCAGCAGCAGCAGCCGCGAGAGCGCAAGGAAGGAAGGAAAGGCTGCTCTCTGTGTGTGCGACACGGGCGAGACGGCTTAGAGCAGGCAGCAGCAGCAGGCGTAGAGAGGGAGCGGAGAAGAGTCTCGGCTGCAGCGGACAGAGAGAGAGGGAGCGACGAGGCACGGCTCGTTCGTCCGTTCGTTCGTCCGCGCGAATGAAGGAGCAGAAGGACGGAGCAGCAGGAGCTGAGCCAGCGAGCGAGTGAGCCAAGTCGAGAGAGAGGGACAGAGAGGGAGTAGTGTGTGTGTGTGCGCGCGCGCGGCTTCGCTCTCCTCGTCGTCTTCGCCGTCGCCGCCGTCGCCGTCGCGACTGTGCGCGTGAGAAAGAGAAAGATAGAGAGAGAAAGGGCAAGCGGGAGAGTGCTGCAGCGGTCGTCGTCGTCGTCGTCGACGGCCCCCCTGGAGACGCGAAGCTGGCGGTGACGGAGGCGCGGCCCGGCTGACCAGGAGAGGCGCGGAGGAGGCGCTGCCGCCGGACTGCCCCGAGTGTGCGTTGTCGCTGTCGCTGCTGGCGCCCGAGCAGCAGACACCAGCCCGACGACTACTCGCTCAGCGCTTCCCGCACGAGGCAACAGGGCAGGGCGCGCGCAGAAAAAGCGCCAGAGCGCGGAGCGACAGAGTCAGGGAGAAAGAGGGAGAGAGATATATAGTGTGTGAGAGAGAGAGAGGAAGAGAAGAGAGCCCACGTCAAGCGACATCCGTAGCAGCCGGACGAGCACGCCATGTCCGACCGCGAGAGCCTCGACGATCCGCCCCAGAGTAAGTACCCAGCTTCAGCTATTAAACTGACCGCCGCGCGGTAGCTTTCCCCTCCGACTCCCATTTAGTTTTTCCCCTCGCTCGACGCTCTCGTCCCCCTTGGTGCGCGCGTTTCTCATTCCCGTCGCCGTTATCGCCGTCGAGGGAGCTCATCATCAGCGCGCACGCACACATCTGACATGCGCGCGCGGGGCTGGGTTGCCAGGGCCGGAGCGGCGCGAAGGAACCGCGGCAAGGCGTACACGAGCCCGGGCCGCTTTGCCCTTGGGCCTCGGCTGCTTCTGTTCGGGCCCGGCCTGAGGCCTTCTGTCAGGCGGGCCGCGAAAAGTCCGTATTTTTCGATCAGGTTCGCGCGCCCGCGAATCCAGCGGCAGCCGCGCTCTTGGGGGATCCAAGATGGCCGTCGCTCTCGCGCTCTGTACGTGTGTGTCTACTCGCGCGGTAGCGCGAGCGTGCGACCGAGGAACGACGGGAAGAGAGAGAGAGGAGAGAGAGAGAGCAAGAGATGGGGGAAAGAAGAGAGTAGCAGGCCGCGTTACTACCCGTCTCGCGAATTGTTGGCATGTCTGTGTACATAAGCGTGTGTCCGTGTGCGCCTCCTCTTCCTCCTCCTCCTCCCTGCTCCACCTTGGAAGGCGTGCGCGAGCGAGCGAGCTCTGGCGCTCCGTCCCCGCGTTAGCGCAGCCGACGTTGCCACCGTCTCGGTACCGCTTCGTTTTTTGTTTCGCCTTTTTTTTTTTTTTTTCGTCAATGGCCAGCGCCCGCCGAGCCTGTACGCGTTATCGTAAAAGAACGGCCGCTGCTCCGAAATTTCGTAGCAAAACCGCGATCCGCTTCGCCCAGCTTTTTTTCGCGCGTGCGGGTGCGCACATGCGTTCTTTTGTTTCGGCCGTGCGTGTGTCCCTTTTGCATCGCAACAGCTGTCATAGCTGTCGTCGTAACGCTCGTCTTTTTGCTTTTATCAAATCGGAGCCCGCGATGAGCCGAGTGTTGCTCGCGCAACTTTTTCTCTCTCTTCGCAAGTTCGGTGCGCGCGCAAGCGGCGGTGGCCGTAACGATGAACTTGCTAAAGTCGCAAACCCACTGTTTATTTATCTTCCTCGGCCGATAAGCTCCACGTGTGATGTAACGTTCGCCTGTTTCTAGCTGGCACACGCGCGCCGTTGTCTCTCCTCTTTTTCTCTGTCTCTCTCTCCCGCTTGCTTTTTCTCTCTCCCTCCTTCGCGGCTCTCGGCGTGCGCGCGTCCAACAACGCGAGATCGGGACCGAGCGAGCGAGTGAACGAACAGGAGGCAGGCCGAGAGTGAGTGCGAGAGAGAGGGAATAGGATTTAAAAGAAAAATGAGAGTTGGCCTCTCTCACGTACGTGCACGCATGCCAATGTGTCTCGACGAGGTGGAGAGAGGCGAGAGAGAGGGGCAGAGAGAGAGAGAAGAAAGAGGATTTAAAAAAACCGTATGAGAGCGCTCTCGCGAAATTCACACGCACACGTGCCACGACTCATCCCCGCAGCTGGGGCCGCGCGTGCGAGCCTCGAGTATTGTCCAAGTAGTAGCTCGAGGCTCTTGGCCTCGAAACGCGACTATACGAAAAAGCTATATACTCCCGCGTCCTCGGCCCCCTCCTTTGCCATCGCTACCGCAAGTTGCCGTGCGAGATTTTGACTTTCTCCTTATCGGTAGAGTTAATTTTTGGGGAGGCCCCCCCCCCCCTCTCAAGCCGCTACCATCCTCCGCATGTCCTACGTTTACGACCGAAAGGATGGCAGGCAAATAGATGCTTTAATAGACGCTTTATATAAATGTGAAATTTGTCACTAACAGCTTATTTTTTAACACGAAGGCCTTATTTTTCGTTTCAGAATATGGAAACTCCGGAGGCATGGACGCCGGGGGAGCCGACTTCGATTCTGGTGAGTGCAAGAAATTTTTACTTTAGATTACGCATAGTACATACAATGCCGTCCTCGCGGCAAAGGGAGAACTTGTAGCGTTCATCGCGGCTGCTGTCCTTTAACCAAACGAGTTTGTCTCGTTTGAATTCGGCGCCTAGTAACAGGCTCTCGTGATAGGGGGACACCATCACCTGACCAAACTCAAGTTTATTTCCATCGAGATTTTCTCACGTTGGCTCGCGCTCCTCAAGACTGATAGATAGTATATAATTGCAATTATTTCGGACTTGGTTTTTCCAGGGGAAAAGAGTGCGCGCGCGCGCGAGCGAGCGAGCGCGGCAGAATTTGAAACGTCGGATAAGAGCTCGGAGCGTATATTAATAGTAGAGTAACCCGATCTAGGTGGAAGAGGAAGAGAGTCGGGGCAGCTGGAACGGGGCGAAAAAGTTGAAAAATCTTGGAGGAGGGCGTAAAAATGGAGATGAGGCAGCAGGCGGGCGCACGCGAGAGGGGAGAGAGAGAGCGCGTACGGTGCGCGTTTCGCGATCGTGCGAACGTGCTGTGCCTCGCGAGAAAGAGAGGGACTGAGAAAGAGAGAGAGGCGAGTAGTCAGCTGTCCGTGACGTCAGCAGTGGCTCTGCGAGCGCTGGTGGGGCGCGAAGCCGATCACGTGGTGCGGCCGTGTCACGTGGCGCGCGCCGCCTCCTGCCGTTGTGCCGCTGCTGCTGCTGCTGCTGCTGCTGCTGCAACCACACGGGCTGGCTATACAACACAAACTGCACACTCCTCGCACCGATCGTCGTCGTCGTCGCCACCGCCACCATGATATGCGCGCATTCCTACCGCATGACGGCGAGCTCCGTGAATGACCGGCACGTCATTGTCGCGCCGATTTCGCGTGTAGGTATATACCCCGAGCGGCCGACGTACATACGCGCGGTTACGTGTGCAGCGCACGCACGACAGCAAGCGAGAAAGAGAGAGACAGTCGCGATTCTGCTGCTGCCCCCTCTGCTCGGCCGTCCGCGCGTGCGAAACCCGATGTGTCATCGCGCTGCCGCGCTCTGACTCCTCGGCGGCGGCATCACGTCCTCGGCGGGTCGTTTTCCTCGGGAGTTACGTGCCGCTAGCGCACCAGCAGTCTGTGCACCGCCGAGTTTCCGGATCGCCGCAGTGTGTGTCTTGCCAAACTTCCATTGCTGTAGCAGACAGTTAGCTTCGCTTCGATTTTTACCAACAGTCGCATAGATAATGATCGACCGTTTGCCGATCTCCGATTAATTTTCGCTGCTGGATGGCGGACGATTTCTTTTTCAAGTTGTTGCTGAGTAGTGTTACTTAATTTACGGTAAAAAGTGTAAAGTCAGTTAAAATAGTGTTTGCCGATCGAGCACGTGAAATCAATTCCAATGAGACGGGGCCGACAACACTGCGCTCTCTGACGAAAACGTTCTTCCCAGCGTTCACTGCTTGGGATTCCCAAAGGTCGACGACGAATGTGTCTGTGCGATAAAAGTGCCGAGAGAGTCGAGTCTCATGGCGTCGCCCTGTGGTCCCAGTGAATCTAGTGAAATTTCGGATAGTGCGCAAGGGACAGAGACTAATGGCTGGGGAGATACCATGGGGAAAATCCAGTACTGGCACCCAGAAGGTATCTATACTCTCATCGCAAACTCATTTGGGTTCTCATTCATCTCGTTAGTCGAAATCGCAAGACGACTCGCCGCTCGTTCCTATATAGGTATAACACGTTCGTTGACAGCTTCTTTATTCCATTAACTAAAAAAATTAACTAATTAATTAATTCTTAAGAACATCTACCAGAACGCTTAACACGTTCGTTAACAGCTTCTTTATTCCATTAATCACCACTCGAATCTTAATTTTCGATTCACCAGCGATTTGCCCTCTCACTTACGATTAGGTATTACGCACACTGATAAAACAGTCATGACAAATTCAATGTTGACTCAATCAATTGAAATGCCATTTTTTAGGTTTTGCTAGACATTTTACAGACTACAACGCATGCAACGAATAATTGCGATTATTACCAATAACATTTATATTAACTATAGAAATAATATTCATGCTGTATACTTAAAATTGCAAATGTTAATTAATGTCCATATCCCTATGCATTAAACACGTTTTATCTGATAATCAGAATGTTCAATTGGTAAATAAAGGTATAGTGTGATATTCTATTTGAAGAACTTGCAGTCACTAGACCTTGTAAACAATGTTCTATTAATAGTTCTCAGTCTCTGAAAATAGTCCATTAATCTATCTAAATTTATATAGATATTAAAAACCTTACCATCAATAGAGCTGTATTTAATATTGATTAAAATGTTGCAAATCTCACTGTTCAATTCATGGCTGATTCGTGCTCTATAAACGTACGCATTTAAATGTAATGATAACGACCAACTAGATAAATCCGTCTTTTCGAATGTTTCGAACGTTAAAAACTCCTTTGAACAACAAAATTAGAATCATTGCCAACACGACTAACAATGACTGCCCGGCTCAGCCAAAAGTGCTCCAAAATCCCAGCGCTCACGCGTACACACACGCGTACACACACGCGTACACACACGCATATTCCCGAGAAATCCCGTAGAATCGGCTGACGCGTTTACCCGCAAAAAAGGCGTACTTCGGCGAACTCGTTCGCGCACCGGCCAATACACATCGTCTTATAGCAAGAAAGCGAACCGGATGAATCCACCGGCTGATTCACCGAGGCGCGCAGACGACGTCGGCGCACTATCGCTCGCGGATCAATCCATCTCTCTCTCTCTCTCTCTTTCCGAAATCCTTCCACCTCCGCCTGCTGGAATGCGCTCTCGCAGCCTCTGAAGAATAGCTCGCCGCGTCGCATCACGCACGGATGCACATTGTCACGCTCGCGAGGGAGGGAGGGAGGGAGGAAGGGAGAGGAGAGCGAGGCAGGCAGGTCGCGCCGCGCGCACAGAGAGATCAATGCACTCGTCGATTCTCCGCCTCCCTCTCTCCTACTCGGGCGCCGCTGCTGCTGGTCTAGGCCCCGCGCGCGGCGCACAGTCGCACAGCGGACTCGGCTCTGGAATGCGCCGCCTCCCCGGAAGAACGGCCCGCCAGCAGCACCGCAGCCGCGCGGCCTGACACAGCGCCCGGGTGCAGCACAAAGAGCAGCGGCCATGCAGGCCTACGGAGCGGGCGCGCGGCTGCGTCGGCCCCGCGACGACGACGACGACGACGACGACGTCGTCGTGTTCAAGGCCCGGCGCTCCTCCCCGGACGACGGTACGCAACAGTCCAGCAGCAGTAAGTGCGTCTGGAGCGTCTCTCGGCTGGCTCCCGCGCGCTGCCCGTGTGTCCTTGACACACTGTGGACCGTCTTCCCCCCGAGCAGCAGCGAGCTGCTCCCCGTCACCGTGTGCGCGCCGCGTCTCCTTTTTGCGAGCGGCCGAGCGAGCGAGATAGGGGCGCCACGCACAGGCGCAGCCGCGACGACGGCGTAGGTGCGACACGGCTTATCCCCGCGCCCGCCCCCTCGTTCACTCTCTCGTCATCTCTTTTTCCTTCCTCGCGTTATGTAGTGTTACGCGCAAGGATGCTTCGAAACGGGGGGAAAAGTAGGTGCTATCGCACGGCAGCCGCGGCGGCGCGTGTGGCCTGCGTAAACGGGTCTTTGACCCTCGGTGCAGCTGTTATTGATCGACCAGAGGACTCGAGCAACATTGCTCCGCTTCTCCCTCTCTCTCTCTCCCTCTCGCTCGCGCTCCCTTTTCGCCGCAACAACCACCGAACGTCGTCTCACAACTCTCTCTCTCTTTGTCTTTGGCTCCGAGAGTGAGTGAGAGAGAGAGAGAGAGAGAGAGAAAGCGCACTGCAGCCTCTCATTTTTCATTTATCGCGAATTATACGGGAGCTAGAAAGTATTGGGCCGCTGCGCGCAAGTGCTGCTGCTCACCTGCCCTCTTTTTTTATAACCTATAGGTCGAACGGAAGATTTTATGGACGCGCGCACTCGTGCCCACTGCACTTCATGGTCTCTCTATCTTTCAAGTAGGAGACGCACTCGATCGCAATCTTTTCTTCTCTGCCCTTTTGTATACTTTTTTTTTACTATTGGATTAATAAATTTAGAAAAATGGGTCGGTGCTTTAGCTTGTCAAGTGTTGCGATTACATAAGTTAGTTTATCCGCTTATCTCGTTTAATTATGCCGACGCGCGTATGTCAATCATTGATTTAATTGCATTTTTATATAGTGTTATATGATGAATTTACTTTTGAGTTTGGTTTCAAGTACGAAGATACTATTTTTATTTTTTTTTTTATTTTTTTTTTTTTTTTCAAAGAATAATAATAAACTATTTGTATATTATATGAAAGGTCACTAAACAGAATGTCGATAAAGCGAAAAATTAAACCTTTCTTATAGAAAATCTTTGAGTGGAAATTATGTTGATTACCCTGAAATGATCTTGAGCCGCTCCTGGCGTTGAATTAGGGCCGCTCGATCGTACAGGTTGACCCAGTGAAGCAAGCGAACTTTTTTCTTTTGGAATCTCGACGAATAAAAATCTATCCTGTCGAGAAAAAAATACTAAATTCTTTGATCTTTGCTATTGCAATCTTTACATCTTTTGCATAATTGCTATTTTAAAGTACTGGTCTGGTTAAAAACTGCTTATTTTTGAGATTAAATTTGAAAATTCAAAATGGCGTTTACCATGACAAGATACAAAATGGATACTACTAGAAGCTAGAATTGTTCAAACAAAAACATAACTTTTAAAATGTTCAAAATGACTATAGCAACGTTTCAGTTAACCCGTATGGAAAAAAAGAAATGTATGAAACCGTATACAACCCTACAAAACTGTATAAAAACGTATAAAACCGGATTTAAACATTGGTTTTTGGACAACTTTATACGTTTTAATAAGTTTTGATACGTTTTAATATGGTTTCATATGGTTTCTAACATATTAATACAGTTTTTTACGATTTGCAACGATTTTATACAATTTCATACGGTTTTTTACGTTTTATAGAATTTAGAGAACGTAATAAACGTAAAAACAATTTATTTATTTTTCTATTTATTTTTTTTATTTTCTATGAAAATGTATTAAACTGTATAAAACCGTATAAAAATGTAATAAATTTGAAAAAATCTTCGGAAATATACAGAAATATACATTTTTATACTGTTTCCTATGTTTTATTACATAAACCTTTTTACAAACTTAACATGGACGAATTTCTGAATTGTAAGAAAATGTCTGAAAATGTATTAAACTGTATAAAAATGTATAAAAATGTATAAAAATGTATAAAAATGTATAAAAATGTATAAAACCGTATAAAATATGTCCAAAAACCAATAGAAAGGTTCATTTTTCCTATAGTTTCATACATTTATTATTTCCATACGGGAAGGAGGATCTTTCGTTAAGGGGCGTATTTAATGGGTGCTTCCGTGGGCCCCCAAATTTTTTAATTTCCAATATTAACATCATTGCTTGCAAACTAATCTAAAATCTAAATTAAAGAAGGATTATTCGATTTATAGGTAAAAAAAAATATAAAATTTGCTTACACAAAGAATTCAGAAACTTTTAAAAATTGAAAAAGCTGTATGTCACGCATTTTGCTTAATTTTCCGAGATTTATATTAAATAACTTTGTCAAACCTTCGTCGATCCACATATTTCTCAATTAATTCTATTTCCTGGTGGTCTCTAGAATATGTGTCCATTTTCTTACTCGATAAAGTAGTCTGAAAGTATAAAAATTATACAAATATACAAAATAAAATCACGTTTCCCATAGAACTCTATAGTAATGTAACCTGAAAACTCGATTTTTATAAATATCATGCTCATTGATTTCTTCTTCAAGCTATCTTGAAATTTCGCACGAACATTGAAATAATTATTATTTATTACGTATTTCAATTTTATTCAAAAATATTGGTTTTAATTCTGCGAAAGACCCACCTTAAACACGCAACAAATCGTTAGTTTAACGTGGCAACACTAAAGTCTTATTCGTGTAATACTATTTATTATTTAACGGACTAGACTCTTCATTTAGAATTAATAAGATTAAAAATAATTCTTATAAGTAACCCAATAAATATATAATTGAGAAACAAAATATAAAGTTAATTTTATAGTAAACAGTATTAGTAACAAGTTTATTCTGCGTTGAAATAATAATGAAAAATATTTAACGAAGTAATAAGATTCTTTAGGAATACATTTTTTTTTATTTTTTCACTTTCTTACAAGGTTAGAACAAAATTTTGATTTTCCAATTGATTTCCAGGCCAGCAAGGTCAGCAGGGAGAGCAAGAGTTAGCGACGAAGATGCTACAGATTCAGAGTAAAAGATTTTACCTGGACGTCAAACAGAATAAACGCGGAAGGTTTATCAAAGTTGCTGAGGTACAGTATCGAATTATTAAGTGATATCGTATCAATATGAAAAAATTTATGGCGTTCTCACGATAAACCTTGCTTTGCATTTTAGATCGGAGCCGATGGAAGAAGAAGCCAAATTTTCCTGGCACTCAGTACCGCGTCAGAGTTCCGGGATCACCTGTCGACATTTAGTGACTACTACGCATCTTTAGGTAAATTACATATTGCCAAAACAAAGAAAAGCTCTTTCTATTATTCTCCAATGCGAATCTAGGAACAGAAGTTTGAAAAAATCAAAATTTCTTTTTCTTAATCAACATATTCTTTTCTATATATTATTCATTGCCTTACAATTCTCAATTTGATCTCATTATTTCAAATTATTAAATTTTAACTCAATGATATTACATTAATTGTTATAGTAAAGAGACTTCTTAGACTGCGATTGTTTAAACCATTAGACATGGCTAATTCTATAATCTTCGAAGGTTTTTTTATTATGGAATATTCATTGATATACCGACGTTTTATTTTTGTACCTTGCATACATTCTACAAATACACTTCTTAAATAATAAATTTTTATAAAAGTAAAGGAAAAAATATTAAAATGTAAAAATTGTCTAGTTTGCACAGGGTTTCTATCTCTTTTCAATAATGTTCTCTAGAACCTTAATATTATTCTTATACTTTTTATATACCAATGAAACTGTATCATAGTAATTTTCTTTAAATCTAAGTTAATTATTTTCTTCGTCAATTCGCAGGACCTCCGAATCCGGAAAACGTACCAGACGACGGCAAACTCAAGTCGGAAATGATGGTGAAGGATAACAGGCGATACTATTTGGACCTGAAGGAAAACTCTCGCGGACGTTTCCTGCGGGTGAGTCACCCTGTATGTACCGACCAGCAAATCAATCATGTCTTTCTTTATCGCACTTTCGGGAAAACGATCTGAGAAAATAGAAAAAACTATGCATGAATCGCTCGAGCACGCAAAACGTATTATATATACGACGGGCGCCTGTAACGCGCACATCTCTCTCTATCTCTTTTTTCCCCGCTTGAAATGCCAGTGGTTCGTCGATTGAATGGTGCTTGCGCGCTTGTGCGCTTCTCTTATTGCAGGTATCGCAGACGATAACGCGTGGAGGCCCGAGGACGCAAATCGCAATACCCGCCCAAGGAATGATCGAGTTCCGCGATGCACTCACGGACTTGCTCGAGGAGTTCGGCACAGACGACGGCGGCTTCAAGGGAGACCTGCCTGATGGCCGTTACATGCGCGTCGACAATAAAAATTTCTATTTTGATATCGGCCAGAACAATCGCGGCATCTACATGAGAATCTCCGAGGTATGTTTTTCTACTTCTTTTTTCACTTTTTTATACCCATCAGTTTTTCAAAATACTCTAACGTTTTTCATATGTGATCTCAATACGAATTTCTGACAATATGACATCTGTATGAGATTTCATAAGATCTCATCTGCAATTTTGATAACGATAATAAATAATTTATTGTTAATTTAAGAGAATAAACATAGTGTTTTAATAAAAAAAAGAATAAAAAAAGAAAATGAAATTTTATTAATGCCTTTTATTAATGTTATTATATTTGCTCTTTTTGCTGTATTCATTAAAACCCAATATTTATTTATTCTTTTAGATTAACAATAAATTATTTATTATTGTTATTCAAATTGCAGATGAGATCTCATGTGTCTGAAATTTGTATTGAGATCTCATATGAGATCTATATGAGATTGTGTGAGACTTCAATTACTATCTTGTATGAGATCTCATATAAAATTTTCACGCAGGGGCAATGCAGAAGTTGGAATTCACATGAATTTGCTAGGCTATTGTCTCCTTTATAACGGTTTACGTGTAAAATGCGTTAAAACACATATTATATATGTACACAACATTTCAACCGATCGCCCCCATAAAAGTGCCAAGTCTAAATAACTGAGTTTTCTTTGTGATAGTTCTCCAGTTAATAAGAAAAAGAAACTTAATTTTCAATAAAGTTTTTTATCAATGACGCTATTGACTATAAAAGCTTTTTCATTAGCAAAATCAAACATTAACCTGTAGACGGCTGGGATTTGAGATTTAAAAGCGCCCTTTAAAAGTGCCCAAATTAGTGTCTGGTATCATGTATCAACTATATACAAAGTTCATATCACAGGGCGAGCCGATATGTCGGCTTTCCGGTTCTCTAGAGGTTAATCGTTAAAATAATATGTAATAAGAAACATTAAAATACTAAAATATGTCGAATTAGCATGGCATAAATTTGTGTATAATTTGAAAAAGGTATGGTGGCCATGCCCATAAAAGTACTATAATATATATTATTATTTGCCTATGACCTTATTTTATAGCAGTATATATGCAAAGAAGACTATGGTGAAGATGCCTATAAAATATGCTATTGAATGCTGTATTTTAAAAATTGTTTACATAGTATATGCGAAATTGTGACTAATATTGTGATAAACCCACACATTTATCATTAACATATTACAGTTTATTATAACCACCTATATTCCATTTTACTATGAAATATAGTAGCCATCACCACACGTGTTATATCAGTGTAGTTATATATAATATAATATAATATTAAACCAGTATATCTTTACAATTAATACCAGTACATCTTATGAAGACACGTGATTAATTCTTTCTTTCTTTTTTTTAAATGGTTGTGGGTTCTGTTTGCACACTGAACACCGAGTTGCCACCACTCAGGCATAATTACGTGTTTAATTAAAAAATTAATTAAAAGTTGGCAGTGGTTAATTTAGATTTTTAAATATTTAAACTTTGAATTTAAAATATAAAAAAATATTGAGAAGACATTCAGAAATTCTTAATTGAAAAAGTAATAATAAATAGTATTCCAATTGATTAAAGTTTCTAACCTCAAAATTTAATATCCTTAAATATTATTACTACAATTAATATAACGTAAATCAAAATATGAGAAGTTGATCATTTTTAGTAGGTAAAGAAAACTTTATAATTCTAAACTTAAATTTTAAAATATCTGCCCAGAAGAAATTTTGCTAGTTTAGAAAATAATCCTTGTTCCGCTAACTCAGTATAAAGATCCTCCCTTCAAAGTTGATACTTTATCCGGTTGAATAGGTTATTAGGTTTCTACACCCTTTTTATCTGGTTTTATCATACCTTGTGAGCTGGGTAAAGCCCTACATCTGAATTTTTAGGTTGGTTGGGGGGGGGGGGGTTGGACACATATAAATTGTGCTTAAATCAACGTACATTCTAACTTATAAAGAAATTGTGAAAAATTTCATTATCCGGAGAACTATTTTAATGTTTGTATGAAGCTTTTAATCATCGAATAATGAATGTGAGCATTTGTAAAGATTAGCATTATCACAGTTCACTACTACTTAGTTATAAAATAAACTTTAATATTTGTTTTGAAAGAATGAATAACAATGATGATTATTTTGACTTTAGGTGAAGACCAATTTCAGGACGGCCATAACTGTACCGGAGAAGTCTTGGGCAAAGTTTCGCGATGTGTTCGCTGATTATTGCGAAAAGATGAAAGAGGGCGGCAGTGGCCTCGCGGGCGGCATGGGCTCTGGTATGGGCGGTTTGGGCGGAATTGGCGGCTCCTCGGCCGGGCCCAGCAGTGTTCTCGGTAACGACAACAAGGGCCAGGGGGTGGCGCAGGTATCGTCGCCGTCAGGCGCCTCGCAGCAGCAACAGCCTAATCCCAATCCAAACCTAGACTCTCCTCTGATCAAGTGAAAAAGGCTTTAACTTAATATGAACTTTGGAAATTTTCATCTGTAACTCGTTTATTCGAATCGTTATGCGTACCTAAAAGAGCGTACTAAAAAAATAAGGAAAAAGGAAAAACCGAATGAAGCGTCTGTCAGAGAATCATCGAGAGTTGAGACACACGATCCCATCATCGTCTTCTTCTACTCCTCCGTCGTCGTGGCCGTGATCTTTCTGCAAAGCAGAAACGCCAAGAGCTGCTAAGTGTGTGAACGAAAAAAAAAAAAAAAAATAAGAAACAAAACAAAAGAGATATCTAATTTCCTGCTGCCCTTCACGATGGTCGCTCGAGCACCTTTGAAAGGACTTGTGCGTCCTGGTGATTTCCCGCTCTTAGGATCATCAATTTAAAAAAATGAAACGTCTTGAGTACGTATGCGCATACATGCTTCGAGTCTTGTGTGTACATGCGAATTAAAATGACGACGCGGCGAGTTAGGAGAAATTTTCTTTTCATCGATGAATTTTGCAGATATTTGAAGATGCGCCCGTACGATTTAAAAAATGAAATCCTAGACGGATTCCAGTTGCCATCGATTAACGTTATGAATCCTACCGTTCATTTCCTGATTCTTAGCCAGGTTTGATAGACAACTCGAAAGCATACGTACATACATTAGCATTATTTAGATTCGGTTCATTGATTAAATTTTCTATCCGAGCACTTTTTGATTATACTTTGAATTTTTAACACTTTTTTCGCTCTTCAATGCATTTCGTCCAATCGAGAGATTCCTTAAATGGGAAATGGACTGTAGTGAAGGTTACGTTACAATTGAATTTGATCGTTTAGATTTTATGGATAAATAGTTGTTATTATAACGATCGCATCGCCCTGGAACAGAGCCGAGCATCGACCCTTCCAGCTTCGCTCTTTGCTCTTTGATAACTGACTCGCAACGAACAAGTGTTGCTGTAATGCTCTCGAAGTGAGAAGTAAAGAAAAAAAAAGAATAAATTAATATTAATTAATTGTTTTTATTATAAGGGAGAAATTATATTGTAAAATGACGTGCCTCTGAGGCTTTTTATGAAATACGTTCACAATCTTTCGGATGTGAGCGTTCTTGATTTTTTGACGGGTGGCTGCTGACAAAAGGGTGGCTCTCGTCCCTTTCCTAAGCGACTGTTGATCGGTCCTGTACACTGTGACACCGTACATTCGTTTGCAAAACTGAAGAAAACGACGTCTCTATTAAATAATAATAATGAAATAATATATAAACATAGGAAGAAAAATGAAGAGATGCTAGACCCATACGAATCTATATGATATTTACATTATATAACGTTAATTATGTTGCGCCCCGTTGAACACTGCAGGCAGAAAAAAACACACGTACACACACGTGCATATACTGTATATATACGATCTTATATATCGTCTATGTGTACCGTGTGTAAATACATTAACATGATAACAAAATGATAAAATCAATATTTGTAAAGGACATAGACA
Source organism: Torymus aiolomorphi (assembly GCA_036365515.1). Lineage (NCBI taxonomy): Eukaryota > Metazoa > Arthropoda > Insecta > Hymenoptera > Torymidae > Torymus > Torymus aiolomorphi. The sequence continues at coordinate 166,494,604 of CM070876.1, forward strand.
AAATTCACAACATACATGACACATATGACACTGACACTAACACACGCATAAACACATGCGTACATAAGATACGGAAGTTGCGTACCTAATTTACGTTACGTTTTGAAGTCGACGTGGCCGATTTCTAACACAATTGCATATTAGGTATGTATTATACGAAGGCATATTAGGTATTTATATAGAATCTATATAACTGTATAATTGTAACGAAATGCCAATGTCTGGCGGGACCCAGAAGAATTGGCATTCCAGATTCGACGTAGACACACATCATTGTACTGCGTGAATGAGAAAGAGAGCGAACGAAAAAAAAATATAAAAAAAATTATTTAATAGTTTTAACATTATCATAATCGGTCCATTCGATTAACATTTTCTTTTTTCACGCTTATGTAGAATAGTAGCAAGTCAGTAAGAGAGAAAGAGCGAGACAGCGAATAGCGCGCGGAAATTGGCAGGCGCTTCTTCTGGGTCCCTTGTTTCGGACGCAGGAAGATAGATGACAGAATAAAACGGGAATGCTTCAAAGAACTTTTTAAACGATACGCGACAGAGAGAAAAGTACAGGAAATAAAACAAAAAAAGGATAAAACAAAAAAGATAATACAGAAAAGTGTATAAGAGAGCTGGTTGTTAGAAATAGTTTGGTGTTTCGTTTGCTGTTTTACATCGTTGCATAACGGTTGATGGTCGGCCGTTGCTGATAAACTGCGATTTTACGTCTAGAAGTGAAAATGAGTGAAAACAAGAATGTTTCACAATTAGGCGACCTATGCTCGTGATTGACAATGGGATAATCATTGCTGTTATTGCGGTCACTGCTAAAGAAAAAAAAAAAAAAACAAAAAAACAAAAAAAAAAAAACAAATACATCTCCGGCGGCGATGTTCTCGCGCAGTTGCGATTGAAATTTTCGAGTTTCTCACGACTCGTAAAACTTTATAAATCGAAACACTGCGAGTAAAGCCAAATTAAAAAAAGAGCTGATTTTTAAATAAAAACTACACAAAAAGTAACAAGTTTACCCTTTATTACACACAAAGAAAATTTCTATCGTTCTTGTACGAGAGTCGCCTTGATACTGCGATCATTACGATTATATTAATTATTACGGTTATATTGTCATCAATTATTAACATTATTATTGCGATTATTATGATTAATATCATTATTGCTATTATTATTATTATTATTTTAGTAGTCTCGTTATTACCAGTACATTATCAGTTGTGACCTAATCGAAAATCGCAATGATGCTTTGCTGGCGATTGTCGATGTTTCGACTATGTCAAAATCGATGGGCTTTCTCTTACCTTCTAATGAAAGAAATATCCCTTTTCCAGCTTCCTGCTCATTAATCTACGATTAGACTTATTTGGAATTCTGGGTGATAAAAGTAAACTGTTTTTTTTTATTTATGAAAACCTCGTTCGTTTTTTTTTTTTTTTTACTTTCAACAAAAACTGAGATACACGAATATATATATATATATATATATATATATATATATATATATATATATATATATATATATATATATATATATATATATATATATATATATATATATATATATATATATATATATATATATATATATATATATATATATATATATATATATATATATATATATATATATATATATATATATATATATATATATATATATATATATATATATATAAAAAGGAGTGAAATGAAAAGAGCTGGTTTTCGCTCGAGCCAATCGCTGATACAAAAAAATGGCTGTCTGCGAATCACGCGTGTCGCTGCGATAATGCAAAAATAAACCCAGATATATAATACACAGTGCGTTCTGCCATAAAAGTGTGTGCGTGCGTGTGCGTGTGTCTCATTTTCTCTGTGTGTTATGCGTGGGCAAAACTCTCGAGTCCCACGACCGTGTGCCGAAGTGTGTACATTATTTCATCCATTTCGAGGAGAAAATGAAAAGGAATAAAGATGAGCTGCTCGGATGCCACGCGGAAGCCGTGGGCGCGGCTGCGGAGAGACAATGTAGTAGACTTTGTTCATTTTGATTCGTCGAATGCGTTAATCACGCGTCTATATACCTATGACACCGTGCGCGCGCGGCTTTCGTCTCTCCTAGGCTCGCTATAAGTGCAACCGCGCGGCGAATACACATGATGATACTTAATGGCGTGGGCGTTCAACGGGTTTCAATAAACGATTCTTAAGCGTTAATCACTTTTGAGAATATCGATATCAGCATAATAATATTATTGTTATATGATTATCGAGTCACTTTTATCGAATATAAGAGAAGCAGGCAAAGAAAAAAATCTAAGCATGAGATAGCAGATGCAACACAAATGAAGTATAAAAAAAAATAAAGAAGTATAAATAAAGCAAAAGTCGTAATATGAATATACAAAAAAAGAAAAAAAAATCAAGTCTTTCGAAGTTTGAAGTTCGCAATAGCGATTTATTTCTTCGGATAGACGTTTCGCCATAGTTCGTAATATTTTAAATTATCAAACAGATGCGAGAAAGATTAAATAAAACGTGGGCGAGAGACCGCGAGATCAACGTTTCTGGAACCCCTGTAGTCGCGTGCGAATATATGATGACGATGATAAAAAGATAAAAGGCGAAAATTCTTTTTTCTTCTGTCTACATCGGGAACAGGCCTCGCACTTGAATTATTTCACTGGACTTCACTGGTCACTGTGTAATTCATAATAAAAAAGAATATCACGTGATTCTGTCGAATGAGAAAACCCCAGCACTTTCTTTAATCTTCCATTCTTCATCGTAACTATAAGATTCCAATGTGTATAAATCAAATGAGAAAAATGTTATCTATGATATCTTTAATACGAATGTAAAGTAAACTCTGTTCAGAAAAAAACGTTTGTTTACGTCTATTAGTGGTAAAAACATCGGACAAGGAGGTGCTTGGAATTAAAACGTTGAGCGTTTCGATGTTCATTTGAATGATTTGAGTATATATATATATATTAATATAAAGACGACCAGCGGAGAAACGGACGAATGTGATCTTTCGCCCATCGATAACAAATCGTAGATAGATACAGCAAGATGCCATTTATATATAAAAAAAACTTAAAAACAAGATCGTATAAATATATAAATAAATATATATAAATATATATATATATATATATGCACACGCATACGTGTGAGCGTGGGTGTATGTGTGTGTGAATATATTAGATGAAATATTCATCGGGAATTGTAAAATCGAGAAGCTGCTAAATTCTGAATAAGATTAAGAGTGAGGAATGCGTGGGTGTTATAATGAACGAAACAAAAACAAAGAAAAAAGCATGTCCACCCGAAAATGAATTAAGCAATTGATGCTCGCTCGTTAAGTAGAGATCAAAACAAAAAAAAGGAAACACAAAAAGAAAAGTAGTTTGGCTCACGTTTGGAAAAAAAATCATCGCCTCGATGTTAAATGTAACACGTTTTACAAGGTAACAGAGCATTTCATTTTATAACATTTCTACTGTCTCTACTTTCACCCAGCTTTTTCTCTTGATTTTATAGAAAGTTATTATATTCCCTTTTTCATGTCATCCTTTAATCAATTAGTTGTTATAGCATTATGTCTCAAGTGGTTCATTACGTTTGTCTGTATATTTTTTTTCTTACATTTTTAAGACGGTTCTCTGCTGCGTCTTTAATTCTCTGTACATTTTATTTTTGCAACAAGATTCTGTTTGCTTCATAAGTCATTCATTAAGTCGTCTTGTAGAATAAGCCATTTAATTCATCAGAAGTTAGTTACGTCTCATTATGCGTAGATTGCGTGCGAACGGTTACCGAAAATTTCTTTTTATTACGCTCATTTTTCGTGTTTCTTTATATACAATGTGAATCGCTCGTAATGTCCCAGCTTACACTGAGATACCTTATTATTTTTTATTATTGTGGTTCCTTTACGACTTTAGTGATAAACAGTAGGTAATGTAAAATTTTTACTAACTATTTTCATTTAAGATGGTTTAATAAAGATTAAATTTATCAATTTTTAAAACTTTCCATTAATGGCAATATCGAAAAAAATTCCATCACAATATTCTCAGTTGAAAGCAAAGGTTTTATTTTTTATTGTTTTGACCGACCGTCACGACGACAGTTGGAAATGAGTAGACGAGGAGTTTGGAAATGCTCATAGATGTCTTGGGCGATTCAACAGGTTTCGAGGGGAAGGATCGTCGCGGCAACGAGGAAGCCGAAGAGGAGGATGCAGCCGACGGCGTTGTCGAAGCGCCAGGAAAGCGAGTCGCTGCCCGGTGAATCGAAACCCCTGTCCCCGTCCTCGCGTCCGAAGATGCGTCAGCACTCAAGATATGCTCCGCCTGTGCCTCCGTTACGAACTTTCCCGGTGCTCCATCTCATGCCAATTCGGAATTATGATGAACGATATATAGCGCGAGATCGAGACTTTCAGTTTTACAATCGGGTTCGTAACAGTGATTTCCAACTACATAACGAATTCACATTCATGTGGCGTATCATTTCTTTATTCTGTTAACTTATATATTTTTACCGTTATTACCAACTTATGTATACTATTACTCTCTGACGCATTGAGCGGATAATTTTTCACGTTACTCTTCCATATACAGTCTTAATAAAATTTATTCATTCTGATTGAATCGATATTTTTTTACAAGGTTTACTCACATTTTAACAATTCTGTATTATCTCCATTGAAAAAGATTTATTTTTAACTCACTTAACAGGTTCGTTACTGACAATGTATAAGGTTTTTCTACTCTCCGATCCTACGCAATAAACTTGTTAATGATAATGTATAAGGTACCCAACACTCGGACACTTTTGGAGCTCATTTTTAAACAATGATTTTAGAGCCAATAACGCAAATTATTCATACTTCCAACGTCTTACCATTAATTTAGGATTAATTTTACTAATTTATGCAAAGAAAAAGACAAAGATGTTTTTTTTATTCAAAAATTAAATTCGAAAAAATGTAAACAAGGCCGCAGTACTCGGACGTCCTATGTCGAGTTGGATGCAATACTCGGACATCGGTTTGACGCAGTACTCGGACATATGTTTTTAAATGTGTCCGGCTACTGTTTTGTACGAATTGAGTGGAATGTTAAGTCGGACAAAAATTTGTCTATACCTTCTTCTGAAACATAATCTCGATAAACTTTTAATTGATTTTGTGATGATTGTAAGGATGATAAAGTGTAATTAGTACAAGATCGATTTTAGTACGTAATTAATATTATAATGAATACAAATGAACCATCTTTTTATCAAATTTAAACGATAATAGTGGTTTTTTTACTGCTGTCCGAGTACTGGTGTCAATTTTCTCTTTGTCCAGGTATTGGATATTTTATTTTACATCAATATGAAATATTATTTTTCCGCCCTTTAACCTCAAAATGCCATCTTAAATGTCATTTTGCGGCCTCGGACGGAAAAATACGTTACTGAAACGTGGACGTAAGAGAATTTTTACCTCATGCGACTTTTCGACCTCGCTTCGCTCGGCCGAAAAACGTCGCATGAGGTAAATAATCCTCTTCCGCCCGCGTTAGTAATGTACTATTAAATCTTGGGATCAGTATTCCGTTGAATATAATACACCCATTTCAATGTATATATAGCACGGGTCGCTCCTTCAGGCTTCTTCTACTATACACTGTAAAAAAGCCTTTGTAAAAATACTATGTTGGAAGCAGGTAATCAAAGTGACCTACGTTGAAAGTGGTAAAATTAATACAAATCTAGCTAATTCACTACTTTGAAGTTAGTATTTTTACTATATTGAAAGCAGTAAATGAATTTTAATGATGGTCACTTTAATTACCTACTTTCAATGTAGTATTTTTACAATGTGGTTGTAATGTAGTTCAGATTTTACAAAAAACGTAATAAAATATTCATGAAATTTGTAATTTTACAACTTTCAAAGTAGTGAATTTACCGTTGTCTAGTGGAAAAATGTTACTAATCCACTATAAATCTACAAAGGGTTTTTTACAGTGTACTTGCCTTCGGAGCGCTCCCGCGCTTCTTGATATCTCAAAATTCTACAGAATGAGAAAATCATGATTTAAAAAAGTTTTATTTAATTGTCGAACCGTTCGATGTCATAAAGTACGGAAAACCGCATAAGCGGCACGAGTCGTATTTAACTCATACCAGCCCAGAGGAAAAAAATTCGTGAGTCGTATTTGACTCATGCCGTAGCGAACCTGTTAAATTATGTATGAATAAAATATATAAAAATTATTTATTTACAATTTCATATAAAAATTACATTACAAAAAACACGATTATTTATAAAAGAATTTCAATTAAAATTAAGTAATAATCACTTCATCATCAACACTTGGAGGTATTCCTGATGTTTGTGTAAATCCTTCAATATTTTCAAAAAACTCCAGATATTCCAGCAACCACTCGGGAAAGTGAGATATTAAAATCAATGCATCATCACAGTCTTTTAGAAAGATTTTCTTAAGCAATTGTACTGTATGAACTTTTGATTTGTCTGTGTGATAACTCGGTTTAATCCTTAAAAGTATTACACAAGATTGTAAATTTCCTGGATAAAGATCTAATGTGTCTTTATGATACTTATCGCAATATGTCTGCAGTTTACTTAAAATATGTTGAATGAAATTCTGAGTTACTTCCGCATATTTAGTTGTAACAAAAAATTCTTTCAACTGTTTCACAACTAATAGAAACAACGATGGACTATCTACCATTTTTTCAAAAAGATCATTCATTTTATCAAATTGTACATTATTACTTTGATTTGAACAATATTCGATAAAACAGTCTGTTAAAGGTGTTTCAATGAAGTATGATTTCTGATTTATATAAATTTCCTCAACAAAAGATGATGTCAATTTTAGATCATTGCTTTTGTGAATTATATGTTGTAAAAATTTTAAACTTTTTTCATTCTGATCTAAAGTCACGATTCTCTCAACAACTTCAGAAAAATATTTCATTAAAGATCTATTGGTTGTTACCAAATTCAACAATATTTCCCCTAACTGTGTAACATCATTAATATCATCACAGCTTTTTATAACATCTTGTGTTAAATATTTTTTTAGGAGTTGAATTAAAAAATGATGTGCTTGTTCAGAGTCTTGAAAAACTGAAATATTTTGCACATTTCCCTTTACACGACTCCAATCTCTTAAAGTCTCCTAAAATGAGTTATTAAAAAACAACAAATTTAATTATTACATAGAAATTAAAATTAAGCAATTTGATTGCAATTTGAACTTACAATGATATTGAGTCTAACCGAATATCGCTGATAAGCTTCTTTGGAAACTTTATACGATAGCAGTCTTGTAAATGACTTAGATAAATTGTCAATTAAAATATTTCTTGTTGCTGGGAACTCTTCTTGACCTTTTACAGACTGCCATTCGTTTGACGATTCTATGTTTGTTGGAATAATGCTATTGTTGATTATATTTTTTAAAATATTAGTATCCATTTTTTCTTCAAAAACATATTTCTCAAATCATCTTAAATAGGTTTCAAATTATACTTTTTTACTATCACTTGAAGTTTTTCTTGTGAAATATATTTTGTTGTTGTACATAGTAAATGCGAAAACATTTTGAAGTTTGCTGGTATTTTTATTTAGAAACACATTATCTGAAATTATTAAGTGTTTTCAGTAAATTACATATACATAAGAATGTATATAGGTTAGGTCGGTACGTCGTACGCGGATTTAAGGCCCTGGCCAAGTCAAGCACGTATCGTATACGAATACGATCGCATATGGCTTGCGTTCGACCGCGATCCGTAGGGGAGGGCGGGGCACGTGTGACACCCTAACTTTAATTAAAAATAACAACTAAACCGTGTATTATTTCAAAATGTACAAAAACGGAATAATTAGATCAGAAAAAAATAAAATAAAATAAACTATTAACTTTTTTTCATTTTCTTTTAATTATTGATAAAATACAGAAAAGAAATTCTGAAAAAAATGCTCTACGTGCCCCACCGGCGGGTGGATTGTGACACCCGACGGGGCACGCATGGCACGGTCAAATTTAATATTTTACTATAGGTATTTTTCAATTCTTTTTTCTAGTAATTAATACTTTAATAATTATGCCATAATAAAATTTTCAAAAATCAAATAATTAATCAGTCTATTGAAAATTTAAAATTTTATTTTTATTAAGGAACATAACAATTTTTATTTTAAAATAAATTATTACATTTTAATAAATGATTTTATATTATAAATTCCTTATAAAATATGATCACAACATAATAATTTAGTTTGATTATCATTATTATTACAATAAGTTTAAATTTAAAGATTTCGCATCATTTTCATCTATGTAGCATATTTGAACTACCTGACCATTGAAAAAGGCAGTTTGAGTATCTACAATTGATTCTTCAGGTATTAACTTCTCTAAAGTAATTTTCATTATTTACGGAAGCTGAATTATTATTAACAATGGATAAATCAAGCTGATTTGTGTTTAAGTCTTCAAGTGGCTTTTTTCTACTCTAAATATAACTTAATACGCAGTCGAAATAATCGTTATTTACTTATTAATGTAATAATTGAAACTAAAAACTAGTTAAAACTAAATTATTGCACTGCGTAGTTGTTATCTTGCTCCGTTTTTGGTTTGTAGGTTACATCACTTCGCTCGGCGGCCGCCGCGGCGCACTGATACGCCCGAGTGTGCCACGCGTGCACGTCATGCCCCATTTTAATACTATTTTCATTTTTTAATTATATTATTTATAAAGATTTTCTGAAAATAACAAAAACAGGGCTTGAAAGATAAAAGTTGAAACTATCAAATAGGTTTGGTCTCATTTAGAAAAAAAATCATTTTCTCGTTGCTCCAAGCGACTTAAAAATGAAGTCAACCTTGTTTCTAAGCACTGATTTTCAATCTTATTAAATGAAATGTTAAACATTATCTATAATCTCAAAAGTATAGAGGAAAATTCTAAAAGCATATCTAATTAGGTTTACGTAAAAATTACATTTTTTGCATTCACTAATATTAAAAATATGAGGGTGCCAAACTTACCTACCTGACACGTCATGCCCCGCCTTCCCCTATAGACGTTGTATTTACTTAGGGTAAGTCCAGAATAGGTGCAGACGTACGTTTAAAGTGCAACTGTCTGCATGCAGCTGCTTCGAGCAGAACTCAGGAGATGCGAAGGGTGTACTCTAGCTAGTGCCAACTGCGGGAAAAAAACTGCGAAAAGAGATATATTGTAAGGTTATATTGTCTTTCATTTGATTTTCGCAATTTTTTTCCCACAGTTGGCACTAGCTAGAGTACACCCTCCTGACTTCTGCTCGAAGTAGCTGCATGCAGACAGCTGCACGTATTTAAAGGCACGTCTGCACCTATTCTGGACTTACCCTTATACATTGTTTTGTTGCGACCCGAGTCACCCGAGTCGGGGTCTGCGAGCAGAAAGGCGCTTCTGCAATGGTCTCCACATTGACCAATTAGATTGTGGGTTCGTTGTTCGATTAAGCGCTAAAGCGCAAGGAATTGCGGGAACTTTTGCATGAGAACTCGGATCGAGAAAATTTAGACTTTAACTTGGTGTTTATTGAATTAATTAAATACTCTGTGAACTTTGACAAAATAAGGTAAAAGTACCAATAGATAACCAGTTAAGGTTGAGAGATAGTTTATATTGAGTTTCAAGTTTATAATCGCGTCTAGACTAAAAATTTCTTTTATATTTGATTAGTACTTACAATATTTTATTTAGATCAACTTATAAAAAAATCGATTTTTCTGCCATAATTTATAAAATAAATCAAAACAACTTACTGCGTGTTTGTCCCAATAAATAACCATTCGAAATGACTTGACCTGTAGGAGGAAGGTGGGGCAGTAATGTGGCACCCCAACTTTAACATAGAACTGTATGGAAATTATAGATATTAAGAACATTTTAAAAAGTGGAAACGTTAGAAAATTACATTAAGAATCAGGATGCACAGTTGAATAACTTTTTTTGTGACGCGTTTATTTATATAAATCTAAAAGTAAAGTTTGTCAAAAGTGTTCTACGTGCCAGCGGGGCATTTGTGGCATCAAGTCGGGCACGAGTGGCATGGGTTTTTAGAAAGTATTTTCACATTTATAATTTTATGTAAATAATCAAATGTGAAATAATTAAAATAATAAGTACTTTACATATGTTTGATTCTATGATATGTTTTACAATGACAGTGTACCTTCATTCGTGCAAGAGCCCTATAAGAGTCTTTCCAGGCACCTACTGCGCTGCGCTGCGATGTAGAGTCACAAAAAATATGGTGTGCACCTATAGGGCTAGTGGGCCTTTTGATCTCATGTGTTTGCTCCATACTCGGACTAAAAAGGCCCACTTTACGCCCTAGGTACAGAATATACTATTATATGAAGAAATTTTTAAACGGTCATTATATTTTATTTTTGAAGGAATTTGATAAAATAATAAATTTATTTTAAATTTTATGTTACTCAACAAGGATTATTTTATTTTAATGAAAATAATTTTTGTTGGAAAACCATTTTCCTCTCTTAAAAAACGATGGCCGGATGTTGTAAAACACTTAAAGAGTGATTTTGATTGGTCTGTAAGGAATAGGCGCGAAAATTCGCTATTTCCGCTACATTTGAATTTTTGAAATTGAATTTTTATTCTTAACTATTTAAAACTAAATAATTAAATCAAATTAGAATACAAAGATTAATGTTGTCATGTTTTAAAAAATGATCTGATTATCCTATCATTTAAACCAATTAAAAAGAAATCATAATAAAAAATTATGTATTCATAACCGAAAAAACAAAATAGTACGCGCGCAGCGCGTTTGGATTTTCCTAGTTCAATTAAATTTTGTAAGTATCAAGGGCTATAAGGTATGAAAAAGTATGCTTCTAGATTCAATATTTTTTACTTTTGTATAATATTATCGACTTATTTATAATATTAACGGCGTTAAGTAAGAGTTGAAAAATTCTGATCAAAAGCTATTACAGATTAAATTATCAATCATTTTAGTGTTGACGATACGGAACAATTAAGTATTAAGGCTAAAGAGTACTTATTATTTTATTACTTGAAAGTTATAGGATTCCGGATTCAAAGTTTATGCATTTGGGATTTATATATGAGTTATTCCGTGGTACTTTTCAAATTCAAGTTACTCTTTGATATCTTTAGATATGCTCACTACATGAAATTCTGTGCAGGTTACAGTTCTTAAATGGGGTTAGAAAAACATAATCTTGGTACCAAAACCCAATTTAGAATCGTACAAATTACGTATGGTAAGGAGAAAGACTAAAATTAAAGGCATACTCAAGTGGTACTCGTACAAATTATTATCTTCTCTATGCGATTAAAAAAATGGCTTTTCTCTAAATCATTTGAAAAAAGTTTTTTCACAACTGTTTTAACATGTACTTTCAAGAAGTCAACTACAGATATGTGTGCCTATTAATAAACGACTTTCATAATGAGTTATTTAAGGGTTACCAGATTTTTTTCAAATATTGAATTTTTTTCTCTATACTGCTTTTTAAAAAATGGCTTTGCATTTTTTTAGGTCTTTATAATGGAAAAACTTTTGTTTTAGCATACCAAATAATATGATTTATTAATCATCATTGTGCCGCTTATAGAATTTATTTTACATTACTTTGAATGATGTTATTAAAAATGAAACTCGTTTTAAAAAATACAGTTAATCGCTGGTACACTAACAAGGTCAATGAAAAATAAATTTTGTGTAGCGTGATCGATACATTTTATCCCTCACAAAAATCTACACCGCATGTTGAAATAGGCAAGTAAGTAGTTTTTCACTTACTACATAAAAACCGACGACTTTTATACAAAAAAAATTGTCACAATCTACTAGATGTTCCCACAGCTTTCATATGAGTTTTCCAGTAAAAAAATGACTTTGAAAAAAAATGAATAACGCTACCAATTTTTCATTATTTAAGGTCTAGAAAGGAAGAAAAAAGGGCACATGAAATTGTGCTCTTAATTTTTTTTTTTTTCAATTTCACTCTAGCTCAAATTTGAAAAGTTCGGCGGAATTACTGATATTGAGATTATGAGTTTATTTATGAAGATTCTGTATTTATATGTAAATTACAGATTTTTACTATTGAGTAGCTACCTGAAAATATGCTAAAACTTGGTAATTTACTTGAAAAATCAAATACAATAATAAAGGATGTAAATTTTCATGTAGTGTTGTGAAAATAATTTAATTTTAATTTTTTATAAAGGTCCGTTAATTTCAAATTAAAAGTGATATCTTTTCAGTAAATATGTATATTCCACTTTTTATTGATAATGACGATTTCCTACAATATAATTCTATATACAAATAGCATTCTACAAAACAAAGAAATCAACTTATAACAACAGTGTACACCGAACAATTTATCAGAAATTCGGTATCGAGAATATACGATTACGCCAATTATTTTTTTCATTTCATTTGTTACTTTAACGACTTATGAGTTTTACAAATTTGACGACAAACTATAATATATTTTTGTATTCTTTTTACTTTTCTTGTTAAAAGTTTATCATTTTTTTCTTCATTTTACATAATTATAAGCATTATATTTACGCATATCAAGTGTCGCGTACAATCGTATGGTACCGCGTATCATCATGTGGTATACATGTTTAAATAGTTTCACTACCTTAATATTTGTCTTAAATATACATATATCATTTTTCTGTTCTCAATATTTTTTCTCGCACGTACTGTGTAAGTGTCATTAGTCTAAATGATAATTGTAAATAGGAACTGTGATTGCCTGATGTGTTCCCGTTCACTTGAAACTAACGGCATAAGATCTAATTGATGTTTTTACGCCAATTAATAATGATATTTCTTTCGTAATAATGTTGAGTCACAAGTGAACGTTCTTGACACGCATAATGCACGTCCACAGGCCGTAAGAAGGCACAAGACCCGCAACACACGAGCTCCTTACTTTTAGACGATTCTGACATTTAAGTTTTTAAATCATTTCAATGTCAACTAATTAAGTAGTATTGTTTTTCAAAATATTACCCCTTACACATTGCACAGTTCAGAAAAAAAACCATCTCTCGTTTACGCGTCATTGCATTGCTGCACGCCTAAATCGTATACACATATTCGTATATCATTTTTTCATCTAAAGCTGCTTTTGTTTGATTTGTCTTAAAAACACGATGAAAAAATAAAAAGAAAATTTTCGCACAAACGAAGTCTGTTGCCCATTTTCAGTTTTAGTAATCGTATACCATATGATTTTCTTTGACTCAATAAATTCATTAAATATAGAAGAATTGTATTCTTTTGGGATGTAAATTTTTATTACGCATAATTTTGATACCTTTAACAATTTATTAATAATTCGCGAGCTATCATAAATATTAGTGAGATTGCAATTCAAAATTTTCTCTTAGTGCCAAGTTTATCGCCGAGAAAAGAAGTAAAGTGGTAGAAGAGTTCTATAAAAAAGAAATTGGAAATAAAAAAAAGGTAACACAAATAAAAAAATCAGAAAAATAAATTGTTTTCAACATATTTATTAAAGACAATGGCAAGAGGATATCTTACACGCTAGAAATGGCAAATAATAATAAGAAATCCAGAGTTGGTTTTACGGCACATAAAGAATAATAAAAAAATAAACAAACAAAAGAAAAATATTCTGACAGATAATTATTGTAAACTGGGAGCACTAAACTAAAAAATGATAAATAGATAATATTTACAAGATAGGAAAGGAAACAAGGAAGACATAAACAAATGAAATGAATGAAGAACATTTAAAATTAAAACATAACTGACTTGTTAACTTCATTGCGCTCCCAAATTATAATTTTCATTTTGACTATGGATGAAAAGTAAGTAAAATTATCAATACGTATGAGTCAAAATATAAACAAAACATTGGCGACATAAAACGCAAATAATGGCCGATAATATAATAATAATTACAGCGATAAAGGTATATAACAATCTAAAAGCACCTTATTTTTTACTATAATAACGACGAATCTAAGTAACATGACTGCGCTCAAGTCGCACATTATTCTTTTTTCCCCTAAATCACTCGAAGGCTCAAAGAGATTCATCGTTAGTATTATTAATCAATTGATCAACTGCTTAAAAGATAAAATCGCTCAAAAACTTAAATTTTTACTAAACTAATTTTCTAAAAATTTTGATACTTCAATGTACCCGTTATTTCTTAAAACGCTCGACGGAAACAACTGCAATTGAATAATAAATTTTGCACTCACGAAATTTCGTGTTACTATATACGCCGCGCAGATCGACGCGACATTAAATTGCACAATAGAAAAAAAAGACAAGTATAATGTACAGTTCTGCACAACAACGCTGGCGCAAATTATACAATAAGTTATGGGGTTGAACAGTAAAACGGAAGGTTTCTTTTTACACAATTATGGCTTTATCACGATAAAATGTTCTGTATCTATGGTTTAAGACGCTTCTCTGCTTATATTTTATTGTGAATATCACGTAATTAAGTAAATTCATTATTTTCGTCGAATCATTCTTAAACTCTGGCGCTCCATCTTCATTCACTCGTATACAATACACGCAAACTCATGATATCATTAGACGCAAATGCATTTGATGTTTCTTTTTGCCTATCCGGTGTCGATTCACCAAGGATTCAGTGAAAATTACCCCATACGATAAGTATAGTGACTGTAAGTACATCGTGTTGCATTGTAATTTTGGAATTCAGCACATTATCAGTTCATATAAATGGCCGAGCGCGAGTAAGGTAGTTTCATTTATGGCAGTGAAATTTCAGTTCTTCGTATCATAAGTGTAAAATGATGATTTTTCGCCTTTTCCAAAATTGCCAATCCAAATTGGTCGACTACGAGAAACAGCGCTCGGCTGTAGAGAGCGTACGCTGGCAATTTTCGCAATTATTAGGGTAGCTTTCTTACTGGAAGCAATTATTCTTATTCATCTCGCGCATGTAGACGATTTATAAAAATTATAATAATTCTTTATCATTCTAAAACTATTGTAATTACTATAATTACGCAAAAAAGACGATGCGTACGCACCGCGGGCTATATATTTGAGGATGTGACCGATAAGAAAGAACCAAGATTATCAAGAGCATTAGGTCACGCGTCAACAATTATTCTCATCTCATCTTCTCTTCACTTTGCTTCGCTTTCTTCCGTTCTATAATATTGTTTATATTGTTATATGTATTTAAATGTTATATTCACGCAAAAAAGAAGACTGACACGACATGGAGGTAGCTGTGGTGTGGTTCGTATTAACTTGAAACAGTGTATACAAGCAACTGTTGCCTGCAGCAGTATAAAAAACTTGTAACAAACAAACAAATTAACAAATAACACATAAAAGACAAAAATAGAGTTTTCCCGCAGATCTCGCTTTTACGCTCTGGCTGCACGTATCTCGATTTTTCTTCACTATTTCATTCAGTTAGTACAAATATTAGTAGTATTAAGTAGTAGTAGGTTCTATAAGTAGTAGTATCACGGCCTGCCTGCTTCAGTTTTCCTGAGTTTGTTATTATGTATTATTTATCATAATGCATTTACAAAGTCGAGCGACTGAGGAGCCAAGACGAAATCTGTTCGAAATCTTGGCAATCAAAGATGCACTGCCTTTTATTTCTCTGGTCTTGTAAAAATGACGAAGAATACCTGGTTAGACCGAAGATTCGAGTGTTAACGCTATTACTCGTCGAAGCTTTGGTCCGTCAGTGGACGTCTTCGAGGGACGGATCTCAAAGGCAATGTCAAAGGCCCAACAGAATTTCGTTTCGGAGCCTCGTCCCTTGCGACTTTACTCTAAAACTATTGCAATACTGTTATTGTTAATTGTAAGTTCAGTGACTATTGCGGACTATTTCGGGTACGTTTCTTCCGCGGGGTCATATGCCGATCGAGAGACAGCGGGCAATTCACATTTTTATATATATATATATTTCACTTTATATCTTGGCTACGATATGAGACTCGGTAAAAATACATTTGTATAATCTTTTCTTTAATATAAATATATATATAGAAGAGTGTATACATATAACTATATAAATACTGCAGTAAAAAACTATTATTGTATAGATGCTGACTCGACGGCGACTTTGATGCATAAATATATATATATGTATGTATGTATAAGATATATATATATATAATATACGTATAAATTCTGACTCTTTGCAACGTATTGTCGCTTATGTACTTGCTCGGCGTTATCTCTCGTTCATTGCGTAACAACCCTTTGGCTTGGTATTAATAATATTTATGATAAATGTGGAATCACTGTAATCGTACGTCGGAGACACGAATAATGATTAAACAAAGTCGTTTAGTCGATAAATCGGCGAGATCATATTATACAATTAAAAAAAAACTATTGGTTGGCATTGATTGCTGCTTGCTTTAAATAAAAATATAATTATCTCTGTTAATTTGGGTTATGGCACGGAACGGTTTTCGTCGAGTTCCCACTTTTATCTTTCGATTCGTTCATCGATCGTCTAACAAATTGCATCGTCTCCTAACGTTTGATCATCGATATCATTCCAACCCTTTATATAATATTTCATACATAATTTTACATACACGCGCGCGCGCACACACGCACATACACACTCGCTTAAAATTCTATCACTTAATAGTTTCCTTCCCTTTGAAGATATTAATGTACGATGTAACTATTATTAATATTACTATTAATTATTACTATAATAATTATTATTATTATTTTTATTACTATTAGTATTCGTATTATTATAATACACGACTTGACCAAAGCGCAGAAAGTTTAATATTTTTTATTTGTCCCCTTCTTGTTACTAGTTTTGCAATGCCCTAAATAATTTTAAGGTCTTCTTAAAGATTCCGGATGAAAAAATTTGTACTTTTTGATGATTTTCCTTCCATTATTTCTCCTATACTGGATAGGTTAATTGTCTTAAATCGATTTTTACTTAAAAATTTTTCGAACTACATTAGAGAGCTTCAAGGCAAGAAGTGGTTTCTTTGTACCGACTATAAACCTGATATTTGTTCGGAGCCTTAAGTCTTTGACCGAGAGATCGAACCTTCCTCATTAAAACTGCACTATCCAAATTTAACACTTGTTTTCTTTTACATCAAATTTTCATGTTCATTATAAATACTTTGTCACCGCGCAAAAAAGTAAATCTGTCTCTTTTAATTTGAACATGAAAAGTCCACGTTAAAATTTTCCTGATTCAGACTTAATAATTCGTATACAAGTTTAGTATCTTTCTTTAAAGACGGTATACTCATGTCGTATACAAAATCAGTTTTTCATCGTTTGATTTTAAAATATAGCGCCTACATTTTTATTGCGGGTTCCATAGTCATGTTATTTATGCATTTCCTTCCTTTCTAGAATCAAAAAATTACTTTTCATCCGTCAATATTTTTATCAGATAAGTCTGCGTTCTTTTTCTGATATCGACACTTACATCTACGATTAGTATACTCAGAGTATTGTATACAGTACTTGGATTCGCAAAAAAGTCTAGGTTAAAACTACTCGACGATATAATTTCTCCTTTGCATTCATTCTTATTAATTGTTTCTTCTCTTTCATTCTTCAACTACATACTTTTCAACTCTTAAGAAGAATAGATTCTTGTAACATGAGTTGTTGGTGTTTTTTTTTTCTATTTCTTCTAAACTGATCAGACGCGAATCGCTAATATATTGCCAAGTGCGTAGGCGAATTTAGCGACGCGCGTGTATCGAAATCATCTATTCGCGTAGGTAATCAGGAACTAATCTTTTTCTCATCTCGTCGAGCGGCATGATCAACTTTGAATAACAATAAGAGTACTTTTGGTCAGGAGTGAAAAAAGAAAAGAACAAATGGCAAGAATAGCTCAGCCCGATTGACGAAATTGAAAAGAAAAACATTTAATCCCGAGGCGATAACCGATAGCCGAGCCTTTTGAGAGCCGAAAAAAGTGTCTAGTCCTAGCAAGCGCAGTGCTGCCCCCAAGAAGGTGAAGATTGTTCAATAAGGTAAAATCGCTTCGAGTTGGCGTTGGTAGGAGCGCAGAAAGAAGAGAAGACCGTCGTGGGCGAGCTAGTCGGCCTTAACAACCTCGGGCTCCTCGCCGTCGCTGAACTCGTCGTCCTCACCAGCGGACGAATCGGGCTCCTCGGGCGCGGTTTGGCGATGGAGCTGGTGCTGGTGCTGCAGCTGGTGGTGGTGGTGATGGTGGTGCTGCTGCTGCTGCTGCATCTGGAGTTGCTGCTCCTCGTGCATGATGGCGTGGCGCTCGTCGCGGCTGATCATCGGGTAGTCCTCGATGGAGAGTCCGGGCCGGCCCACCAGCTTGTCCATCGCGCTCATCTGGGCCATCTTGGCGTGGGCGGCCGCGTAGGCGGCGGCCTGCTCGTGCGTGAGGTTCATGGCGCCCAGGGCCGAGTTCTCGGCGATGAACTGCAGGAAGGTGTCGACGATGGCCGAGCCCGTCGCCGGGTGCGTCTGGTGGTTCGCTCCGTGGAAGGGCACGGCGTGCAGCGCCTCGGAGCTCTTGGCGGCGAGGGCGATCGGCGCGGGCCTGTGGCTGGGGCCGCCGGCGGGCACCTTGGTGATGACCGTGTTGTTGTTGGGCGTGGGCGAGCCGTACCTGCAGCGGGCGGAGCACGTAAGTTGGGGCCGTTAGAGCGGGGGGGGGGGGGGACTTACCTGAGGCTGAGCGGCAGCGTGAGGTCCTCGGGGTCGTCGCCTCCGCAGATGGAGCTCCCGGCCTCGGAGGCGGCGGTGCTCTGGCCGCGGGGCATCTCCAGCCGCATGTCGCCGCGGCGGGGCCCGGTCGGGCTGGCCCGCGCCCGCAGCTCGGCCGCGCTGACTTTGACGCCGGCCTTGGCGAGGAGCCGCGAAGCCAGGTCCGGGTCGAAGGGGCTGGGCATGGGCAGGACGGGCAGGTCCTTGGTGCTGATGCCGCGGTGCTGCCGCGACATGTGCGAGTGCAGGGAGTTGCGCGACTTGGCGACCGTGCCGCAGAGGACGCACCGGTAGCCCGGGCAGATCGTGTGCTTGTCCTCGAGGTGGGTGCGTAGCGTGTGCGCCGACCGGTAGATTTTGCCGCACTTGGGGCAGGGCCGCGGATCCGTGGCGCGCACCCGCAGTATGTCGATGCTGCGCCGGCCCGTCACTGTGGAATCAATAGCAAAATTATATCATTAGTCAGCCTTCTTCACCGTCCGTTCATTGTCATTAGCTTCATTGTAACAACATCTCTTGTTTGCCGAATTACAATGACAGTTAAGTAAACGAAAGACATTATAACCAAACAGTGAAATTTAATGAAATTGTTTCTTTACCTAGTGGCCACATCTCGTCAAACAATGCTGATAACTTAAGTGAACGGGGAAATAAAGATAGAGTGAAGAGATAGATGTATTATAAGGAGGGGAGCATGCACTTTTTTGGATAGTTGTGTAGAAGGAGAGTCTGGCGAATCAACAACAGTTAGACTTCACTAAATACCTTTTATTATACAAAGCATTATTGAAATAGTACAACTTTTTTACTCTTGCTGTTTTTTTTTTTTGTATTTTTTTTCTTTTAGTTTCTTGATCTTTCGCATGTAATTAGTTATGCATAAGCCAACAGGTTTTCTTCTCTTCCATCTAAAATAATGCGCGCACGATATATTTATACATCTTTTTTATTCGCATTCGCACGGATATCCGCTGACGCCGAAAATCGCTCGCATTAGGTATAAATAAATAACTTTTTTTTTCTTTTTTTTCGAGAATCGTGTCTCAGAATGAACAGAAGCGTGTTTTCAACGTCAGTGTATACATATACGCGTCTAATATATAATATTCGGGGAGACTACCTTTTCGCGATTCGCGCTCCTTTTATCGAGTCAAACGCGGTAAAGATCAGCGAGCTGCGCCTATCTTTCTTTTTTATTTGTTTCTATCGTTTTTCATGAGAAAAATGAACAATTTAATGGAGAAAAAAAGCTAATCGCGGAAAGGTAGCCTCTCTGCAGTACAATATTTGTCAACATAAAATTGTTTCTTCAGTTTATATAGTCGGCCGTTTCTCTCTATAGTAACTTTATGTTTTATCCTTTCTCTCCCACTCCATCTCCTGTTCGCGAACGCAACAATTTATGAATGTCGAGAAGACTTTTTTTACTCCACTTTACGAAATACTGACGAAAAACGCAAGGTCGTAGAAAAATAAGGCTAGGCGAATTCTTGGGTTCAATGCGCTACGGAGAATTTCATTATTTTTCTGTTTTTCTTTTTACATTATTATTTGAGCCTCTTTTGCGACTGCATCGTTATACAGTGGGGGGGGGCGGGTACTGGGAAATCATTGAGCACGTCGCTTTGTCATCTATTATTACATATTCTTGCGTGTTCAGTCTAAGAATACCGATTCTCTCACCGGTGTCGCTTTTTTCTAAAAAAAATTAAAAAATTCTCCACTTTCTTCGTTTTTTTTTTTTTTTGTTTATTTACTCGTTATTTGTTTACTCTTCGTACTAGGTTTCGCTATTTCTGCCCCACGTCATTCACGCTCATCATTTTTTTATCGTCATATACCTATATATATATTCTAGAATCTCTAAGTCTTAAAGCTATCTTCTTGTAGCGTAAGGCTGGCTTACTCAGCTTGGAGGAACATTGTTTTTCGCGATATATTAATTTCAACGTTTTTAATCTAGTGTGCTCTAAATACAGTCTAACTCTATAAACTTTGTTCGTCTGTACAAAGTCTCATACGCCCGTCTTCATATATTTACGTGTATACATCTGTTTAATATATATTTATAGATCTATATATCTTTTTTTCTTATTTCTTCTTTCTCCGACGTATTCATATATACATGTACAGGTCTGCATCGGTGTGTCTGTTGATGTATTAGTGTGCGTTTTCCCGCGACGGGCGCGAAATTAATAGAAGAAAACGTAAAAGAAGATAGAGAAAACCATGGGCACTGGGAATCGAAAAGCATATAGAGTTTCCGTCTCGTATATTTATTATATACAAATATCACCCGTGAAAAGCTATCAAAGTTGAATCGAATCGCGGCGATCGCGAAAAATCACAGTAAGCTCGAGAACAAATTTGTCGCAACGAAAGCTCCATATAAACACGCATAATAGTAAAAATATCGTCTAAAATGAAATTCGTGTCCGCCGAGAGCACGTGTGTCTGCGCGTGTGTAAGTGTATCTATGTGTGTGCGTGTGGTGCGTGTATGTGTGTGTGTGTGTGTGTGTGTGTGTGTGTGTCGGGGGAGGGCACTTCTTGATCACCGCTTCGTCACTCTTCAGCAAGACATACACACACGGCCACACTATTGCCTACTAGGTTAGTCGCTTCCTCAGACGTAGGTCCACCTGAGGGCCTTTATCTGGTCCCACTGAACCGGGTGCTTGAGCCTCATGTGGTTGCGCACGCTGTTCGGGTGGGAGAAGGTCTTGGCGCAGCTGGTGACCGGGCATGTAGGCGAGTCGCGCGGGTAGTGCTGCTCGAGGTGCGCCCTCATGCCCGTGATGTCCTGGATGACGCGCGTGCACAGCGGACAGCGCAGCCCGGTCTGTTGATGTGGCTGGCCTTGCTGCTGCCTGAAGTCCAGATGCTGCTGCTGCTGCTGCTGCTGTTGCTGCTGCTGTTGGTGGTGGGCCAGTCGAGACTGCTGCGAATACTTGGAGGCTGCGCTGTCTTGCTGCAGTCGCTGATGCCGCTGCTGCTGCTGCTGCTGCTGCTGGTGATGGCTGTGGTGGTGGTGGTAAGAAGTCGCGCCCTCTGCCTCATCGAGCCCGTGATCTGCAACCACCACCACACCAACGTTACACCACCAGCCAGCACCGGGTCAATGTTTTGCGCATATTTTTTTTTTTTAATTTATTTATGAAAAGTCGGGTGGGCGCTGAGGCGGCTTGGTTAAACAGAGGCATGGGTCAGGACTGGGCTTTCGCTGGTTCGATAAGAATATAGCAGTGCTTCATTCGCTTCACTGGTTATCTTGCTTTTTTTTCTTTTTTTTTTTTTGTTTCTGGCGGGTGTGCGGGGAACTAGTTTATTCTCATGTATTCTATATAAAGTTCGGAGCTCTGAGTGAACACGAATTTTCACTCGGAAAATAAGGCGCTTCATTGAGGAATGAAGAAGAGGATGAGAGTAAACTAGTTCCACCACGGCTTTGTGGCGCGAAGCAAAAGCCGCGTTCTCTCTCGGCAATAAACACGGCGATCAAACGAAATAATCGAGCGTCTTCTTATCGGGAAAGAAGAAGAAAAAAAAAAGAACGGAACATGGCCATCGCTCCTAATCAATATTCGTCCAATGGCGTGCGCGCGCCCTGGCCACAACCATTCATTTCTCTCTCGCTCTCTCTCTTTCTCACTCTGACCCACCCGCTCTCTCTCTCTCTCTCTCATATAAGCCAGGGAGTGTGATAGAGAGAAGGAGAGAGAGAGAGAGAAAGAGAGAGCGCAGTGTGCGGGGTGTGCGTGTGGAGGACAATCGAGAGAAGGAATGTGCGCGGGCGCGGGTGGTAGGGGGAAGTCTAAGTAACGCGTCAATGCTGCTGCTGCGGCTGCTGCGGGTGGCCGAGGCTCGGCCGCTGGTGGATGCCGTGGGCCTGGAGCTGGTGGTTGATGAGGTAGTGCTTGGTCTTGCAGCGCTTGCCGCAGACGTTGCACTGGGGCCAGGTCTCCGGTGGCGGCCAATTCGAGTGCACGTTCTTGACGTGCTGGCGCAGATTGCTGGGCGAGGAGTAGCTGCGGCCGCAGTAGCGGCAGAGGGGGCGCAGGTCCTCCTGGCGCAGGGCCGTGTACAGCCGCGCGAAATTCTCGGCGACGGCCTGCGTCGCCGCAGCCGCTGATGCCGCCGCCGCCGCCGCCGCCGCCGTCGTGGGCTCGGACCGTTCGTTCTCCTCCCTCTTCGCCAAGACCGATCCTACAACCAGGACGTGCCCCAGTCAGCGACTCTCTCTCTCACACACTCTCGCTCTCTCGCCCTCGCTCATACGCTCTTCTCACATTCAAGCGCGACTCTCATTCCAAGCTTTCTTTCTCTGCTTTGCTACTAATTGCCCCCATCATGCGTCTCCCTGGGCCCCCGGCTCTCTCGTTCTCGCGCAAGCCAATCATCTCGCAAGCTTCTTTTCACATTCGCACACAGGCACACGCACAGGCTACTCTCGTACTCTCAGGGCATGCCCGGTTGTAGGATAGTGTGTTGTGGTGTCTTTTTTTTCTCATTTTCATCTTTCTTTGATTCTTTTTGCTCGGCATTTTGTTTCTACATCGTCTATGTGCATGTCTAGGTTAGCATTTTCGTGTCTGTGTTTACAGATGGTATTCTATATATCTATGATCTTCCAGTGATACTTGGGTACTTGTTCATAAAGCACGCAGCGTTGTTCGATAAATGTATATATATATATATATATATATATAATTGTTTGTCGCGATGGCTTTACAATAAATTTCGACACATCGTTCGTTTGTAGGCGAGGATATTAATTTTGAAAAAGGCGCTTGTAGTACAAAAAAGACGAGAAAGAGAAAAGTAGATAAAAGTACAGTAAAGTGAGAAAGGTGAGGAGGAGAGAGAGAAGGAGGTTGAGAGCGAGGGGCTATGGGTGTCGAAGGATATTGGAAAAGAAGAGTGTGCAAACTACGTAAGAAGTCTCGGTATTGATCCATCCTCGGCGCCTCTCCTCGTTATAACTATCATTCCTACGAATCTCCAAGAGCGCGCAGACCTCACCCATTTCCGTAACCCTCCCCTCGCTACCATTGCTCTGCCACCCTCTCTCTCTCCCGTCGCTTTTCTTACGTCAAACGTACGTCCGCCACGCGTGGAGAGAAAGAAATTTCAGGAATAACACGGGGAATCACGCGACGGGGCTCTTTATTATTGTATTTTTTTCCCTCATGCCACACTCCTCGGCCTCGCGCGCGTGTTATTCCATTCCTACCGGTAATTACGTTTCTTTGTGCCAGCGGTGCGCTGTGCGCACGCTTTCCTCGAATTAAACTCGTATAGTGGGCGAACGAAGAGTTGATTCCGCGAAGCGCTTGTAATCTCGCCCGAGCCTGACAAAGTTGCCGCGCGCGCGTGTTCGAAAGACCAAGTCGCAGTACGCGCCGGGAGAGAAAAGCGGTGGAAGCGCGCGCGCGCGTGTGATTTATATGGGAGAGGGCAAATACCGAACCAATCTATTAGAATTACTCGAGCGTGTAGTTGGAACGGAAAACCGTTTGATATATACAGTGAGCTCTTCTCTCTGCTCCGGCAAGAAAGAAAATTCAACACCTCCATGCGCCCGCCGCGCGGGTTCAATCTGCCGCGAGAGAAAAATTCAATTCCTGCGCCGCGATTTATGTTCTTTGCATTCGGTTCGCCATACTTTTACAGCCGCGCTGTACGCCTCAGCTTTCGTCGCTTCTTTTTTTCCCTCTATAAAATTTAGTCTCCTTTTCGTGCTTCTCGGTGTTTTTATAAAAGTAGCCTCTACGATTAAATTATTCTCCGGACGTGAAATTAAATTGCCTTCTAAATGGATTTCTGACGTAAAAAAAAACCTACGTACAATAGCCAAAATTAAACTTGATACGTATAATGATGTCGTCCCTTTAAAAATAGCAATTTAAAGCCCAAAATAGTCAAAAAACGAAGAAGACGTAAGTAGAAAAAGTAGGTATTTTCGGAGCTGCGGCGTTTGCGGATTGGGTAAACGAAAGGTGGGGGATAGAACGAAGAAAGACGAAGCGTCTGGCGGGAGTGGAAGATTTCGCACAAACGAACCGAGCTGATTGCGCCCGTTCATTAACACGGGCGCCCCAGCGAAATTTTCCCGGCGAGTTTTAACCTGCAGTGCGCTGTTACGAAACGATAGCGACGTCGAATGCGAGTGCATCGCGATGAATCGAAATATAAAATGGCAAAACAGAGCAAGGTATCGAGCGGGGTGAGCTGGAAGAAGGGATACGTAAACATTAAAAATCAAAATGCGCACATCTCCTACACGGGTCTACTCACTGGCGCGTATAAGAACCCCTTGAAAGGCCGAGGGAGAGAGCGAAAGCTCGCGCTTCACGAAAGGCCGCTTGATCTATGGGGAAGCAAGGGGAGGGCGAAGTTTAATTTAGGTAGTCGCGGCCGTGTCCGCCCCTGCGCGCCTCAATAAGCCAGCCGCGCGATCGACACGTCGCTCGAGAGAAAGAGGGAGAGAGAGAGAAAGAGCGAGTCGATATAGGAGGCCGCCGCCGTCACCGCCGTCTTCCTTTATTTACGAGCGCCACGAACTCTCGACTCTCGCGGCGTGAATGCGAGCGTCTGCAGCAATATCGCGCGCGTGCGTGTGCGCCAAGATGAATTGTGGCTCCTTTTTTTTTCTTTCGAGGGAGAGAGGGAGCGAATGCGCTTTACGCCGAGCTTTACGTATAAATTTTTTATGTCGGCCTTCGTGAGATCGGCTCGCCCGGTCCAACTGGCAGGAGGGGGTGCAGCCTCGTTTTAACGAATTAGGACAATGCTTCTCGAGGGGTGCCTCTCATTTTTTACGGAAAGAAAACAATTTATTCAAAAGTTTTGTAACGTTAATGTTTTTTTTTTTTACTGCTTTTCGAAATATAAAACTGTTTATAAGCTCCTTGGCGTTAATACACTCGAGAGTCGTACTCTGTACAAATGCAAAAACTGCCTACACTCGGGAAATTACAAGCGTGCGTAAGCTCCGCAGCCGCTGCCGCCTCCACCCCCGTCCTTTCACCCCAGAGTATGTGACTTGCAGCAAATGTTGCGTCGAAATTTTAAAAAACGGCGAGTGAGCGCGAGAGCGGGGAAGTACAAAAGAGAGAAAAAAATGGCTTGATGTCGGATTGAGGAAAAGCTCTCTTCGAGCAGGGAAGAGGGGGACGCGCGCGGGTATTGCGCACGTGTCGCCGTCTCGTATGCGAAAAAATGCGGAGAAAGAAATAAGAGAGAAAGATTGTCGCGTGCGCGCGCGCTTGTGCGGGGGAGGAAAAATAGAGGGTGAATTGACGTAGTTGGAATGACTCGAGCGAGAGAGAGAGAGAGTAGTAGGCGGCCGGTCAGGAAAAAAGGAGGAGGAAGGGGCCGAGGGATTGGGGTGACGACGCCCGTCGCGCGTTCCCTGTCCCTCTCTCTCTCACGAGGGTGGGCGACCGCCGCCGGCAGCAACTCGGCCCAGATCAATGCGGACATGTGCGGGAAATTGCACGGGGATCGATCTCCCCAGGACCAGCCGCCTCCTCGGAAAAACCACCGCCGCCTCGCGTGCGCGCATATAAGCCCACCCCTCGGAGGAGAAGAAGCTGCGTTCTTTCCTGGCAGCACCGACTGTTCTCTCTCGCTTTTTAAAATTACCGAAGAAAGAAAATTCGAGCTGTTGCAAGGACGAAGGTAGAGGAATTTGGATTATTTTACGTTATATTATTCGGGATCGTTGCAAACATCCATCTGGCCGGAATTTCATATGGTAATCTCTTTTCAATTACAATTGCAGACGAATTTTTTATGCGCAAGAATTTCGAACTAACGAACAAATCATTCGGCGACCAGCTGACGCGTACAGCCAAATATTATTCGGCCGAATTCTCCGGAAAATACATATAGGCTTGACTCTCGGCTCGACCGATTTACATATATAATTAAGCATAATTCCCAACTTTCGCATCAACATCTCTAAGTCCAAGTTTTGCCTATATACTGACGCGACTAAATTATAGACAGCGAGAAGCGAATGACCGGGGCCACTTTGGCCCTTGCTTGCACTCCTTACGAAGATTAGGCGGCCGATATTACCCCCGGGATTTCCGCTGGAAAATAGCGTGAGCGCGCGTGCGGCCTCCTTGTCAGTTCCATCGCGAAGCCAACAAATGGACCGTATTTACCCCGTAATATCCAGGGGAGAGAAAAAGAGAGAGAGAGAGAGAGAGAGAGAGAGAGAGAGAGAGAGAGAGAGAGAGAGAGAGAGAGAGAGAGAGAGAGAGAGAGAAGTGCACGAGCTCGCCTCATGAAGAATGCAAAAGGCATCCGCCGTGGGAGTGACAGGAGAGTGCGTGGGCTAGGCAAACTTTTCCCCCCGCTACGCAACATCACGTTGGTGCGTAAAAAGGGAGCGGGCCTCGTAAATATTGGACGCGGCGGCAGGAGGGGGATAACAACACTGGCGCACAAACATCCGCGTAATCACTCGTGGGAGGATTCGATTCTGCGCAATTCCGATAGGATATGAGAGTTGTTTATATTGTTTTTTTTTTTTGCTCAAAAGGTGTACGTACACATGCAAAAACGTCCCGGGGGGCGATTTATGCGCGTCGGCGTTTAAAAACGCGATCGAGTGGCGTTTGCAAAGGTTTGCAATGAAATTAGCGGAGCGACGAGCGCCGACGATGAGTCGGCGGTCCATTGCGGACGCGGCACAAAAAAACCGCGCACACATATAGAGGAAGCGGGTACGTTAGTACATTCGATTAGCAAGCGCCTCTGTTTGTTCTCGAGAATGGCAAATCAGGCCTCTCCGAAGGAGAAGAAGCTTTGCAAGTTTGATTGAATTCGAAAGGAGAGCCGAGAGTGCGCGAGAAAATGGCCAAGTTGCCGGCTGGTCAACGTTTTTCGTAAACTTTCGACCCCTCTTGTTTCCTCGTCTCTCTCTTCCTCCATCCTCCGAAGCTTCGACCCTTTTCCTGCCTGATCTCCTTTTTCGCCCTCGCTCTCCACTCTCGTTATCCGCGTAAAGCTCGAGCCTAATGGATGCTTTTTATATCTCTTGAACCTGCGAGGATACAAGATATCTCCCCCCCTCACTGCGCGCCGTTTTTGTTCCTCCTCCCTAAGAAGGAAAATTCGCCGCCCTCATATTCCTCGCGGCGACGCGCGTTATCTCACGACGGCAGAAGAGAGGCCGGTTCTATCCGGCTAGCCGATGCGAGCTCACGCTCGCGGCGCCGCTGCAGAGCGTATCAGCAGCCGCTTGTCGACGAAAAATTCAAATTCGAGGAGAGGGGGGGGGGGCGAGGGATCAGCTATATCGGACGCGCGGAATCTCGGAATTGGAAAGCCATTAGAATGAACGAGGGCTGTGGGGGCGTGGGTAGATAGCCGCACGCGCGTGCTGTCCGGAAAATCGATGCTCCGCTCGGTAACGCGCGCGCGTGTGTGTCAAGGAGAGGAAGAGGAGATCCTTTATGTCGGGTCACGTCTTTAATAAACTCGCCGCCGGGCTCGCGGCGTATGCCGTACACACACACACACACACGCGCGCGCGCGCCTCTGCGTACTGACTCCTTCGAGGGGTTGCGGCTTAGCTGCGGAGAGCCGCGCGTAATCAATCTTCCGCGGGGGAGCAGCCGAGTTCGTTGCCCGCGCACACGCGCTGCTACACACTGCATTCAATCGAAATGAGACATTCCCCGCGCCTCCCCGGGCGCTTTCCTTTTTTTTTTCATTTTCGACAAGCAGTCGCCCGGATTACGCCGCGCGCCCGGGAAACTCGAAAAATGGGGGACCATTTGTGGACGCCTGCGCGCGCGAGAGAGCGAGCTACGGTTTAATTCGAGGAAAAAGCGATCCTCGCGAAAGCAGGACAAACGAGCGGTGGACGTGACGGTTAATTCGGCGAAATCGAAAAGCACAGGCGGAGGAGGAGGCGGAGGGAAGCTGCGTCCTCGCAATTTTGCCATTTGTCGAAGGAACGCAATATACCCTGCGACTCTGCCTGCGGCCGGGCCCCGCATTAACGGAGACACGATTGGACGGGATAAGATGAAGGATAAGTGCGCGTGTGCGAAGGGAGGAGAGGGGGAGAGAGAGCGAGGCGAAAGGACTTACTTTGCCGACACGCTGCATCCGTCTTTTCCTTGCTCTATCTTTCTCTTTCGTCCCTGCTCGTACACGCCCGGCTTATCGGGACAATCCTCCGAGCCTTTTTCCTCTCGCTCCATCTTACGCATCGGACGCGGAAATCTTTTCCAGGGGTTTTTGCCCACCCACCCGTCCGCGTTCGCCAGCCGCATTAGCGTGGATGCTCGCTTTGTATGGCCCCCGCGGCACCTGATTTCCTTCTCTCGACTTTTTGCGGCTTGAGACGCGCTTTTGCATTCTAGTGTTCTATTTCTTTTTTTCTATAGTAATTTAAATAGAAACGGGGTGGTTTTGTGGTTTCGGCAATTTTTTTTCCTTATTTTAATGCCTGCTAGCGATATTTCACAAACGAGATGGTCGAACATTAATGAATGACGGGCAAAAACTCTTGGGCTTCTTATTGACAATGCAAAGTTAGGCGCAGCTTTCTACCCCGCGTCGACTGCAGAAATTTTGTCGTGGAAAATAAAAGAAGGCGAAATTCAGTTCGTTATTATAATGGAAGAGGAGAGTGAAGGCCGCCTCCGTGAGTCTCTCTCTCTCTCTCTCTCTCTCTCTCTCTCTCTCTCTCTCTGTCTCTCTCTCTCTCTGTCTCTCTCTCGTTGTATCTCTTCTCTCCCTCACTTCCGGGATTGGCGTTCTCCAGCGCCCGCACGGTATAGTGCTTTCAATTAAATTCTCAAAGTTTTAATTAAACCCCAGCGAGTTTCATTGGCGTTAGCAGTAAGTCGGCAGAGCGAGAGCGAGTTTCGCACGAAATTTAAGTTCTCGAAATTAACTGTTGAATTGAAAAAATTTATCAAGGACGACGTTGGCGGCCGCGACGTCGACGACGACCAGAGAGAGAGAGAGGAGAGAGGAGAGAGAGAGAGAGAGAGAGAGAGAGAGAGAGAGAGAGAGAGAGAGAGAGAGAGAGAGAGAGAGAGAGAGAGAGAGAGAGAGATAGAGAGAGAGAGAGAGAGGAAAGCCGGAAAAAGGACAGCGCGGACGAGGTTTAGCGACGAGAGAGAGAGAGAAGAAATATTGCAGCGAGCGGTAAGAAATTCGATGAATTAAGCGCCGTGTTGCCAGGGCCGTGCGCTCCTCTCACACAATCTCTCTATCTCTCTCTTGGTCTTGCTCTCTCTCTCTCTCTCTTCTAATGACTTATCGATTTTTCATCAGTCTAATGGAAGATCTTGCCGGGTGAGCTTGCAAGAGGGGGGGAGGGTAGAAAAAGAGGTTAAGAGAATGAGAGCCTCGATTTGACGAGCGCGCACATCTTGTCCCTCTCAAGAGCCCGCTTGCGCGCACGCGCGTATTCGTGTGTGCGTGAGCAACGCAAGGAATCGAACTAGGTACGTGTGTAGCACTCGTCAGACCGCACCCCCGTCATTCCTATTTCCTTTTAACTTTTTTCCCACTCTCTCTCTCTCTTCATTTCCTCTTGCGCCCCGCCCTAGAGCTTCACTTCGCTCCGCAAAGCCCTGTCTCTCTTCGCGCTTTATGATAAAATGAATATTCTAATTTTGCTCAATAACAAGCTCGAGGAAAAAGTTTCCTGCTCGGTAAATGCAGTTGCCGTGGTAGAAAGAGAAATACAGAGAAAGCAAGGGGACTGAGGTAATTCTCAGCAACTTTATTTCTAATTAATGGAATTCCGAATCTTATGAAGAATGCTCGCATAAATGAATTTTAAAAACTCTTTAATTTCTTTCGAAACTCTCCTCTGTCGCTTCAGCTACACGCCGTCTTTTTACCTCGGTCTTTTATTTCGTTCATTTGTCTCCCTGGATGGCTCTGTCGTTTTACTTTACCGACGTTATTGTGAAAGGTCGGTGTTAGTCCAAAAGCTCGACAGGAGGGGGTAGGCTGGCCTATAGGATAAGATTCTGTACGCTCGCACGCGGCTTAAGCTGGAATCGAACTTCCAAAGTTATCCGGATCGAATCCGAGTGATAGATGCTCCTAGATTCGACGCGAGTAAAAGTCGGAAAGCCGGAATTCACTGATTCTTTCTCCCTCTCTTTTTCTCCCGTGCTATTTCTCTCATTTCTGCCGCTTTTGCCGAGATAAAACAACGCTCGACGTTCGATTCAACCAACGCGCAACTGAAACAGGGCATCAAAGCTCTCTGAAAGTTTTAAAACGGCCTACTGTACATGAAACATCCAAAATTTTAAATTGCCAATTGAAAATTCACAAGCTCTTGATATAAAAAAATCACGTAAGTCGTGATATCTGAAATTCCACAGCTTCAACTGTTGAAGATTTAATCGTAAATGCACTTTTGGTATAAGTGAACTATTTAATTATTTTTAAACTCTGCTCGTAGTGACGGTGAGTCTAAGTCATCGCAAGAATCAGTCGACTAGTCATTCAGAGTCAGCTGCAAGTTCGCGAGTGTAAGAGCAACGGAGAGGCAGCAGTAGTGGCATCAGACTCGCGGGTGGGGCGAGAGAGGGGGAGAGAAATACAAGGGGGCCACCGCGGGCTACGATGGTGGGGGATATCGTTAGAGAGCGGGACGAGCGCGTGGAATACGAATGGTTTCCCCCGCGCAAGGAAAAGAGATAGAGAGCGCGTCTCGAGAATCGAAACGACGACGAAGACGAGAAGGCGCGGCGCTTGTGGAAGAAGGAAAGGAGAAGAAGAGCCGATAGAGAGGGGCGGAAGAGGAGGAGGAGGAGGAGGCGACAACGGCTGAGGTGGAGGAGGGGAAGTGAGTACGAAGGAGCGGGAGGCACTAGGCGTTGTTTGTTGAATCGTAGTGAGAGAGAGAGAGCGAGTGAGCGAGATCAATACGATGTACTACCACTACTGCTCTCTCTCTCTCTCTCTCTCTCTCTCTCTCCCTCACACGCGCTTGTAATTCAAGGCGCGCACTCGCGCCAGCGTCTATCTCTCGCGTACATACGAAGGGAGGCTCTCCTCTCCCTCTCTCCCTATCTGTCTCTCTCTTACTGATGCCGGTGGGCGGGCGAGGCGCAAGTGGAACATTTATCTCAACGAGAGAATGAAAAAGAGAGATAGAGAGAGTGTGTGTGTGAGAGAGAGAGAGAGAGAGAGAGAGAGAGAGAGAGAGAGAGAGGGTTTCGCCATGACGGACTTTGCGCAATAAAATCGCTGTTGTGCACGCACGCACGCATGACTAAAATGGAGAGTAATCGCTCCGTCAGGACTGCTGTTGTTGCGCGTATCACTGTTTCTCTTCGGTGGTCCATCTGTCCGCGAACGGTGACGGCTGCTGCTGCTGCTGGGGATTTTGGCTGACAAACTGCGCCACCTGCTGCTGGGCCTGCGCGTGTGTCTGCATCTGGTAAACAGGGTAGCTCTTGCGCTTCCTGATGCCGTGCATCGAGAGCAGGTGAATCTGCAGGTACTGCTTCGTCTTGAACTGCTTCGAGCAGATGTGGCAGGAGATGTACGCGGTCTGTACTGTGTGCACGTTGACGATGTGCTGCTTGAGATTCGAGTTGTTGGAGTAGATCTTGCCGCACTCAGGGCACTTGGGCTTGCCCTGTAAGCAGTTGGCGTCGAGCTGGTGCTGCTGGAAAGGATGCTGCAGTAGCGCCAGCTCCTCGATCTTCTTCTTCGCGCAGGACTGCAACATGAGGTTGAGCTGCTGCTGCTGCTCGCTCGACTGTTTCTGCTGGAGGCTCTGCAGGTTGTTGGTCAGCTTCTGGTGCATTATCGTCAGTTGTTCGGGGTTGAGGCTGCTGAGGGCGTTGAGCGCCTGCTGCTGCTGCTGCTGCGACTGTTGTTGACTGGTGTCCTGCTGGTGCGTTTGCAGCAGGAGGTCTTGCTTGTTGAGGCTGCCAGAAGCCTCGTTCCTCGAGGACGAGTTGTTGCCGGCGAGCCAGGCAGAACAGGAGCTGGAGCCGGAACCCTCGCCGCCCGAGGGCTGCCACCGCCCTGGAACCACCAGCCAATTTTCAGTCCTCAGCCAAGCTCGAGCGATCCCTTAAACACTAAACTCTCTCTTCTCTTCCGCGCGGCTTTCTAGCTCTAGCTAATTAAAATTTTGCCTTTCTACATTCTTTGCTAGCAAACGTCTCTCTGTCCCCCTCGATCGCAAGGGAAACAGAGACACTGACAAGTGCCTCATACGCAATTTACAAGCTGCCACGATTTATAATAATAATAATAATAACATTGTCCAATTTCTCCCGAGACTTTAGTACAACATTCTTTCTCTTCTAATTGACATTTTTCTTTTCCATTTTTTCTGAATCCACCCAATAACATATCTCACTATTTCTGTTCACTCTTGCTCTCGCTCTTTCTCTCATTTAAGTTACTAAACATCGATTATATGCGCATCAATATACAATACAATGTAGCAGTTCGATGGATGCACGTGTGACTTGGGACGCTTCGATTACAAGAGGCAAAGAGAAAATACAGTAGAGATGAAGAAGGGGAAAGAAGTAGTGGTATAGTAGCAGTAGAGAAAACGGAGTTGAGAGGTACGAGAGTTCCATGCATTCAACGCAACAACGAGAGATCAGAGTTTGTACGGAGGAATGGCGGGAGGATACTAGTTTGGGCTACGACCGTTAGAATGGATAATACCAAGTATAGAACATTTCTTTTCAAGCCAACTCACCGTAATTCGGATCCTGATTCGCCGCGGCGTGGATCCCCGACGGTCCCGGCATCAGACCTGTAAACGATCATAAAAGTCGTTGCCATGTGTCTTTCTTTTGCACATCACAATAGTGAAGCTAAATCGTCGAAGCTTCTCACCCGTTTCGACGATCTATCTTCACCGGAACAGACAGCTCGAGCGTAAAAGTGCGCGATCTCCGTCGCGCCGTCTCTCATCGGAAAAACGAAACGCGCGACGGGTATATCGGAAAACGCGTCGAGGTGTCGGTTTGATTGAAAAAATCGGAGAAGGCGAGTGACGAAGGTAGAATGCGATTTCTCTTACCTTGCAGGCCCAACAGTGCAGTAGGAAACGTGCCGCGGTGGTGTTCCAAGGAATCGTTTAGCATCTCGCTGGGCTCGGTCTTGACGGAGTTGAGGATGCTATCGTTGTTCGAGGCGTCTTCCTCATTGTCCGAGACCGAGTTCGAGTCATCGCAGGTCGACCGAGATTGCTGCAGAAGAAGAATACAAATAAATTAGCATTTTAACCCATCTTTAGATTTGACAAGGAATTTTATTTGAGCAGTTTGTCACTCTCTAAAAATGGCAAAAGGAACTGACACAAGTGTAATGCATTTTTATAATTTTCCTTCAATTTGAAATATAAAATTTTGTAAAAACTAATTAGATATATCAACGAGTAATGGTAGCGCTTGTTACTTAGTAAGAACTAGTAGCTATAAATAAGTCAAGAAAGCGGCATGACAGGTTCAATTAAAATTTTTTAATCGTATGTCGTGTTTTGCACAAAGGAATGCGTATACTTTCATGTAACGCATGGAAGAGATTGTTCGATTACGATATAACTCAGAACTTGACCGCGCGAAATATTACCCTAGCATTATACAGTAGAGAGGCTACAAATTTTTCGAGTACCCACTCTCGATTAAGATTTGCTTTGATTTGTCGTTTTGACATACCTGTACGTTATTCGTGGTCGTGTGTATCGTCGGACCTCCTTCGAGTGCCTGTCCCAGCAGAGACTCCTGAAGATCGGACTTGTTCTCGACGTGGTTGACCACCGGCGGCGGCGAGTAGCTCCTGGGTCGCTTTTCCGGGGGCGGACTAGTGTCGTTCTGCTCGGCCCTGCTATTGTCGTTCCACACATTTCTCGGCGTCGTCTGCAATACCATACATCGTCTTACTATTTTCTGCTAAAAAGTGCCCTTTTCAATTAAATCAACTAAGTACCCAATCAGTCGAGGCACACGAAAGTAGAAAATGCATTTCTAAGCGAAAATCTATTATGTTATGCACTTAAGTCTGTACTTTTATATAATTGATCGTTTATTTCATCTATCTCGTTTAATATACGAAAATGGCACATTTCCTAACTCACACAGTTACGTCTATCATTTAATCGTAATAATCTTAATTTTCTTAAATACACTTCTGCCCGATTTCCTTTGCCGATAATCCATCGCTACTTACCGGCGCACTGTTGTTAGTAGCGCTACCGCTGGGTCCCGCGACGGACATCTTGGTCGCGGTGCCGCTGTTGACGTCAGCAAGACCGCGCACCTGGAGCATCTGCGCCGTCTTGAGGAAGGCTGGGAGCTGGTCCTGGCCGACGTGCACCTCGCCGTGGTACATGAAGCGCAGCAAGGACTCCATGTCCGAGCTCGGCACGTCTCTCAGTATCACGATCGGGTGCTGGCATGGATTGGCCTGCAATCATCAAAATGACACGAATTCTCCTTAATTATATGTATCTTTATTACTTGACTTAAGGAGTTTTTTTCTCGGGAGATAATTTGCCCTTCGCTCCCGCGTTCCCATAGATTATCGGTTGCGATTCTATATGTACATGAAAATATAGACTTTTCGTCATGCATGCGGATGTAAAAAGTACCCTCCGCGTGACACGTTTCAGATAAATGCACGGCTGAAAATTTACGACAATTCCTTACATATTGCGCTCTGGCGTCGATTACTTAATTAATACGGTTGCCATTATTGTTAATTTGGAGGCGACGCACGAACGCATCGCTTCTCTCTTGCTTGTTCGCCTGAGTAATGAGGCGCCCGATAACGAAAAACGCCTTTGTTGACAGCGGAGCAATGCAAACGATAGGAATTATTTTTAAACCCGTTATTTCTGACACACACACACACATATATTCTAGTTCTAGAAATTACTGCTACGTATTCCAGGCGGGATCTCATTGGATGATGCTATTTATATCGATTACGATTAATGAACTTTCAAGTACCATAAACGGCGCGAAGCGTAGGACTCATCGTTACAAAAAAACAATAATGATAGTACTACCAAGCAAACGTCGATATGCTTGGGAATTTCTAATCGAAACTTTTCATTGTAATCTAATTATCGTGAAAAAGTATATACATGTATATTTAAAATTTTTGACTGAAATAAACAGAAATGAAAATAGTTAGAATAAAATATCAAAGACCGTATTTCCAGAAAAATGCTGCAAACTAATAATTTTAATTAAAACATAGAGCAGCCACGATACAAGTTATCGCAATCGTTTCCGATTATAAGTAGCATTCAGTCGCGCAATTGCCCGCGATTATTTATTTTTATTGCGCCGTTTATTCATAAATACTTTTACGAACGCAATCATGAACTGCTAAACGCGCCATATTAACCGAGTCGTAACATTTTTTTTTTCGATAAATTGCTCACCGGTGTAAATAATTATCGCTTGTTTGTAAGCAACAAAGATTTTTAGCTCCGGGAAAGGTGGGGGGGGGGGAAGAGCATTAGAGTATTTTGAGAATCATTATTGTTCTTTAAATACTACGGCGACGCCAATGTGCGCGCGTGTATACACACATTAAACAAGCGATAGCCGCGTGCAATTATTTGAAATCGTTTCGCAGCCAGAGGCGCGATGTTAATTGGAATAACTGGAATAATTGGAATTGCCGGCGAGCGAATGACAGTAAATGACTTTACGTATAGAGCTGGCCGTATAAAATTGTTTTCAGGACAAATCGAATGCGCCCGCCCGTGCGCTCTTTTTCTTGATTATTTACTCGCTGTCTTATTATTATTATACCTATAAAGGTAATTTTTCACCTCTCACGCAGGCGCACTGCTTTCAAACTTTGATTACACATTGTTCCATACATTTAATATGTGTTTAATAATACTATAACTCAATACGAATCCATTAAATTGCATAGACAAACGAGCGATTTTTGAGAGATATACGTAGAAGGAAATGAATGATAATATATTAAATTTAATCCAATTGTTAATGAAACCCCGGTATTTTCGTCACCGGATTTGCACAAACGTTTTTGAAACACGATGCCAGCCTCTGTATATTTCACTAAAATTAATAATCTCGTTTGAACGTTTGAATATTGAAATATTTCAGCCAAAGAGATTAATGAATCTCCGTAATTTAAGGCGATGTGAACCTCAAAATCAACCCAATTTCATTATTTAATTCATAAACATTCGAACGTTTATTTGGAAAAACAATTCTGTCAGGCGCTCCGTGTATGTAAATACTATGCTCAGATTTTTTTTTGTACAATTCTATCAGCATTTCCATGAGATACGCTCGTTTTAATACTGGCAAAATTCGAAGTATTACAGATCCCTACTTATCGGCATTGCGGCTTTTATTTAATTAAATAAATTCTGAGTAGATTTTTGGAAAAACAGCTCTGTCAGGCGCTCCGTATATATAAATACTATACTCAATTTTTTTTTTTAGTAATTCAATTATTATTTGCAAAAGATATACATGTTCTAAAATTTGTCGGTAAGTACACATTATCTTAAGTAAAGTCACGGCCACTTTCCTAGTTGGGAGCGGACGTCGTTCGCTAGCGCCTCGAATTCACATCTGCATTCACGAATGCAGCCTCCTCTGCATCACAATTAAAGAATTCTCCTCTATCTGTCCGAATTCACTTATCGAGTGTTATCTTGCAGAGAGAGAGAGAGAGAGAGAGAGAGAGAGATAAGAAAATAAAAAAAGAAGAGCCAAGCGCTGCAAGTATCTCATACTGGAATTTGAATATATATAATATACGCATAGACGCAGCTGCGGGGAGGGATTAGAGAGAGCAAAGGTTGCACGAGTGCTGGCTTTATTGGATTTTCGAGCGGTGCTTGCTTTTGCAGAAATCTGGCTGCGACCGCGGCGGGCGTTTTGAAAAAAGAGGAGAGCCGGAGAGAAACAAGCCTGGGATGGCTTGGCGAAAAAAACGCCCAAGAATGCGTGCGTGTGTGCAACAATCACAGCAGCGCATAGTCGGAAGGGGGCGAGCTAGCGCGAAGCAGCCTAACTAAAGCGTATAAGCAGAAAAGTAGATATACGACTGCATGGTTTCTGATCCGGTTATGCGCGCCGAGCGCGTACGGCTCGCCTCTCGCCGGCTTCGCTAAAACATTCGCCTATTCGCTAAAAGCCTGTCTCTCTCTCTCTCTCCGCGCGGAGGCGATGTCGACGCACATTAGGCGAGACTGTATACAGTGCACACACACACACACACACACACACTCGGGATCTCGGTACACGGTACACTCGAGTAGAGAGCCGCGGCAGCTCCTTTATTCTCTCTCTCTCGCGACAATCGATGCCTGGCTGTGCGCGTACGTACTGCCTCGCCTTCTCTAGGCCCACGCGCGTAAATTCCACGACACTTTCTCTTTTTCATGCGAGCATGCGTTGATGTATAATCGTTCGGTTCAATGTATCGCGGATAATCGACGGAAAAATGAGAGACAAGTCCGCGAATAATGTCCACACGCGCGACCCCCTTTCCATGCTCAAAGACATAGATATATATCATATGATGTATGTAGTTAGCGT
This sequence comes from Torymus aiolomorphi, assembly GCA_036365515.1. NCBI lineage: Eukaryota > Metazoa > Arthropoda > Insecta > Hymenoptera > Torymidae > Torymus > Torymus aiolomorphi. The sequence goes on from CM070876.1 coordinate 166,533,027, forward strand.
GGAATTATTTCAACGCCGAAGCAACAATGTCGATTAACGCAATATTGGCCAATTATCGAAAATAAATATTCAATCAACTTTCAGTTTTCGCAATATAGTAGTCGCTGCTGCCTCTGGCGTTCAAAGTGCCACAAGACGCACATATATTTCGATAAAAGCAAAGCGTCGCCTTATAGCCATATATTGTTTCTCATATAAATGTGCAAGAAAGTGAATTAAGGCTGGGCTCTCGGCTGACTGGCTGCTTTACGATGACGGCGTGGGCGGCACGGTACGCGTATATGTATTCGAATCTCTCTCTGTCTCTCTTGGCCGTGTAAAAATACAATTCGGCAGAAGCTACGAGTGCGGATGGTGGGGGGGGGGAGGTACGCCGAGCATCGGTTTTCCAACGCCTCGCCGCGATCTCGGTACACACGAGGAATGCGCGAGCGGCAACGACGCACTTCCGTTGATAAAAATATACACGGCTCTGCGCTCAGGCTCGCGCGCGGTGTAATGTGTCTCGGTACCGCGCAAGCACACACAGCGCAATAATAGCTCTCTCTCTCTCTCTCTCTCTCATGACGCCTCCGCTCGCGATGTCTCACGTGTGCCCACGCGAGCGACGAATGCAGATTTTCGAATCTCGCGCGCGTCTCTGCGTTTTTCTATATCTCTATATACGCGCAAGTATGTATACACCTAATGTATAATGCGCGTACGTAGGTAGCGTCATAAATAAAACCGCGCGCGCGAGCGTGCACATAGGCGTACAGAGAGGAAGAGAGATAAACCGCGAGCATGTGTGTGTGTGTCGGTTATATCTCTCGCGTGCGCGTATTATGTCCGCGAGAAAACCGGATGCGGCTGTGAGCTTTTTCCCCCCCCGCGCGCATTTATTTTTGTTTTATTTACCCGAGTCTACGTGTATTACACACGGGCATACAGGCTCTTAATTATAATTATAAAACTCGTTATTGTCCGCGCGGTGATATTCGTGCTTTAATGAGTCATTAAAAAAATTCGTTAATTGACCTCGCGATAATACACACACACAGGCACGCACACAGCGAGAGGGGAGTGAATAGGAATTTTTACGCGGCTTTGCGCAACGCGCTCCAATGCTGTAATTATATATATCTCTATCTCGCTCTTTGGCGGCTGCCCACGCACGCGGTATTATTCACCGGGACTTTTGTGACTTTCGTGTGATTATACACTCAGAAAAAAGTTTTGTGAAAATTATACTATACTGTCTGATAAAGCTACCACAAACTGTAAAAAAAGTAAAAAAATTACCATACTTTACAGTAACTTTTATACAGTACTTGTAGTAAATTTTCTTATAAAGTATGATTATCTTTTGAGTTTTTGCCGTTTTTGGTGGCTTTTCCAGTATAGTATAGTATAGTAATTTTTACAAAATTATTAATAATTTTTACCAAACCTTTTTTCTCAGTGTACTCGACCGAAGCTGAGCCCGCGTGGCGCGATTTTATCGGTCACGTACGAGTGTTAAGCGCTGGCATATACACGCTGGCCGGGGGCGAATCTCACGGATGCACGGCCGATGATATGCAAATACCGAGGACGCTAATGCGCCTCGTTAACGGATCGCTCAGGTACACGCGACGCGGTTCGTCACTGTCGTCAAAGATTATAACGTTCCGACAACTTTTCTGTCCGTAGAATCGCATCAATGTACACATTCCCTGCCTCTGTCGTTATGCTACACAAGTACATACGTTCTACAATTCCAAGGATTGGTAAAAAATGTTATTATTTCCTTCGACTCGTATAACTGAGGCATGGCTGTCATTTATTAGGAAGTCGACTAAAAGTTAGCCCCGAGGCACAAGTCGTCGCACAGTGCATCACACGTGCGGTGCGCGCGGTTCCCCCCACACTCGAAGAACCTCGCGCCGAGTTCGTACCGCGCGGTCAACAACGGACGTTCATTCAATCGTAAACAGATAGCTACGGGTAGGGAAGCCGCGCTGCCGATTGGCCCTCTCGCGAACTCACCGATTCTCCGAACAGCCCCCGCCTTCGTACACGCGCGCACGCGCAGCTCTCTCTCTCTCTCTCTTATTTAATCGCGATTCAACTGTAATACAAGCGTAACCAGACGATAACGAATATATATGTATGTATATTTAAAGAAAACACCAATCGGGCCAATATGTGTTTCGATCCGAGGACAAAAAGGCTTTGCGTCGACGATTGTGGGCTCCCAGCTTGTTCACTTTCAATTACAAGCCGCAACGATACTTTGATTTATTTTGTCATACGAAATACGTAAGAATACGAATAATACTTTATCTCTGTATGTGTATATGTTAATCAAGAGTTAGAAAACATTTTCATAATTGCGAGAGATGTTTGAGGAATAGAAATATGTAATCCCAGAACACACGTCTTATATATACGAAAAAGAGAGAAATTCCGCAGTGGTTTTACGTAAAGAGTATAAAAGATAATTTTTCAATGCGACTAGAGGCTTTTCAAACACCGTAACACACACACGTGCACGCGCGCACGAGATTTAATAAGCCTACTCGGACGGTTGGTCGATTGAAAAAAAGTAGACGC